>JANUYF010000001.1:393297220-393897220 GCA_026167975.1 Phrynosoma blainvillii
AGCTCCAACCAAAGTTGTCAGTCTTCCCACATTATTAATATCCTCCCATTATTTATTAACACTATGTAAGACTGAAACAAATTATTTTTGTCCTATGTACTGCTGCTGTTGTTGCTATTGATGTTGATGGTAATAATAATAAATGATACTGCTTGGAATGTGCCACAATATCTAACAATACTTCACTGGTTCGTAGATTCTTGGATAGAATCCCAAGCATTGATAATAATTTGTTTATATTCTGCCTTTCCTCCAAAATTGGGATTCAAGGTGGATTACAAAAATTAAATACGAATAAAAGCAAATGCAAAGTCATCAGCAATAATAATGTAGTCATATACTACATTATTATTATAATTAAATCTTCCATAGCATTAAACCTTTTAAAAAAAATCATTAAAATGACAAAAGTTAAGGTCAATAGAAGAGCACACTGTTAAAAACAGTCAGTTTTTAGAAGTCAGAATAAAAGTTTTCACTTGCTGATGGAAGAACAAGAAGGGATCCATTCTAGCTCCCAATGAAGGAGGGAGTTTTACAGCCTTGTAACAGCCATCATGAAGACCCTATACCAACCAGGCATCCCTGTAAAGGTGAAACAGATGGGCCAAATAGAGCAGCTTCCGGCCATTTCAGGGGTGTGGTGTTTAGACGACGCATACCACTGAAGTGGCCTGAAGCTGCTGGCAAAAGGAGCAGATTTAATTTAATCCTACCAATGGTCTGTTCAGGACTGTGGCAGTGGCCTGCTTCAGGAACAGGCCATCAGGACGCCACAGCCCCGGCATGATCATGGTCAGTGTAGCTGGAGATCACTCCTTCCAGGCCATCTGCTTCAGCCCTGAGAAAAAGGTTCTTTCAGTTTTGATGTGGTGGTCTGAGCTCTCAATGGGTTAGATCCAACACAAGCTTCTTGTGGAAGGGCTCCTTTTGTTAGCTACTAAATTTGCGTAGACGACTTTTGATCCAAAGGAGCTTTTCTACTAGCTAAAGCAGGGAGGAATAGGCAGTCTTTGTTAATTCTCCCTTCTCATGGAATCGCCTGCTCCAGAGGCTTCAAGGAGCCCTGGTGACGCAGTGGTTAAATGCCTGTACTGCAGCCACTCACTCATCAACCACAAGGTTGTGAGTTCAATACTTGCCAGGGCTCAGGCTTGACTTAGACCTGCATCCTTCCAAGGTCGCTAAAATGAGTACCCAGCTGTTGGGGGGCAATGAGCTTACAGTTGCAAACCGCTTAGACACTGCATAGCGCAGTATGAAACGGTATGTAAATGAAGCTGCTTTGCTTTGCTTCAACATAGAAATTGATCTATTCTGTGTCAGACCTTGGTCCAGTATTGTATGATACTGAGTGGCAGCATTTCCCATGATTTCAAGAAAGATTTCTTACTAGCCATCACAGTTACTTACTAGAGATGCCTAGTTGAGAAATCCATTGTAACCGTGAGGAAGGGATGTTCAAGGTTGCAGAGAAAAGCTGAAAATATTAAAAATTGCCTCTATTTTCCTGCAGAGGAATTGTTCCCAGTAACAGAATACACTTTCTCAGCCCAGGTCTGGTAAAATAGATAGTCACTGGCATTATATTTTATCTGCACTTGCTTTGGATTTCACTATGATACGTGTATGATTTTTTTTTAAACTTAACTTGAGTGTTTTAAAGAACTACTAGTATGTGCCTACCGCAGACCATAATCAGCACTGTAAATTGCACCTGCAGCCAATGATGGTGTAGACTTACAGTGATCCAAATGGGATTTAACTAAAGTATGTCCCACTGTGGATGCTATTTTACAGATTACTGCATTTTAATACCATTAATATTCTGATTATTACTAGTTCTCTGTGTGGGAGATTGCTCTGAAGAATTGTCCAACTTTTGTGTCACTTTGTCCCGAAACAGACAGGCCAAAAGAAGTGGCTTCTGGCCACTTCGGAGGTATGGCATTCAGATGACGCACAAAGTCGGAAGCCACTCAGAAGTCACACAGAGGCAGCAGGAGCCAGACTTTTCAGGAGCAGATTCAATTCACTCCTGTCGACGGCCCATTTGGGACTGCGGTGGTGACCCAATTCAGGAGCGGGCTGTGCAGTTGCCATGGTCCCGGCATGATCGGCACTGGAGGAGCCAGAGGCCACTCCTTTTGGGCCATCTGCCTCAGACCTTCATTCCTGGGTTGTTTCAAAGCTCAACATCACCCAAAGAACGTCACACAACAATTCCCATTTGGTAAATCAAAAAGCCCCGAACCTCATAAGCACACATAGAAATAGAAAAGGATTTATATTATTTTACTTATCAATGCTTATCCCCAAATATATTTACATCTCTTAGCTTTTTACATACCACACCTATAGCCTGCGGAACAGATTCAGCCTGCATATACAAGGCCTGAAGGTCTTATGGCATGAAGATGCACATGCAAATTCTGCCCCTTGGAAACCAGCTTCTCTATGGGCTTTATGTGTTAACTACAAGGGTCTTCCAAGGGATTATAAACACATACAATTTAACATGCTTACCAATTTGGCTGTGATTTGAAAGCGGTAGATTTCAATGCTAAAAACTCAATGGCATTTATAAGTATCGTATATACTCGACTATAAGTCAACCTCATGTATAAGTCAATGGAAGGTTTTGGAGCCAAAATTATGGATATGATATAAGTCGAGGATAAAACCTAGGGCCATGTAACAAAGATGTAAAGAATGAAGCAAAAGAAAATGATGCTAAAGATCATTAACATTTTTGATAGGCTTAACTGTGCTCACCCAAAAGGCTGGATGAGAGAGTAGAGGGGGTTGATGCTTCTTTTAGGTGCTTTGAGAAGAGATTAAGCTCTCACCTTTTACCAGGGCATGGTTCTTTTTTTGATAAGAGGTAAAGTATAGTACTGTCCTGGACTACGGCCAGCACCAGTCCAAACAAATGCTGATAAGAATGGTTTAGCAATGGTGCCAGCTGAGGCTTGTTAGTCAATTGCCTCTCTGCAAGCCTCCTTGACCGACGCACGCAAGCACTCTCTGCCCTGCGTTGTCTGAAGGAAGGCACTTCCACACTTGTTTCTTCCTGATCCTTACCACTAGGCTGCTGTGCCTCCATAGGGATCCTACTAGTGCTAGGACCTGACTGCTCTTCCTCCTCTGGGGCTGGGAGGACAGGGCTGGGATCTAGCAGGGCAGGATTAGGACCTGGTAGAGCCTCCCTTTCCTCCTGCACTGGAGTAGGCTCATCCTCCTCCTCCTCCTCCGAGTCCAGCTCCTGACTGACCATGACAAGTACTTAAATTGACCCGTGGATAAGTTGACCTAGGTTTTTTGTGTCAATTTTTTGACTAAAATTTCTAGACTTATACATGAGTATATACAGTAGGTGTCCTGTGCTTGGGACCATTGGGGGTGGGCTAGTGCTGAGCAACACCCACCTATTTATCATCTTTTTGTCCCTCACATGTTCAGACTGAGCATCTGCATAGCGAGTATATGCCTGAAAAAATATCTTCTATATGCTTTTTTGCCTAGTGGTACATGAACGCTACTGAAATCAGTCACACAAACTATCTGCAAGTTATTACTCAATGAGAGCTAAGCTACAAGTGTCAAATATAGTGCATGAAATTTAAAACCTCTCTCTTATTTCCAAGTAAGCACAGGATCACCAATCCAAATCAAAACCACTGTGCATGGAGAAGATGGTTATCCCTTACATATCCTTTAAATAATTTCCTCCCTCCCTTTCCATGGTATATTTTAAAAAATCTCCACTAGTACCCCCACATTGAAGCTGAGCCTCACATTCACTTGGGAGTATGAAAGAGATCAAAAATGTCATGCTACATATTTGATGCACTGATGCATGAATAAGCTGCTCTGATGCCACAAAAGTGCAGAAAAGTGAGAGTGGGCCATGGACAGGATGACCAGAGGTCCTCCTTTTCCCAGACATGTCCTACATACATGTCCAAAATGTCCTCTATTGTGAGCCATAAAACCTGTCCATGTGTCATCTGGTGTCTCAGCAGGCAAGCAAGAGGTAGCTCAACAGATTTATTACTGCCGCTGCTGCAGCAAAGGGCTTGTTAGTTTTCACCAAGCAATAAACATGACCAAAATGTTTAGCCTGCAACAATACACCCTAATGACTACAGAAAAACTATTACCTGTCCCAGGGAGGCAAAGGAAAGGGGAGGAGTTGAAGAGGTTGCAGATTGCAGAGACCCTAGTTTGAGTAGCATGATCCCAGCCTATGGGGAGAAGGGAAGGGGTGAGAAGAATGTAGCTGACCACGTGGTGGTTTTGTTTGTGTGTGTTATCTGACAGAGGTGTGGAAAGGAAATGGGGATTGGGTTGCTGAAGCAGATCAGCAATACCAGGGGAAGGAGGGATAAAATTTCACACTTGGGTTGAGGAATAAACATGAGGGATGAGAGAGAAAATGGGAAAAGTACAATTAAAGTAATAATTTAAATTCAGACCAGAGTTTGTTGCTAGTAAAGTGTTATGCATTTGTTTTGCTCAGAGTTCTATAAGTATATTGCAAGCCAAGAAGGCATCTTAACAAAGATACGTTCATCAGACAAATATGGTTGAGTACATAATAAAATACAGTACATGTAATATGGATGTAATTAAACCATATGAAATGAATTTTTATTTATATTAGTGTTTTTAGCTTTTATTTGGTAATGTCTTGAATGTCCTACACTTTGTGGTGTCTTGTCTTCCTTTGTGGTTCTGACATCTGGTCACCCTGGCCATGGAGGAGTGAGAAGGGCTTTGATATGGGACTTAAAAATGAGCAATTGTACACCAGGGCTTGGTACCAGTGTTAGGGCCTTGAACAGCTGAGACAACAAGGTGCCTTTCAACATATATATGGACAGTGTTCTTCTGCCAGTGAATAATTACAGCCAGCTCCCAACATTATGCTTTGGACAAAAGATATGACTTTCAAGCCATTTTGAGATCCAACAGACTTTCCCCCCCAAAAAATTAGTCATATCCTTACATCACATTTTTAAAAAATCTCAGTAAAGAAGAAAGAAGAAAGGAAAGGAGAGTGGAACCTATGTGTTATATTATGTTAAACTACATTATGTTAAACTACCAGTGTGGAAACAAAATTTACTGTTGTACACCGCCTCGATTGGCTCGCCAGAGGGGCGGTATATAAATAAATCGTATTATTATTATTATTATTATTATTATTATTATTATTAAGCCAGAATGTAAACTACCCATTTTCTCCCCTATCAAAACTGACCATTTCCCAGGGAATGCTATGGGCATAGTGTATTTAATTTTTGCTCTGTCTCTTGTTCTATATGTGTGTGTGTTTTGTTGTTGTTGCTGTTGTTTAAATTTGGTTGTCTGGTGTTTTTAACTCCCAAGGCAAAAGGAGGCTGCAGCTATGGCAGAAACATGCACCAAAAGAAAGGAGGAAGACAAATATCACAACAATGTAGTGCAGAAGTGTGAGTAAGAAAGGAGGACCTGTGAGAGGGGTGAAGGAAAGAGTAGAGTATGATAGACTAGACATGCTGAGAGAAAGGGGAGTGAAAAACACATAAGAGAAAGAGCAAAGGAAATCACATGAGACACATGGTGGACTGGAAGGAACAGCTGGAAAAGTGGTTGAACAGGAATACCTGTTGAGGACTGACACAATAAGGAGGGACAGTGAAGAGATGAGAAAAACAGGGCACAGGCACCATAGAAAGACAGCAACTAGGAGACAGATGGATTATTGAAGAATCAGTGGGGATGAATGTGAAGAAGTCTGTTGGTCTCTGTTTCTTAAAAAGTTCTAAGATTTCTAGTTGTGAAGTATTGTTGATAGGGCTAAGGGCAGGGTAAATCTGGCTTACAGTTTATTTATGAAAGTTCTTGCTTCCTGCATCTTTATGTTTATTTGTTATAACCTCACTCATTCCATTTCAATGGGTTGGTGAAAAATGGGGTTTTACAAAATTTAAAAAAAAAGTATCCTTCTCTCTTAGACTAAAAACACGGATGAGCAGAGCTGGGGGAGTGAACTCATGGATAAGGTTTTTCACCTGCATTCCAGTAAGGTTTTTATGAGGGGGTGCTGAAAAGTTCTCAGCCTGACCCACTTTCCAAAATCTGAGCATAATTTTATCACTGTAGGTTGAAAGTACGTTCTTCTGTATTGTAAATTACCAATGTGCAAGATGATAGCCCTAATTTCTGATTTTCTTCAGATCATTAATAGAACCACGTCAACAAATTCTCATGTGCTGAACTTCGGGCCATCATGAAGTTCCTGTTTCTGAAGAATAAAAACTTCTAAGGAAACTCATGAATGTACGGTGGACCCTTGGTATCTGCTGCAGTTTGGATCTAGGGGACCCCCCCCATGGATACCAAAATCTGTGGATGCTCAAGTTCCATTAAATGCAGTGGCATATTAATATGGTGTTCATTGTTAGAAAATGGCAAAATCAAGGTTCATTTTTTCGATTTTTTTAAAAAATATATTTTTTAAGCCATGAATGCTTGAATCTGTGGATAAAAAAATCTGTGGATATAGAGGGCCAACTGTATCATGCAAACATTGAATGACATGTCCTCATCATACTCAACTGTGAAGAAGTAGTGTGCCAACTTTCATCTTGGAGACTTTGAGACTGAAGACTCAGCATGGTTCAATGGTGTCAACTCCTGAAATTGCTGAGCCTGTTCATGACTTGATTTTGGTGAATTTCAGCTAAAACACTAGAGATATCTGGGATTTATAAATCAAAAGCAGTTGGCTATTGAGAAACTGTCAGCCTGGAGGGTGCTGATATTATTGAATGCTGATCAGATATAAAATTAATTGGATACATCTGAGTTGAATTTGCAGCATTTTTAGAGATTTAGGGCTAGAATAAACTGGAAGGAAGGGGAGCTTGAAGCTACCCATGCCGAAGATGCTTTGGGACTGTGGCAAACACACGCTGTGGTCCTAAAGGCCCCTTCCACAACCACCCCAAATAGGAGCAGAAAACATCTGCTCCTGTTTGGGCCTGGTTTCGGCCACCTTAGGTGGCCCCAGCAAAACTTCTGGGTGCTCCGGCAGTGTGCGGCATCAAATCAACATGCCCCCGGAGTGTCTTGAAGCCACCCCTGTGTGATTGGCTGGGTGGCTTCCGGGTGTCCTGGGGTACACGGCATCAAAATGCTGTGCTCCCAAGCTGTCTGGAAGTTGGCTTTTGTGGCCAGTCTGTTCTGGCCCTTAGTGATTTTTTAATGGTATCAATTTGTCACTGCTAATGAAACATGGCTATATCGCTATGATCTGAAGACCAAACAACAGTAATAGCACTCCAGTTCTCCATGGCTGAAGAAATTCAGGATTCAAAGGTCAGCAGGAAAAATCATGGCCAGATTTTTGGAAAAAGGAGGTTATTTTGATGACTATATTCAGAAAGGCCAAGCCATTTATGCAGAATACTACTTTGATTTGCTGTGCCAATTAAAGGGGGCACTGAAAAGGAAAAAGATGAGGGATGATGCAGCAAGGTGTTCTCTTTTTGCAGAACAATGTACTTGCTGACAGGACTGGCAAGACAACTGAAGTTTTGAAGAATTCGGGGTTTGGGTGCATAGACCGTCCACCCTACTCACTAGATCTTGCTTCATCTGACTATTTCCTGTTTCTAAACCTTTAAAAGATATTGAAAGGAAGAACATTTTTGAATAATTCTAAGGTGATAGCAGCGGCAGAGCAGTATTTTAGTGACCAAACATGAGAAATTTTTTTTGGAAGGGTTACAGAAACCTGAGAAACAGTGTGTTAAGTAAGTTGAACTTTAGGGTGAATATGTGGCATTTAGGTTTTATGGTTCTAGGTCATTCCCTCTTCATCAGGCTGAGAACTTTTCAGCACATCCTCTTAGTGTAGCAATATAACATAAACAGAAACACCAAATTAGAATCAATGTAATTAAAATAATCGTTCCTTTTCTCTATAAAAATAATCAATGTAAGTTTTTAAGCTTTTTAATAGAAACATAATGTAGTAGCACTTTTTCCGCTAACTTTCTCATCTCTTCTGGAAAACAGCCAAGGAAAAAGTGAGTGCTAAGGTACTCAATGAAAGACAGAAAGGAAAAGCAGCTTTGAGAGCACTGCACAGGTCACTTGCAATTATGCCAGTTCTCATCATCGGGGGGACAAAATGTTTATGTCCCAACACATGTTTGTGAACTGTTGGTGGTTTGTGGTGCAAACTGAATAATTATACCATTAACTCCAAGTTCTTTTGTTGAAGTAAATGCAATGAATTGTCTTTTCTATTCTCATGTGTGAGAACAAACTAAGTTTGTGCTTAGTTCTGACTCTCTTCTAGATATATATATATATATATATATATATATATATATATATATATCTGTTACAAGAATAATTCAGATAAATTACTGAAATGCACTACAATTCTCATGTTGCCCTTCAATATATTTCTTGAATGGTAAGTGGTGTGGATAGCTTTACACAAATTACAATTAATTCAGCACCCTCACAGAAAAGTCAAAGTTGACTAAAGACTTGTGATAGGGTAACTCCATTCCACTTGCCAACTGTGCTAAATGTTATCATTTGTTATGCTGAATGTCCACCCTTAAACACAGGACAAACGTGGGCAGTTTTTTGGTTGTTGTTGTTGAGGTCTTTCAAGTCGTTTCTGACTTATGGTGACCCTAAGGCAAACCTAAGTGGTTTTCTTGGCAAGATTCTTTCAAAGGAGGTTTGCCATTGTGTTTTCTTGAGGCTGAGAGTATGTGACTTGCCCAGGGTCACCCAGTGAGTTTCATGCGGGGAATCGAAACCTGGTTTCCAGAGCTGTAGTCCAACATTCAAGTCACGACGCCACTGGTGTCTCATCTATAAATAGTGTTTTAGCATGTTTTAAATTACAAAGAATAGTAGAAAGGGAACTGTAGAAAATTATGGAGGCAAAATTAGGCAGGATTTCAGCTCGATAAAGTCTACAGATATAGGCTTTTCCAGCTCTGATGCCCCTCCCTAATATATTGGTATTACAGGCAAGAAAGATATGCAACATGACGGCCAGCAGTATGGGACCTTTTCACATGTATGCCACAATGATGCTCCTTCCACAACTAAACATTATTTCATTAAAAGGGGCAGTGACATTTTATAGGTTTTACTTTCTTTCCTAATGATGTGATGCTGGATTAAGTCGGCTAGTAAAAATGAACTATACAAATTTCAAACTCCTTCCTAAATAAAAGTAGTGTCAAAATATTTTTACAATACTTTTAATTAACTTTTACAACATGAAACATATATTTCTTTCAAAAAAACACACAACTCAGTTAACGCACATAACAAATAACACACAACACAAATGAAACCCTCCTAAACTCTACTAAAAATCTGTCCTAAAATCTACTAATCTACATTAGCCCCTATCTCCCCATCATACCTATATCCTCCCCTTATAGAAACTGTAACACTAAATTCCCCAAACACAACCCTAGTTAACAACAACTAACACAAACTATATAATTTCACAGATAGAACTGTTTTGCTTTTTAGTGTTTACACTAGGTGAAGCATTAGCTAATGCTGCACATAGTGTAAACACTTAAAAGCAAAACAATGATTATGGAAGGCCCAGGACATTCTTTCTGCTACTGTGGTTATAATCCTCTAAAAGAATGTCCTGGGCCTTCCATAATCATTGTCTGACGGCTGGCTCTGGTGACCTCTCATTTAAATTTTCAGGGAAATCTCAACATAATGGCATGGAAAATTAAAAGTGGAGCTTTCACTCTAGCACCAACTAATGCTGTCATTTACACCGTTATACAAGCAAGGTTAAAGTGGCAAAAACAATTTACTGTTAGATTCTGTATAGAATTGTATGTCACATGAAATTAAGCTTGGATTTGTAAGATTTGTTAACTGAGTAGTTAAATATTCCTCATTAATGAACAAATATTTTTATGGTATCTTTATTAAAATAACAAAGGTAATCATGAAACAGTTTGATAAATAGTTTGACAAAATGTATGATAATTTGAAAAACTACTTTATTTGCATTGTTAATTGCCAAATATACTCAACTATAAGTTGACCTCATGTATATGCCAAGGGCAGGTTTTGGGGGCAAAATTATGGATTTTGATATGACCCGTGGATAAGTCGAAGGTAAAGTCTAGAGCAGGGGTAGGCAACCTTTCCCCTTTAAGGGCCGAGGGACTTCAGCTCCCAGAATCCCAGGAGCTATTGGCCAACATGGGACTATTGGCTAACATGGCTCAGGCTTCTGGGAGCTGAAGTCCCTCGGCCCTTAAAGAGGCAAGGTTGCCTACCCCTGGTCTAGAGGCATGTAACAAATGAGGTAAAAGACAAAGACAAACAATGCCAAAGAACTTACAAAATCCCAGCAGGCATAACTGTTTGTACTCACTGTAAAGGCTGGGTGGATGAGAAGGGAACTTTGGTACATTGTGGCTGTGTGATTTGTGAGGGAGGAAATCAGACAATCAGGGCTAAGAAAACATGCACACATATAAAATAGGGTGAAAAGGCAAAGCAAAGCAAATGGGGACTAAGCGAGTTGTTATAGCCTTTAACTTTCATATGATAATTTTGCCTGATTTTAACCGAGAAAAACTGACAAACATACACAAGTGTGTATGTTTTTGTTTTTTTTCTCTGAAGATGCTAGCCACAGATGCTGGCGAAACATCAGAAAGAAACTCCTCTAGAACATGGCCACACATCCCGAAAAAACCCACAAAAACTATACACAAGTGTAGCCTCTCAGCGCTCTTTTAAGGAAAAGCATCAAAGAGCTGCCTCCTCCATTTTCCCACCCATGTATTTAAAAAAGTGAGAGGTGGTCCCATGGCAGAGAGTAGAGGTCAGTGCTTCTTTTAGGTGTTCCCAAGATGAACTAAATTATCACCTTTCACCAATCAACTCAGTGAAGGGAATGGTTCCTTTTTTTTTTATAGGAATTAAGCACAGTACCTTCATTTACCTGTGGATAACTCAGCCCAGGAGTTATGGGTCTTTTTTTGACTAAAATTTCTAGATTTATACCAGTGTACATACAGTAGTTAAATAACCCCTTAAATAACCCCTTAAAATGAAAATTATTTGTATAACTCAATAATGTTAAGAATGTCGAGACAGTGTCTCAAGGAAAATGTCCAATGTGGGTTTATACACAAGTGACCAGGCATGAAAGGGTCACTGGCAGCCATAATGACACAGCACTTTCCACCAGGTGTCATAGGAAGTGACATCAGCTGATGGTCACAAAGTGCTGGAAAGCACCGAAATGGCTGCAAAACTGCCAAATCACCAGGTTGAGTGACAGGTGTCCAGAGGAAGAGGCAGGGCCAGAAGGCCACATGGAACCCTTCTGTTGCCTCAGGACACACATGTGGATGGGTTGATGTTGTTGGATGGTTGGAGTTGTTGCTGTATATAGCCTTGTACATAGAGGAACCAAGATTAAAGCCTCATCTGAGAGACATCTGTCTGTAGAGTCTCTTTACTCTTTCTGGAAGGGGAGAGGTGCCTGTATCTGAGAAGGTGGTGACACTGGTGCTGCACATTGATGTGTGTCAGGGCCAGCCAGGTGGAGGACATGGAGGACTCTGAGGATGAGGATGCTGAGCCAGGTTCTAGCTTGGCTCTACCAGCTGTTTATATGGCCCAGCTTCCACTCACAGCTGTTTGGACTTAGTTGCACGTTTCTCATATAACCTGAGAGAACGTCGGAGGCACGCCCCTTCTGACCTTCTCTGACTAAAGGTAGGTACCTCCATGTCCTGCTCCTCTATATCTCCCAGGCCAGGAACCTCTGCTGGGGGGAGGCTAGGCTGCTGAGGCAGGGGCTGTGGTTCAGTGGCTCCCCCAGAGCTAGGTCCAGGTTCAGCTAAGTCCACTGGAACTGGTAGAGCCAAGCTAGAACCTGGCTCAGCATCCTCATCCTCAGAGTCCTCCATGTCCTCCACCTGGCTGGCCCTGACAATGTGGATCATCACGCGCTGTGTAACCACGCTAACAAACAATTATGAATGTTAAGAATTTATTTAACAGTTCTTTTCTGATGAATGAATAATAATAATAATAATAATAATAATAATAATAACACCAAACAGCACAAATGACTTTGTTGTTGTTTTTCAATAGTTGCTATATAGGTAGTGGGCCAATTTTTCCAGACTCATCAGTATTATGGCTTTAAAAGATATTTGTGAGTGTGCATATGCCTTCAAGTCATCTGTTGACTTATGGAGACTCCATGAATTTAATACAGTTTTCATAGACAAGGAATACTCAAGAGTCGGTTTTGCCAGTTTCTTCCTCTGCAATATAACCTACAGCACCTGTATTCGTTGGCAGCCTCCCATCCAAGTACTAACCAGGCCTTTAGGTGCCTAAAATTTACACAATTTAAAATGGAGGATGAAGCAACAGTCAAAGACTTTCTATACTTGGCTCAATCATAAATTAAAATGGAGACTGTAGTCAAGAAATCAAAAAAAGTAAACCAGAAAATCCAGTTGAAACAACCCAGCCTAAAACAGCAAAGTGGGGGCCACAGAGTGAAATTGTCCCCTGTGTCCCTAAAGAACGTGGAGAAGCATTTTAATAAAACCCAAGTGCTTCTCCACATCCTCTGAGGCAGAAGGGACAATTTCCCTCTATGTCCTCCCATGAACTGTTTTAGGCTGGGTGGTTTCAAGTGGATTTTCTGGTTTACTTCTTGCTTGAGAAATGGCCTTTCCTGGATATAAATATTCCTGGATGAAAAACACGGATGAAATTGCCTCCATGTCCTCTAGGTGCTGTGGGGCCATTTTTGGTGATATGAAGAAGAAGGAAAAAAGCATTCAGCACCTGCAAAATGGCTTGGAGCAGAACAAACAGCCTACAGATTGTGGTCTGTTCATCTCGATAATAAAATTATCCCTTCTGAGAGAACTATCCCACAGTGAATTATCATTCTTTGGCCCAGCCAATCTACAGACAACCAGAGCATATCACCTGGGTCCTACAGTGGTCCTTGCAAGCAAATTCCCTACATATGGGGCATTTCTGATGGTTTTCTTACCTGCTGCTCTACTGCAGAAGTAACAGTAGGGTTGGGGACAGCTCATTCTGTTGAATGGTGCCAACATACGTTAGCAGACATATGTCTTTGGTTAGCAGACCTTCTGCCAGTTCTGAGCTGGTGAAAAAACCTGGCTCCCACCCCACTTCTTTCAGTGTGGAAATACAGTTCCACTGGTGTTGTTACTACACTTTAACCAAGCTGGGCTTCTAGTGAAGTACCAAGCTGCCTGCCCAGGTAAATATCTTCCCTCAGAGGATATAATGTCTTACAGTCATAGCCGCACCATACTCTTATACTCTTTTTTCCTGATTTCTTTCCCATATATTTCCAGAATGGATATTTAGATTCATGCAAGAACCATTTGAAGCTCAAAATATAATTTTACAAAGTGAAGTGGAAGCTGCATTCAGGGCATTTTGGAGAGATAAATAACTAAGAACAGACAGCATACCAATAGAGCTATTTCAGGCTACAGAGATAGAATTGACACAAATTCTAACTAAAATCTGCCAAAAAAAATATGGAAAACCAAACAATGGCCACAGATTGGAAATGCTCAATATGCATTCCAATCTCCAAAAAGGGGGCAGCAGGGATTGCAGTAACCATAAAACCACTGCAATAATCTTGCATGCAACCAAAGTGATGCTCAAAATTCTACATATATGAAGCAAGAAATGCCAGGTGTCCAAGCTGGGTTCAATAGAAGAGGCAGCACTAAGTATCATACTGCAAACATATATTGAATAATGGAGAGCACCAAAGAATTTCAGAAGAAAATTAGCTTGTACTTTATACCAAAGCCTTTGATTGTGTCAATCATGAAAAACTATGGATCTCTCTTAAAGAAATGAGTGTACAACTATACTCAGGATAAGAGGCCACCATCAGGATAGAATATGGAGAACAGTTTGCTTACCTATAACTCTGGTTTTTTTAGTGGTCATCTATGCCTTCTCTATGCCTCATACAAATGGGCTCTTACCTGCACAGAGCCACCAAATGGAATATTCCAAGGCTGGGTAGCTTTGGCAGGAGCCCTGCCCCCTCTCCCTTCCCATGCATGACCTGTCCTTCCAACACGGCTCTCTCTTCAGTTTCCCAGGATCAGTAGAGAGTGCAAAAAGTGGTTTCCAATTAGCAAGGGGGTCCGATAAGGCTGTATTTTATCACCCTATCTAATTTGTACACTGAATGTATCATATGCATAGCTGGATTAGATTTAGGGTGTTTGGGGCAATCTCAGATTGCACTGTTTCTGCAATGTGTTTTGGACCCTCAAACGAAAGGTCACTGCCTTCAGGGAGCTTACAATCCAAAGTATGCTGTGCTCTGTTTCATTCTACACAATTATAACACTCTGATATCACTTTGACTGCCATGCTCTGTCCTATGGAACCATGGGATTTGTACAAACTATAGAGCCTGGGATTTCATGGGATGCATCTGTGGCAGTTAAAGAAGCATCCGTACACTATAATTGTATAGCATGGGGGAGACCTTTTTTTTAAGCATTTTAAATTTTTAAATTTTAATAATGTAATGTTTTAAATTGTTTGAATTGTTCAATTGGTTTTTAAACTTTGTATTTTTAAAGTTTTATACTGTCTTAACTTAAGACTGTTTTAAATTTGTTAGCCGCCTTGAGTCGCTTTACTGGGAAGAAGGAAGGATATAAATAAACAGAAAACAACAACAACAGGAAGGAGATATGAAAAACAGAGAAAGAAGCATCAACAATTTAAAATATGAAGATGAGCTGAGGCTGTAGTACTTTGGACATATCATGAGAAGATATAACTCATTGGAAAAAACAATGATACTAGGTAAGGTGCAAGGCAGTTGGAAAAGAGGAAGATAGACTCAGGGGCTCTGCAGACGGCACAAAGCACCGTCTTGGAGCCAGGGAAGGGGAGGGGCAGCCGGATGCCCCAACCCCTTTCCAAGGACGTCATTGGAGTGCCTGCCGTTGCACACGGCGAGCACTTCGATGACGTCCTTGCGGTGTGCAAAAATGCTGCGCCAGAAGAGGCGCAAAAGAGTTGCATGACGGCTCTTGCAGTGCCCTTTCCGCGGCTTGGGAAAGGAACACTATTTTGGCGCTCCTTTCCCAGTTGCCGAAAGGATGGATGGGGGCTGAGGCGTGGGGCAGCCTTGGCCCCAATTCTCGGCTTCTTGGGGCGGCCCATGGCCGCCCGTCTGTAGAGGCCCTTAGTCAAGGAAGTCATGGCTGCCCTGTGATTACAAATCCAGACAAGGGCTGTAGATAATAGGGTGACTTGGAAATCACCATAAGTCTAAGCTGGCATGCTTGCAGTTAAAAACAACAAGAAACATAGTAACATCTGAAATCAATTATCAATTCATAATTGATTACTGATCAATTGAAATCAACTATCTGTTCACGAGTGGTTAGATCTGCCCTTGCTGTGTACAACATATGAAGCTGTTTTGAAAGGAAGCATGTTGTTCATTTCCCTGTTGTTCAACTTCAAGAATTTTTTGAGTGCATGAAATCTCTTGAAAACTCATTGTTGCTCTGTAGTGCTCTGAGAATGGATATCACCGTTTCTCCACTGTTTCATGCTGCCGATTACTAAACCTATGATCATGAGCAGTAGGCCAACATATGCCTTCAATTCAGTGATGTCAAACAGTTTTCACACTTTGGCTTTGGTATGGTTCCTCTTATGTCATGCTCTAAATGCACAGTATGCTTATTTCTTTCAGAAATTATTTGGTAATAGAATGCATTATTTAAAGTCCAACTCAAAGGTTCTAAAAGCTTCTCTTTGTTTATATCCTTCCTAGGCTATGGACATTCTGGAATGTCTTATTTAGCTGTTCTATGGCAAACTGTCCATGCATGTCTTCACTAAGTTATTCCATCCCTGCATCTACTGACACCACTGCCTCCATTTGGTCCTTGTTGGACTGGATAGTGAGCATACACTTCTTATTCTTCTTTGAGCAAGCACTGTGTCTAGGCTGTCTGCATTATTTTTCAGCCATAAAATGGCATACATACATTATATTGTGTGGGATGAAAAATAGCCTCATGACAAAATGGATTTTTGGGGTGACAATTTTTTTCTTACATGCCTTTTGCTACCCGTGCAAAATAAAAACAAAACAAAAACAAAACAAAGACACCCTGTGTATGATTTTATCTCCTAGCAAGGTTTTTGTCTCTCAAAAAACACCAAAAGCGCAAACTCTCAAAGACATTATTTAAAATTTTGGCAGCAATATTACAAAATGACTACCTTGTAGGTCTAGACCTGTTTGAATGTTACAGTGAAAAGTGACTCTGAGGTACTAAAGCAGGGGTAGGCAACCTTTCCCCTTTAAGGGCCGAGGGACTTCAGCTCCCAGAAGCCTCAGCCATGTTGGCCAATAGTCCCATGTTGGCCAATAGCTCCTGAGATTCTGGGAGCTGAAGTCCCTCGGCCCTTAAAGGGGAAAGGTTGCCTACCCCTGTACTAAAGTGTCCCATCTGGTAGGATGAAGGGTAGTGTAAAATAGCACTCTTGCACTGTAATCTTGTCTATGGCTGCTTCCACACTGCAGAATTAATGCAGTTTGATACCTCTTTAACTGTCATGGCTCTATCCTATGGAATCCTGGGATTTGTAGTTTATTGTGACACCAATGCTCTCTGGCAGTGAAGGCAAATTATCTCACAAAACTACAAATCCCAGAATTCCATAGCATTGAGCCATGGCAGTTAAAGCGGTGTCAAACTACATTAATTCTGCAGTGTAGATGCCATCCCATATGTCTATTCAAAATAGGGCTTTTAAGTAATTGTGTACAAGTCTGCAGACTTAACACCTCACAGGAGACTAGCATGTAAAAATATTTTCTTCTTTTCCTCCCCAATACATAACTAAATGGGAAGCCTTCAGCCTTCAATAATTTAAAAAATATTTCTTAAAAATCACTTAACAATGAAATTAAAGTTCAATAGACACTTAAAAAACTGCATATTATTATAATGTGTGTGTGCTGCTGGAGCAATAAACTGTTTCTATGTGTCTCTCAGTGCCAATACTCATACCTTTTTATAGAACAATTTAAAACCATACATTGATCTACTGAAAGTAATAGTACATATACAATACTCATCTTTCTCAAGGGAAAACTCCCTCCCCCAGTCTAGTTTTAAAGGTAAAAATTAAAAATACAACCCAAGACTGACTGAAACTTGCAGCTCATTAAAGCTAGGTTTCCCCTATATAGGATTCTATTGATCTCCATAGTCCAAGCTAGACAAAAAGTGTGGTCAGGGAGGGGATGATGGATGTCTCTGCCAATAGTACTGAACAAACCTGTTAGCTAATTGCTACCAAAGACAATTATCCCCGCATTGTTTCATAATGGAAACACATTACAAAACGCTAATATACACACAGGGAAATTTGATGATTTGACTGCGGAGCCATGTGCATTGAATTTCATTGCCAAAGGCCAGCCAGGTCGCTGCTGTGAAGTGGGAGAAAATGTCAGAATAGAAGCCACATTATCTCACAGCTCTTTTCTAACATGTTTAGCAGTTGCATGAAGCCCTCTGATCTGGTGATTCCCTGCTCTTGTCCCAAACTACTACAAATAAATGCGATATTCAAGGGAAAAATTCTCTGGAAAATCATTATTTTTCTCTTTCTCTCTCTTGTTTACTTCAGCAATAGGTAAAACAGAGTTTAAGCTCACTTTCACACTTTAAAGTAGCCTGTTGACAAAAATGTTACTTCAAAATGTGGCCACACATTCCTGTATATGACAAACATGTACGAAAGTATATTATAAGCATTTGTTCTTAAATAACCAAACTAGAAAAATGAGATCACTGATGAAATATAAGGCTTTGTTTTAACAGAATGTCTGAATATGTACAATTCAAGCCTCCACTATTTTATATACATTAGTTCCTTCTCCCTAGAAAATGCATCCCTGGAATGATTTCTTCTAAATGTAGTCATGTTGTTCTATACCACAGAATCTTGCATGCCCAACACTAGAGCTTAAAAGTCTCAGCCACAATTCACTTCAATCTTCTGTTCAGTTCTGTTTGACTGTATAATAATACAGAATGATGAAAAATTAAAAGAAAATGTGGAGAAGGTGTGCCAACATTATAAAAATAAATTAAATAGCTACAAAATTTATGATCAGTCCATTAACTTTATAATTCACAAGCCAATGAATTCTGCTTTACTGTGTTTGGTATTGTTCTACAGAGGCTAGTCTACCTGCTTCAGATTGTGCTGACTACTATTTTGACAAGACCTGGATAGCAGTAGGTCCAAAGCAATCAGAAGGTTGACTTTGACAAATGGCGGTGCTGCAGCGAAGTTGAAAATAACACACATCCACTTTAATCTCTTTCTTGATTAAATCGAAACCATACCATTCTGACATCATGTGATTTGCTCATGAAGCATCACTGCAGGTTACTTTAGAGGCTACATCTATTGAAATGATATTGAATTTTTAGAGGAAGTACTTAATTCATTCAAATGAAACCTTCACAAGGTAACTGGGCCACCAGTCACAGATATCTGTGCTGCTTCAAAACCTATGAAAAATTCCCAGCCGAGAGAAAGAAAAGAGCAAATAATAATAATAAAAATACCTCTGCAATCTACTATTGGGTGATATTTTTAGTAGGCATTATCTTTTATTTTCAGAATGAGAAATATATATGTATACAGCACATTCCAAAGCCTTTTACCTATCCCCCATAGTCAAGCTCCAAAGGTAAACATTACAGTAGGTAATAAAAATGCAGAAGATGAAATTGTCTTTTTTACATGAGACTAGGCAAATATTTATGGGGCAGTTGACAAACTCCTGCCTAGTAAAGGAGCCAACACTGAGAGCAATTACCCTGATATTCATGACTCACTTTGAATATCACATTGAATATTACTCATAAATCTTTTACGAGCACATCCCCAGAGCTCACTTAACAGCCGGTTTTAATCATGCAGTTGACACAGAGAAAATAACAAAATGTATTTTTTCAGTGGCAAATTAATTTAGGCTTGAACCTCCTCCCAAAGCTCTATTCTTTTCTCTCCCCCTCCTCCTGCCACCTAGTACTGAGCTCAGTTAAATTCACTTTTGCATTCAGCAGCTGCATTACTCTAAGGCTGCAGAATTTTAAAGTAGCATAGGCTTCTTTTCAGGAATTGTTTTTGCTATAATTATTTATGACATGATCCAGATAAAGTTAAGCACTCTGTATTCTTCCGGTTTATATGGAAGAGAATTAAAACACCTACATCTTCCACTGAAATGGATGGGGCCTAACAGAGGTTAGCATTGGTAGGATTCTGTTCACAATATTTTGCCCGAAAAGTATGATACAGGACAGTTTCAATGTTTTTCATAAGGGACACAGAAACATTGCTGCAGTAGATATTCAAAATGGCCTTACAGTGTGTCATTTTCATGTGCAACACTATAATCTTGATCCAAGAATTTTCTATGGGGTTTCTGCTATTAGAAAGAAGCGAGTTTTTGGAGGGTGGGGGAGTATGTGTGCACCCTTACAAGTGTAGATGTTACATTTGCGTTAGGAGCAGATTTAACCATTGTTTGTGAAAATAAGAAATGTGACAAGTATTACTAGTTTTCAAAGGTACGAGATATAAAAACCTGCCTTTCTCTAGTTTAGCTGTAATTGTCCTTATTTTAATGAAGTTAAATATTTATTAAATTACTTACGGATTGATCCATCTTGTTCTTGTACAAATCTTTCCAACACTATTCGAGCCATCAAGGATGGAGCAAAACCCACCTTATGTGAAAGATTAAAAAAAATAACATGACCTGTTTTTCAAATGTGATTTCACTTTATCTTTCATATGTTAGAGGTGTCAAGAATTTCTTCTCCATCATCTATTTCCATCTTTTAGGAGGATGTACTTACCTGACATAACAATCATTATATAATCTGGTATATACTTTCTTTGAACTATGACTTCATTCATATTTGTTATGTTTTCTTATTCACTTTGTTTCTGTTTTATCATGCTGCAATATATGTAGTTGTACTTCAGTAACAAAAAATAGACACTTCCATTTTCCCACCTTATAATCATTGTTCTGTTGGTAACACTTGTAGAAAGTCTTCCATCCATATGTGTTAGAGTATAAACAAAGGCCAGCCACATTATTTAACACTGGAATAGTGTAAGTGACATGTGCAACAAAGTGTTTCAGAATGGAGCCATGCTACCTGCCATGCCTTCTTTCAGGATACTATTTTACCTCTTTCCCCTGCTGTATGACCTCACATCAACATTCAGTATCCTGTGTTTATTGCTATTGCATTAGCTCAATCCTCACTGATTGAGGTTGCCTTCCATTCAAAGATTTATCTGCTTGCATGCTAATAATAGATCCCTTTTGTTTAATGGCAGCTATGCTTTGATTCAACATCTTAAGTTCACTATTACATTAGAAACCCAAATAACATTTGTACAAGATATATGGATCCAAATTCTAGGTTTTCATTCTAAAACACACAATTCAGTGTAGGCTGAATAAAACTAACATTATAACAGAAGCATCCAACCAGCAAGAATGAAGTAAAAATTAGGTACTTTCACTTATTGACCAAAATCTCATCCTATAAAAGCAAAAATGTAAAAAGAAAAAGAGGAAACACTTACTGGGAGGGCATCTTTCCATACTTTAGAATCAAACATGGATTTTATTTTCTGATCTTCAATAAAAATTAATCCAATTTAATATTTTAAATCTAAATGATATAAACATAGATCCTACATAGAAATACTTTAAATTCCACTGATAGTGATGGGACTTATGCAGACCTACTTTGGGGTAGAACAGACCACCCTGAAGGGGCAGCATGACACTGAAAGAGCCAGGTGGGAGCTGCAGCAACTGCACGCCACGGCCCCACTCCGGTTTAGCTGGCACAAAAAAGAAGCGGCATATTGCCACTCCTTTTTGCACAGGCTTTTCCGTTCCTGCCATGGCTATTCGGTCTTCCTGCAGCGCAGCCCATGTAAACGCCATGCTGTCAGAACGCCATGAAGCTGGCGCAGGTGTGGTCAGCCGTGCGGCTTCCCGGCGGTGTGTGTGCGTGGCCAGTCTGAACACCACATCCCCATGAAGTGGGTGTAATGTGCCAGTCTGTATCAGCCCTTTGATTACTACTGACTTCATAGGAAGTGTGTGTGAGGAAATTGCCTGTAGAAACACATTGAAGGTATGGGAAGTTTATATTGAGATAGCTACTGCTATGTTTCATATTTATTAAAACTATGGGATATGTTACCCTCTGAATATCAGCATTTTTTCTATTAAAAGACCAAGCAGCAGACTATGATATTCTGATGATACTCTTATGATATACTTTCACTTCACTGGCATTATGACATTTTTTAAAAAATTCCATATGTGTTCCAGATACAATTTTATTTTGTTTTAGAAACTAGATATAAACAGCTCCCCCACTGTGTACATATTTTTCCAAATATATATGTGCTTGAATGCCCTTAAATTTCCCAAGTAGAAAGAAATGCTTTCTATAGACCTGCTCATTTCCAGTAACCCACATCAGAGCTGACACATGAAAAATGGTGAAATTACTGAAGGTAGTCCAGCCTGAATAAGGACTACCTTATTAGTTCAGGTACTTGCATCTCCCTAATTTTCATATTAATCATGCACCCATCTTTCTCTGAAATAGGGCTATCATGCTTCATGTCAGAATTTAGCATGTAAGTAAAATTCATAGTGCTTCAAATTCCACTAGAAAATATTTGCTTGGTAGGAACATAGAGACTAATTTTATTATTCTTAAGAAATGTTAGAGTTTGTGAGGATTTTTTTTAAAAAAATAAATTTCTGTGCATAGGAAGTCAACATACATAGCATGTGAAATTTCACTATAACTTCACAAAAATTAAACAGCCTATTCTTATTTAAGAGAGGTACCACACACTGTAATGCAGCTATGTTATACATTTCTCATCAATTTTTACACTTTCCACTGATTAAATATATATTGACTCATAAAGTATTACCATTATACCAATTGTCAGCAGATGCAGGAGTATGCCATTTAAATATTAACTATCATATAAACATGGCAACTTGATTGTATGGAAGCAGTAATCTCACGCTTATTATTGCCACATTCCCCTAATGCATCAAACGGAATCACACAAAAAATCACCTTACATATAAACCTGCTACTGTGCTACTACCAATAAATAAAGCTATTTAAAAACTTTTCTTTAACTGTAATTTTATTTGTCTCTAAACTTTTTTAAAAAACAACAAAACCTTAACTATATGAATTTTTAAGATATACAAGTACAGTATATCAACAGAGACACACCTCAGGTTATCACAAATTATGAGCATCATCTATAAGGGTATGAGAACTGCATGAGGAAAGGAAAAGCATATGCAAACAAGACTATAAACACTGCATGTCATTTTACCCATGAGGTGCTTGTCTATGCTAATCCCCATGCTATTTGTTATTTACTAAGGAGTCATTCTTTAACAGTAATTCCTTTGTTTAAAATAAAGAAAGCAATGTAGACTTGAAATCTGTCAGAAACCTCAAGAAGTACCCTTTGGCACTAACACAAAGCAATCCCTCTCATATGTTAACTCTATAATTACAGCATATAGACACTTTATAGACCATTAAAACCATCTAGTAATTGCTTATTTGCTGACTACATCAGTGTAAATCAGATAGAAGCTTTGAGAGAACCATACTTCCTTTCCCATGTAACATGTAAGACTTGCTGCTACATCTGCCTTTATACTCCATGTGTATACTTTATAACGCAATTATTAATATTTTGCTTTACTACTATTCTTGGCGTTTGCAAAACACAAGCATGCACTTATTTTATTCTTCTAAGCCTTGTATAAAGATTTAAAATCAAAATCAAATAAAGTGGTGTTATTTCTATACATAAACATGCTGGAAATTTTAAAATACCCATTTTCCCCTATGTGATCTATCAGAATTATACAATTTTGTGACAGCAGTGATAGAGCTGCTTTCAGAAACTTCCTCCTTAAATGTGGGAAAGAGTAAATGGACAAGACCCATTCAAGTGTGTTCAGACAAGCACTTCTCCTTAGTGAAACCAACCGGAACCCTATTGGATGAGAAATAGAGAAGTGCAGGTGCTCAATATTAAACCAGCCACACTGTCCAGGCTTCACTCAGGCTAAAGCAGGGGTAGGCAACCTTTTTGAGCCGGGGCCGAGTTGCTGTCCCTCAGACAATTGGGGGGCCGAAGCACCAAAAATAAATAAATAAATAATATTTTTTTAAAAAATAAAATTTAAAAAATATGCATGCACACTCTCTCAGCCCCAGAAAAGCCATGGCAAAACCCCTGTGGAGATTTTGCCAAGAAACCCCCAAGAACAAGTAATAACAACAATAATCAATATCATCATGGCAGGCGGCGGCAGCGGAGAGTGGCGGCGGCAGGACCGGCCTGCGGCCGGTCCAAAGGCCTCGTGGGGCCACATCCGGCCCCCCGAGGCCTTAGGTTGCCTACCCCTGGGCTAAAGCTTCATTCCTTTCCAGCTGCAGTGGGCATACTTTATATACTCAACTATAAGTTGACCTAATATATAAGTTGAGGGCAGGTTTTTGAGCCAAATTATGGATTTTGATATGACCGATGGACAAGTCGAGGGTAAAACAAAGGATCTAAAGCAGGGACCTGCAACCTACGGCCCCCGGGCCAGTTCCAGCCCAGGTCGCCGGACTTACCGGCCCAGGCAGACTCCTGACGCCGTGCGCCGACGCCGCGCGTTTTGCTGTCCATGCGGCTGCATGCGCTGCGGCCGCCATTTTGTTCTCCAAAATGGTGGCCGCGACTCATTTGCACATGCGCAGTACTCCTGCGCATGCGCAAATGCGTCACGGCCGCCATTTTGGAGATCAAAACGGTGGGCGCGACATGCACTGCGGCAGCTGCGCCCGCGACGACACCGGGTGCGCACATGCGCGTGTGAGCGCGCGCGCCAACATCCCCCCCCCCACTCGGCCCAGTGGAGACCTGGACTTCGGGGGGCCGGCCCAGGTCTCCAAAAGGTTGCCTACCCCTGATCTAAAGGATGAAGCAATGGAAAACAATGCCAAAGAACATACAAAATTCTGGCAGGTATAACTATCTGTGCTCACCCTAAAGGCTAGATGGATAAGAGAGTAGAGGGGGGGTCAGTACTTCCAGGACAGATTACACTCTTGCCTTTCATCAGGGGATGGTTCCCTTTTAAAAAAAAATAACAATGTACAGTACTTACATTGACCCATGGATAAGTTAACTCAGTTTTTTGAGGTCAATTATTTGCCTAAAATTTCTAGACTTATACATGAGTATATATAGTAACTATCATGAGTAAACTTTGTTTTTTGTCTTGAAGTCATTTCCAACTTACGATAACACTAAGGCAAATTTATCAGATTCCAAGTCAAGATTTGATCGGAGGGGGAGTTGCCTTTGCTTCCCACTGAGGCTGAGAGTGTGACTTGCCTGAGGTCACCCAGGGGTTGTCCACATGGGCCAAAAGGCCTATTTTTCCTCTGGCCCTGTGTTGTCTAGTTCAGATGATGCAGGGCAAAACCCTGACAGATCAGACATAGATCCAATGGATCCCGGGGTAAACAGTAATTTGATCCCTGATTTGTCATGGAGTTTCCTGGAAACTTCACAGAAATCCCTGGCTGTTTACCCCACCCCACCCCTTACCTTGCTGTGCCATCACTGGTACTCAGAATGTAGCTGCAGCCATGTGTCCCATTTCCACATCAGAACTGGGGGCATCTGACTACCAGCAATGGCATGGCAAAGTAAGGAGTGTGCAATGGTAGTGCATCCCAGGTCAGAGTGGGGACAGGTGTGCAAACACTCCCCTCTCACCAATGGAGGGACCAACCCAGGTGGTCACCAGGATCAGGACAGGACGGGCTGTGCCTGTGTTATCTTGGCCCATCTGCTTATCCCCATTGGGCTTCCATGGCCAAGTGGGAACTCAAACACTGGCCTCCAGATTTGCTGTCCAACACTCAAACCACGACACCATGTTGGCTCTCCACCAGTAAACAACACAAGTTTCAGAGTAATACAAAACAAAACACAAACATAATCAAAACCAAAAAGTTAAGTAAAAATTATTAGTTATTTGGATTCTATGTGAAGAACAATTATTATTATTCTGTTTACTTCTGAAATTTTCTATATGCAAAAAAGGTAGATTTAAAACATTATTGTTTTGAACTTTATTATAACATCTAACATTATCAATGTATTTATGAAAACAACCCTGCTGAGGAAATTAACTTCCTAAATTATTAAAATATCCAAATTAATCAATCATTTAAAATATTGTGTTCCTGGGTTTTTCACTTCATACCTGCATCTTTCTAGGTTTCTAAAAGAAAGGGGAAATAAGCTTTTAAAAATTTAAAGTAAATCAAGAAACATCATGTACCTCTAAAGCATGGAATAAATTCCATTATCATATTAATAAATATACTGGTCTTATTACTATAACAACTAACAGACAACAGATCAGTTTTAAACATATTATGCATTTTGAAGCCTGGTTTGTTATATTTCTAAATAGAAGTCACTAATAAGCGCCTATTAATTTTAGTTAAAAATACTTTTTTAAACAAACGATTACCTCATTGGCCATTTCCAATAATACAGGAGAGGATGCATTTTTTATCACTCCATTCAGGTACCTAGACAAGACAAAAATAAAATGCTGCTGCAGATTCAAAGAAAAGGTCAGCACTGAAGTCTTATATCTCGTTCTCTTGCTAGGGTCAGAAAGAAAATGACTGAAGAGCATGCAGGTTAGTTTAAAATATAAATATCTGTGAAACTTGATCACAAAACTCTCCTCATACTTGTCCATGAGTAAATCAAAAATGTCTGTAATGCAGCATTGTTAAAATTCAACAAACAATCATGTCTGATATTATGTTTTACAAAATTACATCTGTTATATTGAAAAGTACACCAGACAGCTCTGTTTGGGAACTACAATTTTTTCCCAATGTGCTATGATTGAAGAGATGAGGAATGAAAGGCAATTAGGCTGGAAACCCTTTGATTATTACAATATCCCCATATCAGTTTGAATTTTTAAATTTCAATTAGTAAATAGGTGAATATCAGTGCAATCTGACACATATGACCCAAAGTGTGTCAAAGTCCCAAAACAGCATGAAGGATTTCTATACTATTGTTCAGGGCAGGTTGTTCTTTTAATGTCAACTATCCCAATTCCAAACCCAGCATGACTGTCCATGATAACCGAGGGTAGGGGGGGAGGGAGGGAGGGTGTCTGAGAGCTGAAAGCCCAAAATAGTAACTTGGCCATGCTCTGATGTAGATATGAATCAGGAATTGTCTGTCTCAGGGATTCTGCAGACTCAAAGCCAACACAACTACTAGTTCAAGCAACAGCACATTGTAGGCCTTCAAAAGAAAAAAGACTTGATACCCTTCTCTGTCTCCTAAGACCAAGGCTCAGACTATTCCAGCAATCAAATGGAATTAATTCAGATTAGTCTAGGCAAACTCTTCAGGCAATACAAACTTCCATCGCTTCATGTGATCAAAATCCCACCCAGTGCTACTCGCTTCCTGTTAAGCACCCAAGTGAGAAGACAAAGGAATACAGTTGGAGGTCATACTGTGATGCTAACCTGGAAGAATCCAACTGGGGGTCCTATCCTTTTATTTATTTATTTAATTAATTTTTAAAAAATATATATATATAAACTTTATTAGATAAAAAAACACGAACAATACGACAAAATAAAAACAAAAACAAATAAACATACATACAAACTTAAACGAAAAGAAAAAAATCATACTAATAGTAAAACAATACAAAAACTGACATACAAATAAACTACCACATTAAGACATTACAACAATATTACATAAAACATATAATGATTAAAAAAAAACCTCCTGAACTTGATGTACCTTGCAATTTAGCCCGATTTACTACTACTTCTAATAATCATACTTCAAATGTTCCACGTCATGCATTATATATTTGTTAAACCTCTATATCGATCATTTTCCCACTTATCTTATCCTAATCTCATCTTTTTTAACATAATAAAACAGTGCTCCTGATATTTTATTTTAGGCTATTATACATATATTTTACTCTAAACCTATTGTATTTACTAACTCTCCAGTATGTTTCCAATATACCACCAATTCCTTCCAATCTCTCTTGAACACCTCCTCCTTATCACCTTTAATTAAATTAGTTAATTTATCCATCTCCATAATATCTAACATTTTCAACATCCAATCTTGTGTAGATGGTATCTCCTTTGACTTCCACTTCTTGGCATATATTATTCTGGCTGCCGTTATAAGATTAAAGATGAGTTTACCATGTTTTCTTTCCAGATTTTGGTCTTCAATAATACCCAGTAAAGACATTTGAGGGTCCCTTTTCAGCTTGATTTTTAATATTTCTCCCATCATTTGTATTATTTTATCCCAAAATTCTCTTGCCTTTATACAACCCCACCAAAGATGATAAAAAGATCCGCTTTTCTTCTCACATTTCCAACAATGATAGTCTTGGGTTTTCCCCATTTTGGCCAATCTATATGGTGTCAAATACCAACGATATTGAAGCTTATAGAAATTTTCTCTGATACTACAACTAAGTGTATATTTTATCAGTTTTTGCCAGCACTTCTCCCATTGCTCTAACTCGATATTATGGTCAAAATCCTGAGCCCATTTTATCATTTGCGGTTTTATCATATCCTTCTCCAATTCAATAACCAATAACAATTTATAGAATTTAGATATTTTATGACTAGAATCCGAAACAATTATGTCATCAAATTCTTTATCTAATATACCTATTCTTTTGCTTTTTTGATCTAACAGAAAGCGTTCCTTAATCTGCCTATAGGAAAACCAATTACAAGAGTAGCCCTCCTGATTAAGCTCCTCTTGTGTTTTTATAATACTATGCTGTCCATCTTTCTCTTTCTCTTTGATCAGATCTGCATATGTTAACCATTTTTCCTTGCCAAATTTATTGTCTTTGGATGTGACTTCTCCAATGGCTGTCCATTTTGGTATATTGTCCGGCCAATTTTTCCTAATTTTAAGCCAAATTCTCATTAAGGCACACCTTAAATAATGATCGTTAAAGTTTTTATGTAATTTAATTTTATCATACAATAAATACCCGTGCCACCCGTGAAGATTTCTCTGAAGATGCCAGCCACAGATGCTGGCAAAATGTCAGAAATAAACTCTTCTAGAACATGGCCACACAGCCCGAAAAACCCACAAAAACTATGGATGCCGGCCATGAAAGCCTTCGACTTCACAGTTAAAAGATTACAATTTCAAACAATACTGTAACCTCTTCCTGCCCCTTTTTAAAAAGCCTTAGGTTCTTAACTTGCTGACAGCAGTACAGCAGGGAGGGGACCAATCTAGCCCTGTTAAATGTTTAAAAAATGTTAAATCCATATTATTTCTAATAAAAAAGTAGTGCAAGTCTGTATGTATTTACTTAGAAACAAGACCTACCATGTCAAGTGAGGCTTACTCCAGGTAAATATTTTATTTATTTGTTTGTTTGTTTTATGTATATGCCACCTTGCTCCCTGAAAGTGACCCAAGGTGGCTCACAGATAAAATCAGTTAAAAACTTTACAATAAAAAAACAATTAAAATAATCTTGCTAAAACAATATAAAATTGTACATTAAACATACAAAAGTTAAAAAACAGAATCAGAACACACATCCCATATAAAAGCATCCCGACAAAGATAATATATTAAAAGGCTGCTTGAATAAAAATGTCTTTGCCACCAGCAAAAGGAAAGCATGGAGTATGGAGCAGCCTAAGTGTAACCTTTCTCTGTAAATGGGCCAAAGATGCTCTGTAATGAAATATAATCTACAAATTGTGAGTATTGAAGAAACCAAGAGACCACTGAAATCACAACAATCCAATATTCCATACAAGTGCCATAATGAAACAATGGCTGCATCTGCATTGCAGAAATAATGCAGTTTGACAACGCTTTAACTGCCATGGCTCAATGATATGGAATCCTGGAATTTGTAGTTTTTCGAGATATTTCGCCTTCTCTGTCAAAGAGCTCTGGTGCCACAATAAACTACAACCCCCAGGATTCCATAGCATTGAACCATGGCAATTAAAGAGTCAACCTGGATTATTTCTGCAGTGCAGATGCAGCCAATAATGCCACAGACAAAATAATATTTAATAATCATTTGGGATTTTTAAAAAAGATTTTATGTTTAAAGTTTAATTTTCAATTCGGGAATTCGGGAGGAATGGCTACTCAAGTTATTAGATTTATTGCAAATTGATAAAATAACAAAAGGATTAAGAAATGATAATTCTAAAAATCATATGGAAGATTGGGAAAAGATTCTAGAATATTTAACCCAGAAATAGGGGGAAATAGTTACTATGGGTTTAATTTTAGATTGAAAAGCAAATTGATATAAAAGGAAATTTAAATATAGACTCAGTTTGGAAGACATGGAAAAGGTATATATTGGTGATAATTATAGTTTAAAAAAGAAAGGAAAAAGAATGTTACATTTTCACTACAAGATAGCCTCTTCAAAGAAAAAGTTCAGACAAGTAAAACTTATTAAAAGCTGTAAACAAGGAAGTAGCGGATGAGGTATGGATGATTTGTTTAATGTTTAGTAAAGTTTGTGAGTTTGTGTAATTTGTATAGTGAGTATGTGTGTGATTTGTATGTGTTACAAATGTGGTGTGATTTTTAATGTTTTTTAAAAAACAATACCAATACAAAATTGTTTTTTAAAAAAGGTTAATTTCAATACAAAGACAACATAGGAGGGCTGCAGAAGGGTGGCTCCGGGCTGCCCCTGCTAGCCATGGATCGGGGCCACGGCTACGCCACACTGCAGCCCCGATCGTCCCTTTTTCTGCCCCTGAAAGGAGCGGCGAATGGGCACCCTAAGAGCCAGTGTGTGGCTCTTTAACGCCCTACCAATGCAGTGCGTCAGGACGCTGCGCCGGGAGGATGTCCTGACGCTGCGCACCGTGCATAATGTCCTGACGCTGCGTACCGGCATGCGGCTGCCCCTCTCCAACTCTGCCTCCAGGCCGGCCCTTTGGGCCAGTCTGCAGAGAACCAGACTGCCAGAAATAGTGCACATTAAATTGAGGTACTGCCCTGGCTCAGTGCTAGGGAGTCATGGGAATTGTATTTTTTTCTGGGACATTAAGCCTTCTTTATCAGAGAGCTCTGGTGCCACAGTAAATTACAGTTCCCATGATTCCCTAGCACTGAGCCAGGGCAGTGCCTCAATTTAATGTGCACTATTTCTGGCAGTCTGCAAAGGCAGTCATGGATATAAACTGAACTGCTAATTCCATCTAGATCTAGAAAGGCTGCTGCCACACTGCAGAATTAATGCAGTTTGACACTACTTCAAATGTCATGGCTCCATCCTATACATTCCTGGTATTTATAGTTTGTTGTGCCACTAGAGCTCTCTGACAGAGAAAGCTAAATATCTAAAAAAACTACAAATCCCAGATTTCTGTAGCACTGAGATATGGCAGTTACAGTACTATCAAACTGCACTAATTCTGCAGTACAGATGAAGCCAAAGTGGAAAAAAGTTACATAAATGTTGACTTACCATTCAGCAATTGATTCAGTTGGTCTACTTTTGTTGGGACTAGCAATTAGATTTATGCCATGGTTTGAAAACTATTTCTTGCATTCTGACATACTTAAGTGCTATACCTGCTGAAAGCAAATCCTTTCTACTACTTTTTTGCTTGCTAGGTAAGAAGCAGAGTCTTTACACATTAACACTTCAACATAAATTTAGGAACTTATCCAGGTTTTATACAAATCCTAGCTATTATTCTATGTGAAGTGCATCCATACATGTAGATAAGCTAAAACAGGATGAGTATGACTGGCTTGGGGTAGAAACAGTCTAATCATTATCAAATTGACTTAGGCAGTTTCAGTATCACCTCTGTAGACTTACATTTTAAAAACATCTGAATTCCAGTAATGGGATTAAGGATAATCAATGTAACTTACAAACAACATTGCATACATTAAACATTAAAATAACAAAAGTATATCAGTGGTTTATAATCCCTTTGATTCATATAATATAGATCATAAAACGTAACTGCTATATCTGGGACAGCTTTTGCAATGTTCACATATCACAAAGCTCTAAAAGAACAAGACTTTCCTTATTAATTTTGCCTAGAACTCTAGCTAATTTTATTCAAATTCCATCAACAATTACATTTAGAAGGAATAAAGATTACCAGCACTCTTTCAACTTTAACATAATGCATGAAATTGTAAACAGAAGCAAATATAATACTACAGCTGGCTTTATATCATGCAATTATAGAATTGGAAGTATCCCAAGGACCATCTAGTCCAAATACTTGTATGTTGGAATACAGTTAAAACATTATTGAGAGATGCTGTCCAACCTCTTTTTAAAGACCTGCAATAAAGGAAAGTCCACCAGCCTCCAAAGCAATGCATTCCTCTGTCAAACAGCTCTTACATTAAGAAAGTTTAAATGGAATCTCTTTTCATAATCTGTATCTAGTACAGAGGTAGGCAACCTTATTGAGCCAGGGGCCGGGTTGCTGTCCCTCAGACAATTGGGGGGCCGAAGCACCCAAATAAATAAATAAATAATGGTCTAGGCTATGGATCAGTAAAAACAAGCTTGTTCCCTCTTCTACATGACATCCCTTCAAATATTTAAAGATGGCTATCATGTCATCCAGTCTTCTCTCTTCCAGGATAAACATATCTAGTTCCTTAAACTGTTTCTGAAAGGGCTTGGTTTCCTAATCTTTTACCATCTTGGTCATCTTTCTCTGGATATGTTCCAACTTGTCAGTATCCTTTCTGAACTACAGTCAGCCTTCAGTATCTGCGGACTTGCCATCCGCAGATTCAAGCATCTGCTGACAGCAAGCCTGCGTTGTGCCCAATGGCGGTGCATGCCCATGGCCATGCTACAGGACAGCCCCTGTTCTGTAGTGGCATGGGCATATAACTGTGCTGCCATTAAGATCCATTGTCCCCAATGGTGGTGCAGCTGTGTGCATGTGCCGGCACGGGAAAACGGGATATTCCTAATGGCAGCATGGCTATGTGCACACACCATCATTGGTGACAATGCGGGCTTGAGCATTAATGGATTTTTGTATCCAAGGGGAGGTCTGGAATGGATCCACAGATACCAAGGGCCAAGGGCCAGCTGTATTGTGCATAGACCAGACTAGGTGAAGTATGACCAAAGCAAAATAGAGTGGGATTCTGACTTCTCTCTATCAGGACATTATACTTCTGTTGTTGAAACCTAGGTTACATTGGCTTTAGTGACCAGCACATCACACTGTCGACTCCCATTTAGGGCCTTTGCAGACTGCCAGAAATAGTGCAGATTGAGTCCACTTGAATTGTCCTGGCTCAGTGCTAGGGAATCATGGGAATTGTATTTTTTTTTTCAGAGACATTGAGACTTCTCTGTCAGAGAGCTCTGGTGCCACAATAAACTACAGTTCCCATGATTCCCTAGCACTGAGTCAGGGCAGTTAAAGTGGACTCAATTTGCACTATTTCTGGCAGTCTACAAAGGCCCTTAGTTTGGGTCTACTAAGACCCCTACACCATTTTACATACTGTTGTCAAGCCAAATATCATGCATTTTATATTTGTACATTTCATTTTTCTTGCCTAATCTAGAACTTTACATTTATTCTTGTTGAAATTCTTTTATTAGTCTTCATCCAGCTCACTAGCCTGCTAAGGTCATTTTCAAACTTGATTCTGTCCTTTCCCCTGTTGCCCCTCCTAATTTGGTGTCATCCACAAATTTGGTAAGTAGGTCCTCAATCATCCTAGCTGTTTATAAACGTGTTGAATAACCCAAAGCCCAGGAAAGAACCCTAAGGCACCTCACTTTTCACTTCTCTCCAGGAGGAACCCAAGAAAATTATAGCATTGCTTTATAAGCGCCCACTGATTGACTGTTTAAAGATGCAGTCTAGAAACTTGCCTGGTATTGACATCTGGTTGAGTCGATACTTGCTCAGATCTTCTTTTTTCCTCTTTGTGAAGATGGTAAAAACATTTGTCCTTTTCCAGTCGACCTCTCCTAATCTCCAAGAATTTTCAAAGTTTATCAACAGAGACTGTGTGACTATACCTGCATGTTGCATTAGTACCACTGGATATAGTTCTTCTGGAATTAATTTAGAGTAGCTAAATATTCCAGTACTACCACTTTATATATTTTGGGCTATAGTCTCCCTACTATACCATTTGATCTATCTGTATGTGAAAGATACAGATAGATCAAAAGAACACAAGGAGCCCTGGTGGCACAGTGGTTAGATGCCTGTACTGCAGCTACTCACTCACTAACCACAAGGTTAGTGAATGCAGTACCAGTCAGGGACTCCGGATCAACTCAGCCTAGCATCCTTCCGAGGTCACTAAAATGAGTACTAAGCTTGTTGAGGGCAATTAGCTTACACGTTATAAACATTGGAAAGCAGTATAGAAATGTACTTATTGCTATTGTTTTCCTATAATTTTGGGAGAAGACCAAAGCAACATAGGAATTTCTCTCTGTCCTCTATTAGCATCTTACCATTTTCTTTATCCATGCCCTGGCCCTACCATTTTCTTGTTCTTCCTGTTACCCCAAACTGATCTAATGATCCCTCCCCATTTAAAATTATTTTTAATCTCTCTAGCAAGCCTGAACTTGTTCTGAACATTAGTTTTTATATCTTTTCCCCTACAAATATTGGCTAATATTCTGTACTCCTTTCAGTAATTTCTCCCTTCTTCTATTTCATGTATGTGTCCATTTAAATCTCAACTCATTTGAAAATGTTTTATATATCCATCCTGATTTCTTTGGGCACACCCCACATTCCTTTCTTACTGGAATTGTTGGCAATTGTGCCCTTGATACACCATGTTTAAAAAACTCCCTTCTTTCCTGAACTCCCTTCCCTTTGGACATTTCCGACCATGGGATCTCATCCAGATGTTCCTTACATTTACTGCATTTAGTTTTCTTAAAGTCCGGAGTGTGAGTCTGACAACATCTGACTTCCTCTTTCCTCTTTATAATAGATTGTTATCCCTAGGTTCCCTCTACTGTATTGATAAACAGTAGAAAGTCAACTTTCTCCTAGGTATAAATTGCTAGTGTTTGTCATGGTTACTGGGGTAGTGTCTGGTTATGAATATTAGAGATCGATAAGCACAGGTATAATCTCACTTGCCATGCAGACTCTTGAGATGTCAGACTATATAGTAAAATTTTAATTGCACATCTCTACCAGATATCAATACGCCCCAATTATGTTCCTAAGATGTCTATGTCAATAGAGTTACAAATAACCTATAACAAATTTCAATTACAATTTATTAACTCCAGGTGCACATAATCATGTAACAGTTTTATCAAATGACATATGAAAGGTTTATGCTCTTTTAAAATAGGATTTTGACATCAGCATTTCCAAAGCAGGCACAGCCCCAAATATACAAATTAAGTTATTTTAAAACCTTGTATTTTGGATGTCATTTTTCATTTAATAACTGGGTAGCTAAAATCATGCCTTCTGTAATACAGACACACTTAATATGGTTAATCATTAAGTGTCGCAACTACCATTCATGGTACTAAGGTTAGCACAGAATTTCTCAAGAACATACTTAGTATATAAAATAAAGAATACTACCATAGATCAATGCCAAAATTCACCACAGAATCAGAAGTATGTCATCTGTACTGAAATCTTCAGAAAGTCCAGCAATCGATGGTGGCAAAATGGTATTCCCATTATCTCATCTGAATGCTGCTTAATTAAAACCATATGTCTACAGACAAATTTGCATGTATAATCTATAAAAATGAAATGATGTTTCATATTATAATTTGGATTAGAAAGTGATAGGTACCCCTTCCATCGTACCTTCGATAGTAAGCTTCAGTTGCCTCTGGAGTGTGATGTTTGGCATGTGTTCTTTTGATCAGTTTCTGAAAAACAACGGAAAAGCTTTACATTATGCCAAAGATAAATTTCAAACAAAGCACAAATATCTAAGAAAACCTCAAACCCAGAAATAATTTTTCACTCATGGAGTGAATGAAACATATTCTAACTGTACTGCAATATAGCATATATGGACAAGGCAGTAAGGTCACAGTAATTGAATCTAAATAAGTTTGCTGAGGGTTACAGAGGGCACTGAAAAACTTGTTCTCTCTTTCAACCTTTATATTAATTTCCCTTCAAATCAATTCTATCCCAGTCCTCTGCACTCTGCTTTTACAATTCAATTGGCATTTTAAACCAGGGAGAACATTGCTTAAAAACAACTTATTTGAAAACTACAAAAAGTAATTCCATTGAGACTTGCCACTTGACTGACACCTGTCATCTCATGATAAATGACTCCATTTTCTGCCTCTCTTGCCTTCTGCCACTCCGGCAATGGTCATTTATCATCATCTCTGTCAGCCATGGAAAGCAGCACTGACAGTGCAAGTCAGCAAACATTTAGCACATGGAACCACGCAACACAGGGAAATTATTATTGTCAGAATAATAATGGTTTAGCATAATTTATTACAGGTCCACCAAATAAGCAAAGGCTAGATGTTATTAGACAGATGGATGGGTAGGCTTGGCAGTCATCCACTGAGACTCAGGCGGTGCTTGATGTGGAAAGGGGAACATCCTCCAAACCAATCAGAAAGCTGGCAGTTCAATTACAAAGAAATAAAGGGACATTCATCATTCAATTAGGCACCTGTCAACCCTCACAAAGGAAAAAACTTCTAACCTGGTACTCCTGGGAGAAGATGCTCAGCAGAGTGGACTGCGATTGACTGGAACAAATAAAAGAAGGACAAAGTTAATTACTGGAGTGCACTGCAAAGAAACAAAAGAGAAAGGAGCTTCAAAGGTAGGCCTGCTGCCCTGTAATCTAACAGAACATGAAAACAAGTGTGGAAAAGTTGTTCCAGATGAACACCTCAGACAAAGGCTTCCTACTGCTAGGTCAAGGAGACAGTAAGAAAAAGAGTTTATGAGGAAGGTAGGAAGGGTAAAATGTAGCAGGAGTTTCATAGCAAGCTAGTAGTTGCATGGGCAATACCTTTCCAGCTATAGAGCCACAAAATGGGATAATGATATTACGTGCTGAAGCTCGAAAGGGAAGCAAAGCAGGAAGCTAAATTCCGTTAGCTGTTGGAAACATACCGATTGTTCATTGGCAACATATTGAAATTAATTTTGTTAGCAGCAAGGGAACCTCTTCAGTAGCTGTCTCATATTCTAGAAAGAAACTTAGCTCTCTGTCAGAAACAGCATATGGGGCTACTGTAACATTCCTACCAAAACTGATGTGCTTTGAAAATAGAAACTTTCACAGCAGGAAGCTGAGATTCCCTGGAGTCGGTCATTTCCAAAGGCTGCCATAAGCTTCATTCATTTAAAGCTCCACTCAATGTCAAACACCTGGCAATGAAGCAACCTGGAAAACATTTTCCCCCAAGAGAAGATTTTTCTCTCAGAATAGTTAACATTTAGAAATGGGACAAGATTTTTTCCCCTCCCTCAAAAAAGGCAATCAATACAACACAACTACCATTTTTAATTGTCCTCTGTGGATATATCTTCCCCATGACATCTCAAACACAATTAATTAGTTCTGATACATTATATTTCTAGATGCAACTTAAAACAAATTAGTTTCAATAAATTGACTATATAATACAGAAAGCAAAATGGATAATTATTATTTTTGTCTCTTTTTACAAATTTGTTTCTTCATCTCATCACAGTAGGCTCTCTGTATCCACAGATTCTGCATCCATGGATTAAACCATCCATGGGTTGAAAATACCTATTTTTAAAAAAAAAAAATCCAAAAAAACAAACTTTGATTTTTGCTGCATCCTCTCACCCTACCTATTCAACTTATATGCAGAATATATTGTAAGGAAAGCAATCTTGGACATGGAAAAAGGAGGAGTGAAAATAGGAGGAAGAAATATCAACAATCTGAGATATGCTGATGACACCATAATACTAGCAGAAAACCTCACAGACCTAGAACAACTACTAAGGCAGATCAAAGAAGAAAATGCAAAGGCAGGCTTACTGCTGAACATAAAGAAAACAAAAATAATGACCACAGAGAACTTATACACATTCAAACTAGATAATGAGGAAATAGAAATAGTAAAAGAGTTCGCATATCTGGGATCAAACATTGATCACAATAAGGAATGCAGCCAGGAAATCAGAAGAAGATGAAGAATGGAGAGGGTGGCTATGAAAGAACTAGAAAAGATCCCAAAATGCAAAGGCATACAACTCAGCACAAAAGTCAGAATCATACAAACCATTGTATTCCCTATTACCATGTATGGATGTGAGAACTGGACAGTCAAGAAAGAAAATAGTAGGAAAATCAACTAATTTGAAATGTGGTGCTGGAGAAAAGTGCTGAGGATTCCACGGGCAGCCAAAAGGACTAAAAAATGGCTCCTAAAGCAGACCAAACTAGAAACATCCCTAGAAGCCAAGATGACAAGACTTGGGGGGAAGCAGACGGGCGGCCATGGGCCGCCCTGGGAAGCTGTGCCACGGGGCCGAGGTATCCGCACACCTCGGCCCTTTGGCGCAGCTTCGCCGCCCCTGGAAGGAGCGCTAAAATAGCACTCCTTCCACAAGTCGCCGAAGGTGCACCGTAAAAGGCTGGTGGCGCACCTTCAGCGACTCTTCCGTCGCAGCGTGTGTGAACGCTGCGGCGGGAAGGCATCGTCAGAGTGCCGGCCATGCGGAGGGGGCCAGCACTCCAATGATGCCTTCGGGAAGGGGTTGGGGTGCCCACCGTGCGGCTGCCCCTCCCCTTCCTTGCCCCCAAAACGGCCCTTTTAGCCGTCTGCTTCCCCCCCTTAGGGCCTTTACAGACTGCCAGAAATAGTGCAAATTGAGTCCACTTTAACTGCCCTAGCTCAGTGATAGGGAATCATGGGAATTGTATTTTTTTCTGAGACATTGAGCCTTCTCTGTCAGAGAGCTCTGGTGCCACAATAAACTACAGTTCCCATGATTCCCTAGCACTGAGTCAGGGTAGTTAAAATGGACTCAATTTACACTATTTCTGGCAGTTTGCAGAGGCCAGACTGTAATACTTTATACACATCTTGAGAATGCATGAATCGTTGGAAAAGACAATAATGTTAGGGAAGGTGGAGGTAAGTAGAAAGAGAGGAAGGCCACATGCTAGATGCTTTATTAGAGAGACCACGAATGTGAGTTTGCAGGAGCTGGGCAAAGCAGTAGAGGACAAGGGGGGGGCTGAAGATGTCTCATCAATAGAGTTGTCATGGGTCGAGATTGATGCAAAGACAGTTAACAACAACAAATGGCACCAGAGCTTTCTGACAGAGAAGGCTACATATTTTACAAAACTACAAATCCCAGAATTCCATTGCACTGAGCCATGGCAGTTAAAGTGGTGTCAAACTGGATTATTTTTGCAGTGCAGATGCAACCCTTCTCACAAAGGATTGATCCTGCCAGCCTACATATGTAGAGAACCAGATGTAGCCATTCACAGGAATGGGTAGAATCTTCTCTATCCCGCTATGCTTCACTGCCATTAAGTGCCCTATTGGACATGCAGAATCACCCCAATCCATTCTTCATAGATATACACATAGTACTACTGCATTAGAGTAGTCTATGCATGAGTTGTTGTTGCTGCTTTTGTTGTTATTATTAATTTCATTTGTATGCTGCCCTTCTCCCAGAAGGGAATGACTGTAGTTTAGTCCATACATCCTTTATTTGTTCACGTTATGCTACTGGATTATAACATCAGTTTAAAAAGACACGAAAATGGCAGATTGTCCTCCTAATGAAAATTTACATAGCCTCATTCTTCGGCCAAGATTCTACACTGCATTTGTGAATCAATACTGATAGAGTTACAAGTGATATAATCCCCCCACCCACCCAAAGAAGATTTCCATTTTGTTTTTGCTTCCATTGTTGTTGTTAACTGCCTTCAGTCGACTTCGACTCATGACAATCCTCTGAATGAGACACCTCCAACACCTCCTGTCCTCACCTGCTCTGCTCAGGTCCTGTAGTCCCAGGGCCGTGGCCTCCTTGACCGAGTCCACATATAATCGCTTTTTTATAACTTTGGTAAATTTTGATACAGAGAAAAAGAACTACAGAGCTATACTCTCATTGTTTATCTCTGAAGGAAAATGGTTCACCATGGCTATTAAGACATGTACGTATGTATGTATTTTATTTATAACCTGCCTTCCTTCTAGCATAAAATCCAAACAACTGGGGTGGTGGTGGTGGAATACAATGGATCTAGATTGTGCAGGTTGGACACAAGGCTTTCTGTTACCTGACACAGAGCAATACATGGGTTTTCACCTACAAGTCAAGGTACTGATCAAGTTATTCTTATTGCTTCCTTCTGTCTGATTATAGCTGTACTGTCCTTCACAAGTGTCTGGACATGAAAGCAACTCCCATTCATTATCCTTTGCTTTGTACTTTGCAGAGAAATCTCCCATTCATTATATTTTCCTTTCTATTATATGTACTGTATATGCAGTTATCCTGCTCGTACAACTCTTCTTCTATAAAGATATTTATTTACAGATAAATATGTTTATTATGAGATTTTTTTTAAAAAAACAACGCACCACTAATTGCTTTCTTGACACAGACTAAAAGAATGAAATCAACTGTAGAAAAATAAAATTCATAATTCAGCCTCATACTTTATGTTCAATAAAACTAGAAAAATATGTGTGACAACCTGATGCTTATCTCATGTAGTACAAGGACAGCTTTATGATAAAATTCTGGTGGGGAGAGAAGGTACTTGAGAAGAGTCATCATTCCTATGACCTTGACACTCAAGTTCGTCTAACAACTTTTCTACAATTTAGTGATGTGTGAGAACAGATGATGGTGCAATACACAGAAATGGCAACATTTAAAATTCATAGTAGCACAAGGCCATTATTTCTCCCTCTGGGCCACTTGAACTTTAATAATACTTGACCTGGTTGGCCAATACTTTCTAACAGTAGACAGAGGGAAATTGCCAGAAGATAGTGCTCAAATGATTTTTCATTTATAAACATTTAACAGGATACTATTATGTCTGAAGTATCTTTTCTTCCTGAAGGATCTTCATTTCTTCCCCAGAATCTTTTCTTATGACTATATTTTAAGACACCTCAACATATTAAGCTTAAAATGAAAATTAAATGAAATGCCAGGGTTAAAAGGTTATTCTGACTATTTCAGAAAACTGTTTTCACATGCACTAGTATTTGATCCACATGAAACAGCTCAAACATTCACCCACCATAGTAATACAATTATGAATTAAAATAGAAGTTTCTAACTGCAGAATTTAGGACCACGATAAAATCCTTCTATATTCTAAGAGACATAAACGACAATTTAAGAAACATGAGAAACCTGGCACATCAACATGGCTGTTGCACACACAATCCTACTCATACTGGTACATGATAGAGGATTCTACTAAATATAGACACAGGTAAATCAGGAGTAAGAGATTCCCCTGTTTCTCAGTGCATGTTTCTTAGCACCAATATATAATTGATTGATGGATTGATAGTATTTCTTTATCTCCTCCTAGCCACAAGCGCTCCTGAGGTAATGAACAAATAAAAATTAATTAAAACAATAAAAGAGAGCCAGCATAGCATAAAGGTTTGAGTGTTAGACTATGACTTCAGAGACTAGGGTTCGACTCTCAGCTCGGCCATGTAAACCCACTGGGTGACCATGGGAAAGTCACACTCTCTCAGCCTCAGAGGATAGCAATGGCAATCCCCCTCTGAAGAAACTTGCCAAGAAAACTTCATGATAGGTTCACCTCAGGGGCACCATTAGTTGGAAATGACTTGAAGGCATCCAACAACAACATCAAAATAATACAAAGATTAAAAGCATTTTAAATCACACATTAAAAGACTCTTTAAAATCTCTTAAAAGCAGTCTAAAAACATCAGTCATGCACACCACAATATAGTTTGTATTATACTATAATTTGCAGGCAGCTGTTGATAAAATGGGTCGCCATGGGTTGAGACCGACACGAAGGTAGTTAACAACAACAAAAAAGGTAAAGGTATTCCCTTGACAAGAATGTCTAGTCATAATGGATTGTAGGGGCAGTGCTCATCTCTGTTTTTGAGCCAAAGAGCCAGCATTGTCCGAGGACTGATCTGGTGGTCATGTGGTCAGCATGACTGCACTGAACCCTGTTACCTTCCCTCTGAAGTGGTATCTATTTACCTACTTGCACAGGGGTAGGGAACCCAAGGCCTGGGGGGTGGATGCCCCCCCCCGAGGCCTTTGGACCGGCCCCAGGCCGGTCCTGCTGCCGCCGCTGCCCACCATGATGATATTGATTATTGTTATTATTACTTGTTCTTGGGGTTTTCTTGGAAAAATCTTCACAGGCGTTTTGCCATGGCTTTTCTGGGGCTGAGAGAGTGTGCATGCATATTTTTTAAAAACTTTTAATTTTAATTTTTATTTATTTTTGGTGCTTCAGCCCCCCAATTGTCTGAGGGACAGCAACCCGGCCCCCGGCTCAAAAAGGTTGCCTACCCCTGTACTTGCATTTGCATGCTTTCGAATTGCTAGATTGGCAGAAGCTGGGACTAGTGATAGGAGCTCACCCCATCATGCAGCACCTGGGCCTCGAACTGCCAACCTTCTGATATTGCAATCAACAGAGTCAACATCTTAACCACTAAGCCACCACATCCCTATATTGTCTCCTACAATACTCAATATAAAGCCATTACATTTATGAATTGAACTAAGAGTATCATTCTAGAACCAGACTTCTGTTATTTTAAAAATTCCTTATGAATCTATACTTGAAATCTTTATACCAAAATCAGATGGTTTCAGTTCAGTCTGTGTATTTTCCTAGTCATAACACAATTAAATTTTAAAAAACCTGGAAAAGATCACCCACACATGCTGCCACCACTTGGTTATAGGTAATATCACCAAATTTAGAAAATTGTAAGTGTGTTATTTTCAAGCAATTAATTATGAAAAACAACCAGGTAGCTTTCATTATGTTGATTACTGTTAATGACATTGGCCTCATGTAGCTACTACGGTATATTTAGCATTTGCGTGCACCACGTGTTAAGTGCACATGGTTTAATAGCTACAATCAGAGCAGAAATCACACAGACACATTTGTAATAGCATGATTATAGACAGTTTATTTTGTAATACTTAACTATCTGCAAAAATACAAACTGCTGAACAACCAAAACACAACTGAAAATAAATGTTTTATTTACTATATGTTAAAGGTAAAGGTATTCCCCATTGACAAGGTTGTCAAGTCATATCTGACCATAGGAGGCGATGCTCATCTCCGTCATTAAGCCGAAGAGCCAGCATTGTCAGACTACTCTGTGATCATGTGGCCAGCATGATTGCACAGAATGCTGTCTACCTTCCCACAGAAGTGGTATCTATTTATCTACCTGCGTTTGCATGCTTTTGAACTGCTACATTGGCAGAAGCTGGGACTAGTCATGCAGCGCCCAGGCCTCGAACTGCCAACCTGCCGATTGTGCAATCAATAGAGTCAGTGTATTAACCACTTGAGCCACTGCATGCATTAAAAAAAAAGTTATATTGTCTACCTCGTTTCTTTACTGACCATCTGGTGATGTCCATGTGTATAGGCTCCTCTCTGCTTGTATGAGGAAGTTATTTGCAATGAATAGTGTTGGCCTCACAATGCAATGTGTTGGCCTTACAATTCTATCAGTTGCTCTACTGTTTCATTTCTTGTACCTACCTAGTCTTCCTACTGTTTTTTATTCTTCTTTGCTGCCTATTTTAGTATTCCAGTTGCCTACTATTAGTTTGAAGTCCTCTTTTAAGAGTGTTGTCAATTTCTTGCTAGACTCCTTTACAGAATTGTTATTTCTTCCTCTGCCTCCGTGGTTGATGCATAGACTTGGATTATGGTAATACCCTTGTCAAAATTCCCTTGTCCACACAAATGTTAAACGTACGGGAGCTATCATAGCTTTAGTGCACCTGGAAGTATTCTCATAGGTTTAATACTTATAATTGATATTTTCTTGCATAGTATGCTCCTTTGAAATAACTCTACAGTTGAGAAGAACATCCTCAAATTTAAAATTTAAAATGAGGTATCAATAGTGTAGTGGGTGCTGGTCAGTTTGCATGACTATAGAAAGATTAGAAAAATAATGAAGGCCATCAATGATTACTAATTGTGATGGTTACATATTATCTACAGTATCTGAGGCAGAAACTTAATAATAATACTCCCTAGAGAACACAAATACCTGTTCTATCCATATTGTTTATAGGCTTTCTATAAGCATCTAGGAACAAGTACAAGTTGAAACGGGCCTTTGATCTGATCAAGCAGTGCTCTTCTTATGAGTGGACAGTAGCTTAAATTCCAACATTGCAGTTTTTATTGTGACCCCTCCCCCATGAAAACAGAAAATCACAGATATTCAAGCCTCATTGAATTCAAGCCTCAATGGCCACGTGGGCCACCTTAACCAACAGGGCTTGCCAGTCCATGAAGGACCAAGACCACAGACTCGAAGTCCACGAAAACAGAGGAGCAACTGTACATTAAAACTGGCTATATAACATGTGGACCACTATGGATGAACTAACTGCAGTTATATTTAATAACATTTACATGCCATTGATCATTTTGTTAATGACTAAACTGAATTATCCTGTACTGCAATAACAAATTCAAACAGAAATTAGAGTGTTAAGTTTAATTTGAAACCTTTTATTCTCTAATCATTTTGGCATTGACAGTGATGCACTTTTGTTCTCTACTTTGCCTAAAGACAGTAATGATTTGGTCTTTTTATATTTTTCATATTTTTTTAAAAAAAATACAGTAACTTCTAAAAAAGAAGTGTGTGTTCTGTATGTTAATCCTACCACAGAAAATTGTAAACGAGAAAAGCCAACATGTTAGATCATACTACAGTAGTTTTGAAAGAGAAAATCCTAAAATCACCAAAGGAAAATAAATGTGGTATTGTTCATCAGATTTAAAAAAAACTATGCTTGAGTCTTGAGTCATGCTTTATAAGGTTTTTTTAGACTTTAAAAGTGGCAGTCAAATACTTTTATACACAATATCCCAGTGAATAAGTAGCTGCATAGCTGCTTCATTTGTTTCTCATGATCAAATCATTAAATGAGGGAATTTGGGGTGCCAATAGCCATTTTTTCTTCTATTTAACACACCTTATTCCACTAAATAACTATGAATAAGTCTATAATCTGCTACCTGGAAAGAGAGGGGGAAAGCATAAGGTCTCTGTAGCCACCTAATCACCATATCAATGACACATGCCACAACAGAGAAGCACTAGTTTATTTGATTGATCATGGTAGATAAACCCCAAATAACAGAGAAATTAACAAATGCTTGACATTTGCTCAACATCCATTATTCTGACACTGCTTTCAGAATTTCAAAGCCTGGGAGTATGCTTAATCAACATTCATATTCCCAAGTGAGCTACAGGCACCATATTGCGCCCCGCCTTAGTACTGATGAAAACTGCATATTGGCCATTTCCAAAGTGTTCTGGGACTCTACACGGGGGCCCCCTTCACTCTCTTGTTCCTGTTCTGCAGTTTCTTTTTAAACACTTCCAAGACAAAAGCATCTGCCAGTTTTTCTCTCTGGGGATGTATACAAAATGAATTTAACAGTTTTAAGGCCAGAGAAGCCCTCACATCTAAATTCATTCATAGGACAGAAAAGAGCCTAAGAGGCCTCTCCAGGGACAAAACCCTGCTGAAATTTTTCCCGACAACAGTGGGAGCTTTATAAAATCTAAGTCCAGACAATTTCCAATTCAAATGCCCAGCATAGCATGACCTTTGTCAGATCTAAGAGCCCTAGATGCACCCACTTTTTATATATTCTAACTAGCACAGACATTAGACAGGGCACTACCGCTAAGCAAGAGTCTCAATATTTGCATGCTCTTCCATTGTGAAAATTTAACAGTGACAGCACTGTGTCAAATTCTTTTCCCTTTAGAACTTTAACTCCATAGGAGGGGCATAGCTGACAGATGACTCTCCAACATATGTGTTATGTACACTGCACAGCTGAGGAACCTTGATCAATGTCATAGCATCCCAGAGATGACCTACACCTTTCTGCACATTATCAGGGGAAGGGGGACAGTTGAAATAATCCTACTTTTAAAAAAGGAAACAAAAGATTAACATTTTATAGTCATTAGGCTGCAGACACAACAAGTCCATCTAAGTTTTACAAAGGTTCCATACAAAATAATGTGTCAGCTGTAGCATTTTATTATTTAACAAGCTTACTAAAAATTCATGGATTAGGAGTTACTCCTGAAAATACACAAAAGGCACTAAAATATTTCTTCATCATCCATTATTTATTTTGATTACCTTTTTACAGCTACATGACAAAGTGGCACTTGCAAAATTGCAACTGTTCTGGTATATATGGTTACAGCTTAATATAATAATAATAACAAACAGCTCCATCTCTGGTAGTATTTTCCATGCAGTTAGTACTCAATAATATACCATTCCCATCTTTCAGTTGGACATAATATATTTGGAGCGCCAGTGTGGTGTAGTGATTTGAGCACTGGACTATGATTCTGGAGACCAGAGTTTGAATCCCCATTTAGCCATGAAAACCTACAGGGTGACCTTGGACAAGATACATTCTCTCAGCCTCAGAGGAGGGCAAAGACAAAACCCCTCTGAACAAATCTTGCCAAGAAAACCCTCTGATACTTAGTCACCATAGGTCGGAAACAACTTGAGGGCACACAACAACAACAACATAATAAAGTATCTGAATATGCTTAATGATAAACATCCTGACTGTTCCTTAAGGGAGAGGGAGATGTTCAGTGTGATACTGTGCAAGTTTATACTTCCATACAAGATTTACTCCTTAGTCATCCTTGTAAGGAAAATCCTGTGATAGGTTTGCCTTAGGGGAGCCTTAAGTTGAAAATGACTTGAAGGCACACAACAATTCCCCACCCAAATGTACAGAATTATGGCTTTAGACCCAAATCCAACTGTTAATCTGAATGCCAGTAGATCCACTAATTCAAAATTTGGTAAATCAATGTTTATGAAAGTTCCAATAATTCAATGGATCAGTTTATCCAAAATGAATCCCACTCTGGGGAAAGGCAGGATATACATAAAGTAATACAGTACAATGAGTTTACTCTAGTGGGGACTAAAAATTGGATTTAGGCCAGAATCTACAGGAATTTAAAAATACAGCTTCTAATTGCTTTGCAACACTTAACATCTAACACAAGGGTCGGCAACCTATGGCCCGCGGGCCGGGTGCGACTCGTGGAGTCCTTGGGACCGGCCCGTGGCCAGTCCCGCTGCCGCTGCCACCCCACGTGGCCTTGCGCTCCGAGCGCGAGTACAGGCGCCATTTGGGCTGCCAAAATGGCACCCGCGCTTGCACACACATGCGCAAGCGCCATTTTGGAAGGCCCCACCACGCATGCGCTGGGTGAATTCGCACAGCACACGCGTGGTGGGGCCTTCTCTGGGCCTTGGTAATGAGGCCCAGGGAAGGCCCCACCGCGTGTGCGCTGGGCAAATTCGCACAGCGCACGCGCAATTGGGCCTTCCAAAATAGCGCCTCTGTAGATGCAGATTCTGTAAATGCAGTTAAAGTTGGGTCAAACTGCATTATTTCTACAGTGCAGATGCGCCCAAAGTCTACATACAAAAAGTCAACAGTGAAAGCAAATTAAATGATTAACCATATGGGAAATACATACTTCATTAAAACTGTTTTAAAGTTAAATATAATTTAAAATGATATATCTCTTACAGCTCTTTCCTTAAAAGCCTTCAGTTCTAAAAGGCTCTCTGAAGATTGAAGTCTTTGCCTGCTGATGAAAGGACAGCAAGGAAGGGGGTCATTCTAGGCCCACTCCTGGAGAGATTTCCAAACTCAAGGGGCAGCCACTGAAAAGACCTCTTGTATTCCCACCAACTGTACCTATGAAGGTGGTGGGACTGAGAGAAGGGCCACTCTCATGGATCTCAGGGTCCAGGCAGGCTCATATACAGATGAAGCCATCAGACAGCCTGGCCCCAGTGGTGTCACAGGGGGAGGGGGGTCGCACCGATGCAACACCAGGATGACACCAGGTTGGACCCGCCTCCCGCTATGCCCCTCCCAGCCTGCCGTGGCAGCAGAAGTTTCCTCACAAGAAGACCTCCGCCACCGCAGCACAAGAAAGGGCCAAGCAACCCTCACTGCACTTGCTTTGGCACTAGCAGCATCTTCACAAGGACCCCTCCGTTGCCACAACAAAGGAGCAGGCCAAGTGATTTTTCTCTCATTTTGCTGCAGCAGCGGTGGCCTCCTGAGGACACTTCCACCACATCAGCAAAACAGAGAGCCCAGCATGCCCTTTTGGCCACTCTTCCAGAAGCCCTCCCTCACACAAGGTGATACTAGGGCTGGAGACGTCATTACCTGGACCTAAGTTGTATATGGCGTTCTGGGTCACAATCAGTACTTTGAATTGTGCCCAGAAACAGACCAACTGCAAGTAGAGCTATTGCAGCAGGACAGTTGCATGACCCCTGAAACCAGGTGCTGCATAAGCCAGTATGGAGGTTTCCAGATTTTAAAACAAACAGCCTATAAAAATGCAATTGAATAAAACAGTAATGTTTATGTACTCGATAGGCTGGAGAATGCCAAAGAACTGGCCTTTCAAAACTTTGGCATAGAAACAAATTGCCCTTGTGAGTGATGAAAGAACAGTTTATGGTAACACCAGTGTCACTGTTCTGAATCCCTGAAGCTCTGTGTAGTGTGAACAAGAGGATTCCATAGTTAGCATGTAAAATAACAATAAACTGATATATAATCTATTAAGTCCATTATGCTGCGATTTCACTCTTGGTGGGGAAAGGGAACACATCCCCTCAACTACAGTGGGCTTGCTATCCACAGATTTGAGCATTCATGGATGCCCCCCGCATTGTCCCTAATGGTAGCACGAGCACAAGGCCATGACAGCATGCCACTAAAAACCACAGGATTTGAAGTCCCATGTTTTTTGGCATCCGTCGTGGGGTGGTGGTCCAGAATGGAACCCCCACAGATATGAAGGGCTGACTGTACTACTACCCAATTGGGCTCTTATAGGTCTTTCTCCTAGAACATCTGAAATAATATTAACAAAGTGATTATTTCTGTTTTCTGTCTACAAAGGAACTTTTTTTTTTGGGGGGGGGGGTTAAGGATGAAGTCTGATCTGAGTTATATCTTCAAAAGTGGGGAATCAAACCACTGTATATTTCTTTATCCCAAGGGCCCTTGGAGTAAATACGCAACTTGAAATCATCTCAAAGCTACCTAGTGTCTGGCAAAAATATTCATTCCCCTTTGGCACTTCTACGTTTTGTTGTGTTACAAACAGAATTGAAATAGGTTTAACTGGAATTGTTACCACTTGATGTACACAAGGTAGTCCACACTGAGAAAGTAAAAATATTTTCTCTGCAGCACAAAATAAAAAACAAACAAACTGGCATTTCTTGGTTACTCAAGTATTCACATTCCTGAGTCACTACTTGGCAGAATCATCTGGCAGTCATTGCAGCTTTGATTTTTTTTTTTGTCTCTCTCAGCTTTGTACATTTGGATCCCACAATCTTTACCCATTCTTCTTGGCAGGATTGCTCCAGCTCTATTACTTTGTATGGGAACTACTGCTGAATAGCAACTTTCAAATTTTGTGGCAATTTTCAACTGGATTAAGGTCTGGGCTTTGAGTGGATCATCCTATATAGGATCTTGCTTTTCAAGCACTCCAGTGTTACTTTAGAGGTGTATTTATGGTCACTGACCTGGTGAAAGGTGAATCTCTGCCCCAGTCCCAGGTCTCTGCAGAGTGAAACAGGTTTTCCTCCATGTTGGCCCTATCCATCTTGTTGTCAATTATCAGTTTCCCAGTCCCTGCAAACATCTACACAAGATGCTGCCAACAACATGCTTCACCACAGGGATGATGTTTTTAGGATAATGACCACTACATCACACACAGACTGGCATCCTGTTCAATAGTTACAAGATTGTACACTAGACTTACGATCTTGTAACTTTTGGGATTCATGTTTATGGTCAACAACTGAATGTCACCTCCAAAACCTACTTTTTCAGTCAGGCAGCACTCTAATCAAAGGGCTTCTGAAGTGCTGGAGGGCACAGGGAAATGATGTCTGCCATGTTCCTCCGTCATGGGGCACACTGAAAGAAGCAGTTGTGTCAAGAGTCCAAGTGTCTCTCCAGCTGCCTGTTCTCAACTTTCCCTATGACTGGAATAGAACAGTAAACATCATTTCCCAGCACCCAAATTGGCAGCAACTCAGAAACCCTTGGGTTAGGGCATTGCCTGGCTGAAAAGTTAAGTTTTTTAGGGAGTAGCATTGTCAGACAGGGCTTTGATGATGGAGGTCCATTATACAAAAACATCCAAAATCCACAAAACAGTGATTTCTTTATTGGGCTGACAAAAATGCACAAAATAAAAAGCTCCATTGGCGGCTTCATCAGGCAAAGACGTTAAAATCTTTGATCAAATCAAGAGAATGAAAAATAGAACAGTGTCGGGGTCACAGGCCTACATTTTGTCAAGATGTTGTTCTCAGTAAGTGTGAAGGAATATCCATGTAGGCAGAGGCCATTTGTTTTGGCCATGAGGGCTCTGGGAGACAGAGAGTCCACCAGGAAATAAAATGTAAACTCCATTAGCAACAGAAAAAGATGCTTCCTTTGAGATTCAGGGTGCTTCTGTCCCTTGCTAGGCTACTTATCCCCTTATTAGGCAGAGAACATTGGATTTCTCAAGGCGTCTCTGCTATTGCATTTGGAAAACTTTTAGGTGCTCTTTAGGTAAAACATGCAAAGCAAAAAAGCAAAGCAGCTTCATTTATATACCGCTTCATATCGCGCTATGGGATGTCTAAGCGGTTTACAACTGTGAGCTGATTGCCCCCCAACAAGCTGGGTACTCATTTTAGCGACCTCTTTACAACTGTGAGCTGATTGCCCCCCAACAAGCTGGGTACTCATTTTAGCGACCTCGGAAGGATGCAGGCCTGAGTCGAGCCTCAGCCCTGGCTGGTATTGAACTCGCAACCTCTATGAGTGAGTGGCTGCAGTACAGGCATTTAACCACTGCGCCACCAGGACTGATTGCGTGCCTAATGCCTAATGCAGACCCAATTAAAGAAAGTTTTTACCTTTGGTGGAGGCAAAAGCCTCAAAAAATTAAGTCCCAGTTCCTTGGCTCCCTTCTTTAGTATGCCCCTGTTGTGGCTAAAATGCAGAACCCTTGAATCCAGAAAATATATCCAGGGGTAGCTGTGTTGGCCATACAGCAAAGTACAATAACTCATATTTGCATCATGTGTTTTCTGCATTTTGGTTGGCGCGATAAAGGTATCACTGTTTGGGGGATTTTGGATACTATTGTACTTTGCTATATGTCCAACTTGGCTAATGGTAAAGGTAAAGATTTCACTTCTGATATGATTGTCTTGTTGTGTCCAACTGTAGGGGGCAGTGCTCATCTCTGTTACTAAGCTTAGAGCCAGTGTTATCAAAGACAACTCCATTGTCATGTGGCCAGCATGACTGCATGGAACACTATTGCCTTCCCACTGAAGTGGTACCTATTTATCTACTTGCACTTTTACATTCTTTCGGACTGCTAGGTTGCCAGAAGCTGGGACTAGTGATGGGAATTCACTCCGTCATGCGGTACTTGGGTCTCGAACTGACAACTTTGTAATCGCCAGAGTCAGTGTTTTAACCGCTGAACCACCACAACATTGCTACATCTGAATATATTTTTGGAAGTCCATTATTGTGGTTATGTCTGACAATCCACAGTCTTCACCACAATGTTTTGCAGCAAGACCCAGAAGTTCCATGTTAGTCTTAAAGGAACACAAAACTACCCCCCTCCCCATATATATTCTGTCTCCCACATGTCTTTATGTAAATTCCAAACAGACTTTGATACAGGCTTGTTTTAATGATGGCTTTATTATTGCCACTCTTTCATAAAACTCATCTTTGTGAAGCACCCCAGCCACAGTTGTCCCATGGATGGTTTCTGCCACATCTGCTGCAGATTTTTCTAGCTCCTTCAAAGTTTTAATTAGGCTCTTGGCTGCTCTTTAAAAATGCCCTCTTTACCTAGTCACTGAGTTTTGGTGGCTGGCTTTTTCAAGGTTAATTCACATTTGTAATAATGAATTTAACAGTAGTCCTTAGAAGGGGTCATTGGGCCTTTGCAGACTGTCAGTAATAGTGCAAATTGAGTCCACTTTAACTGTCCTGGCTCAGTGCTAGGGAATCATGGGAACTGTATTTTTTTTCTGAGACATTGAGCCTTCTCTGTCAGAGAACTCTGGTGCCACAATAAACTACAGTTCCCATGATTCCCTAGCACTGAGTCAGGGCAGTTAAAGTGGACTCAATTTGCACTATTTATGGCAGTCTGCAAAGGCCCATAGTCTGCTTTTTTTAAAAAACAAACAAACAAACCCTGATGAGAACATTATTTAGGATAGATGAGTCACAGCAAAGGGAAAAACACTTAGGCAACCAACAAATGCCTGTTGTTGTTGTTCCTGCTGTTGCTATTTAACCTTATTTCATAGTACTCTGTGAAGTGTGATAGAAATAGTATACCTCTTCATTTGTTTTCTTGAACATACACATTTTTTGAACATGAACATTTGATTCCTATCTGCTGTAAATGTCTGTGTTAGATATCTCTTTCATTTATTTGCCTAACTAATTTTTTCGCATATGTGGATCTAAATCCCACATTGTGCTCCGGGTTGCAGTTGAAGTACTCCTGCCAAACATAACTTTATATCTGTTTTTTACTCAGTCACTATTTTAGTACATGGTGGGGATGCTGTAGATGCCATTTATCTGAATTTTTGCAAAGCATTGATAAAGTCCCCTATGATAAGGAACCAATTGCCCAGAGAGCTTATGGGGTCTCCTACTCTGGACATCTTTCAAAACAGTCTAGACAGCTACCTCCTGGGGATGTTCTAGCTGGAGATCTTGCATTGAGCAGGAGGTTGAAATTGATGGCCATAATATGGCCCCATCCAACTCTATGATTCTATGATTCTTCCATTAGACATCTGGTTTGGAAAACTTCAAAATCTAGTTTTGGGGGTGCAGTGGAAAGGAGGATCACTTCCTTCCTGATTCTACCAAATTCTACCATTCCATCAGCGGAATACTATCACTGTATACACCCATAGAGTTTCAGTGAGGATTTGAACATGGATCTCCCAAATCCCACCAAAAACTAACTGCTAGACCACATTCTCTTCCAGTATATATCTGAATATTCCAAATATTTACTGTAGACATTCAGGTAAGTGTTTCTTGCCCTTACTGGGATACTGTCATGTAGCTCTTGTGTTTTTTTCAAGAAAACTTGCAAGAACACGGGAAGTTGTCCAGATTCAATATTAACCAAGACAAGACTATGATTTTAATTTAAAAATATGACTAAGATGGAACAAAACACTTTACATGACAAACTGGGCTTTCAAATTGTGAAAAAGGCTGGGAATGTATGCTTCAGAAAAAAACTGAATTTTTCAAAGCTAATATACTAAAGTTTGATATGAAATCAAAAAAGACCTACAGAAATGGAAGTTAAATCCATCATTATTGGGTAGGATGTCTATAATTAAGAATGTTTTGCCTATTTTTTTCTCCAATCTGTTCTTACCTAACTAAAAGATGTGTCTTTTAAACAATGGCAGAAGGATGTGTCTGCTTTCATCTGACAAGACAAGAAATCAAGGATCAGATTCAAGATAATATAATATGGGGTGGATGGGGGAGAGGAGATTTGGGCTTGCAAGATCTAATAACATATTATTCTGCATGTTGTTTTGCATGTTTGAAAGAGTGGAAAATGCTGTCAAATGAAATGTTGCAATTAGAAAGCTCAGATTTGAAATCCTGACTGCATGATTACCTATGTTATGAAAAAGTCAAAGTAGATTCAAACTTTAAAAATCAATGAGATAATATTTATTGAGGATTTAGAAAAAATATAAAACTAGATTCCACTCAAAGTTACCTCTTTGGTATTTTCCTATAGAAGCCTTCTTTAAGAAAAAAATTTATACGAAAGAAAAATGGTTGACACATAAAGATCTGTTGGTTGGTTGTAAGGATTTTATATCGGGTTAAAATAAACTGACCTGTAGAGTTTGTATAAAAATGGACCAGGAGTTTACCAAAAATATTCTGGGATACAAAATGTGTATGGATCTCCAAAATAAGAGCAGAAAGAACAGGAACAAAATCTGTTACTTTCTGGTCTTTTAAATCAGTATAGATATGCCTATAACCATGTTGGAAACTGGAAGAATCAAGTAAAGCTCAGAAAAGACTGGTGAGGGACAGTAAGGGACACGAGACCCAGGGGACTAATAATACCTACAATTCCAAAGTGCTAGACCAGATTTTAGCAAGCCAAGAAAACATCTTAACATGATCAGCATGTTTGTTTTTTTTAGTATATCAGCAGAGAGAACTGCCTGGGTTTTGGTTACCATACTTATTAGTGTTTTCCTAATCCATATCTTTATGTTTTCAATTAATAAAAGACTAACAGTTGGCAATAAATGTAGCTTTGCTGGGGTTTCAAATCTAGTATGGTAAACAATGAGTATGGTAAACAATTTAGACCTAAAAAGAAAAACTATTTCATACCAATAAAGGAAGAACAAAATATTAAAAATCAAGCCTCTGTTTTCTTATTTAATATTAGCAAAATTGTTCTAACTTAACAACGGTTACTTTAGATATTCAAAGGAACCTTTTTAAAATAAACAATTACCAAAAAGAAAACCACTGTCAAGCATGAGAGCATATATAACTTTCATTTTATTTAGTGATGTAATAAGCTTGGGGACATATATCAGGACCAAGAGAGTCATGGTCATTAATTTAAGCAATAAATCATAGACAGTGCCAACAATGACAGCAAACAGATGCTAACAAGGAAATGTATTATTTAATATTGCCATGTATTATAAAAATGAAAGTGTGTTTTAAAGTGTGTCTTAAATTTCTATAATAATATGCATTTAGTACACTACTGTTTTGACACAAATAAGAATCAAATTTATGGGTCCATTCAGCAAATGCATGCTGTTTTGGAATGAATTTCATCATTTTTAAAATAAAAAAGGAAAACCTTTTAAAAACTATATACTTGAACTGATGTCTAATTTATTATTTTGCCTTTTATAATAAATATTGTCAGCATTGTGACTTATTAGGGGAAATGTGCACTTTTAAAGCTAACATTTTCCAAGAACATATCTGAACAATTCTGTATTCTGATTACTCAAGTCTGTTGGAATGAATATTTCAGAAAGTAACTATAGACTTCTTATAGACTAAGTATCTTCCTATATCTAAAAATGTCACTACTGAGAAGATCTGCAGTTCACTCAGTGCAAGTAGCTTTTTGTTTTCATATTTAATTCTTCTTCCTTATCTTATATTTGCCTTTTTCCCCTCCTGCTTGCTTATACTGAAAATCTCATGGAATTCAATATAGCTTATAAATAGGTGCACTTAAACCTGCTATCCAAATCCTCTTGTTCAGTTTCTTGTAAAGAATTTTACTGATGAAATTAAAATCTATCCATACGCTCCTACCAGATGCTCAAATATTACAGAAACGATTAGACTTCTTAGTTCAAATACATTTACATATTTTAGTATTGAATTAGTACATTTTGGCAGACTGAAATGGCTTGAAGCAGAATGGGATCAAGATTCTTCTTTTTGTTTCCTGTTCTGCATATCACTGTATTATTACTACACTAAATTATCTAGCAGGGAAAGTATATTGTATTATACAGCACATACTAGTTTTTAGTCACCCTTGTTTAACAAGGTAATCCAACAAGCACCATATTTGTTTATACATGATTTTATGTAACTGTATCTTTTAACCCAACTCCCACCTCTTTTTCTTAGAAGTGCAACAGTCAGTGCTTTAAAACACTTGAGGAAGCAGTGATCAGAGTACGGAAAGGAAATTTTCTTCATTAAATCTACTGAAGCAGATATTAAAAATGCATTTAATATACTGGGGATGGTTGGTGGGCATCAGAGAGTGTGACAGGCCAGTTACTGATGAGCTCCGTCAAACGGCCTTCTCAGCAGGAATCAGTGTCTAAGGCTGCTGAAGGACAGCAATATCTTCCCTTGTTTGTAAGCTCTATTCATCTCCCAAGTATTTACTAAATCACAGGCCTCTGCACACAAACCCAGGGTTTCAGCACATGCTAACAAATGATGGATGGTCCAGTCAATTCGTTATGTCCTGAAAGCGTGATTTCCTGCCATTCCAATCATCAAACCTCTAGAGCTTTCAGAGCTGATCAGTCCTGGAGAATATATTTTGCAGGCTCTATTAGAAGTAGAGGTTGTTACCATTAAAGTGTCTAACTTTTTCCCATTGGCTGAAAAGAACAAATGAAGGAAAGAAAAAAGAAAAGAGAGAAAGAACGCTTTGATTTCTACATAGTAAGTGTTCTATTTAATTCGAAAAGATGTTAAAACAGAAATTTTGAAGAACTGCCCATATTGAAAATACATTTAGTTAGGAAAGAGATCACAAAACAAGTATTCTTTTATGCTTCTGGTAAGCTAACTCTTTAGATAGCATTTGATCAAGAAAACATGAAGCTCTTATTTTGAAAGTAAGGAATTTCCTAGATTTTATTGTTTTAATCATGTAACTCATTTTAGGATTAAAAAATTAAGCAAAATAATATCCTACTATCATATTAGTCACACTAGATGCAACAAACCAGTACAATTCTTTTATTGGTATTCTTGTGAAAGAGTATGTACTACATAAGCCTAAGATGGCCCCAACTTCCAAAAACATAGGTTTACCTCTTAAGGAAACCAAGTGTCCCTTCAATGTCATCTCTTTTTTAATCATTATTTAAACTTAGATGGTGGAAATGGAAAACTTTGCATCAACATTTTCTCTCTAAACAGGTTCTATCTGGTTCTGTAATGTGTATTTTACTGGGTCCATTTGGTAAGGCAGAAGATGAGGCAATTTCAGCTACAAATAGTAAACAGGAAGCATCTAACATGTCTATTTCTTTGCTTACTTACAATGTAGTTCCTAGCAAAACCTACTAAAATCCACCCTATTCTGCCCTGCCATTCACCTCAACCTTGACCTGAAGATTAAACCCACTTTTATTGCACACAAAGGTTATCTGTATTAGGTCAACATTCAAAGTCCCTTGTCAACTAAGGTTGATATATTCCAACCTTTCCTACTCTAATGCATCAAATTTTTCATGGTGAGGTCATATGCTGCAGACAGTGTATTCAGCAATTTATTGTGTCATTGTAATTTAGCACAGAATATGATTGTCCAAAAAGCTGTCACATGAATAATTTTTTTTGCCATGATATGCTGAATTCCATACCCTGGCAAAGCTAACAAATCTGGACCTGCATAAACAGTTGGCCCTGAACTGTAATATAAAACCACAACTTATATTAGAGGCTTTAGGTCAGATAGAGTGGACATAACAGTATTTTAAAAATCCAGTAGCTAAATACCAATCATCAAATATAAATGTGTTAAATCTCAACTGCTCAATGGTATTGGCCTTTTAAATCTGAAAGCAGGCTTCTCAGTTATAACACTAAGGTTTTCGGGTTTACTTATATCAAACAATAATTAGTAAGATTGGCTAGTAAGATTATTTATAATTATGAACAATGTTATGTGCCAACAACATTGAGAGCCAGTGTGGTGTCGTGGGTTGGGTGTTGGACGGATTTTCAAGACCAGGTTCAAATCCCCACTCAGCCACTGAAACCCACTGGATGACCTTGGACAAGTCACACACTTTCAGTCTCAGAGGAATGCAGTGGCAAACTGCCTCTGAAGAAAACTTGCAAAAAAAAAATCCCGTAAGTTAGAAACAGCTAATGAAACAACAATAGCAGTGGAAAGGAACATGGGAAAAAGCAATCACAAAGGAATACAAGAAATTAACTGCAAGTGAGAGGACCACTATTTGACCAACAAGAACAAAGCACAGAACCAAATTGTACTGACAAACAAGAACAAAACATAAGGATATTGATCTATTTTATCTGTTTTGCCCATTTTCAGTGTTTTCAAATAATTAGAAAAACTCTGCAGTGTATTGAAATGATTTGTGGCAGCCTCATGGAGAATATGTTAAAATAGTACAATATATGCATAACAAAATGGACTGCAGCAGATGGTTGTTCTGGTCTGGGATGCTGCTGCACTGAAAGAGCAAGTTCAGTCTCTAGGGATTCTCAGATTCAGTTCTGCCACTAGATGCCTGGCTGCCCTAATGACACAGTGCCTTTGACAAGCTTTGATTGGTTCACCAGCTGCCATTATGACCCATGGACCAGGCCATGGTGACCCATGCTCAGGCAACTTTCTAGTTCAGGGGTAGGCAACCTTTCCCCTTTAAGGGACGAGGGACTTCAGCTCCCAGAATCCCAGGAGCTGTTGGCCAACATAGCTGAGGCTTCTGGGAGCTGAAGTCCCTCAGCCCTTAAAGGGGAAAGGTTGCCTACCCCTGTTCTAGTTGGATTACAGCAATTCATTATATGCAGGGTTACTCTTGAACAGGGGTAGGCAACCTTTCCCCTTTAAGGGCCGAGGGACTTCAGCTCCCAGAATCCCAGGAGCTATTGGCCAACATGGCTGAGGCTTCTGGGAGCTGAAGTCCCTCGGCCCATAAAGGGGAAAGGTTGCCTACCCCTGCTCTTGAAGAACCTCAAAAGCTATGACTGGGGCAGAACATGGTTCCCAGAATTCTGAACAAATCACTGAGGTTTATGGACTGGCTGTTTGCTTTTGGACCCAGTTCAAGGTTTTGATACTTACCTTTAACTCACTGAGACCTAAATATCTAATGATGCACTGTCTCCCATATCAATCTGCCTGTGTATTAAGATCTTCTGCTCAACCTTCACTCCCAGTACTTCCTTTATCTAAGGCTACATCCACACTGCAGAAATAATCCAGTTTGACACCTCTTTAACTGCTATGGATCAATGCTATGGAATCTTGTAGTTTGTTGTGGCACCAGAGGTCTCTGACAGAGAAGGCTAAATGCCTCACAAAACTAAAGTTCTCAGAATTCCATAGCATTGAGCCATGGCAGTCAAGGTAGTGTCAACCTGGATTATTTCTGCAGTGTGGATGCAGCCTAAGAATCACTCAGCAACAAAGGTAAAGCTCTCTCAGCACTAGCTGACACATTGTGGAATGTTGTCTCAAAAATGAACTTAACAATCCTTCTGGATCAAGGTCCCTCCAAATTTCATCCAGACATTTAAACTCTTGAGAACTGTAAGTGGTTTTAATTATTTTATTATATTTTCAGTGACACAGTTATTATTATATTGTGACATAATTAGCTAAACGCCATCCTAAAGTTCTAAAAGGATGAAGGATGGTTATAAAACTACCATAAAATAAACAAAACAAAAGAGCGTACATGGAATAGATTTGTTCATGTGCAAACAAGCAAATAAGAATTATCAGAATTTAATCAGGAGCATAGATAGACATGTTGTTACTGTAAGCATTAGCATTAAGGCACAACTGTCAATTAATTAAAATGATTTTATTGGAGTAGATCATTCAAGCTGAGCAGGTACACCTTTCTTTTTGGATTCCATACATTTAACAGGACAGGCAGCATGTGTTTCATTGGACTCTTCCTGCAGCCTCAAGAATCTCTCAGACCACTGCACTTGCTAGAAAAAGAAAGATCTGCTGATCTTAGAAACTTCCAAGAGTGGCAAATTACCTTTAAAACAAGATGTACCTCCTGTTACTTATTTTACACTACTGAGTTTTATAAAATTGGAAGTGGATTTTCAGCCTCTTCCAATTTGAGGAGGAGTGAGGAGAGTGTATTACAGGTAAATCCTGGAAGCAAAAATTGGATCACAGCTTAGCCACACCTGATTTAAAGTATGATTTAATAAGTTCCATCTAAGGTAGATTGAATATTTAAAAACTAATTTAAATGCCCTTAAAACAAATTTCATTTAGAAAGTAGTTTATTAAATTTCAAACTAAAATGTAAATACCTACATATATATCAAAGAAGTGTAGCCCTGGATGTCCTGATGGCACCAGATCCCATCTGATCTTGGAAGCTAAGCAGGGTTAGTCTTAATTAATACCTGGATGAGAGATTGCCAGCAATTACCAGGTGCTGTAGGCTTATTTCAAAGGAAGGAATTGGAAAAACTACCTCTGAGTATTCCTTGCTTAAGAAAACCCTATGAAATTCATGGGGTCACCATAAATCAACAGGCTACTTGAAGGTACATACACACGTGCACATATCTTGTTAGATAGCTGGAAAGATTAATATTTTGTTTGCATTAGATTTGTGTTTGTATTTACATGTTTTTTATTAAATACTGTTGAGTAAAGAAAACACTATTTCTCCACCAAAAATGCCCACACAGAGTTGTTATAGATGTAATTCCAAATTTCTATTCACTGATTCTCCTACTAGTTTGTATGGATTAAGGAATACAGAATACACATACAAGAAAAATATACAGTGAATGGTGCCACTAATAGTGGGGGAGGTGTGGAGGTGTGATGCTTTGACCTAGAAGTTATGCCCCAATAGCACACTGCCTGTTTGTTGCAGAATTTCTGATCACAGGCTGAATAGAGAGAAAAGTACTACAGGCAAAAATGCAAAATCTCTGGGGGTGTAGAAAAAGTGTTGCAGCATTTTAAAGGTTAACAAGTTTTATTTGGCATAACCTTTTTTTCTGATACAATGGACTGAGATCCACAAAAGTCCACTAAAAATAAACATTTTATGTCAAAGGTATCCCAAGATTTTGGGGGTTATTTTGCTGGGCATATGCATAACTTACATGTTAGATGGATATGAAAATTTGACAGCTTTGTTAATTATTTAATGAAAGCAAATGGCATTTATGTAAAACTTATCAATTATTCTTTTCACTAACACAGCATGCTTTTACAGATTCCGATCCAAAAATATCTTGCCCTTTAAAAAACAGCAACACACAAACACCTACAAAGCACCCTTAGTCCATGCCAATAGCAACATGTGAGAAGAGGATAACAAACATATTCATAAAAAGGGAAGTGAGAACTCAACATATGTGACATCGCATAACTGTTCAAACTTTAGAAACACAACTTCAGTAAAATCTGAAACTAACTCTAAATGGAGGTATTTCACACTTTACAGCCTTGAGTCATCAAATGATGGGATAATAAATGATATGTTAGCTAGACAGGTATATTCATATGTCCCAGACCACAGTAGTGTTAGTAATTCAGAAATAATATTTAAAAAACTGCATTTGGTACTAGGTAATGGAAAGTTTTTCCCCAGCTCATGCCAGAAAGGGGTGGGGTTATTTAGAACTGAAGTATTTTTTTTCTGAACCAATGTACAACTTGTAGAAGTGTCCAACTCCCCATTCAGTCAGTTCCCACCATCCCTAAAAGTGCTCCAGCACTAACCCGATCTCTGGAACACCTTCCTCTCCTTCATTTTCTCACCAATTAACTAGGTGGTGGTAGAAGCAATAGTGCCATAAGAATAGCACAGAAGATGGAAATTTACAGTTCTCCTGACAGATGCTGTAGATACTTGGAATTTCCATTTTGAAAAGAGTCCAGTAACTTCGAAATTTCACCTCACTTTTGAAACTAAAATTTCCAATACTCTCCACCTGAATCTTGAAGTCTGTCTTGCAATAAACTCCCTTGAAACTTTAGAGCTAGTTTCCAATGCCATTTACATCCTCATGAAAAATGAATATACAGATGCTAGCCACAGTAGTACAATGCATCCAAACAGATGAGATTTAGCAAAATTAAGAGCATGTTATGGCTTCTGGATAACACAGAGCTCTTCTTATTGTGCTAGAAGCATGTTGAGGGAGAATGTGAGAAATATTCAGTATCAGATTAAGAAACTGGCATTTGGTAATGGATATGCCTGGATGCAGTGGCTCAAGTGATTAAGACGCTGACTCTGCTGACTGGAAGATCAGCAGGTTGGCAGTTCGAGGCCCGGGTGCTGCATGATAAGGTGAGCTCCCGTCACTAGTCCCAGCTACTGCCTACCTGGCAGTTCGAAAACATGCAAATGCAAGTAGATAAACAGGTACCACTTCAATGGGAAGGTAAACAGCATTCTGTGCAGTCATGTTGGCCACATGATCACAGAGTAGTCTCCGACAATGCTGGCTCTTCAGCTTACTAACGGAGATGAGCACCACCCCCTATGGTCAGACATGACTTGACAACCTTGTCAATGGGAAATATCTTTACCTTTACCTTTTATGCATGGAACAAAAGAGCTACAGTAATTTTAATACCAAAACCCTTGAGCTTTGCTTGCATACATTTCCTAAACTGAGTATATCTCTGGAAAACATTCATGTGGCTAAGCCTGCTATAAAGTTTTAAATAAAATGTTCATATTGAAACCACTGATAATAACCAAGTATAGTATTGTACGCAACGCTATTTTTAAAAGCAAAAAAACAAACAAACAAACAAACAAAACAACAGTAACTTTCTGAAGCTTCTACTGATTAGGATCTTGTTCCAGAGTCACAGTCCATTTACTGGCTTAGTTCAATGTAGCTTGAAGAGCAAGTCACATTTTACTTATTAGCTTTTCCTATAAATGTTATTGGCAAAACAAACTATATAATATAGCTTTCATAAATTATTATATTCAGTAGAAAGACTGGTAAGAAAAACAGCACCTTTTTAAAAGAACAAGTCTTTGGTTAAGTTGCTCAAGTAGGCACATATAATTACAATGATTTTCAGCTGAAGTTCCAGTAAGTGGTGTTTGTATCACATTAAGATACCAAAGCTAACAAAGAGTCTTTGCAGACTGCCAGAAATAGTGCAAAATGAGTCCACTTTAAAGGTTAGGGTTAGGGTTAGGGAATCATGGGAACTGTATTTTATTGTGGCACCAGAGCTCTTTGACAGAGAAGGCTCAATGTCTCAGAAAAAAAAAACACAATTCCCATGATTTCCTAACACTAACACTAACCCTTAAAGTGGGCTCAATTTGCACTATTTCTGGCAGTCTGCGAATGAATTTCAACACAGAGAAATGTAAGGTACTGCTCTTAGGGCAAAAAGATGAAATGAATAGATATAAGATGGCGGACACCTGGCTGAACGAGACTACGTGTGAAAGGGATCTAAGAGTCCTTGTATACCACAAGTTGAACATAAGTCAACAGTGTGAGGCCACAGCCTGAAAAGGACAATGCAATTTCTAGGCTGCATTAATAGAAGTATAGTATCTAGATCAAGGGCAGTAATAGTGTCACTGTATTCTGCATTGGTCAGGCCCCAACTGAAATACTGTATCCAGTTCTGGGCACCACAATTCAAAAAGGATGTTGAAAAACTGCAGCGTGTCCAGAGGGCAACAAAAATGGTGAAGGGTCTGGAAATCATGCTCTATGAGGAACGACTTAGAGAACTGGGTATGTTTAGCCTGGAGAAGAGACGGTTAAGAGGGGATATGATAGCCCTGTTTAAATATGTGAAGGGATGTCATATTGAGTAGGGTGCTAGCTTGTTTTCTGCTGTTCCTGAGAACAGTACCCGGAACAATGGATGCAAGCTACAGGAAAAGTGATCCCACCTAAACATTAGAAGGTACTTCCTGAGAGTAAGAGCTGTGTGACAGTGGAACACTCTCCCTCGGAGTGTGGTGGAGTCTCCTTCTTTGGAAGACTTTAAACAGAGGCTGGACGGCCATCTGTCAGGGATGCTTTGATTTTGAGTTCTTGCATGGCAGGGGGTTGGACTGGATGACCCCTGTGGTCCCTTCCAACTCTATGATTCTATGAAGATTTATGAATGACTCCAGATAAATGAACACTAGGATTAAGAGAAACTTTGAAATTTCATCAAAGATACTCAAAATGGTAGCATAGTGCACTGAAATTTTCACTGTGAATGTGGACCATTTCACACTATACAATTATAGTGCTATGATTCCACTTTAATTGCCATGGCATATCCCACAGAAACACAGACCTTGTAGTGTGCTGAGTCACTAGAGCTCTCTGGCTGAGATTTCTAAATATTTTATTTATTTGTTTATTTATATCATTTATTCATATGCCACCTTTGTCCAGGATTAGGACCCAAGGCAGTTCACAAAATAATAAGCTAAAAACAATACAATTTAAAAACACAATTAAAATCATCACATTAAAATAACATGTTAAACAATAAAAATAATTCAAAAGTATAGAAAAGTTTAATAGAGCACCTCTCTTGTGTCCTGACCTGTGAATTCGGGACCGAGAGAAAGCCTTCCCATGTACTCTGGCAAGTTTGTATGAGGTGATTTTGTTGTTGTTATTAACCACCCTTGAGTCAATCTCAACCCATGGCGACCCTGCTGATAAGACATCTCCAGGCCCGGCTGCCCTCTACTACTCTGCCCAACTCCTGCAAACTCATATTCATGATATTTTTAATAGAGTCCATCCATCAAGCATGTGGCCTTCCTCTCTTTCTACTACCCTCCACCTTCCCTAGCATTATTGGTTTTTCCAATGATTCATGTCTTCTCATGATGTGTCTGAAGTACAACAGCCTCAGTTTTGTCATTTTGGCTTCCAAGGAGATTTCTGGCTTGATCTGCTCTAGGACTCATTTGTTTGTCTTTTTGGCTGTCCACAGAATCCTCAACACTCTTCTCCAGCACCACATCTCAAACAAATTTATTTTCTTCCTATCATCTTTCTTAACTGTCTAGCTCTCACATCCATACATAGTAATAGGGAAAACAATGGCTTGTATGATTCTAACTTTTGTGTTGAGTTGTATTTCTTTTCATCTTAGGATCTTTTCTAGTCCTTTCATAGCTGTCCTCCCCATTCTTAATCTTTTTCTGATTTCCTGGCTGCAGTCCCCATTCCTATCAATGTTTGATCACAGGTATGATAACTGTTTTACTGTTTCATTTTCCTCATTGTCTCAGGCCCAAAACACACTGAAGAAATAATCCAGTTTGAGACCGCTTTAATTGCCCTGGCTCAATGCTAAGGAATTCTGGGAACTGTAGTTTTGTGAGACATTTAGCCTTCTCTGAGAGCTCTGGCACCACAATAAACTACAATTGCCAGGATTCCCTAGCACAGAACTGGGGCAGTTACAGCAATCTCAAACATTTCTGCAGTGTGTTTTGAACCCAAGCTGAATTTATGTAGGTTCTCCATGGTAATTATTTTTGTTTTCTTTATGATTATCTTTTTATGTTTTCTTTGTTCTTTATGTTTTCTTTACGTTTATGTTTTCTTTACATTTATGCATGGGAAGATACAGTGTTTCAAATAGTCTCCATATAGGGCTTTATAGGTCATGACCAGCACTTTGAATTCTGCCTGGACATGAAGCCAGGCAGTGAAAGTGTTTTACCAAGTGAGTTATATGCTCCCTATAACTTGGTCCCAGTCAACATTCTGGCTGCAACATTCTGGACCCGCTGAAGCTTCCAAACAGTTATAGTAGTCCAAATAACTTTCCCTAAACTGCATGTCCCAGGAAACCATAAGATGTTATCAAGACAATTAAAGTAGAATCATAGTGCTATAATTGGGCAGTGTGAAAAACCTCTGTGTGCACCTGAGAAGCCATGGATTGCTTGACAGAACGTAGCCTTTTATAAAGGGGAAGACACTGTGCTACTTCTGAAAATTTTGATACCCAATCAAATGTTGGAGTATAACAGAAAAATCTAGTTTTAAATCCACATACTGGGTGGTCTTGGACACATAACTATCTCTAAACCTAGTGTACTAACCCATGATTGTTTTGGAATAAAATAGGTTACCTAATTTGAGACTGTGCTGTTGCACCCATGTCTTGCTTGCGGGCTTCCCACAAGCAACTTGTTGGCCACTGTGAAATCAGAATGCTGGGCCAGACAAGCCTTTGGATTTCTTATATGTGTCACTCTGCATTCTCTGAAGAAAGTTAAGGATACAAAACTGATAAACAGGAAATGTTGCTGTTGTATGCCTTCAAGCTCTTTCTGACTTATGGTGACCCTAAGGCAAATTTATCATGGGGTTCTGGGGCTGAGAGTGTGTGATAAGGTCACTCTGTAGGTTTCCAAGGCTGATTGAGAATTGAACCCTTGTCTCTAGTCGTAATCCAATGCTCAAACCACTATGCCATACCTCCCTCCAATGCTACTTCAGAAGCCAGACTCATTTTCTATTTACTATTTAAATATCAGGGTATCTCATTAGCGGTAACAAGACAGCCCTATGGCTATACATTTCTTCCTGATAAAAAAATGGAAGAAAAGACAGCCACAAAATAACATAGCAACTAAGGGCCTTTGCAGACTGCCAGAAATAGTGCAAATTGAGTCCACTTTAAGGGTTAGGGTTAGGGAATCATGGGAACTGTATTTTATTGTGGCACCAGAGCTCTCTGACAGAGAAGGCTCAATGTCTCAGGAAAAAAAAAACAATTCCCATGATTCCCTAGCACTAACCCTAACCCTTAAAGTGGACTCAATTTGCACTATTTCTGGCAGTCTACAAAGGCCCTAAGTGAAAGTAAAAAAATCTGGCTAGAATTAAAGTTCCATATTTTACATCCCATTTATATGTGTACAATATTAGACTGTTCTTCACCAGTTTCAGAAACTGTTGTGTTTTGGACATAATACACTTCACTTAACTGCCAATGCACTTCAGATCTGAATTGAAGATGCTGATGATGACATTCAAAATCTTAAATGTCTTAGAATTTAATAGTTGAAGGAGTGTTTTTCCATATATATGGCTGCCTGAGAACTGATATTTGCTGGAGGGATACTCCTCTGTTTTCTACCAGTGGGAACAATACAATGCAGGACAATTTGGGAAACAGTCCTTTCTGGTATGACACCCATTTCTGGAATGCTATCCTCTTGGAGGTCTCATTGGCAGTGACATTAGTTTCAAGCCACTGGCAAGTTGCCGTATTTTTCGGCACATAAGACGCTCCGGCATATAAGACGCACCCAATTTTAAAGGAGGAAAATCTAGAAAAAAAAGATTCTTAACCAAATACTGTAGTAAAATATTTTATATCAACTTTATAAAGTTAACAGCAGTTTAAGAACAATTTTAAGTTGTAAATGTAAGTTTAAGCCAGCAGCAGGGCCAGGTATTGCACAAATTCCCTGCCCAACTTTCTTGCAAGTCTCCTGTCGCCTTATGGTGACTCCATGAATTTCTTAGGGATTTCTTAGGCAAGGAAGACTCGAGAAGTGGTTTTGCCAGTTCCTTCCTCTGAAATACAGCCTGCAGCACCTGGGATTCTTTGGCGGTCTCTCATCCAAGGACTATCCAGGGCTTACCCTGCTTAGCTTCCAAGATCAGATGGACTGGTACCTTTGGAGTTTTTAGGCCATTGTCTTATGGAGTAATTTATGGCTTATTTTGACCCTACCATGAGGGTTTTCTTGGCAGATTTCTTCAAGGGGGGGGGGGTTGCCATTTCCATCCTCTGAGGCTGAGAGAGTGTGATTTGGCCAGAGTAATCCAGTGCCTTGGAGTAATTTCTGGCTCATTTTGACACTACCATGAGGGTTTTCTTGGCAGATTTCTTCAGAGGAGGGAGTTTGCCATTTCCACCCTCTGAGGCTGAGACAGTGCAACTTGGCCAGGGTACTAATCCAGTGCCTTGGAGTAATTTCTGGATCATTTTGATCCTACCATGAGGGTTTTCCTGGCAGATTTCTTCAGAGGAGGGAGTTTGCCATTTCCACCCTCTGAGGCTGAGACAGTGTAACTTGGCCAGGGTACTAATCCAGTGCCTTGGAGTAATTTCTGGCTCATTTTGATCCTACCATGAGGGTTTTCCTGGCAGATTTCTTCAGAGGAGGGAGTTTGCCATTTCCACCCTCTGAGGCTGAGACAGTGTAACTTGGCCAGGGTAATAATCCAGTACCTTGGAGTAATTTCTGGCTCATTTTGATCCTACCATGAGGGTTTTCCTGGCAGATTTCTTCACAGGAGTGAGTTTGCCATTTCCACCCTCTGAGGCTGAGACAGTGTAACTTGGCCAGGGTACTAATCCAGTGCCTTGGAGTAATTTCTGGATCATTTGGATCCTACCATGAGCGTTTTCCTGGCAGATTTCTTCAGAGGAGGGAGTTTGCCATTTCCACCCTCTGAGGCTGAGACAGTGTAACTTGGCCAGGGTAATAATCCAGTACCTTGGAGTAATTTCTGGATCATTTGGATCCTACCATGAGGGTTTTCCTGGCAGATTTCTTCAGAGGAGGGAGTTTGCAATTTCCACCCTCTGAGGCTGAGACAGTGTCAATTGGCCAGGGTACTAATCCAGTGCCTTGGAGTAATTTCTGGCTCATTTGGATCCTACCATGAGGTTTTCCTGGCAGATTTCTTCAGAGGAGGGAGTTTGCCATTTCCACCCTCTGAGGCTGAGACAGTGTAACTTGGCCAGGGTAATAATCCAGTGCCTTGGAGTAATTTCTGGATCATTTGGATCCTACCATGAGGGTTTTCCTGGAAGATTTCTTCAGAGGAGGGAGTTTGCAATTTCCACCCTCTGAGGCTGAGACAGTGTAACTTGGCCAGGGTACTAATCCAGTGCCTTGGAGTAATTTCTGGATCATTTGGATCCTACCATGAGGGTTTTCCTGACAGATTTCTTCAGAGGAGGGAGTTTGCCATTTCCACCCTCTGAGGCTGAGACAGTGTAACTTGGCCAGGGTACTAATCCAGTGCCTTGGAGTAATTTCTGGATCATTTGGATCCTACCATGAGGGTTTTCCTGGCAGATTTCCTCAGAGGAGGGAGTTTGCCATTTCCACCCTCTGAGGCTGAGACAGTGTAACTTGGCCAGGGTAATAATCCAGTACCTTGGAGTAATTTCTGGATCATTTGGATCCTACCATGAGGGTTTTCCTGGCAGATTTCTTCAGAGGAGGGAGTTTGCCATTTCCACCCTCTGAGGCTGAGACAGTGTCAATTGGCCAGGGTACTAATCCAGTGCCTTGGAGTAATTTCTGGCTCATTTGGATCCTACCATGAGGTTTTCCTGGCAGATTTCTTCAGAGGAGGGAGTTTGCCATTTCCACCCTCTGAGGCTGAGACAGTGTAACTTGGCCAGGGTAATAATCCAGTGCCTTGGAGTAATTTCTGGCTCATTTGGATCCTACCATGAGGGTTTTCCTGGAAGATTTCTTCAGAGGAGGGAGTTTGCAATTTCCACCCTCTGAGGCTGAGACAGTGTAACTTGGCCAGGGTACTAATCCAGTGCCTTGGAGTAATTTCTGGATCATTTGGATCCTACCATGAGGGTTTTCCTGACAGATTTCTTCAGAGGAGGGAGTTTGCCATTTCCACCCTCTGAGGCTGAGACAGTGTAACTTGGCCAGGGTACTAATCCAGTGCCTTGGAGTAATTTCTGGATCATTTGGATCCTACCATGAGGGTTTTCCTGGCAGATTTCCTCAGAGGAGGGAGTTTGCCATTTCCACCCTCTGAGGCTGAGACAGTGTAACTTGGCCAGGGTACTAATCCAGTGCCTTGGAGTAATTTCTGGATCATTTGGATCCTACCATGAGGTTTTCCTGGCAGATTTCTTCAGAGGAGGGAGTTTGCCATTTCCACCCTCTGAGGCTGAGACAGTGTAACTTGGCCAGGGTACTGATCCAGTGCCTTGGAGTAATTTCTGGATCATTTGGATCCTACCATGAGGGTTTTCCTGGCAGATTTCTTCAGAGGAGGGAGTTTGCCATTTCCACCCTCTGAGGCTGAGACAGTGTAACTTGGCCAGGGTACTAATCCAGTGCCTTGGAGTAATTTCTGGCTCATTTTGATCCTACCATGAGGGTTTTCCTGGCAGATTTCTTCAGAGGAGGGAGTTTGCCATTTCCACCCTCTGAGGCTGAGACAGTGTAACTTGGCCAGGGTACTAATCCAGTGCCTTGGAGTAATTTCTGGGTCATTTGGATGCTACCATGAGGGTTTTCCTGGCAGATTTCCTCAGAGGAGGGAGTTTGCCATTTCCACCCTCTGAGGCTGAGACAGTGTAACTTGGCCAGGGTACTAATCCAGTGCCTTGGAGTAATTTCTGGATCATTTGGATCCTACCATGAGGTTTTCCTGGCAGATTTCTTCAGAGGAGGGAGTTTGCCATTTCCACCCTCTGAGGCTGAGACAGTGTAACTTGGCCAGGGTACTAATCCAGTGCCTTGGAGTAATTTCTGGATCATTTGGATCCTACCATGAGGGTTTTCCTGGCAGATTTCCTCAGAGGAGGGAGTTTGCAATTTCCACCCTCTGAGGCTGAGACAGTGTAACTTGGCCAGGGTACTAATCCAGTGCCTTGGAGTAATTTCTGGATCATTTGGATCCTACCATGAGGGTTTTCCTGGAAGATTTCTTCAGAGGAGGGAGTTTGCAATTTCCACCCTCTGAGGCTGAGACAGTGTAACTTGGCCAGGGTACTAATCCAGTGCCTTGGAGTAATTTCTGGCTCATTTGGATCCTACCATGAGGGTTTTCCTGGAAGATTTCTTCAGAGGAGGGAGTTTGCAATTTCCACCCTCTGAGGCTGAGACAGTGTAACTTGGCCAGGGTACTAATCCAGTGCCTTGGAGTAATTTCTGGATCATTTGGATCCTACCATGAGGGTTTTCCTGGAAGATTTCTTCAGAGGAGGGAGTTTGCCATTTCCACCCTCTGAGGCTGAGACAGTGTAACTTGGCCAGGGTACTAATCCAGTGCCTTGGAGTAATTTCTGGATCATTTGGATCCTACCATGAGGGTTTTCCTGGCAGATTTCCTCAGAGGAGGGAGTTTGCCATTTCCACCCTCTGAGGCTGAGACAGTGTAACTTGGCCAGGGTACTAATCCAGTGCCTTGGAGTAATTTCTGGATCATTTGGATCCTCCCATGAGGTTTTCCTGGCAGATTTCTTCAGAGGAGGGAGTTTGCCATTTCCACCCTCTGAGGCTGAGACAGTGTAACTTGGCCAGGGTACTGATCCAGTGCCTTGGAGTAATTTCTGGATCATTTGGATCCTACCATGAGGGTTTTCCTGGCAGATTTCTTCAGAGGAGGGAGTTTGCCATTTCCACCCTCTGAGGCTGAGACAGTGTAACTTGGCCAGGGTACTAATCCAGTGCCTTGGAGTAATTTCTGGATCATTTGGATCCTACCATGAGGGTTTTCCTGACAGATTTCTTCAAGGGGGGGACTCTTTCCACCCCCGTCCTGGGTGCTCCAATGGACTCTTCCTGGGATGGGAGGATGTCCTCTGACCCCAGGAAGAGTCCATTGAAGCACCCAGGATGGGGGTGGAAAGAGGAGGAGCACATTCAACTCGCCAGGAAAAGAGGACTCTTTCCACCCCCGTCCTGGCTGCTCCAATGGGCTCTTCCTGGGATGGGAGGAGCCCACTGGAGCACCAAGGCTGAGGTTGAAATGAGGCCTACTTTTAGCCTAGGCCTCGGCAGTTTGCCCTCAGCTTTTATATTCGGTTCATTAGGCGCAGCAACTTCCCCACCCTCGTTTTGGGGAAGAAAAAGTGCGTCTTATATGCCGAAAAATACGGTACATCATGGCATGTAAAATTCTTTGAGACTGATTTCCCCCCTAAAATATAGATCCACGTGGCTTTAAACTGTTTTAATCTTTTCAGCCATTTTAACTTGTTAAATTGCTTAATATGCTTTTAGTCTATTTAAATCATTTAATTTGATTCAAGTGTTAAACTGTTTACATTGATTTTATATGTACTCTGCCCTGACCAGGATATGGTACACATATTTTAATAAATCAATTAAATCAGTAAAAACAAAGATAGTGTTACAATATGTTGTTAAAGAGTCTCACAGGCAGTAAAAATGCTAACAAACATTCTGCAGGGAAAGCTATATGTAAAATAGAGAATTAATCACAAACAGAAGAATCACAATTTTTGGACTTACTTTACCAATGGCAATAATCTAAGAAGAGAACAGAAATCCAAAGGGTTGATGCTGCTCCAAGACTGTAACATCCAACAAACTTAATTATGAAACAATGCAATTATCTGGTTTGGCAGAAGATTCTGAACTAAAGAACCTGAAGGCTGCATAGATGTACCAGTGGCCTTAATTGCACCTTACACTAAACCATGTTTTGGCATAACTACGAGATGCATAAACCTACATCTCATTGCTGAGTTGCAAGTTTATGTACACATATGTTCCTCTTTTCCTCCAGCACATCTGCCTTCATTTTAAATAAACCCATAGCTTTATTCAGAATACATTATTAACTACATTCTGTTTACTTCTGGAATGCAGTATTTTTTCATACAGAACAAGGGTTAACATTCAATGCAGCTAGTATCAGTTATGCTTCCCTTTTCTCTGAAGAGTACTGTTTCCTTAGCATTGTCTACAAAGTTGTATTTTGTATAACAGTTTAAATATCAGCATCAGTTTTATTTCATCAGAAGCTTTAGATGGAAAAGTTCTGCCTATGCTGAACTGTCCCAAGAAGCTTCAAGATTAATTTAATTTAAAAGGCTTCAGGAGCTTTCAAAGGAGAGTTGGTGGTTTCAGGCCATTTCCTAATGGACAGCTGCATCTATCATAAAACCATCAGGATTTCCACTGTTATTGGCAATTTCTCATCCACATACAGATACAGTATTTTCATTTCAGTGTCTAGGTATATTCATGGAGTTTGTTCAGGACAGAACCATATAAGCCCTCTAAGTTTCAGATCTGTGAATGCATAGATATATTTATTTCCCCAAATATTTGTGCACCTCTTATATCTATTTTAAAAATTAGCAGTCACCAGAAGATTTTATTTCATCATCTTGAGTTAATAAGGTACATTTCAATAAATGTGCTTATTACTAAAATCTCAAGTAATAACAAGATTTTATGATACAAAAATCAATACAATTTCACTAATGGCAAGACAATTTACAACTTAAAAAGAGAAGCAACTATATTTTTTTAAAAGTTCATCTTTAACACTTTCTTCTTTTAGTTTGTAAAACTGAAATGTTGAATATTCCATATTTCAGTATGCTAAAAGAAGAAAATGGCTTCAAAGATGCTATATTGCAATCCAAACTATCTAGGATTTAGAATTTAAAAATTTATTGACATGGATTTATACAAAACATTATCAGTTTCATTTGCCTGTGGTTCCTTTGCTACAAGGAAAGCTACAGTGGTTTAACTTGGAGAAAGAGAATACCTGCTTGGAATAGAAGAAAGAAACTATATTTTAATTTGCCCATTTTTGTTTGTCTATTGTCTTTCTTCCAATATGATATCCAAGGCAGCTTCATTTTCCTCAGATTTGACAACAGGGAGCTCTCTTTCTCCCTCCCTCTCCCCTAACCAGATTCCAGGCTTCCCTTTCTGTTTTTCTCCCAAAAGCAAAGAAGCCTAAAAGGAAGATGGTGACTTCCCTGCTCTGTGAAGAGACCCACTCCTCTGAGGACAGTTCTTCGTCTTTGTCTCAATCTGAGCTGGAGGGAAAGCATTTCTAGATGGGAAAGAAGGCTCCTCCACAGCCCTTCCATCTGACATTTGCAGCCTGAGGACTTTAGTACCTTTCTGACAAAATGTCCAAGAACCCAGTGAAGTACCACCACTTACATGGAAAACCATTATAAAAAGGGTCAATTGGTTTGCCACATGTCACCACTTTCAATGGAGACTCTCTAAAACACACCCTGGAAAGTCTCCAACTTGGGAATTATCTAGCACTGATCCATTTTTAAAAATAATTTTATTTATCATTATTTACACTTCTAAAAAAAGCTTTCACACATAAGCTAAGTACATCCATAATTTCCTAAGCTACACTACTAAACTTCCGTTAAGTTGCTTTGACAACAAATACCATTGTCCTTAGTCTTAAGTTACAGATCTTTTTCTTTTCTATCATCATTATTAAACACCTCAGCTCTCTTTCACCAGCTCATTATTGCATCTTATAATTTCCATATATATTTCCATACATCCTATCTTTTAATCATCTTATCCTTCCTCAATAAGATTCTTTAACCTTTCTATTAGTTTACTTGCTCTACTTCGACCATCTTTTCTTACTATATTCTTCCACAGGAGACCATTCTTTATCAACCCTTTCTAAATCAACCTGGTTCAACAGGGCAGTGAGGGCCTAAGCAGACTGCCAGAAATAGTGCACATTAAATTGAGGCACTGCCCTGGCTCAGTCCTAGGGAATCATGGGAACTGTATTTTATTGTGGCACCAGAGCTCTCTGACAGAGAAGGCTCAATGTCCCAGAAAAAAAATACAGTTCCCATGATTCTCTAGCACTGAGCCAGGGCAGTGCCTCAATTTAATGTGCACTATTTCTGGCAGTCTGCTTAGGCCTTTAGTCTATCCCAGGGGTAGGCAACCTAAGACCCGGGGGCCGAATGTGGCCCTCCGAGGCTTTTGGAGGGCCGCCATATTATCATGGCCACCACCCGCCATGATAATATTGATTATTGTTGTTATTACTTGTTCTTGGGGTTTTCTTGGCAAAATCTCCACAGGGGTTTTGCCATGGCTTTTCTGGGGCTGAGAGAGTGTGCATGCATTTTTTTTAAAAAAAAAAATTAAATTATATTTATTTATTTATTTATTTATTTATTTTTGGTGCTTCGGCCCCCCAATTGTCTGAGGGACAGCAACCCGGCCCCCGGCTCAAAAAGGTTGTCTACCCCTGGTCTGTCCATTTCTTTCATTTCAGTCAGCTTCAATATCCAATCATCCACAGTTGGTAACTCTTGTTTTTTCCACTTCTGTGCTATTAACAGTCTTGCAGCTGAGACCATATATAAAAGAATTCTCCAATATTTTCTCTGTAACTTCTGGTCTGTCTGATTTAACATATTTAATAGATATATTTCCGGTTTCAATTCATACAACTTTAAGAATATCTTGAATTGTTTCGTGGATTTTCTTCCAGTAAATTTTCATCTTGGAGCATCTCCACCAAATATGAAGCCAAGATCCAATATTTTGTTTACATTTCCAACAAACATTCGAATTTGTATTATAAATTTTTGCAATCTTTGCTGGAGTTAGATACCATCTTTGTTCCATCTTCCAATAGTTGTCTTTTAAATCTTGCGATTTAGTAAATTTCTCAGTTTTCCTTCTTGCATATTCCCAGCTTTCCAAATCAATTGTTTTCTCTATATCTGCTGCTCATTTAATCATGTCTTCTGAAATTAAATCTCTTTCTTGTTTTCTATCCAGCAACATTTTATACAGTTTACTTGTCCTTTTCTCTTCTGAGTTCATCAGGATCTCATCTAATTCATTTGGCTCTTCTTCAAAGTCCTCTATTTTGCTATCCATCTTAAATCTTTCCCTCAGTTGTATATACAATAACCAATGCATTCTAGGATCTAGCTGCTCCAACTCCTCAATTCCTTTAATTTCAAATTTATTTTCTCCTGACTTTTTGAGTATGTCCTTATATCTCAACCAAGTATCCACTGCAGTCCATCTTCCAAAAAAAGCTTAATGTGGAGATATCCATAACGGAATTTTTATATATATAATCTTCTTTGTTTCTTCCCATATCCTTAAAAGTGCTCTCCTTATCACATGGTGTTTAAATTCTTTATGCACAGCCACTTTCCCATACCATACATACCCGTGCCACCCAAATCAGTGGTTAAAACCTTCAATATTTAATATTCTCATATTTTTAATAGGATCCAGTCAAACAACCAACTGAGTGTGTTGGCAAGGTGGTATAATTCTAGGTCTGGAGCACTTCTCCCCCCTGCATCTTTATGTCACGTCATCGTTACCCAATTAACTCTCGCTTTTTTTCCCTTCCAAGTGAATGCTCTGAAGTCTCTATGCCATTCTTTGAATACTTTTGAATTGTGTATAATCGGGATACATTGAAATAAAAAGTTCATTTTAAGTAATACTGCCATCTTAATTGCTTCTACTCTCCCCGTCATTGTCAATTTCAGTTTATTCCAATTTATCAAATCATCCTTGATTTCTTTCCATTTTGTTTTATAATTATTATCAAACAAGTCCATATTCCTCTTGGTTAACCAAATTCCTAAGTATTTAACTTTATTTTTCCCTGAACACTTAGTAGTTCTTCAAATAGCCTGGACCCAACATGTATAGGATTTTATTATGTCAAAACCAACACTTTGCATTGTGTGCAGAAATGGACCAGCAACCAATGGAGCTGTTGCAACAAAGGAGTTGTGTCTCCTTGTTGCCTGCCCAGTTAACAACTCGGCTCCAGCTCTTTGGGTCAACTGAAGTTTCTGAACACTTTTCAAAGGCAGCCCCACATACAGTGCATTACAGTAATCCAAATGGGGTTTAACCAAGGCATGTACCACCATGGCCAGATCTAAATTTTCCAAGAATGGTACACTTGACACAATAGCTTTAACTGTGCAAAAGTACTTCTAGTCACAGCTGAAACCTGAGTCCTCAGGCTTATCCAGGAGTAGCTCTAACCTGCAAACCTGAGTTTTCAGAGTGAGTGTAACCCTAGCTAACACAGGCTGAATCCTTACTCCCAAATCTATCTTTCAACTAACCAGTTGCACCTCTGTCTTGCCTGGTTTAAGCTTCAATTTGTTTGTCCTCATCCAGTCCATTACAGCTGCCAGCCACTGGTTTAACACAGGAACAATTCCTTGGAATTAGGCAGAAAGGAGTAACTAGAACTAAGTATCATCAACATCCTGGTGGCATCTGACCCCCAAACTCTGGACAAGATGTTAATATCATAGAAGAAAAGACAGAATGCTGAGGGACTCCAAAGGCTAATGGCCAAGATGTTGAGCAGGTATTCCTCAGCGCCACCCTCTCAAAGTGCCTAAAGAATGGAGCTACTGTAGACCATTACCTCCAAGCCCCATCCAGTGAGATAACTCAAAAGGATACTGTGGTGCATGAAATTGAAAGCCGCTGAGAGGTTCAGCAGACCCAACAGGGACACACTCCCCCTGTCCAGTTCCCTGCGTAGGTCATCCACCAAAGCAACCAAAGCTGTTTCTGTCCCATAACAAGGCCTGAAACTGATCTAGTTAATCTGTCCTATTTGGGAACCCCTGGAGTTGAGAAGCCACCACACATTCTCATACTTTTCCTAAAAACAGAATGTTGTAGACTAGCCTACAGTTACCCAGTACAGTAGGATCCAGGGAAGAGTTTTTCTCCCCTCAGAAACAGCCTACCTCAGGCATGTTCAGACCCTGCCTCATTGTAAAGATGTATTAATCACTTCCCTTACCAACTCAACAAGTCCTCCTCCCCTAGCCTGTTTAATTTGCCAGGACGTGCAAGGGTTTAGCACACATGAAATGCTCTCACCTCTCCAAGGATCCTGTCCACATCTGTAACAGATCTATCTTAAAAATAAGCTGAATCTTCCCACTTCAACTTTAGCATAAATGTTTCATGTAGAAACAACTTGCAGTCTTCAGGTCAATGGTATACCTAAATGTAGCCTACAAGGGCATATCAACATATTAATAGTTAAATCAGAGCACACGTTCTTCAACAAACATCCTCATTTCCCTTCTTCTACCAGTGATATCTCCATCATCTCAGCCTGTGATGAGGCCTTTAAGAAATTCTAGCAACACATCAATCATTCCTGCTCAACCATTATGCATTCCATTGTACCAATAATATAAAGATATAAAATGTAACAATGAAAGACAATAATATAAAGACATATAAGCCTTATATCAGAAACCAAATGACCTGTATACATATTTATGATCTACTTTCAGCTTCCATTAGTCTAAACTCTACTCTCTGAAATCAAGTCCATAGTTGTTCCATTCCATCAGACATTCTTAAAACTACAATACAGCCAGCCCTCTATATCCATGGATTTTTTTATCTATGGATTCAAGCATCCATGGTTTGAAAATATTTTTAAAATACATAAATCCCAAAAAGCAAACCATGATTTTGTCTTTTATATAAGGGACATCATTTTACTCTGCCATGGGACTTGAGCATCCACAGTTTTAGGCATCCCAGGGGGTCCTGGAACCAAACTTCAGCAGATAACAAGGGCCCGCTGTACTCAAGTGGAGAACATTCAGCTCACAAAATCTAGAGAAGTATCCAATCATTATCTATTTCATGACTGGTACAACAGAGAACTTCTTGTCACCTAAAGATTCAAGCCTCACCAGAGAGAGATTTGCAGTGTAGGGAGCGGCATTTAGAATTCTCAGCCAGAGAGCTCTTAGGCTTCACTGAACTACAAACCCCAGAATGCAACAGGAGGCAGCCAGCGCAGTAAAAGTGGAATAGCAGCACTATAAGAGTGTAGTGCAGTAATCTCCTAAGTCACTTTGTGTCCTATACCAGGAGAAAGGTAGTAAATAAATAAATAAGATCATTAAATAATTAAATAAACAAAATAAGACAATTTGGCTGTGAATTTATGAAACTCAAAACAAGCAGCCATGTTAATATAAAATATTAAAACTTAGAAACTACAGTCGCCCCTCCATTTTCTCGGACTTGGTGTCCACATCCCTTGCCCGTTTATGGGTAGCAAACGGAGGGGGACATAATGGGGGGTGTGCCCACAGCATGCACTCACAGGCACCCATGGGCGCACACCACCATTCAAACCAATGAGGATTAAATATTTGCAATTTTCCATGGGGGAGGGCATCCGGAACGGATCCCCTGCGAAAACAGAGGGGCAACTGCATTTCAATTTGTCTGACTGTTCTCCTCCTCCTCCTCCTCCATATTACCTTATTGAAGTTGGACATTTTTATGGTAATAATAAATTATATTGTACCAAAACACACTCTTAAGGATTTTCAAATAGATGTTGTTCTTTCACTTCTTTCCCCATTCATTTTACCTTGAATAATTAATTATCTGTAACCATTTATATTTTTCACTTCTAATTATATGAGTAAAATATTCTACTTTTCTGCATATTATTATTTCTTGGTCTTTACTCACTCTGTTTAATATCTTTTCACTGGTCACTCTCTTGGTCCAAAAAATACTAACATTTGACCCATTTCAAATGCTTCTAGCTTTTTAATGATAGCCTGTGTTAAATTCCATGCCGTACAGCACAATCAAGAATATGTAACACTTAAAAGTCACATTTGTAAATAAGTTTGTGTTACAACCCCCATTTTTAAATCTTTAAAAAGCTAATCTGGACCATCTCTATTTAAATTTTATTAAAGCGTTATTATCCCACCACTGCTTATTTGACTGATACCAAAATATCTGATTATTCCATTTTGGATCTTTAAATGTATTTTTGGACTATTTGGTTTTTACTATTTACCATAACTTTGGGGGTTTTTACACTCATTTTTAGACCATGGTCATTACCTACTTTACTGATTTTATTGTATAAAGTTGTCATATTCCACAACAGTGAAGTTTCAGAGCCAAAGTCCAATATGAAACTGATAAACAAGTACTGCATTCACTACATAATTGCGTCTCAACAAATATTGGGCACAGCTGTGCTGTTCTTCAATGATTTTATTTGTGCCACTTACTGTGCCTCTTTATCACAAGTAACTAAGAACTGGGAGTAGTTCATAAACACAGTGCTGTTGAATTTGTTTTGGGTTCTGCATCCATGCATTTTGCATAGTATGACAGCACATGTACTTCTGCTTCTTGCGTTATTTGATAACTTTCAGAAGATCAAGACATAAAATATCATGATGACTGATGTTGAACAGGTACTAGCCCTACTCATGCATTATTCGTATGAAGGACCTTTCCATGTTGAAATAGAAGGGGAGCTTCATTTTTACCCCGAATCCATTGTACCTTGTCCCTGATACCTGCACACTGAATGTGGATGTGTGCACAGAAGCTTCAACAGATAAATGACTGCTTGTTACAAGAATGCCATGTGATCAGGGAACGTGACCATGAGGATGTCCTGATTATTGTGCACTGAGACTGCTTTACAAATGACTGTACTCAATGTATATCTGAAGACTGGCACTGAACACTGGGAGCAGGGCTCAATGTGCAGCCCCTTATCAATACTGTAAGGCCTTTCACAATATATGAATATAGTAAAGCAATTTTTTTTAAAAAAAGTATGTCTCTTTTCAGTATAGACATATCTCTGATAACAAAGCATCTGCCAAAGAAGTTTCTTTTTATAAAATATTTTTAAGCCCTGCTCTTTCCCACATCAGACTTTCAGTGTCAGATTCCAGCAGCATGTCTACAAAAAACAATGCAATAAAGTTTGAGCTAGGAAATAATGGGATTTTATTCTAGCCACTCTAACTGCAGCTATATGTGCCTGCCTACAACAGGCAAGGTAAATAAGAGATGCATCCAGAATCCCTAAATGCACATGCAGACAGTAAGAGAGAAAAGAAAAGAGCAGGTAAGCCTGCCTCACCAGCTGTTCCCAGCTTGTTAAAAAAAAAAAGAAAGGAAAAAAAGCATAAATCTAAGTCTGGCCACATGAAAAATGTGTAGACTGGTGAAAGAAAAAGTCATCTCTGGATGTATTTTGGGAGAAGCCATCAAATAATCTCTAGAAAGTTCAAAATGTTTTGTTTACTTGCACAAGGCTTCTATGGCTTTAGATAAAAAGTTTACTGAAACAACTAGAACAATTCTTCCTTTATGTGATGGAGGAAATTATCCCTATTTTTTCTGTGATACTTTTGCCTCTGGTATCAAATATTCTGCTTTGTTAACTGAAGTATACCTGTACTAATAAAGAAAACACAGTAAAACTATAACTTTATCTTTCCCTGCACTCTCTAAAGGCCTGAAGCTGGGTATAAGATGCATAAACCCCTTCTTTCCCCCAACAAACCTACAATGTTAAGTGTGGAAATAAGTGATTCACCTACAGAGCATTATGTAGATCAGAACACTGGTCCACCTAGTACAGTCCACCTAGTACAGTATTGCCAACAGTGGCTTCTACTTTTCAGTCTCTCCCAGTCCTACCAAAGACTGAACCTAAGAAACAAGCACAGTTGCCCTGCAACTAATTTGAGGCCTCCCTGTCCTAAAGGGTCTATCTATATTGCTGTAGAGACCGATGATCAAATTTCCTAGTCATTTTATTTATGCTTTTACTATAAAGTCAAGAGACGTTTCAAATTAGGTTAAAGTGACAAAGTGCGGATAGGAGGAGTTTAGCCCCTTGCCCATGTCATTTCCCTACTCTCCCAAGCAGAGTTCAGAAAAAGTACTCTTTTGGCTGGGACCCCCTAGCTCCATCAGTTGTGTAACTACACTGCCAAAGCCAAGGAAAGGAGAGAAAAATATGATAGGAGCAAGAAGAGAAGGCTGCTCACTCTATGTCAACTGTTTTCCAAATACCTGGCTTGAAGAGGCAGGAACACGTCCTTGGAGCTAAGCCAGTACTAAGCCAGTGCCACAGAATAGATGAGTGTCTAAACCAGATTTCCCATGCTGTCTTGGCTCTGTGGACCAAGAAGCCAGACATCTGAGAAAAAAGGCAGCACAGACCCATCAGACTTCTCCTCCCACTTCTAATGCAAAGAATGAGATACTGTTAGTACAGTGCCCTAGTAAAATCTCAGCCTTGAACTATATCTCTCAGGATTCACATCATGACCACTGACAATGGGCCTTTGCAGACTGCCAGAAATAGTGCAAATTGAGTCCACTTTAAATTGAGGCACTGCCCTGGGTCAGTGCTAGGGAATTATGGGAACTGTAATTTATTGAGGCACCAGAGCTCTCTGATAGAGAAGGCTCAATGTCTTAGAAAAAAAAATACAATTCCCATGATTCCCTAGCACTGAGCCAGGGCAGTGCCTCAATTTAAAGTGGACTCAATTTGCACTATTTCTGGCAGTCTGCAAAGGCCCAATCTTAGCTAGGAAAATCTGGAAATCATTGTCTAAAAATGTAAGCTTTCCAAGTTCTTCCTCAAAGTTACTCTTAGCAGTACTAGGGGGGGGGAAAAGGGGCATGACAAAGGCAATCAGGGAGCCAGCATGGTGTAGCGGTTTGACTGCTGGACTCAGATTCTGGGAGACCAGAGTTTGAATCCCCACACGACCATGGAAACTCACTTGGTGACCTTGGGCAAGTCATACTCCCTCAGCCTTAGAGAAAGACAATGGCAAACCACCTCTGAACAAAACTTGCCTAGAAATCCTGTGATAGGGTCGCCTTAAGGTCACATAAGTCAGAAATGACTTGAAAGCGCACAGCAACAACCACAAGTGAGTAATCATGTTGCCATAAACTGGATATGTGAAGGCACAGAACAGCAAAGGCAAACAGCAAGAGAAAATTTGGTTATGGGCAAAATTAAACCTCTTTCTAGGTCTGGTAGTCTGTGGAGTAAAGCTCTCCACAATTGATTTTTGGATAAAATAAGGCATTGTTACAGGGATTTCCCTTGCAGCTCACAGTTGGGCCCCAAGTCAAACTCTATAGCCAATAAATTGCATTTGCTAGTGTTGAAGCAGACAATAGCTTGTTTGGTGAGGAATAGTAAATACAGAATGCTTTCAGATGTGTGCAACTTTTATACAAAATATGTCAATTTGTTGTTGTTGTGTGCCTTTAAGTTCCTCATTGCATTCAGTGGGCTCCTTTTTAAGAGCCCTAGCCCTGCTCCCCTTTTTGCTGCTTCCTTGCTTTCTCATCTCCCTTTCTCTTAATCCCAGATTAAGCCCCATCACATTCAATGGGCCCATTTTAAAAGCCTTGTAGCCCACTTTTTTGCTTCTTCCTTGCTTTCTTGAGGGACAAAGAGAATAGTACCACTCTGTTCTACTTTGGTCAGGCCTCACCTGTAATACTGTGTCCAGTTCTGGGCACCACAAATCAAAAGGGATGTTGACAAATTACAGCGTGTCTAGAGAAGGGTGACCAAAATGGTGAAGGGTCTGGAAACCATGTCTTATGAAGAAACACTTAGGGAGCTGAGTATATTTAGCCTGGAGAAGAGACAGTTAAGAGGTGATAGCCCTGTTTAAATATTTGAAAGGGTGTCATACTGAGGATGGAGCAAGCTTGTTTTCTGCTGCTCCAGAAAACAGGACCTGGAACAATAGATGAAAGCGACAGGAAAAGATTCCAGCTCAACATTTCCTGACAGTAAGAGCTATTTGACAGTGGAACACACTCCCTCGGAGAGTAGTGGAGTCTCCTTCCTTGGAGGTCTTTAAACAGAGGCTGGAAGGCCATCTGTCAGGGATGCTTTGATTTTGAGTTCCTGCATGGCAGGGGGTGGGAATGGATGGCCCTTGTAGTCTCTTCCAATTCTAGGATTCTGTAAGAGGTGATATAATAGCCTTGTTTCAATATTTGAAGGGATGTCATACTGAAGATGGAGCAAATTTGTTTTGTGTAGCTCCACAGGCTAGGGCTATCCACACTGCAGAAATAATCCGGTCTGACGCCCCTTTAACTGCAATGGCTCAATGCTACAGAAGTCTGGGAACTGTAGTTGTTGTAGCACCAAAGCAAAGCTCTGGTTGGCTCTTGTGGTCTCTTCTAACTCTTTCTCTTGTTGTTGTTTTATGCCTTCAAGTCATTTCCGACTTATGGCGACCTTTAGGCGGTGAATCTATCATGGGGTTTTCTTGGCAAGTTTCTTCAAAGGTGAGTTGCCGTTGCCATCCTCTAAGGCTGAGAGAGTGTGATGTGCCAGAGGACAGCCAGTGGGTGGGAGTCTATGATTCTCATCCCCCCCTACTACACACTTTCCCAGGGGTCTTCCTCACAACCGTAACCAGCTTCCTCCAGGCCCAAAGGTTGGGCAGTGTCTTAAATTACACAAGTACAGTGCAAAAGAAAATGAAAGGCAAAACTCTCCCTCCAGACCCACACTGTCAGAAAAATAAAACAGCCACCCCAACTGCTGTCTTGCTGGCCCATGGTGACCAGAGGTCCTCACAACTGCATAGGAGGACAAGGCACCACAAAAATTGAGGACATGTAAGTAAAAATGGTGGACAAAACAACTAAAAGTTCAAAACACTCCTAGAACTATATAAATCAGTGCTTCTTAGCCATGCTCAAAATGGAGGAGCTTTTGGAACTACTCCTGGACAGAAAGCTGAAATGGAGGAAGCTGGTTAGGGTTGTGAGGAAGACCCCTGGGATGTGTCCTGGAAAAGGAGGATGACTGGAAAAGGAACATGCTCAAAATGGAGGACATGTTGAAATTCCTCCTGGAAAGGTAGGATATGTCCTGGAAAAGGAGGGCGCCTGGTCACCCTGAGCACAAGGCCACTTCCAAGCCAGGGTGACCAAATGTGATAACTACAAAGGAGGACAAGGCACCACAAAATGGAGGGCACGATCCAATTACAAGCTAAAAACGCTCCTAGAAATCTAAATTCATGCTTCATAGCCATGCCTCCAAAGGAAGATGTTTTGGAATTTGGAATTAGCAAATAAATGCTAAAAACACTAATATAAACTCATGCTTCTTAGTCCTGCTCAAAACGGAGGGTATTTTGGAATTCCTACCGGACAGAAAAGCTATAATGTAGGGCATGTCCTGGAAAAGGAGAACCAAGTCTGGTCACCCTGAGTACAAGGCCATATCCAAGCCAGAGTAAACCAGATGTCCTGACCCCAAAGGAGGACGAGGCACCACAAAAAATGGAGGGCATTCAAGAAAAATGGAGGACATTGCCAAACACTCCTATAACTGTAAAATCCATGCTTCATGGGCACGCTCACAATGGAGGATGTTTTGGCATTCCTCCTGGTCAGAAAGGCTGGAATGTAGGGCATATCCTGGAAAAGGAGGACCGCCTCCAAGCCATCATAAACCAGATGTCCTAATCGCAAAGGAGGACAAGCCCCCATAAAATGGAGGACATTTCACAATACAAAACTCAAAACTCTCCTATAAGTGCAAACGCATGCTTCTTAGCCATGCTCAAAATGGAGGGCAGTTTTGGAATTCATCCTGGACAAAAGGCTGGAATGTAGGCCATGACAAAAACAGGAGCCAAAAACACCCATAGAAATGTAAAAATCATGCTTCTTAAGTCCTACTCAAAATGGAGGACAGTTTTGGAAAGCCTCCTGGACAGAAAAGGCTGAAACGGATGAGGCGTCCTGGAAAAGGAGGACCGAGTCTGGTCACCCTGAGCAGAAGGCCACCTCCAAAGCCAAGATGTGATAACCGCAAAGGAGGAGGACGAGGCACCACAAAATGGAGGACGTGATCAAACTGAAAGCTGACAACACTCATCTATAATATGCAGCAAAAATCCATGCTTTCATGGGCATGCTCACAACGGGGGACGTTTTTGGGATTCCTCCTGGAGAGGAGGCCGGGATGGAGGACGCGTCCGGGAAAAGGAGGACGGGTCGGGCACCGCTCCCTGGGCCTGGGCGCTTCCTTCCTTCCTTACCTGGGGAACCTCTCCCTGAGTCTCCTCAGGCTCTGCCTGGTGGGCGGCCCTTGAGCGGCGGAGCGGGCGATCTCCTCGTACTGGGCCTTGCTTATTGGCATGGCTCCCCAGCCCTAGGCCCCGAGTCAGTGTGGGGAAAAGGCCGCTGTGGGTCAAACGAGGCGGAGTGTCTGTGTGTGAGGGGGAGGAATGAACTTTTTCCTGCCCCAAGCACCGCCATTCGCGCCGGCTGCAGCCGGGAAATAAGGGCCGCTCATGCGCTCCTGAGGCGGCTCCGCCTTCGACGGTTGGCGGGCGCTGAGGGAGCCAAAGGAGGCCTCTGAGGAGAAACGGCGCCTTGGGCAGGAAAGGCCGGGAGGCAGGGAAGATGGAGGCTGAGGCGGCTCCCTTCCCTCAGTTTGGAGGAAGAGAGGCCAGGCCAGGCTTGGGTCTCCTGTTCCAGGACATGCCCTCCGTTTCAGCCTTCTGCCCAGGACGCCATTTTGAGCAGAACTAAGAGTTGTGTTTGTTTTTGGGCCCTTGTTTTGAGCTTTTCTTGGGTCACGTCCTCCATTTTTCTCGAATGGCCTCTTGTCTTGAGCGTGACAAAAAAGCCTGAATTTAGATTTAGAATTTAGAAGCTTGAGTTTACATTTGTAGAAGTGTTTTGGTATTTTCTTCGGCGACGTTCTCCATTTTTCTTGAATGTCCTCCATTTTTGAACGTAATGAAGTCTGAATTTAGATTTCTAGTCGTGTTTTGAGCTTTCCTTGGGTCCTATCCTCCATTTTTCTCCAATGTCCTACATTTTGGGTATCTTGTCTCTATGGTTAGGAGGACATCTCTGGCTTGGAGGTAGCCTTGTGCTCAGGGTGACCAGACTTGGTCCTCCTTTTCCAGAACATGCCCTCCCCTTCAGCCTTTTGTCCAGGAGGAATTTCAAAATGTGCTCCATTTTGAGCAGGACTAAGAAGCATGAATTTACATTTCTATGTGTGTTTGAGCTTTTCTTTGGTCATGTCCTCCATTTTTCTTGAATGTCCTCTGTTTGAGCATGATGAAGAAGCCTATTTACATTTCTATGAGTGTTTTCAGCTTTTTTGGGGGGGGGGGTCACATTCTCCATTTTTCTCAAATGCCCTACATTTTGCAGCGCCTTACTCTCCTGGCGTGGGCCTCCTTTTCCGAGACATAATCTCTATTTCAGCCTTCTGCCCAGGAGGAATTCTCAAATACGAGGGCATTTTGACCATGATTAAGAAGCATTGATTTACATTTCTATGAGTGTTTTGAGCTTTTCTTTGGCCATGTCCTTCATTTTTGGTCCTTTGTCCTCCTCAGCCATAGAAACCCACTGGGTGATCTTGGACTCTGTTAACAGAAACTAGTAATGAAGGCAGAAAAAATATGGGAAGAAAAGGGATAGGTTCCTACATCACCCCCCAAAAATAATTTCAACATGTTTCAGCAAACTTTTTATTCAAAACTAACATTATGCACATGTAAAATGAAACAGCCAGATGAAGTAAGCCTTGTATAAGTAAACAAAAGCATTTTGAATCTTCTAGAGACCATTTGAAAGCTTCTTTCAAAATGCATTCTGGAAATATATTTTTTTCTTTCAACAGCCTCCGCTTTTCTTTTGATTCCCATTTTATGGTGAAACTTATAGATCTATGCTTTTTCAACATGTCAGGGTAGGCAGTCTGCTTTCTCTTTTGCTCTTCAGATATGTTCAGTAAGTGATTCTGACAGGACTTGTTTATCTTGCCTCTTGTATGTAAGCACACACAGCCATAGTAGTATCACCTAGACTAGGATCCCATTCTTTAAAAAAGCATTAAAGACCAGTCTCTTCTGGCAGGCTTATCTTGGTGATTTTTAAATTGTGGGTTTTAAATTATGAATTTTAAATGTGAATTGTTTTAATATATGTGCATCTTATTTGTCCTTTTAAGTTGGTGTGTTTTAACTGATGTCATGTATTGTTCTTTGCTGCCTTGATCCATGGGGAGAGGCAAGTAAGAATAATAATAATAATAATAATAATAATAGCAGCATCATTTACTGCAGACACATTGCTGCAACTGAATGATAAAAGTCTGCCTTTCTCCAGCTCTCCTTCACCATACTTGCAATGCAAATGCAGCAAACATTTTTTTTAAAAAATCCTAAAACCTTCCAGCTAGATAGAAGACAAGAAAAGATGGTCAGTAGGCTGCACTCCAGTAAAAAAGACTTTGTAAAATGGAGCTTTTTCAGGGCCTTTGTTAACTGAGGTATGCTTGTACAGTAATATTCTATACCAGGGGTAGGCAACCTTTTTGAGCCGGGGGCCGGGTTGCTATCCCTCAGACAATTGGGGGGCCGAAGCACCAAAAAAATAAAATAAAATAAAATAATATATGCATGCACATTCTCTCAGCCCCAGAAAAGCCATGGCAAAACCCCTGTGGAGATTTTGCCAAGAAAACACCAAGAGCAAGTAATAACAACAATAATCAATATCATCATGGCTGGCGTTGGCGGCGGCAGCAAGACCGGCCTGGGGCCGGTCCAAAGGCCTTGGGGGGGCCGCATCCGGGCCTTAGGTTGCCTACCCCTGTTCTATACAAATAACAGCATGGAGAAACAGAGCAGATTGTCCATTAAATCAAGGACCTACCAAAACTGAAGCTTGCCATCCATAAGTGAGGGTGCCAAAAGAGTCTCATGGGACAGATAATTCCTTATTTTGAGCACATCTACTGAGAATCTTGCTTTCTTGTCTTGATCAAATAAACATCCATCACAGCCAAGACAAAAGGGTGTCCACCAGATTTTAGAATGTGGCAGGCTTTATGGGAGGATAGAAATGGGAAGGAGACCATGTGTGTTTAGTTGGGTTCCTTGGAAGTGCTTTTATCTAAAGGCCTTGAGCTTGCTTTAGATTTATAGGCCTGGTGTTAAAAGACCAGATTAAATAATCCATGATCTGATCTCTCCATTAATTTTAGCTCATACCAGCTCTGAAGGGATCCTGACTTGGGTTCCTCTGCTGGAAGAGATGAAAGACAAAAGATACTTGTTTATTTACAGAGAAAAAAAAGGTGTGTGAATTCAGGTCATTAAAGCTAACAGGATTAGAGTCAGCATAGCACCAGGGCCACTGAAAGATTGCAGAACACTGTCACCATACATGAGGGAACTCTTAGGTTTTGCTGAAGCCCTCCTCACAAAAAAAAAAAAAAAAAAAAAACGCAAACAAAAATAAACCTAATGAAGAAAATAAAACAAAGTGCCAAACAACTCAAGGAAGGGTGAGAATGCTCGATGTCATAGCAGAGGGAACCTGCATAGGGACCCTGACAGCTACTAAGCATTCTCACCTTTCCTTGAGCTGTTTGGGACTTTGTTTTATTTTCTCCATTACATTTATTTTTGTTTGTTTGTTTTTGCTCGGGAGGGCTGCAGCAAAACCCAAGTTCCCCCATTTATGGTGATAGTGTTCTGCAGTCACGGTCATCAGCATCATCATTGTCGTCGTCAGATGTAATTTCTGTTGTAAGTTCTCTTTTGATGTCATGAGCAGGTGCTAGGCCTAGTTGTGGGAAAGCATGAGAGCATGAGACACTGGCTGTTACTGCCAGGTTCCATGGTCATTTGGCCTGGGAAAGGAATGTAGGCAATAGAAGAGTGTGTGGACTTAGGGGAAATTATAATACTGAAACTGGTCCTTTGAAATCAGTTCTGGCAAGACATGGCTGTTTTTCTGATCTGTAATAAACTCTTGGTTCATCCATGAAGCCTGGTTATTGAGCTAGATAATAATAAATTTTATTTATATCCCGCCCCTCTGTCACACAATCGAGGCGGCTCACAACAATTTAAAAACATCATACAATATTAAAATGCCATCCAAATCCCACAACCCCCACAACCCTTAAAAAAGAATTAAACAATTTTAGCATTAAAACAATGATTCAAACACATAGTTAAAACAAGCCATAATCAAACAGACAATAATAAGCGGGGCAGCATTTAAACCAAATGTAGGAGAAATAAAAGGACTCTTGAGGCTGGGAAACTAATCAGGGAAGGCCTGCCGGAAGAGATCCGTCTTAACAGCTTTTTAAAAACTGTTTAAAGTTGTCAACTGATGGATCTCATCCAGCAGGCCATTCCATAATTTGGGGGCAATGACGGAAAAAGCCCTCTGGGAGGTTGTCGAGAGCCTAGTTTTCATTGGCTGTAGCAAATTCCTCCCAGAGGACCGGAGTGTGCGGGGAGGATTATATGGGAATAGGTGGTCCCGAAGATAAGTTGGACCCAAGCCATTCAGGGCTTTAAAGGTCAAAACCAACACCTTATACTTATGTAGATAGAGACAGGGCATCATAGTAGCTACGGAATGTTCATAGAATCAGAATTGGAAGAGGCCACAAGGACCATCCAGTCCAACTCCCTTTCATGTAGGAACACACACTCAAATCACTCCTGACAGATGGCCATCCAGCCTCTGTTTAAAAAAATGTTGAAAGTTAATTGGCAATAAAAATCAAAAGAGGGTCACACAGTAAATGTCCTACTGCAGGCTGTGGCCGAGTGAATGCTGCAGTATTATGGCCTAAATGGATGGAAAGAGGCTCCCTCCAGTGCCAGTCTTCTTGCACGATTTCCTGCTTAATCACCATTGCAAGATTTCAATGTACCCATCAGTCTGGACAGAGTTGAAATCGGATTTTCTGCTTCAACTGGCCCTTCAATCTGTGATTTTCCAGGTTTTCCAGGACAAATGGCAACCCTAGTTCTAGGACCCATTTGTTTCTCTTTTTGGCTGTCCATGGAATCCTTAGCACTCTTCTCCATCACATCACAAATGAATTTATTTTCTTCCTATCCACTTTCTTAACAGTCCAGCTCTTGCATCCATTCATGGTAACAGAGAATAAAATGGCTTATATGATTCTAACTTTTGTGCTCAGTTGTTTATCTTTACTCATTATGATCTTTTCTAGTTCTTTCATAGCTGCCCTCCCCATTCTTGGTCTTAAGCTGAACAGATAGGGTAAATTATGCAGTGTTGTCTGACCACTTTGTCAACTGGGAACCACAGTAGTCTCTTGTCCTGAGTACAGAATCCTCATCAGGACTATCAGATGACACTCCCATGTCTTTAAGGGCATTCCATAGCCTTTCATGAGCTAAGCAGTCATGTTTTGCTATAGTCTGTAAAGCACATGCTGATTTTTGGAATTCCTTGGTGTGCTCCTTTAGCCAACGTATGTTTGCAATGTGGTCCCTAGTGCCTGTTCCTTTCTTGAACCCCGCTTTGAACCTCTGGGATTCCTCTCCATGTATGGCTGAATTGCAGTGTTTTGAGGATTAATATCAGAGTCAGGGGTACTGTTAAGGTTTCATATAAACTTCCTGTATTTCATGACCTCATGATAATTTCAGTGTGTTCTCTCCCTGAATGGTGTCAGCCTCGTGACAACCAGTATATATTACTTCTGCTTTTCTATGGGCTAGTCAACACATAAGTGTATTATACTAATTGCTGGGGATTTTTGCACATTTGCTTTGATGCTTAATTGTCTTCACTTCTGTGGCAATTTGCATCTATTTGAATTAAGTGGCCACATGCAATGGCAGTGCAATGTCTCTGCTAATTGGTCATTGCACATTATTGTTTTTTTTTCCCAGTTGTCAGTCATGTATGCTGACATACACACTTCCGCTACTGTTGTTGTATATTTCCGCTGGTATCACCCTTTAGCCTCATTTCAGAGGCATTTAAAAAAACAAAACAAAAAAAAACTTCAGTAATCCAGCAGCACTCCCAGAGCTGCTTGTTGCATCTCCTCTTTACCCTACAAAACAATGAGGTCCAGTGTCTCCTGATTCTTCCAGGAAGTACTCTTGCTACCTTTCAATTTGCTGTGAGCTCTTGGCTTCGGCCATTGTTGTTTACGACAATGAAAAACATTCAAAAAAGGACTGCTGTTAAAAGCTCAAGAGAACAGGGAAGCCCTATATACACTTATTTAAAACAAACAAAAAAGCTGTTACAATAGTTGTTGGGTCTGAAAAGTTTTTTAAAAAGCTGTTGGTTTGGGGAAACTAAAAATAGAACAAATGCATATGAGCATCTCAGGACATAGGCACCAGAGTGCACACATGCTCAAAAATGGCACTACGACCAATTCGTGGACAGACACTTGGGAAGTTTAATTTCCTGGTGGGAAGCAACCATGTCCCACCCATCCATCCTCCCTCTGCTGAAAATGAGAAGGCATGCAAAGGCATGCAAAGCAGATGGCCACATGTTCAATAATGTGCATCCTCATGGATATTCTGGTAAAAAAACACAATTTTTCTGCAGAGTTTATGGAGTTTTTAGGGGGGGCACAAAAAGCCCAAATTCCTCTAAATTGTGTGTGGCCGGATTGCATTCTGTTCAAATCAAATGAGGAATATTTTCATTGTGTAGACAAATCCTATGTCATAGTTCACCAAAGGTAAGGACATTTTAGTCCAAATGCATTCTGTTGGCTGGGTGAAAAAATATCTCAGTGGCAAAATGAACCTATTTAGGATGCTTTTTAATCCAGTCTTTTTTATGCTATACTTTCTTCTATAAAAGAAAAGGTATACATGGCAAGTGACTGAAACTTGGGGACATTGTTTATTTGGCCGTACTGGTGACATTGTTTACAACTATCAAGGTAGCAATGCAATAGGCTGTCTACACTGAATGTTAAATTATTTATGGGATCTACAGCAAAATTTCATTCTAAGGGACCAAAATATCCCAGCTAGTTGCATTAACATCAAAGTAACTAAAAGTCAGTTTTAATTACTTTTAAGAAATGGGAAAACAAAATATTTACATCTTTTAAAAAGCAAGCCAGTGGTCACTAACTGCTTTGAAGGGGCTTCGAACTATAGCTATAATTACTTTTTAAAAAGTAACTTTCTAGCCTATCATATTGGACTACTATCAGGTGACTAACTATATCTATATATCTTTATTCTCAGAAGTAAACATGCACAGAAATGACAAAAAAGCTTTTTTTAAAACAGAGATAGATTTCATTTTCTTTTGATCTGATTTTCTTTTATATTAGAAGATGGGACAGAAAAAAGTCCTTTTTGGTATGCTATCCATTTAAAACCCCACGAGGGTATAATTTTCTTGGGCTACAGAAAGGATCATTTTCCCCTTTCTTGCCAAAGATTAGAATTACCACTTTTTCCTGAAATTGAGGTTTCTTAATAATTACCTGCTTCTTCGCTGCTACTACTCTTTTAGAAACAAATAAATCCTGCTCCTTTTAAAAGAAAAAAAGGAACTTACTTTTGTAGTTTTTGTTGCAGAATAATTTCCACTGAAAGTGATTTTTCTTCTTTTAAATAGCTAATGCTGTTCACTTTTAAACTGTGGGATTCTATTCATCTCCTTGGTTTGGGTTTCAAAAAATGTCCCCACAATGTTTCATATATAGCTGGAATACAAAAAACCATGTATGTCAAATTGCCAAACGAAAGCTAAATGTGGCCACATGATGTATTTATTAAGAGCTTTATAGGAGATTTTTTAAAATATTCTTTTAGAACTTTAGACCTGATTGTCATGACCCTTTTAATATAGTGCTATTTTGTATTCTCCCCATTATTCCCAGGGAATTTTTGCCTTGGTAAATTCATTCTTGTTCTGAAGAATAACTATGTAAGGCATTCAAAGACAGCCATGTTAAGTCTGGCAACTCAGTATGTAAAGGGGTCTTGCCGCACCTTTTAGACTAACTGAAAGAAGTTGATAGCATGAGCTTTCATAGACTTGACCCTACTTTGTCATATGTATTTGGACATAAGGCATGATGCCATCTTTTCTCTCAGCTTCAAGAATACTTCCTGTTTTATTGTTTGCCCATTTTTCCATTCCTCTGCTTTTAAGCAAAATTTTCTTTTATAGAGAATCAGCTAATTTACAAAGAAAGCAATAGAAAATATTCTGAAGACATTTGTTGTCTTTGTTGTTGCCCAGAATCCAAGAATGTCATTCCATTAGCACATGTACCATTGTGTCAATAGAATTAAATTTCTGTTCAGTACTGCCAACCCTTTTTGTTCACTTACATTCCTCAGTATTTTACTGCAGAGTTCAATGTGTTTAACCATTTTCAATTCCATTCCTTCATTCACATCAGTAGAGTCATTGGGGGGGGGGGGGGTGCGGACTGCACCAGGTGACATCCGGGGGGGTAACACCCAATCAGGAGGCTCTGCCCCCACCTGTCCATGCCATGATCCTGTTCTCCTCAGGAGAACGGGCCGGCGGCAATGAGCCAGGCTGAGCACACACAGTTCTGGCTCTCCTCAACACCACCTCTTTCTCCTCTCAGGAGGGGGGGGGGTGAGGACAGCCTGGGGATGCATGCTTGCTTCTCTTGGCTCCTTGCTGCTGATCCTTTCTCCTCTCAAGGAGGCGATGGTGGCAAGGATGGGGGCGGTGTGCGGGCGCGTGCTCGGCCTACCTGAGCACGTGCCCATGCCTCCTTGTGGAAACCCCACCCCACCCCCTTCCACCTCTCAAGTCCTGCCCCCTGCACCCGGTGATACCAGGTGCTGCTTCACATAAGTATGAATAAAGGTAGCTTTTTGTTTTAAAATCAAATAGAAAGATATCTTGATCACAGAGTCACTTAAAATTCTCCGAGAATAAGAATAAAACAGCGATTGCAAAGAGGTTTGGAGCGTTGAAATTGTTAACCCAAGTATGTATGTCATCATCTTAAATTATACTTTTTCCTCAAGGTTCTGTGATGGGGCCTCCAGTCCACAAAAGCGTGATTCCTCATCTTAGAATTCTCAGGGTGCCACAATGTAGGAACTTATTTGTAATCTTGACCATATGATAGAAGTGAATGATTACAGTGATCACACTGAAATGATGTAGAAGTATTTGGTTTGTGGCTCATGCCATTACTTTTCCTTTTAGATTTTTTTACTCAGCTTATTACTTGCAATCTACTTTCTTACCATTTCAGTGTCTTACACAAAATGTTGGTATGCTTCCAGTTAACATTGTAATAACTATCTGTAACTGGGCTAATAAACACCTCCCCAGGATATAGTTATTACCTCATAAACAACAAGCCCTTGCAATTTATCATTTAATTGCCATTCATCTGTAGTAAGAAAGTAATTGTATTATTTGACATCCCTAGTTCTATAGCATCAATGGGGGGGGGGGGGAGAGAGATCAGAAAGTAACTTAATAAGTTCTATCAAATGGATCATATGCTATTATTAAATGTTAACTGGCTTTCCATTGACAGCTGACGCACCTTTCTATTTTGCTTTTGAGATTATATAATTACTTTGTATCTGAATAAAAAGAAGTCTACACCAAAGGTATGGAGCACAATGTCAACACAAAGAGGCAGCTATTCTTTCTTCAAAGCCAATAGTTTTTATGCGAACAGAAATCATTAAGACTAATCTAATCATGCACTGTATTAACATATCCATTATATCAATTGTCTTCAAGCATAGAGATTTTATTCTAGCATAAATCCATTCTTGAAGTCATTATACTGATATATTATATTCCATACAAAGACAATTGTTTTCCATAAATTATATAGGATGTTAAATACATAATAGTGCAACATACCTCCATATCCTGAACATGATGTTGGTTTGTGTAAAAAGAATGTCTAGAATGCAAAGGACATCAGAACCAAAGTTATATATGGCTATGCTTTTAAATTAGGAAAGAGGCTTTCTCCAAAGTTTATAAGTATATAAGGGGAAAGCTAGCAAGATATGACTGATCAGTCTTCTTGCACTGAATAAAGTTAATAACTACAGTGCATTCCAGCAGATCATTACTGCCTTCACCTGTGCAATGAGAATTAACATCCAGAGACCTGAATTAAGATGTGTAGACACTTTACACTATCGAAATGACTATATGGCATTTGGGCACAGTGTTTAGAGTATATTATACCCAGCTGCTTCAGAGAGAGGTGAGACTGCAATACACTCTCCATTAGCCCAACAACAGCCATTTGGCTTCTTTTCACAACTGTCTGTTGCAATAGCTTTTCCATATGGTCACTGTGTAAAAACTGATACCCCGTTTGCTTACTTTCTTCTTCCCTTGTCCTCCCTTCTGTTAAAGCACATAATTCAAAGCAGTGTGTGGCAATTTTGCATATTCACATTTCAGTACTTAAATCAGCCAGCTCTGCCATTAAACACAATAAGGCAGCTGCTTCAGGCTGCAAATGCTGGAGGGCAGCAATAGCAACCTTTGGCTGTTTCTTGTAAGCTCCTCTGTTGGAAAACAAGAGTTCAGTATGTCACATGGAATATAGGGAGAAGAACCATCTTGTTAGTTTTTTTTTAACTCACATATCCCTGGCATAAGCACAGAACTAGAAGTGAAAGCACCAAAGTAGGATGAATATGCAGGTCTCCGTCCTACTGCTAGAGTAAACCATTGAATAAATTGGATTTGCCAAGATGCTGATTTACCATTCAACATTTGATTCTAACAGTTTACTCTAGTTAGGACTAGCAACTAAATTTATCTCATGAGCCTAAATCAAATTGCTAGTTCCAACTATAGTAGCCCCACTGAATCAATGGGAACTTGGTAAGTCAAATTCCAATGATTTTGTGAGTCTACCTTGGACTACAATTGGATTTAGCCCATACTCTTCTGTACAGGTTGCTGATCAAGTCCAAATCTGATTAGCTTTCATAAATCTAGAGAACCTGGTGTTCCCAGACTATATTCATTCAAAGTAACAGTATCTAGTAATGATTATGTATAGTTAGTGCTCTTGAACATTAGCAAAGTTAAAGCAGCATCAACAACACATTTTACAGCAGCGTCAGAGACCAGTAATTTTTTAAAATTTGCTCCATACAGTTTTCTTCACAAAGGTGATATAAGCAATTAATATAAAGAAATCCAGTACCGGTAATTATGTGAGATCATTGACCAGACACAATGCTCAAACTATTGAATTTGACAGAGACCAAAGATAATAACAGCCTTAGAGAGAAGGTTGTTAACATACAACAAAAGTCAAGTTGTTAGTAAGACCTGCTTCTTACCAGCCAATGACAGAACAGAATATATATGTGAGTAGTTACTACTCTGTAGTGTCAAATATACTCTCGATATTGTGTGCCTTCAAGTTGTTTCTGCCTTATGAACCTAGCATGGGTTTTTCTTGGCAGGATATATTCAGCACAAATGTTGCTTTTGCCTTGCTCTGAGGCTTAGAGTGTGTGACTTGTTCAAGGTCACCCAGGGTTTCTATGGCTGAACTAGGTTTTGCACCCTGTTCTCCAGAGTCATGGTCCATGTTCAAAGCACTATACCATACTGCCTCTATGAATTTCATGGAAATGCAAATTGTTTTCTCCCTCCCCAGATTTTATTGTCAAAAAATCTTATGATGTTAAGATTACGCTTATGAAGTTAAACTGAAAAATGGAGACTGAATTTCAGAGGTGAATGGGCATTTGTCCTACAGCCCTTACATCTTATACAGCTATAGCCTTGTGATTCCCTTTTAACTGCCATGAGAGCATCCTATGAAATCCTAGGACTAGTATTGTTGAAATGGGAATTTAGACTTCTCAGAGATGTCCAGTGCAGATGTTCTCCACCTTTGCTCCTCCAGATGTTTTTTACTTCAACATCCAGAAGCCTCCACCAGCATGACCAATGATGACAGAGTCTGGGGGCTGAAGTCCAAAACACCTGGAGGACCTACGGTTCGGAACCACTGCTTCTAATGCCTCACCAGACTCCACACCACAGTATTCCCCAGGCTATAACAACAGCAGTTTAAATGGAACCATGGTATAACCACTGTATAGAGTGAAAGGGTCCTGAGTTTTAGATTTCTGCAAACGCAGAAAACAAGCTTGCTTCATCTTCAATATGGCATTCCTTCAAATATTTAAATATGGTTATCATGTCATGTCTTAACCTTCTCTTCTCCAGGCTAAACATACCCAGCTCCCTAAGGTGCTCCTATTAGGCCCAAAAGAGATGGGCCAAAAGAAGTGTCTTCTAACTGCTTTTGGGGTGTGGTGTTCAAACATATGCTCCAAAGCAGCCAGTAGCTGCTCCGAGGCCACGCTAAGGTGTCAGGAGCTGGATTTTTTAGGAGCGGATTTAATCCACTCCTTCAGCAGCTTATTTGGGACTGCAGGAGCAGGCCATGTGGTCATTGTGATCCCAGCTCGATTGGGGATGGAGTGGTCTGAGGCTGCTCCTTCCAGGCCTTCTGCTTCGACCCATAGGGTGTGACTTCCAGACCTTTCACCATTTTGGTTGCCCTCCTCTGAACATGTACCAGCTTGTCAGCATCCTTCTTGTATTCCAGGAGAGATTTGACCAAAGCAGAGTAGATTGGTACTATAACTTCCCTAAATTGAGACAATATACTCCTATTGATGCAGCCTGAAATTGCATTGCCTTTTTTAGCTACTGTGTCACACTGTTGACTCATGTTCAACGTATGGTCTACTATGGCAAAACAGATGGGCCAAATAAATTGGCCTCCGGTCCCTTTGGGTTGTGTGGCATTTACGTGACACATGCCCCCAAGGCGGGTGGAACCTGCATGGGGGGTGTGCCGAGGCTGCAATAGCCAGTCCAAATAGGAGCAGATTAAATCCACTCCTGCCAGCGGCCTTTACAGGACTGCAGTGGCAGCCTGCTTCAGGAGTGGGCCATCTGGTCACTGCAGTCCCAGTGCAATTGGGGCTGGAACAGCCAGGGGGCGCTCCTTCCAGGCCATCCTCTTCGACCCTAAGATTCCTAGATCCCTTTCACGTGTACTGTTGTCAAGCTAGATGTCATCTATCCTATATCTGTGCATTTTTTTTCTCTAAGCACAGTACTATATATTTTCCCTATTGAAATTAATTTTGTTAGTTCTGGCCCAGCTTTCTAACCTGTTACAATGAATCTGTCCTCTGGGGTATTCTGCTAAAGCAATTTCCATTGAAATTCCATTGCCAGTGAACATGATAAGATGTTATTTTATTACAATTCTGTCTCATCTCTCTGTCAGAATAACCTTCCTGTCTATATACTCTCTATATATTTAGAACAACATACAGTCTGTCTTCCTATTTTGTCCCCATAACCACTTGCCAAATAAATTTAGTTCAGATATGATAAAGTGAGTAGTCAATGGGGATGTAAAACTGGATACCACCTTAAACTCCCAGAATTTTTGATAAAACATTTTATAACACAATTTTTAATTCTAGAAATTTAATTGGTGGTGGCATTTACGTGGAGCCAAACAGTAAGAACAGCAAGAACCAGAGAAGAAAGTCATGCAAAAGGGAAGAATAAAATGCCGAGGAACAAAGAATATCCACTAATCAAAATGTAGCATCATAATAATTTATACAGAAGAAATAACCCAATAAAGAATCCAAAACATAAATTGGACTAGCATACATTTATAGAGCTTTGCCTATACTAATCCCCTCTAAAATGCTAGAGAAGAGTCTAAGTGGGGGAAGAGGGTTGAGTTAATATTTCTACCAGAAATATCTCTTTGTAATATGGGTCAACTATGCCCTTAAGCTCATGAGAGATTTTATTTGTAACAAGTGCATTCTATACCAGTTAGTAACCTTTGGGATAGTGATATGTTTCCACACCTTTGCAAGCTGCAATTTAACTGCGGTCAATAACTGGAAATTAACTTTCTTCTTCGTGGTCTCTGCGAATGCACACAAATGGGTAAAGACTGCGCATGCGCAGCAACTTCGGAACCTTCTGGAATCACTAGGCAGAATAAAAGTTGCAACTTTTGCCCGGGCTGGACTCAAGTTGCAACTTTTTGGCGGTAACTCCGCCCACCTCTATATAGGACCTCCGTCGGTACCGCCCCCTTCAGTTCCTTTCGTCCGCCGCGTTAGCAGCTTCGTAGGAACCCTTTTTTGCTTCAGGCAAAACCTCTTGCTCATAGAATCACTCGGCTTTTGACCTCGGAACGGATTTTGACTTGTTTTTGGCTCTTCGATATTGTTGTTGCTCCTGGTGAACTTGGACTGTGTTTTTGACTTCGGCTTTGCTTTTTCCCTGTCTGATTGGTGACCAGCCTCGTTTTGATATGGCATCTCGTTCCTTTAAGCAATGCCCGAGATGTAATAATAAGATCCCTAGCTCGGATCCTCATTTATTGTGCCTGCTTTGTCTTGGGCAAGCTCATAACCCGAAGGCTTGCCCGGAATGCAGATCCATGACTTCGCAAGCGCTAAGGAACCGGGATAAGCGGCTGAAGGCCGCACTTTATGAAGAAGCTCTCCGCCCGCCTCCCAGAGAGGCTCCGGCTGTGGATGCACCTGTTAGTGTTGCTGATGCGCCTGCTGGTGACTCAGCCCCCAAATCGGCCCCAAAAAAGCCATCCGGGGACCCTGGGACTCACCCTAAGAAAGCACCAAAGAAGGCGTCTTCTGAGCGCGCCCGCTCTCCGGTTCCACTCAAAAAGACCTCCAAGAGACGTCACTCGATTGAGAGAGAGGCTGCTAAGCCCAAAGAGACGGCCGCCAAAAAGCCGCGGACCAGGCCTGAGAAGGCCAAGCACCAGCCTGAGCCCGAGAAGGAGCCCACGCCTCAACCTCGATCCAGGTCGCCTTCCCCGGTCCCGGGGCCGTCAGGGCTCTCTGTACCGCCTCCTTTGAAAATCGTCTCCCCTCCGATTCGTGCTATCATCTCCGAATCGGACTCCGAGGATGAGATTAGACAGCAGGTACCACTATTGGAAGCGGAGGACACTCCTATACCGTCGAGGGATACTGCCACTCTGGGTGCGGAGGCTGATGAGATACCGCTGGAACCAGAAACGGAGCGTATTCTAAGAGAGAACCCGCACTTGATCTTCGATTCTCTCACGGGTCGCTTCCTTCAACACGTCGATCCTAAGAGCCTCTCCCGGCCTTCTGTTCCTGCTCGACCTCTATCCAAGGAGGCTTCACCATCGCCTCCCAGATCGTCGGCTGACCGCTCCAGGCATCACTCTCCAGGCAGGAGACGGGCTCGATCCCGTTCGGTCTCGCCATCCAAGCGTCCACGCCCCAGACATCATCGATCCCGTCGTGAGGCGTCTCGGTCCCGCTCCTCTTCTTCTAGGTCTCCTTCAGTGCTCTTCAGTGCCTCTTCGGCTTCACCATCTCCTTCTCCATCCCGCAGTCGGGTAGTGCTAGTGGAACATCATTCCGCCTCTCCAACTGATGATGTGAGATTCTTCACGGAGCAGGTTGTTCGGATGGCAGAGGCTCTTGACCTCGAGCTCGTGCGTTCGGAGACTGAGCCCAAGGACTCAGTAGAGAAGAGGGTCCATGGCAGAGTACCGACTCCTCCAGCCCTCGGTTTTCTTCCGTCCCTCCAGGATATTGCGGAACGATCCTGGACTGCTCCAGCATCTGTGGCTTCCACCTCGAGGAAAATAGAAAATCTATATCGCATTGCTCCTTCCCAATCTTCATGGCTCTTTGAACATCCTAAGCCTAACTCGGACATTGTGGAGGGGGCCCAGACGGTGCAGGTTTCTAAACTCTCCTCGCCAGTGGACAAGGACGGCAAGAAGATCGACGGGCTAGCTAAGAAGTCGTATGCTGCTGCGGTACTCAACATGAAGGTGGCTAACTATGCTGCCTGCATGGGAGCATACCAGCAGCACATCATGGAGAGGCTGTTACCTCTCCTTGATGATCTGCCAGACGACAAGAAAGCCTTGGCTGTGGCACTTCAGTCAGAAGCACACTCCATTGCGGGACAACAGATCGTGTCAGCCCGTCATTCAGCCGACTGCTCCGCTAAGCTTGTGGCAGGCGCCATAGCTTTAAGAAGGTTCGCCTGGCTTAGGTCGTCAGACCTCACCTCGACGGCAAAGGACATGATTGAAGACCTGCCCTTCGATGATTCCGGTCTCTTTAATAAGGGCACGGATGAGAAGTTAAATTTGAAATATAAGATGAAGGTGGCTGCCAAGAGACATGGTACGTCTGCCGCTACACCACAATATCGACGCCGTCGTTTTGGGGGATCGAGGCCATGGTATCCTCAACAACAGAGGACCTCCTATGGCGATAGGCCACCCCAGCCCGAGCAGCCGAGACAACGATATCAGTCTCGCTCTTCTTCCTCTTCGGGCCGCCGCTCGTTTCCGCAATCCCGATTCCGGCAATTCAAGAAAAAGGAGACCGACAGGCCCAAGAAATTATGATATGTTGGAGCGTACTTCGCCGGTCCCCATCTCTTTGGGGATAGACTGAGACCGTTTGTCACCTCGTGGTCTCAAATTACATCTGACTCGTGGGTCTTATCTATCATAGCCCATGGCTATGCCCTCGAGTTCTCTGAGTTGCCCCATACCGGGGTTTTCCTATCCACCCCCCCCTCCCACACCTTACTCGACGAAGTACGCTCTCTTTTGGACAAGGGCGCTATAGAGCCCGTGGACTCCTCCGCTTACGCTCGTTCCTTCTTCTCCCGATACTTCACGGTACCGAAGAAGGATGGTGGACTGAGACCTATTCTCGATCTACGACAGTTGAATAGATGCTTAGCATATAAACGCTTCCGCATGGTAACCTTAGCATCTATTTTGCCTTTACTGCAGGACAATGTCTGGATGGCGACCCTGGACCTCAAGGACGCCTACTTCCATATTGGAATTCGGGAAGACCACAGACGTTTCTTGGCCTTCGCTGTCGACGACCAGGCATTCTGCTACAGGGTCCTCCCCTTCGGCCTCTGCTCCGCACCGAGAGTGTTCACGAAGTGCATGGCTCCGATAGTCGCATTTCTGCACCAGAAGGCAATCTCCATCTACCCTTACCTCGACGACTGGCTCATAGTGGCCCCATCCCGGGACCAACTCTTGAGAGACATAGATTGCACACTGTCTGTTCTTCGCTCGCTGGGCCTTCTGCTCAACCTGGAGAAGTCCAACCTCATTCCATCCCGAAGGTGCAGATTCATCGGAGCGGTCCTGGATTCAGCCGCTTCTATGGCATTTCTACCACAAGATCGTTTTCAGGCCTTGAGGGAAGCAGTGCTGGTATGTCTAAGGACGAGGCACGTCTCCGCACACGCCATCCAAGTGGCACTGGGCTACATGGCCTCGACTACGTTTGTGACAGCCTGGGCTCGTCTGCACTTCAGACCTCTGCAGTCGTGGTTCCTCTCTGTCTTCGACCCAGCTCGAGACTCCCAATCCCGAAAACTAGCGGTACCGAGGGCAGTCGCTCGATCTCTGCATTGGTGGTTAGATCCAGTCAACGTCTGCTCCGGCCTGCCATTCTCTCCTCCGCAACCTCAGCTGTCCTTGACAACGGACGCGTCAATGGAGGGATGGGGAGCTCACGTCAACGATCTCGTCATACAAGGTCACTGGAACAACCAAGAAAAGCAGCTCCACATCAACGAGCTCGAGATGTTGGCAGTTCAGAAAGCTCTCCGGGCGTTCGAGCCTGTGTTACGGGACAAGGTGGTGTTGTTGTCCACAGACAACACCACGGTGATGTATTATCTCAACAAGCAGGGAGGAACGAGATCCCCCCCGCTGCTCCGGGCTTCTCTTCGAATCTGGGACTGGTGCATCGCGAGGAACATTGCGCTGCAGGCCATCCACCTGCCAGGAGAAGAAAACGAGCTAGCGGACCAACTAAGTCGCTCAGCAGACTCGTGCCACGAGTGGCGCCTTCATCCAGACGTAGTACAACACCTGTTCCGGATGTGGGGGACTCCCAAGGCCGATGTGTTCGCAACCCACCTGAACACCCATTGCCACCGCTTCTGCTCCAGATTCAGAGCCCCAGGTTCAATGGGGGACGCTTTCTTGTACCAATGGAAAGAAGACCTCCTTTACATGTTCCCGCCGTTTCCCCTCATCATCAGGGTGGTAGCAAAAATCACGCGGGACCGAGCCAATGTAATTCTCATCACTCCTTGGTGGCCTCGACAGCCGTGGTTTGCACCTCTCTTGAACCTTTCCAGGAACGAGTTCTCCCAGCTCGACCCTCGTCCGGACCTCTTATCTCTCCACGGGGCCAAGTTTTCCATCCCGACTTGGACACTCTGAGATTGGTAGCCTGGAGGATTCGTCTCTGACTAAATTGTCGTCCCCGGTCCGGGCCGTCGTAGCAGCAGCATTGAAGCCTTCTACACAAAAGTCGTACGCTCTGAAGTGGGCTAAGTTTCAAGTCTTCTTGGACTCTAGGGGCTTGTCACCATCCCAAGCCTCGGTCGGCGTAGTGTTGGACTTCCTTATGTCTTTGTCGGACCAGGGTCTTGGACTGCAATCCATAAAGTGTTATCTGGCAGCAATTTGCTCCCATTTTCAGTTTGAAGGATCCTCATCTCTGTTCAAGGACCCGCTAGTTAAAGCCTTTCTCAAAGGGCTTTCCAACCTACGTCCACCTATATCGGTTCCGACACCGGGATGGGACCTCGGTACCGTCCTCGCCAAGCTGGCCTCTCCTCCATTCGAACCCCTAGCCACAACAGACCTCAGACTCCTCTCTTTGAAGACGGCGTTCCTGGTGGCCATCACATCGGCTCGCAGGGTCAGCGAGCTCTGTGCCCTCAGGGTAGACCCTCCTTTCTTGTTGTTTCACAAGGACAAGGTGGTGTTAAGACCAGACATCACTTTCCTTCCCAAAGTGGTTTCTGCTTTTCACCTAAGACAGGACATTGTGCTCCCCACTCTGGCTCCGAACCCGACAACTAGTGAAGAAAAGCGACTCCATTTACTAGATGTCCGCCGAGCCCTGGCCTTCTATGTGGACAGGACAGCAGCTTACAGGCAATCTAACCGCCTTTTTCTGTGCTATGGCGGACCTAAGAAAGGCCTGCCAGTGTCTACCCAGAGGTTTTCCAAATGGGTTACCTCCACCATCCATCTCTGCTACGAGCTCGCTGGTAGAGATCCACCCACAGGAGTGAAGGCGCATTCTACCAGAGCTATGGCTGCTTCCTCTGCTTTTTTGTCGGGTGTTCCGCTGGAGGACATTTGTAAAGCTGCCGTGTGGTCCCAGCCCTTGACCTTTGTCAAGCATTACCGCATGGATGCGAGGGCCAGGCATGAAGCGGCCTTTGGGAGAGCAGTCCTGTTGTCGGGACTACACTGAGAGCTCGACACCAACTATGCCGGGCGCAGTGAGTTTGTGCATTCTTTATTTCTCACTTATGTGTTTTTGGGTGGTTACTGGGTTGTGATGAGGCACGCCCTCCTCCACTGACCAAAGCTTGTCAGTCTTACCCATTTGTGTGCATTCGCAGAGACCACGAAGAAGAAGAACAGGTTGCTTACCTGTAACGATATTTCTTCGAGTGGTCTTCTGCGAATTCACACAAATCCCACCCGTCCTCCCCTCATCGTGCCTGTTTATGTTTCTGCTTACTTTACAGTGCCGCGAGGCGAACTCAAGGAACTGAAGGGGGCGGTACCGACGGAGGTCCTATATAGAGGTGGGCGGAGTTACCGCCAAAAAGTTGCAACTTGAGTCCAGCCCGGGCAAAAGTTGCAACTTTTATTCTGCCTAGTGATTCCAGAAGGTTCCGAAGTTGCTGCGCATGCGCAGTCTTTACCCATTTGTGTGAATTCGCAGAAGACCACTCGAAGAAATATCGTTACAGGTAAGCAACCTGTTCTTCTACTGAGTGCAAGGATTGCCTCTGAAGCAAAGCCATTGAAGAATATTTCCCCAAGATCAAAAGGAATTGTAGAGCTGCTGATTCTTTTGATACAAGCCACAATTTTCCAGAGTTTTTGCAGTTTCAGACAAGAAAGACCACTATGTTTGAGGAGATACAATCAAACCTGAACATAACTATTCCAAAACAAATTTGTTTCACTAGTCTGGCTGCTTGAGATGCTTTTCCTAATTTCAGATAGCTGCTGTCTCAGATACATATTTTTCTAAGACTGAACTATAACAATGAAAATGGGTTTCTGGCGTTAAATATTGTATTAGAAACCTCTCTAATTGTCCAGAGTTCTAAAAGTAGTTTAACATTAGGATATACAGCTGGCTTTTGAGATAGAAATAGAGTAGCTCCTGGTCCTTTTAAAATCATGGTGAACCAAGATCCAAAGTGCAGAGCCACAACTTGGCTTCTCTATCCTGATATAATGTGATGGACTGGGGTGGAATATGGAGGACTAAACTCCATGTGTGTTGAAAGTAGTACCCCACAAAATATAATAATAATAATAATAATAATAATATAGTTTATTTATATACCGCCCTAGTGGATAACCAATCTGGGCGGTGAACAGTAAATTATAAAATTACAATCATTTAAAACAACAACCAATATCCCTCTTCCCCCCCCCCTTAAAAAATTATTAAATCAATACATTTTAAAATCACTGCAATTAAGCAGCAATTAATCTAAAACAACAATGACCAATTAACCTAGCAATGTGCACCAAAACAGCAAGCAGCAGTCCCTTATATAACAGGAGTGAAAGGGCAGAGAAGCAAGTCTGGAATCGGGTCAGTACTGTCAGCCACCTGCTGATGCACACACATCCCAGCACTCCTTAATACCACCCTCTCCAATTACTCCTCCTGCATTGCTCCTCCATTTTGTCACTACCTGTTCACCATCTCATCCAACCAAAATCATTGATAGGCCCAAGGACAAGAGCAGCAATTTTTCTTACTTTCCTTTCTTGCTTGAGTGACTTGGTAGACTGAGTCCAAAGGGAAGGCAAGTTAATGTCAACAGTGAGTATAATGAGGAGACAGTGGACTTATTCAGACAGGCCCCATGGAAGTAATTGTCCCTGCTTCTGCTTAAAAAAGAAACTTAGAATTGGCACAGCAGAGGACAAAATACAGTTTTACTCCTTCCATTCTTTTTTTCTGCCACAATTTCCCCACAGGCATACATTTATTTGCTTTCTTATATAAGTGAACTATTGTATGGGCAAAACCCTAAATGAGCCTCCTGTTTTCCTTCTTTCCTATCTGTTTAATGTATTACTAATATAATATTTTGTCAGATGCTGTAAGGTTTCCTGGTTTCCTCTTAATTACAAAAGTTGTGACAGTTTATTATCCTCATTATTCACATTTAAAAATAATATTTGTCCATGTGAGAAATCAGATTTACTCTAAAATTAAGACAAATAAATGGAATCATGTCAATTGAAGTCCTAAAAGCTAAAAATAATTTTAAAAAAACCCTACTGAACTGTCATCTTTGTTTATAGATCATGAAGACAACCTCTAGTATTTAAAAACTTAGTTCATCTTATTTCTACTATACAAGTTTCACTTTTAAATCTGATTATTTTCCACTAATCAAGGGCTTGTTTACTATACTTGTGACCAAAACTGTTGACTGTTTTGTTATAGGGGAGCTGGATCATCAACAGGAATGGAGCCACTGGGGCAGAGAACACAAAATGAGGGTATTGCTCCCCTTAATGAAATTTTCCTTCAGTCTCCAAATTCCTAACACTGCAAGAGTGATGCATGAAAAATCATTCATATTAGGACTCCTGTATTTGCTGTGTTTGCATAACTTTGGGCCTTTGCAGACTGCCAGAAATAGTGCACATTAAATGGAGGCACTGCCCTGGCTCAGTGCTAGGGAGTCATGGCAATTTTATTTTTTTCTGAGACATTGAGCCTTCTCTGTCAGAGAGCTCTGGTGCCACAATAAATTACAGTTCCCATGATTCCCTAGCACTGAGCCAGGGCAGTGCCTCAATTTAATGTGCACTATTTCTGGCAGTCTGCAAAGGCAGTTTATCACTTTTCTTTGGGTGCCTAAACTATATTTCTAAATCCTCTACTGAAGTGTTAAGATACTGAAATGCTAGAAATTTGAGGAATGAAGGAAATTTTCCTTTAGAGAGAAGGAATTTTTATTTGGGAAGGCATCTGCACACCAGGCATTCTCTGTATCAGAATAAATTTGTCTCCTCCATCCCCCCCTTTTATTGCTTCAACAGTAAGCAGCAAATAGATTCCTACCACTCAGTTCCCCCAAAATTAACAACATAATTACAACAATGTGTTAGATATAGTGCTGTATCATCAAATCATCTATAAATAATATATCTGTCTATACATTAAACTGCACATATGCAATATCTATTATTTGTTGCTTTTTTTCTATAATAGCAACAGTGCATTTTCCTGAATTTTGGTGTGTGTATGAATTCCACATGGCCCCAGATGCACTCTGCAGTGAACCATGAGTGCCACCAAGACAAGGCAGGCAGATCATGCCTAGGTCACTTGAAAGACTGGGAAATCCCTAAATCCCCATAGCCAGGCAGATAGTGTGGGAGTTACGAATGGACCATCATCACCTCCATAATCAGAAGGATGGGCAATAATGGCCTAGATGTCTCACCTAATGGGCCAGCTAACAACTTAATCCTTTCCCATTTCACTTCAATATTGCCAGACTGGATTACCTCACCCAGGCAATCTCACACCTTTGCCCTGCGGCTAGTTTTATCCCTTAAAACCCCTGGATTTCTCCCCTCAGTGCTGCTATTTCCAGTTCAGGGGGACACTATGTCCCTGTGAGCTCTGATCTAGCAACCGGCACCTCTGTTTAAACCAACGCTCTCAGAACAGTTGTGTCTCATGCCACATCATCCAATTGCATTCTGGAGAAAGTCTCATCTGTAGTAAGTATCACCTTTAGTTCAGCCTCAACATCTTTTCCAAGCTAACCCCTGACTGCCTGAGCCTTGAATGACTGTGTGTGTGTATGTGAATTGCTGTATGATTTCCCCCTTTAATAAATAATAATTTAATTGGAGAATTCTGTCTCTGCATCAATTTGTAGATCCCCAACTCTTGGTATACATGTGGGAGACAGTCTCGCAGGGTCCTTGTAGTTGACCTCCTCTCGATTTCAGCTAAATAAAATTCCCCATAATAGACTCTTGGCTACATTAATATATTAATATCTGCTAAGTCCAAACTCCAACTTGTTCAGAATAAATTTGTCACTGTTTTTATTTGGCTCCACTATTTTCATGGTGATTTTATTTTCTGTTCTTTCTTATTGTTTTCTTCATTTTATTGATATATGTGGGTTTTCTTTTGCTATGTTATCCTTATTCTGATTTAGTATTATAACTGTGGCTTTTGCATGATATTATTATATTGTTTTACTAAATATTATGTACCACCTTGGAACCATCATCTATCCTGAAAGGTGGTTTGAAAATAATTTTATATTTAACTAACTCAAAGCACATATGAAAAAGACTGAAGCACCAAAAAATGTGCTGCAAAAGACAACAGATAAAAGGATGCATGAACCCCACTTTGATAGCATGATAACAGGAAGTGCAGCTTGAGTTACTAATGTTATTTTAGAAGTCCTCCAGGGAATGAATACAGTGGGAACACATTGATCTTCTCTCCACAGCACTACTGGCTTCTCTAAAAATCAACAAAACACAAGAGATGTTGTGGGAATTACATTTGGCTCTGTCATGGGGAGGGGGCACTCTTCAAGATGTCATGACAGATACTAGATGCTCCACCATCTCTGCCTCCTAAGAGGGGTGAGATTGCAGTAAAGATGCTAGGGAGAAAGTGAACAAATGGCATCCATTTCTACACACTGCTGCCTGCTAAGTGGTGGTGTTGGAGGGGACCAAAGGAGCAACCAGGCATGGGAAAGAGAGATCATTTTGCCTAGTGTTATGAAATTCATAGAGTCTCCATAAGTTGACTGGCAACTTGAAGACATGCACACACCCATATATATACACTCCTCAAACCTAGGGGTGTCACTGTGGATCAGATAATTCAGTTGAAGAAAATACCATGCTTCTTAAAGTTTATATAATGCAGATTTTCTGTATGGTAGAAAATGCAGGCAGATGATAATTTCCACAATGGTGTTTTAGCTATTCAAGTTAAAAGACATTGACTAATTGTGGGTACTCAAGTTAATTAAATTACAGTTTCATTAAGGCAAAAAATGTCTCAAAAGCATTTTTGTTTGGTTAACCATATCATATTCAGCACTATGCAGCACTACTCTGCGCATGCATAGTTCCAAGTCCCATGGTCTTCCCATGAACTGTAGCTTCCAGATTAGAAACTGAGAGGGATGAAAGTGGAAAAGACATTTCAGACTGTGTGTCATGATTTCTTATAGTACAGGGTGCTTCGTTTACTTTGAATATGTTAGATTTAGGATACTACACTGATTCTACAGCTAATGCTGCCCGGACTGGCAGCTGCTTCATTGTGAATATTTTTCAAACAATAATTTGTCTATCTATGGAGTTTATAACACTGGAAAAGAAATGGGATATTAGCTTTATACTCCAAGAATATCCCATGAATATCGTGCAATAACGCAACATTTTTCACATGATGTCATTATTATTGTGTAATTATCCCATGAATAAAGCACCAAAATCACACCACTTTTTATTTTTGGGATTTTCCCAAAAATAAAAAGTGGCACCATTTTGCTGCTTTATTCACAGGATAACCACACAATAATGATGATGTCACCTAACATTGTGTGAAAAGCATCATGTTATTGTGCAATATTTTTGGGATATTGGCAGGAGCATAGCACTAATAACCCATTTCTTTTTCCAGTGTGATAGACTTAAATAACAACACATACAAATTCAGGGTTACTTCATTTGAAGAATATTCTGCAAAAGTTTCACAGAACTTCCATTACTCAGGAAGGCAGGCAGAGCAGAGGGAGTAAAGACATGTTTTCATTGGAATGTATAGTAAAGAAACAGCCTCATGTCTTTTTTTCTTTTAGCTAGACTATCACTTCTTACAGTGCCTTAAACATATGTAAAGTATATTTGCCATTTATAATAATGGAATGATTAGGAATGTTACTGGCATCAAGGTTTAAAGAACTGGGTGACATAAGGAATTTATGTTCTCCTTTAATCCATTTGTCAACCTCTGGGACCTATTTTTAAATCTAACTCAAGCCATACTGATTAGGAGGAAAAACTGACCTAATCCATCAGCCAGGAAAATTCTAGCACTATGAATGTAAGCATTTAAAGTCTCAATTTTAAAACAAAACATAGGTTCCTATCATGTTCTCAGTAGAATTGTTTAACTGCCATTTTCTGAAACAAATAACCAAAATAATATGGGAGGTGAAGTGAATAAGTATATGACATCATACAAGGTGTGCGACTCCCTTTGGTGCTAGACACTAAGGGCCTTTGCAGAATGCCCGAAATAATGCAAATTGAGTCCACTTTAACTGCCCTGACTCAGTGCTAGGGAATCATGGGAACTGTAGTTTATTGTGGCACCAGAGCTCTCTGACAGAGAAGGCTCAATGTCTCAGAAAAAAATACAATTCCCATGATTCCCTAGCACTGAGCCAGGGCAGTTAAAGTGGACTCAATTTGCACTATTCCTAGCAGTCTGCAAAGGCCCTAAGAGACTTATGTTACACATCAAGTCAATTTTCATTTTACCAAATCTCATTCTACCAAATCTCTACAAAAAAATTAAAAAAACAAACCCTCTGTCCCTTCTAATGTTTCAGATGGCAGATGTTAATTTTTCCATCGGGGTGATGCACAGTTCTTGATCACTCTTTGCATGATAGCAAATTTTATTTTGCACCGAAATACATGTAGTTTTTCTGTGCAGTTTTCTACACAAAAAAAACGTATTTGTGCACAGATAAAAAGTATTATTTTGCAGATGGAGACTAAATATTATTCTTCAATGGCTCTATTCTTTTCTGAGCATTTGAAACTCTTTTGTAGGCTGACAAAATGATAGAAATTATTGGAATGGAACAGATCGCCACAATAGGGTGGATTGGGGCCACCCCAGCACCTCTCAGCCCACCGCTGCAACAACCATATGCTGCAGCCCCCATCCCAACTTTTCTGTGAACTGCAGCAAACCCAGACTTTTTAAATGCCCCTCCCTGGTGCTTATCATGCCATGCTATTGTGCCTACTGAGAAGCCCCCATCACCATATCTGACACATGCCTGGCCATGTGGATGCAGCCATATTATTATTATTATTATTATTATTATTATTATTATTATTATTTCCCGCCTCTCCCTGCGGATCGAGGCAGGATTGCAACAATAAAAATACAAAAATACAGATACAAAATATAAAATACACTATATAAAAAAAACCTGGTACCAGCAGCAAACATACACTAGAGTACAATAATACAATATCTAATATCTAAAATGGCACTCGTCCCTCATTCATCATCCGGGGGGTATATAAGGTGGTCTTACTTAACTTCGGGTGGTCTTGCTTGACTTCAAGAATCAGCCAAGGAGATCAGGTGGATTTACACATCAGACACAGCAAAAGGGGCTTATCAGTAGGAGCAATAGCTCAATAAGGTAAGGAGCATGTACTGGGGCGGCATGGGGACAGATTTGTAAACATCACCAATCCTTGCACTGACCTGGGGACCAACCCAGGTGAGCACTATGCTATCCTGATCCATCTGCCCAGCCCCTAAGACTCCTAGATTCCTTTCACATCTATTGTTGTCAAGTCAGGTGTCACCCATTCTATATCTGTACATTTCCTTTTTTCTGCCTAACTAGTACCTTACATTTCTTCCTGTTGAAATTCATTTTGTTAGCTTTGGCCTAGCTGATAAGGTGTTAAGGTTATTTTGAATTCTGATCCTGTCTTCTGGGATATTGGCTAACTCTCCTAATTTAGTGTCATCTGCAAATTTGATAAGCATGCCCTCTATTCCATCATGTCAGTCATTGATAAAGATGCTGAATAGCACTGGGCTCAGGAGAGAACCCTGCTGGTCAGTTCTCTCCAGGAAAAAGAGGAGCCATTTGAGCCCTTTGGGTTTGGTAGGTAAAACAATTACAAATCCATCTAACAGTAGCATTGTCTTGCCCACATTTTATTAACTTTTTTACAAGAATATCACAGGAGACCTTCTCAAAGGCCTTACTGAAATCAAGATATGCTATATCAACAGCATTCCCTTCATCTATTAAAGCTGTTACTCTATCATGAAAAGAGAGAAGAGTAATTTGGCTTGATTTGTTTTTGAGAAATCCATGTTGACTTTTAGTTATTATGGCATTCCTTTTTAAGTGCTGACTGGATGGTAATTGTTTAGCATCTCTTTTTTTCACTTTTTGAAGATGAGGGAAACATTTGCTTCTTCCAATCTGCTGGCGCTTCTGTTTCCCAGGAATACTGAATTACTTTTGCCAGTTCTTTTAATAGTTTTGGACATAGTTCATCTGGTCCTTGAAACCTGAATTCATTAAGAGTAGCCAAGTATTCTTTTACTATCTCTTTACCTGTTCAGTGCTGCCTTTTTCCTACTGCATAGAATCATAGAATCATAGAGTTGGAAGAGACCACAAGAGCCATCCAGTCCAACCCCCTGCCATGCACGAACTCAAAATCAAAGCATCCCTGACAGATGGCCATCCAGCCTCTGTTTAAAGTCCTCCAAAGAAGGGGACTCCACCACACTCCGAGGGAGTGTGTTCCACTGTTGAACAGCTCTCACTGTCAGGAAGTGCCTCCTAATCTTCAGGTGGAATCTCTTTTCCTGTAGCTTGCATCCGTTGTTCTGGGTCCTGTTCTCTGAAGCAGCAGAAAACAAGCTAGTGCCCTCCTCAATATGACATCCCTTCAAATATTTAATCTGTTCCATTTCCCCCCTCTCGCTCCCATGTTGAACTTTTTTTTTTTTTGAGAAGATTGAGCCAAAGAAAGTGTTGAGTAGTTTTGTCTTTTCTCTGTCCCCAATTAGCATTTTTGCCATTTTCTTCACTCAGTGGCCCTACCATTTCCTTTTTCTTCCTTTTGCTATGGACATATTTTTAAAAGCCCTTTTTAATTGTTTTTAACATCTCTAGCAAAACTGAACTCATTCTTCACTTTAGCATGCTGGTTATTCATTTGATTAATAATATGTTGTAACTCACAACAATCCATGGCTCTCAATCTTGGATTTCAGCGTGAGATAAACTAGAAAGCTGGAACTTAGGAACAAGTCATAGGTCACAACCAAGCAGCAAGACAGAATCCAGGGTCCTTTCACACTGGACAAACATATCATCATGGATTCATGTTAAGTGCCATGGCAACACCCTATGAAATCCTGGTACGTTATTTGCTGTTTAGAGAGGAATATTTCAAATTTTCTGCCAGAGAACACTAGTGCTGTACCAAGCTACGAACCACAGGATTGCATAGGAAGCAGTCACAGCAGTTAAAATGGAGTCACAGTGCTTTGTGTAGCATGAAAGAGACAAGGTACATAACACAACTTTGTACCAGAGTGTATAAAACAGGAGGCAAAAGCAAGCTGATAGTCAAGACAAAGAGCAAGTCATGAACAGAAGAGCAATGAACAAGCAAGAGCAAGGGGGCAAATCCTAACCAAAGGCAGAGGAACAAATCCAACATCTGAATCTCCTTATTGCTTCAAGCAAGGTCTGCTGGTACTGAATCAGGCCTACAGTTCAAAGATTTATCATACAGGAGTGTTGTACATCACTATCTGCCAAAAGTGCTCCAATGGATCCAGAAAGATTCTTCTAAAATTTCCTCCCACTGAATCATCACGGTTACTTGAAAAAATAGTAATAATTGTAATAGTAATAGTTGATGGAATTATATTATCTTGGATAGAATCTGAATCACTGATGGTCCAAAGTTCCAGGTAGATTGGCAATAATTACATTTGTTGTTCTTATTTTATCATCTATTTCTAAGAATAAATAGGCTGGCTTCATTCAGCTGAAATATTGATGTGAGTAATCTCCAAGGACCCTTCTGTTGTTAAAGATATGGAAAGATACTATGAAGCTGCTACACAGGTCACTTTTTTGATAAATGGTCACTTATAAGCTCCTCATTATGTGGACATTTGTCTGCCACTTTGTCATATTTATTGCAGCTTCTTAAAAGAAAAAAAAATCTGGTTTTGTGTGTTTATGCTGAAATTCTAAAATGATATTCTGATAGTTTAATATAAAAGTGGCACATGGGTGTTTTAAATGAATATGCCCATAACTTTCTCTCTGCTTATAAGCAGATGTCAAAAGGGTGTGGAGCAATTTGGGCTGTGGTGACTTTTTCTTTCTCTTGCCAAGTTTCCTAATTTACCCTATTTCCCAAGGGAGTTAAGTTCATAACTGCCAAGGCAAAAATGACTGGTAAATATACTGGTAGCATCCCAGTTGTCCAGTAGTAGAAACTGCAACAGATACTTTCCAATCAGTCTTTCATCCTACTGGATCACACAAATCACACAAATATTTCTACTTTTCATACATCTGTTAATTGTATACATTTGCTACAAATGCTTTCCAGTATTAAGACAGCTAAGCTGCTGTTCAAAATAATACAAAGCATAAACTGCCATCTCTTCTGGCAGTCTAGTGTTGAAATTTATATTTAAACTTTGATTTGTTTTGTTCTGTCTGTAGATGAAATAGAAGGATATATATATATATATATATATATATATATATATACACACACACACACACACACACACGGTTAAATATAGGATATGTAACTCTCAGATGATCATTTTCACAACTGCATGATATACATTTAACAAACTCTAAGCCTCAGCAATTTTCTTCAGCTCTTTCAGATTGCCTGCTTTGGGAACAAGAGATGTGCATCATAGTTCCATCAACAATTCAGCCTGTCAATTAATTAAAATATATATTCCTATTAATATTGAAATATGAAAGATACTTCTTTTATTAGGAATATAAAGCTTTGCTATTCAGCTCTGCTACTGGGAAGCAGGACTGCAACGAATCTTAACATAATGCAAACTTTTATCTCCCAGATGTGGGAATTGTTCTTGAGATATTTGTTTTCCTAAGCAAAATGTTCTCTGTGTGTCACATTATACATTTTGTTTCTGATCTATGTTTACCTTATTCTTATCCTCCCTCCTTTTCCCTATTTGAACAAAGATCTTCCAAGGCAGAAATGGTATATGGAATTTGAATGTGTATAGTGGTGGAGTGCTGACCTGTGAATAAAGTGATTCTGAATCTGGAACATTGTCCAAGTCATAAATTTCACTGTAAATTGCAATCTGAAATATTTATCATTTTAATTATCAGATCCTAGTAATATATTTAACTGAGAATTAGAATGAATTTAAATATAATGCATTTAAAGATGCTTTGTTCTTGTTGCCCTAGATTTATTAGGGGATTTGTTTTCCTCTTCTATTTGTGCTCTAGCTAGTCTTTTCTCACAATGCAAAATAATAACCTGATTTGTGAAAAGTGACTGTCTGAAGTCTAACTCATTTGGATTTTAGCTTAACATTTCACTTCAGAATTCATGTTTGGTTCAATCAGCTCATACCAGAACTGAGGTTTTTCTTTGGCTATAGTGAGAAGACATTGATCCTTTAGTGTACTGTCAAGCAAATTTTGAGGCAATGTTTATTATTCTGTAGTTCTACAAAATACATTATTTTATTTAATCAGTTTGTGGAATTTGAGAAAGTGTCTTAATATAGTATCAATACTAGGGATGTAAATCTTTGTTAATTTCCTTCTCATAGGCAAGAAAGAATAATTATAATCATTTTTCTCCTCACTGTGAGAAAGGCATCAAAAGCTTAATTCTGAGATCCATGAACAGTTCAGGACTTATTCTGTGCATATCTCCCATGTGGTTTCCTGCAGAGAAAATATTATTTTTCTTCTGGAAAAGAACATTTCTGAACAGAAAATATGATTTTCTGTGCAAAAAAAACAGTGTGGAGTTTTTCAGCAGCATAAAGCCCATCTGTGAGTCAAATATTTGTGAATACTCCTTCCCACCCTAATGAAAACAGAATATGGCAAGTTTACACATAATAATAATAAAAATCCAGTATGGAAGAAAAGCAAATGTAGATATAATGTTTGATATTGTTTACTGAGAGGAATTGTGTGCAGATTTAGGCACTGGTCTTGTAAAGGCACTGATCACTCACTGAGATAGCAAAATTTTCACTCTGTCAAAATCATTTTGCTCCTCAGTGTCCCAATCATAGAGTAATGACTCAAGGTTATAGGTGCCTCAGCCCTTCTCTCTGGTGTTCTGGAAGCAATAAATACAGTTGGTTTGATGAGTAGAGCAGAAACTGGTGAGAGATTTGAGAGTGAGCTGTACAGTTGCAGTGACAGTGGTTGGGATGTTACTTCTCTGCCACAGTTGTGGCTGCAGAATCCTGACCAGTGGAGCTTTTTATCACACATGGCTGGGATCCTGTTGATTAGTACTGAAGAAAGCAGACACATTGAATCAAATGATGAGTCAAGACATAGGTAGATCCAATTGATTCAATGGGTTCAGTCTAGTTAGGACTAACAATAGGATCTAGCCTATAGTTTCCAAAGATATGCTGACAGAACCCTCAATGGCCCATTAGTATCGGTTTGCTTTGTATCAACTTTCATCATAATTCATTTTAGGTATGTTTTAGCATTTTAGGTTTTAGCTTTAGCTCTATACAACTGCTGCCAGAGGCCAGTTTCAGCTCAGTTTCGGCCAGGACAGGGGAAGGAGGAGGAGGAGGAGGCTCTCCAGGCCAGTTTCTAACAGAAAGGAGAAAGAGAAAGAGGCTTCTAGGCAGTTCTGCCAAGAAAGGAGACAGAGAAGAAGGCTAGTTCCTGCTAGGAAAGAGGAGAAAGCAGTTTCCAGACAGCCATCTTGAGTGGGTAAGTTTTTAAATTCTTTTTAAAAAACACTTGGGGGGAGTGTGACTGTGACTCAGCGGGTGGGGCTTTGTTGAGTGGCATTTGCAAGTCAATAGGGGGTGGGCTAGGCAGTTAGCTCTATACAACTGCTGCCAGAGCCGCGCGCCTAACGGCGTGCGATTTTTTTTAACCAGTACTAATTGTAGAAAAGTTCCATTCATCAGCAGACTTGAACACTGGTGTTAGCAAGGGATTTTCTTTGAGGAGGAAAGTCGTAGTCCACTTTCAGGTACTAATTAACACTTAGCATGGACACTGAAGGAACTGCTGCCGTCACCTGCAATACCTGTGGGATGTTTGTATTCTTACCTACAGATGTGGAAAACTACACATGCTCCAAGTGCAAGTTGGTAGCCCTCTTGGAGGACAAAGTACAGCAGCTGGAGGCACGGGTAGCTACACTTCAACATATTAGGGAGCAAGAGGCTTTCCTTGACAGAACAGAACAAACGGTCTTGGACGGGGAACACACAGAGGAAGTCGCTGGAGAAGAGAAGGTCACATCACACACACAGGAGGTAGAAAGCTGGAGGAAGGTCACACACAGAAGTAAGGAGACCAGGGATCGTACTGGGAGCTTGCGGCTACAGAATCGATTTCAAGCTCTTACTCTTAGCAAGGAGGACGCAGAAGAGCAGCATGGACAGATTTCAGAGACAGAGCAGGGGACCCTGGCAGTTCCACCACAGGGAACAGTCGCTGCTAAGCCTCGGAGGAGGTGTGTGGTCGTGGTGGGGGACTCCTTGCTGAGGGGGACAGAAGCAGTAATTTGTGGGCCTGACAAGATGTCTCGAGAGGTGTGTTGTCTTCCTGGGGCAAAGATCAGAGATGTGACAGAGAGGCTGACAAGACTGGTCAGGCCTACCGACCAATACCCCTTCCTGTTGGTCCACATGGGAACGAACGACACAGCAAGGCACAGCCTTCAGGACATCAAAAGGGATTACGAGGTTCTAGGAAAGAAGCTGAAAGAAATGGAGGCACAGATTGTCATCTCGTCTCTTCTGCCAGTTCAAGGGCATGGTCCAGGAAGAGAGAGGAGGATAGCAGATGTCAACAATTGGCTCCGCAGATGGTGTCGTCGAGAACGATTTGGATTCTTGGATCATGGGCTGCGGTTCCATGAGGGCGGACTCCTGGCAAGGGATGGGCTGCATCTCACACCAGTTGGAAGAAATGTTTTTGCCAACGGTCTGAAGAATTTGATCAGGAGGGCTTTAAACTGAACTGTGTGGGGAAGGGAGACAACGTCCTGGAAGACAAAAGGACTGGAGAAAATAGTCAAACTGTCATAGAGGAAACAAGGCAAACAGTACAGGGACCCAACAGTGGGAGGCAAAAAAATGTGCACAGGCAGCAAGTAAAGGGGACACATGGTCTTAGATGTCTCTACACTAATGCACAGAGCATGGGAAATAAGCAAGATGAACTTGAACTCCTAGCACAACAAAGCAAATATGATATAATAGGCATCACTGAAACCTGGTGGGATGAGTCTCATGACTGGAATGTAGAAATAAAGGGGTATAACCTTTTCAAGAGAAATAGGACAAACAGGAAAGGAGGAGGAATAGCATTATATGTCAGGGATATTTACACCAGTGAAGAAATCCAGGACATCAATCCTGGAAGCCAAGTGGAGAGCATCTGGATAAAAATTAAAGGGGAAGGAAACAACAGGGATGTTAGTGTGGGAGTCTACTACAGACCCCCAACTCAAGCAGAAGAATTGGATGAAGCCTTTCTTGAACAGATGACCACACACTCAGAAAGGAGAAATATAGTAGTGATGGGTGACTTCAACTATCCGGATATTTGCTGGAAGTCAAATTCGGCAAAATCCTCAAGGTCTAGCAAATTCCTCACTTGCCTCGAAGACAATTTCATTGTTCAAAAGGTGGAAGAGGCAACGAGGGAGTCAGCTATTTTGGATCTGATCCTAACTAACAGGGAAGACCTAGTTAATGGGGTGCAAGTGGTTGGATCCTTAGGCGGGAGTGATCATGTCCTCCTGGAGTTTATTATACAGTGGAAAGGAGAAGCCAAGCATAGTCAGACACGCATTCTAGACTTTAGGAAAGCTGATTTTACTAAACTTAGAGAAATACTGAGGGTGATCCCATGGACAGGAATACTAAAAGAGAAGGGAGTTCAAGGCGGATGGGAGTTTCTCAAAAGGGAGATACTGAAGGCACAATTTCAAACCGTGCCAACAAGGAGGAAGAATGGGAGGTGTCTCAAGAAACCAGGATGGATGACTAAGGAACTTGCAACTGAACTATGTTTTAAACGGAACATGTATAAGAAATGGAAAAATGGGGAAATCACCAAAGAGGAATTCAAACAAATAGCTAGCACGTGTAGGGGTAAAGTCAGAAAAGCTAAAGCGCAGAATGAAATCAGGCTTGCTAGAGAGGTTAAGGACAATAAAAAGGGCTTTTGGGGGTATGTCAGTAGCAAAAGGAAAAAGAAGGAAATGGTAGGGCCACTGTGTGGAGAAGATGGCAAAAAGTTAACAGGGGACAGAGAAAAGGCAGAATTACTCAACACCTTCTTTGCTTCAGTCTTCTCAGAAAAGGCAAAGGGTGCTCAACTTGAGGATAATGGAGCAGAGGACAGAATAGGAGAATTTCAGCACAGAATAAGTAAAGAGATAGTACAGAAACATCTGGTTAATCTAAATGAATATAAGTCTCCAGGACCAGATGAATTACATCCAAGGGTATTAAAAGAACTGGCAAATGTAATATCGGAACCATTGGCAATAATCTTTGAGAATTCCTGGAAAACAGGAGAGGTCCCAGCGGACTGGAGGAGGGCAAATGTTGTCCCCATCTTCAAAAAGGGGAAAAAAGAGGATCCCAACAATTATCGTCCAGTTAGTCTGACATCAATACCCGGGAAGATTCTGAAGCAGATCATTAAACAGAGAGTCTGTGAACATCTGGAAGATAATTTCATAATCACAAAAAGTCAACACGGGTTTCAGAGAAACAGGTCATGCCAGACCAATCTGATCTCTTTTTTTGATAAAATTACCAGCTTGGTAGATGAAGGGAATGCTGTGGATATAGTATATCTTGATTTCAGTAAGGCCTTTGACAAGGTTCCCCATGACATTCTTGCAAGCAAGTTGGTAAAATGTGGGCTAGACAAAGTAACTGTTACATGGATTTGTAATTGGTTGACTGGTCGAACGCAAAGGGTGCTCAACAATGGCTCCTTTTCAACTTGGAAAGAAGTGACCAGTGGGGTGCCACAGGGCTCTGTCCTGGGCCCAGTGCTATTCAATATCTTTATTAATGACTTGGATGACGGTATTGGGGGCATAGTTATCAAATTTGCAGATGACACCAAATTAGGAGGAGTAGCTAATACCCCAGAAGACAGGATCAAAATTCAAAATGACTTGAACAGACTAGAAATTTGGGCCAAAGCTAACAAAATGAAATTCAACACGGAGAAATGTAAGGTACTGCACTTAGGGCGGAAAAACGAAAAGTACAGATATACGATGGGGGACACCTGGCTGAATGAAACTACGTGTGAAAGGGATCTAGGAATCCAGGTGGACCACAAGTTGAACATGAGTCAACAGTGCGATGCAGCAGCTAAAAAGGCCAATGCAATTTTAGGCTGCATCAGTAGAAGTATAGTGTCTAGATCAAGAGAAGTAATAGTGCCACTCTATTCTGCTTTGGTCCGGCCTCACCTGGAATACTGTGTCCAGTTCTGGGCACCACAATTCAAAAAGGATGTGGAGAAACTGGAGCGTGTCCAAAGGAGGGCAACTAAAATGGTGAAGGGTCTGGAAACCAAGCCCTATGAGGAACGACTTAGGGAGCTGGGGATGTTTAGCCTGGAGAAGAGAAGGCTGAGAGGTGATATGATAGCCATGTTTAAATATTTGAAGGGATGTCATATCGAGGAGGGAATAAGCTTGTTTTCTGCTGCTCCAGAGACTAGGACCCGAAACAATGGATGCAAGCTGCAAGAAAAGAGATTCCACCTCAACATTAGGAGGAACTTCCTGACAGTAAGGGCGGTTCGAGAGTGGAACACACTCCCTCGGAGAGTAGTGGAGTCTCCTTCCTTGGAGGTCTTTAAGCAGAGGCTGGATGGCCATCTGTCAGGGATGCTTTGATTGGGAGTTCCTGCATGGCAGGGGGTTGGACTGGATGGCCCTTGTGGTCTCTTCCAACTCTATGATTCTATGATTCTATGTGTGCCCTGAGGATCTTGATAAAGCAAACTAAGGATGTAGGCTGTTTGAGATTATCACTTGTTCTGTGGTCATTTGCCTTTCTAGTTACTAAAAACTGCCATGAATGAGTGCAGGATTTTGACCTCTGAAGTGATTTCATTGCCAATTTCAGTACTGAGGGGAAAAAGTCAGATTTGGACATACAGTCTTCAACAATGTTCACCCAGTATCAAACTGTCCATTCTAAAGCAAAGTTCTATCTGGAGAGGGTAGTGTTATCCAGTTTTAGGTTAATGCAAACATTATGAAAATTGCCTTTTATTTTCTCTTTCTTCTCAGACGATCATTCTATGCATTAAAATGCATCAAAGCACGAGGATCATTCTGGCAGATAATGTGACTTCTCATGTTAAATAGAATTCACAGGTTATTACACATGTAGATATGTGTGCATAGGTACTATTAAAATGGAAAGGGCAGTTCTGTATAGAGAAGGTACTTTGAAAACCATTTGTAAATTGTCATATGGAATGATTGTGCAAGTGTTCAAGAATTCCACCTGAAAGTGTAATGAAAAGGAAGTGCCATCAGAGATAATAATCCATGTAGATTAAAAATCATTACAAACATGTATGGAAGTGTTTTCTGTGTAAACAATGCTTATTTCTAGGATTACACATTTCACAAGTTCTATTCACATGCTGAAGGAATTCCTAAAAAATAAAATAATGTTTAGGAGGTGTGCTCCTATATGTAGTGTAAAGTGAGAACCAGTCCTTAAAATTTATAGGTTTGTAGAATGTTTAGGTTTATGTAAATTTATCCTTTTGGTCTTTAGGGTTCACTTCTGTTCACTCAAAGAGAGAGAGAGAGAGAGAAAGTGTCAAATCCAATCAAAATGAACATTAACAAACAAGAGGTCTGAACAAAAGATATATACTGTTCTCGGAAACAGATTAAAAATACACAAACAAACCAGAAGTTGATTGACATCTTCTGCCATGGAGATACAGGAAACAATTAAATAGAAGATCCAAACTCCAATATCAGTGGAAATAAGAAGAACCCATCTTCAGCTTTAAAACTGATATTCCTCTCTCTCCCTCACGAGATTTCAAAAGTAGTTCATGACTCCTGAATTCTTTATGGATAGTAATATAAATAAATACTTCAGCAGAATACTGGGCGTTTGGGACCTGTATGCACAGATAATATATGAGTAAATATAAATAAAATCATATCCACTCTGTATATTGTATTCTGGCAATATGCATGCTTAAAGGCAATCACATGTATGTGTTTCACATCAACCATTTACTGTATGTTTCATGAGAGAGACAAGACCCATGTGTTTTGCAGAAGCTTTTAAAGCTGTTTCATTTATTTTATTAGCCTTTAATGAATGTAATTAGAACCCAAGTAATTAAATGCAATTGTGCTCAGTATGTTCCTGTTGTAAATTGCCCTAAACAATGTGCATGGTGTGAACAAATTTGTGGGATTAATAGAGGATAGATAATGTTTTTGGATAGTATTTCACACTAAACGGCCGCAGAGAGAAACAAAGAAGCTGGCGCAGTGTCATTAATCTTAGTCAACTGGCAGCTTTGGTGTAATTTGCATGACTTAGGCACTGACACAAGATGGGGATAGCTTAGGATGGGTGTTAGATCATCAGGATATATATGTATTTCTTTCCCTTTAGAGGTTTATTTATAAGCAGATAGAGGTTTGTAGGCAAAAGCATGACATACACAAAGATATAAATGGAATGTATCTTAGATGAATAGAAAATTCTGCAGAGATGTCTATATATTCTTTGTTTTCATATTTAGCATATTTGTTTATGGATATTAAAAGGCATTTTTGCATTCTTGTCAGATATGAGGAAAAATAATACCCAACTATATTGGGATAAGATAAAGTGTTATTTCCAAGAAATACTTTCTGTATTTCTGTGTCTGAATCTATGTTCTATTGACGGGCTTCAAGGGCCAATATAGGAATAGCAACTGAATGTATATGTTTATCTGTTTATTTATTCAGACTTCCTTCTATTAATTATGCCAAAATTTAACAGAAGGAGAATGGGATGATATATATTTATATTTTGGTAAATATATGTTTAGTCTAGAATCTTGCATTCTTTCTTTTATCAGCACCTTTTTTCCTTTTTCCTTTTTTTCTTTTTTTGCATTGAACTAAGTCTGATGTGTTATCAACAAATAGTAAAAACCCATGCAGGGGTGGAGCAGGGTTTGCTATGGAAAAAAAAATCCTTTGATTTTAGATTTATTGCTTATCTCCTTTGATTTGCAGAAAGGATGGGGAATGGAGGCCCTTGGGTGTTTGTTGACTTGCAGTACCCATCAGCCCTACCCATCATAGTCAATAGCAAAGGATGATGGGAGTTCAGTGCAATATCATCCACAAGGTCATATGTTTCTCCCTTCCTCATTCTGGGATAAAGGTCTTTTATACAATGGCTATAGTAATGTGTCACTAGCCTGCAATGAAGGCTAGAGCTTATTACATATTTAAAATGAGGAGGGAGGAATTTCCATAGATGCAACTTTTTTCTCAACCCAATACAGCCCTCCTTTATGTCTGGTCTGCCTATTAAAAAAGATACTTTACCCATTGAGACTTTTTATCTATCTTGTAGCTTGTATGCTTTCCTTCTTGCACATTTTATTGCGAATGCCTGAATGGCACTTGGCAGTACAATTTCATGGTATTTGTATTCCTAAACAACTTCCAGGGTTAAATCCAGTTGTGAATCCCAGCTAGAATAGACCAACTGAATCAATGGGACTTATATAAGGCTGGTGTCATACTGCAGGATTAATTAAAATCATACAGAACTATGACTGGCCCGAAGTCATGTTGACTGCATCTGCACTGCAGAAATAATGCAGTTTGACACCGGATTAACTGTCACAGCTCCATCATATGGAATCTTAAGATTTGTAGTTTGTTGTGGCACCAAAGCGCTCTGACAGAGAAGGGAAAATATTTCAGAAAACTACAGCTCCCAGGATTCCATAGCATTGAGCTATGGCAGGTAAAACAATGTGAAACTGCATTAACTCTGAAGTGTAGATACCACCTTAGTGTTGGCTTACCAAGTTTGTTCTGATTCAGTGGGTCTGTTTTATTCATCCCAAAGCTTCTGGACTTTTCCAGAATTATGTTTAGTCCTAAAAGTTTTTATCTCACAGCATCCCTAACTTATATGTGAATTTAAATGTGTTTCTTCTTATTTAAACACCTACAATCCTTAACTAGTTGCAGTAGAAAGATTTTCAATGGGAGTACTTTTTTAGAATATGTAATATACATTGTATGTGTTTTTATTGTTTTAACTTAATTTATTAAAACAATATTTTAACTGGATTGATTGTATAATGCCTTTTAAACATTTATACATGATGTCGTTTTAGCTGTTTTGTATTAACTTTTTATTTATTTAGTTTAACATTTTATTTATTTATTTTTATTTATTAGAGTTATATCATGCCTTTCTCCCAAAATGGGATTCAAGGTGACATTGTAAGTCACTTTGGGCCCCTTATGCAATTGTTAGAGAACTCATTTTCTGAGGTAAAATAACTGAACAAAAATTTAGTGATTTTAAATGAACAATAAAGAGATGAATCATTCTTATTCATATAAGAATGAATTCATGCAGATATTGGAATCTGAGATTGCTTGGAAGAAATATTAGTTTTGGTCAAATTTATTCAGATTTCATAATTTATAAAATTTCATAATTTAAAAAAGAATACAAGTTCTAAGAAGACTCCATTCTGTCCCTGATGCTCTCCAACATCTATATGAAGCTGCTGGATGAGATCATTCGGAGGGGCTAAGTGTTATCAGTATGCTAATGACACCCAGATCTATTTCTCCATGTCTCGATCGTCAGCCTCGAATTCTGATGGTGTCTCTCCTCTCAATGACTGTCTTAAGGCAGTAATGGGCTGGATGAGGAAAAACAGATTGAGACTGAATCCAGAAAAAACAGAGGTGCTCAGGGTAGCTGTCCTGAAACCAAGAACTGGGTTGCAATCTCCAGTCCTGGACGGGATCACATTCTCCATAAAGGACTGTGTTTGCAGTCTGGGGGTGCTTCTTGATTCGTCGCATCAGATGACTAGTCAGGTGAATGTGATAGTCAGAAGTACCTGTTATCAGCTTCGGCTGATATGCTAGCTGTGCCCTTTTCTGGAAGTAAGGGATCTTGAGACTGTTGTTCACTCACTAGTAACCTCCTGTCTGGATTTCTGTAATGCGCTCTACATTGGGCTACCCTCATGCTTGATCCTGAAACTTCAGATAGTACAAAATATGGCAGCCAGAGTGGTCTCGGGAACATCTTGCAGAGACCACATAACTCCATTGTTAAAATCTCTCCATTGGCTACCTATTAGTTTCCGGGCCCAGTATAAGGTGTTGGTTATCACCTTTAAAGCCCTAAATGGCTTGAGTCCAACCTACCTTTGGGGCCGCCTCCTCCCGTATAATCCTCCCCATGCACTCCGGTCCTCTGGGAGGAATTTGCTTCAGCCACAGAAATCTAGGCTATCTGCAACCTCCCAGAAGGCATTTTCGGTAATCGCCCCCAGATTATGGAATGCCTGCTGGACAAGATCCATCAGATTATGAGCCTGAGTAGTTTTAAAAAGGCGGTAAAGATGGATCTCTTTCGGCAGGCCTTTCCTGATTAGATCCCGGCCTCAGGAGCTGCGCCTTTTGTCCCTTGCCTTGTTCATGTCTCTTCTGAGTTTTTGGCTGCTGCTGTCTGCTCTACATATCTTATGGCATTTTAAGTTTTGTTGATTTTATCGCTGCTAGTTTAATACTTTTTTAAGGGGGAGGGTGTGTTTGGAGCTTTTAATTGTAAATTGTTGTATTTTAATTGTTGTAAGCCGCCCCAATTGTTTTAACAGAGGGGCGGGGTATAAATAATAATAATAATAATAATAATAAACTAGACAGTAAGGAGAATTTCCCCCTCACCACTTCCACTTGTTCATGTTTTTCGGATTTATATGAAATTAAACATACTTTTGTCATTCTCGCCCAATTCCAATCATTATTGTTTAATTTATTTGGAAATAACTCAAATCAAAACAGGACATGCCCTCTAAAATATTATGATTGTTTTCAGGATGTTGTCTGAATTGCTTCAAGAACATGAAAGTGAAAACTGTTCAGCCTAGCTATAATCTTTTGCTGAAGCAATTGTGAACACTTTTCTGAATTTCATGCATTTGTGCTAAGGACCAAACATCTGTGCCTTTTCATCAACATAACCTAATTTAGAGAACTGTGTTTCCCCAGGATCCCTGGGAGAATTCTGGGAGCTATAGTCCGAATGTTATTTCCCCCCAGCTTTTCCTCTGTGAAGGGATGTGAATTCAGTATACACAACTGACAAAGTAAGTCAACTCTTTGTGCTTCTTCTTTCTGCACATCCTGCAGGCCTTCTGTGGCTTTATTGTTCCCACATATAGCAACATTGGTTTGGGGACTGAGCCATACCACGTACTCTCTAATTAGATTGCATTTATCAGATATCATCCCCCCCCCCCACACACAAGACATCAGATACTTTCTGAGCCTGGAAGCTAAGTAGAGTCAGCTGTGGTCAGCATTGGGACAGGAAACCACCAACAAACACCTGGTGCTATAAGCAATATTTTAGAGCAGTAGTACTCAAACTTTTTACCCTTGGGACCCACCTTTACATTTACATGCAGACATCATGCCATGACACTGGACTATTATATCAATAAAATTTATTTTGTGTGCCTATGTTTATTTGCACATCCATGTATATTCTTATACATGTCAATTGACATCTTTAGACAGCTTTAAAAAGGCTGTCAAGATGGATCTCTTCCGGCAGGCCTTTTCAGAATAAATAATCCCAGCCTCAGGAACTCCTCCCCTCAGAGAAATTCCCAAGCCCCCCCTCGAAGAGCTAATGAGAACTACTGCTGCAGTTGTGTGTTGTATATTTATTGAGGTGTTTTAATTGCTGATTTTTAACTTGTAATTGGTTTAATTAATTTTTTAAGGGGTGGGAGGGAATTAGATTTTGTTGTATTTTATATTGTATTTTTATTGTTGTTAGCCGCCCTGATTGATCTCAAAGAGGCGGGATATATTATTATTATTATTATTATTATTATTATTATTTTAATGAGTGATGTAGACTTGAGTAGATTGGCTCGGACTCAAGTTGGACTCAAGTCACTTTAATGACTCGACTTGACAATAAATGATGCACTGGCTCAATGTGGCTTGTATATTTTTAATGGCCGACTTGCTGTCACTTTGTTTCACGGGGTCTCCATAAGGCATCAGATGACTTGAAGGCACACCCACGCCCATCAGCATCCACATGTACAGTATCTAGAGAGATCTTGTACCACCTTTGAGACTAATTTTTGAAAAATGCATCTGAGGAAGTAGACTGACGTCTACGAAAGCTCATGCTGCCAACTTCTTTCTTTCAGTTTGTCTCAAAGGTGCTACAAGATACATACTGATTCCACAGACTAAGGGGGGTTGCAGACTGCCAGAAATAGTGCAAATTGAGTCCACTTTTAGGGTTAGGGTTAGAGAATCATGGGAACTGTATTTTATTGTGGCACCAGAGCTCTCTGACAGAGAAAGCTCAATGTCTCAGAACAAAAACAATTCCCATGATTCCCTAGCACTAACCCTAACCCTAAAAGTGGACTCAATTTGCACTATTTCTGGCAGTCTGCAAAGGCCCAAACATGGCTATATCTTTGAATTCTACCACATTTACAGTGTAAATCTGTGCAAAAGTTGAGCTTTTGCATACAATGTGTGGACAAAGGCTTTCCCATGCACACACAGCATAGGATTCCAGGTCATGTGGATGACTTAGAATGCAGAGTGGTATAGGCTAAGTATCTTTCACTGCTGATGTATGCACTGTATGTGCAGACATTGAGGGAGAGGCTACTGAACATCTAAAACATCAGGGATCAGGCTTGTTGGTATGAGCTTGCTCCTTGCTTCCACTGTTTGTTTCCTGGAAATGCAATACCAGATTGAACACTTCATATCTCATCTGATTTTGAAACCCAACTAGAGTTAGGTCTGTTCTTGGATGAGAGGCCACTAAGCAATTCTAGAGATCTCCAGGGTTGGAAAAGACTTCTGTTTGATACCCTGGAGGGCACTGCCAGTCAGAGTTGACAATAGTGGACTAGATAAAGCAGTGCTCTTACCAAATATAAGGCAGCTCCTTATGTCCTTAGATTCTATGTAGTGCTCCATGAGAGCACCAACAATACCACAATAGGGCTTGTGTGAAATTCAAATAGAGGACTTGCATAACTTCTCTGTGTTGAGGTGCCTGAGTTCCAGATGTGGTTATTATTGCAGAAAGAGTTAATTTCTGTCCAGTAAAATGCGATAAAGAAGGACAGTTTTTCAGGCTATTTTCTCTTAATTACATTAGTAATTGCTCATATTTCTCCATCTTGGAGAAATTCAGTGTGTTAGAACTCACAACAACACCTCATACAATGCAACAGTGTTCGGGCTGAAGTGCCTCCTGAAGATGAGCTGGGAGGCAGCCAGGGAACTCAAACCCTGGAATTGAGTGTGGGTCCCAGCCAGGGAGCCAGACTCAAATGACCCTTAGGTGCTGAGTGAGGCATGGGGAATGGAGAATGACTTCAAGAAGAAGTCAATCCACTGCGGCTCCACAGCTGTTTTCCCCTCAGAGCTGAATCAGCTGCTTGTTCTAGCCTTCTAGTGAGAGAAGGGTTCTCACTCTTTCCATTTTTAAATTTAGTAATTGTTTATTTGTTTCTCCAAGAGTATTACTATATATCTTAAAATAAAAGGGTGGTGGGCGCAGTTCTTGCCTTATGGCCCCAAATAGTGAGGTCGGAGCTCCACTTTCCTCTCCAGTCCATTCCATCCACTCCTCCTCTTTCTCTTCACTTTCCTTTGGAGCTGGAACCTCTTCTAAGAAATATGATGGTCCTCTCTGACCCCCGTTCTTTTAGGGGGGGTTCTTATTCTTCTTTATCAGCCCCAATTTGGTTTTATATTGGGCTTAAAACCTCACTATTGTAGCTGGTTTCTACAGATCTCTCGCAGAAACCAGCTGGTTGCAGCGCCGTTCACCACCAGAAGTTTTTCATTTCATTTTCATTGAGGAAACCCAGAATTAAAGCACCAGTAATGCAAGACCGGATAGAAAAAGGCAGTCTGGGACTTCCAAATTTGGAAACTTATTACAATGCTACAGCATTCTTATGGATAAAAGATTGGATATAATTTAATAATGTAAAATTATTATAAATAGAAGGTGTAAAAAGAAGGGATAGAACTTAACTGGTTTAAATATTTACAGGCAAGAGAAGATTTTAAAAAAGACATGACAGACCTAGGAACAGAAATTGAGCCAAAAATATTTGACAAAATATCAAAGGGAGGTGACCAACAATGGTTAAAGAAAACATATAAACTGTTGCTAGAAATAGAATTTGGGGAAGAAATGGTGAAAAATAACATGATTAAATGGATGCAAAATATTGGCAATCAAGTTCCTCTTCAAAGTTGGACAAATGCTTGGAAAAATAATATGAAATTTATGAAATGTAATGCTTTAAAGGAAAACTTCCACAAAATTTTTCACAGATAGTACATGACCACTACTAGATTGGCAAAAATGAAGAATCAAAGCAACAATAATTGTTGGAAATGCAAGGAAAAAATGGATTCCATGTACTATATGTGGTGGTATTGTAGTAGAGTTAAAAATATTGGGAAAATATATACAAGAATATTTGCAAAATCTTACAAAAAAGTATTCCATTAAAAGCAGAACTGTTCTTGTTAAATATAATGGATAGACTGTCAACTAAATCAGGAAGAAAAAAAGTGTAATATTATATATGATAACATGAAAAGGTACTCACTATACAGGAATGGAAAGTAAAAGTAAATGACTTTGTGGTAATGGATAATTTATGTATATTGCTGGGAAGACAGCCCAACAATACAATAGAAAATGGGGAGAAATATGTAAATATTTGCAGTTAGAGTTAAAGATGAGCAAATAGAAATGTCATAAGACTAAAAATAATAGAAGGAAATATGAGTTATTCACTTTAAGATATAATTTAATTATTTGTTGTAGAAGAGATATAGATTTATATCGGATAGGTAAAATTGTATTTAGATGTTCTCACTTGCTGGCGGGATAATATATACAATGTGTATTGTTCTCCAAAATTTGCATGATGTAGGAGTTTATTATTTTATGTAAATAAATCATTTAATTTTTTTTTTAAAAAAAAGAAGAAGTCCATCCGATGGCACAGAGACCAGCAGAGGAAGGGTCCTCCGACTCTGATGGTAGAGAGGACCAGTCCCCAGAAGATGAGGGGAACACGGGAATGGAGGACTAGCACTGAGAAGAAGCCCAGCAATAAATAATAATAATAAAAATTGATTTTTATCCTGCCCTTCTGCGTGCGCAACCAGGGCGGATTACAACATTAAAATACAATAAAAATACAATACGCGTCCCATAGACCCACCCACCCACCCCTTAAAATAGTATTAAACAATGAAACAATTTAAAACATACTGAAAATAGGTTGGAGTAACAAACAACAAACAGATATCAGCTGTGGCAAAGATTAGGGAGGAGGTAGGTCTGACTCTTGAGGCGGCCCTTAAGAGTCAGACCTACCTCCTCCCTAATCTTCGCCGCAGCTGATATCTGTTTGTTATTTGTTACTCCAAGTATCTATTCAGGAAAGGCCTACCAGAAGAAATCCGTCTTAACACCTTTTTAAAGCTGTTTAAGGGAGTAATATGATGGATCTCATCCGGCAGGCTGTTCCATAATCTGGGAGCAGTTGCTGAAAAGGTCCTCTGGGTGGTTGCAGACAGCCTAGGTTTTATAGGCTGCAGCAGATTCCTCCCAGAGGACTTGAGTGCACAGGGTGGATTATACAGAAGGAGGCGGTCCCAAAGATAGGTTGGACCCAAGCCATTTAGGGCTTTAAAGGTGATAACCAACACCTTGTACTGTGCCTGGAAACTAAGAGGCAGCCAGTGAAGTGATTTTAAGACTGGTGTTATATGGACTCTTCTCATTGTTCTGAGACCAACCTGGCTGCCATATTCTGTACTAATTGGCGTTTCCGGACCAAGCACGAGGGTAGCCCCATGTAGAGTGCATTACAGAAATCAAGACAGGAGGTTACCAGTGCGTGCACCAAAGTTTCAAGGTCCCCAACTTCCAGGAAATGGTGCAGCTGCCATATCAGCCGAAGCTAATAACAGGCACTCCTGACCATCGCATTTACCTGATTAATCATCTGAAGCGACAGATCTAGGAGCACCCACAGACTGCGGACACAGGGCTGGAGGTTGTATCCCAATATCTGGTTTCAGGGCAGCTACTGTAAGTACCTCCATTTTATCTGGGTTCAGTCTCAATCTGTTTTTCCTCATTCAGTCCATTACTGCTTTAAGACAATCATTGAGAGGAGAGACACCATCTGAAGTTAACCCTGAAGACCGAGACATGGAGAAATATATCTGGGTGTCATCAGCATATTGATAATACCCGGCCCCATGTCTCCGGATGATCTCTCCCAGCGGCTTCATATATATATTGAATAGCATTGGGGACACCACAATTAAGCTTTTTCCTTGAAGAGCACTGTCTCCGAGCATCACCCTCTGGAATCTGCCCGAGAGTCCTGCTGAGCTACGAGGGGGAGGATGAGTGGTTCCAAACCGCAACCACCACCCAAAGCTGGGAGTGTCCCAAGGAAAGGAGAGTGTTGGGCTGGGACATTATGGTGGCGAGTCTGATAGATGTGGATCCCCAGGATGGTGAGGACATGGACATAGAGCAGCAACAGACTCCGTCAGAGGAGCAATCAATGCGGGACCTCCAGACTGCGGTAGCAGACACACTAGCCAGGTTCACGGTGGGGAAGCAAGGAGCATGGGCAATGATTAAGGCATTGTGTCAGGGACAGCCAGGTTGAGGACATGGAGGACTCTGAGGAGGAGGATGCTGAGCCAGGTCCCAGCTTGGTGCTACCAGCTCCGATGGACTTAGTTGAACCTGGGCCTAGCTCTGTGGGACCCACTGAGGCACAGCCCCTGCCTGAGCAGCCTAGCCTCCTCCCAGCAGAAAGCCTCCCCCCAGCAGAGGTTTCAGGCCTGGAAGAGACAGAGGAGCAGGACACGGAGGTACCTACCTTTACTCAGAGGAGGACAGAAAGGGCATGCCTCCGCCCTCTCAGAGAAATGCTCAGTTAAGGCCAAACAGCTGTGAGTGGGAGCTGTGCTATATAAGCAGCTAAGGAAAGCCAAATGCCTTGTCAGAGCTTATCTTGGGATTCCTGGTGAAAGCTTTTGACTCTTGACTCTCAGCTTGACTCTGGACTGCTTTGGATATTGTGACCTTCAGAACGGCTTTGGACTACCTGCTTGTGATAACCCTGGACCTCAGACTGCTCTCTTTGACTTGCCTTTTGAACTCTGGACTCACTGTTTGGCTGCTTGAAGCAATCCCTGGTATTGTACTTGCATCTGTGTTTGTGTGCTGGAGACGGACATTGTTCTTATTAGACACGCTGTTGGCAGCATTCCCGGACACATTGAGCAGGAGGAATGGCAGAGGGATGAATGGCAAACCTGGAGCACTGGATAGACCCCACAGCCCAAGGGGGTCGCCCAACCCAAAGCAAGAGCAAGGGTTGCACAGGGCTCAGTGATGGCTTCGGCTCCCATTCACTCTATCCAGAATCCGCTGGCAAGACACCTGGAGGTGAGTTTCAATGGGAGGCCAAACCAGCTAGCCTATTTCCTCACCGAAGTGTTGGTATTATGAACTAGTGGGGGCCCACCTTCCACACTGAGGTGCCAAAGGTGAGACGTGTGGCTGCACACCTGGAGGGCAAAGCAGCAGACTGGTTGGTGCAACTATTTGATGCCAGGGCAGCGGAGCTGAGGAGCTTGCCGGCCTTCATGATAGTGTTGTGAGCCAGATTTGAGACCCTTTTCAGATGGAAAAAGCCCAATCCAAGCTGGTGATGCTGGAGCAAGGCATCCATGCAGTGACTGAATATGTGGTAAAATTCCGTGGTCTGTTGGCGTGAATTCCAGACTGGCCAGAGGTGACCAAAGTGCAGCATTTCAAGGAGGGACTATGGCCAGACCTTCTAAAATGGGTCCAGATAATCCTCAGACTGTGAGGAAATGGATCCAGTTGGTGATGGAGGAGATCTGCCTGATGAAGAAGCAGAGGCCAGGAGGGAGCAAGGGGACTAAGGGCCTTTGCAGACTGCCAAAAATAGTGCACATTAAATTGAGGCACTGCCCTGGCTCAGTGCTAGGGAGTCATGGGAATTGTATTTTTTTCTGGGACATTGAGCCTTCTCTGTCAGAGAGCTCTGGTGCCACAATAAAATACAGTTCCCATGATTCCCTAGCACTGGGCCAGGGCAGTGCCTCAATTTAATGTGCACTATTTCTGGCAGTCTGCAAAGGCCCTAACTCTAGCCCTTCCAGACTCAGAGTGAGAGCAACGAATGAAACTGCCTGGCATGTGGGCAGAAGGGGCATTAGATTGCTGAGTGTTCTGATCAAGAGGACTATCAGCAGGAAGCTACGTCAAAGCAAGAGTCTGCTCCAGCCTCATCAGGGAACCTGTGCTGCACAAGCAAGGGACCAAGAGGCAATCAGGCCCTCAAGGTGGCTAATTGAAATGCAATAGAACTGGAGACCATGCTAGACACCACAGAGTTGGAGGACAATGCCGAGCCAGTGTGAAACTTCTCCGGCCTGCCTCAGACAATGGCGGAAGACAGGCCCCAGATCTAAGGCACTGCACCCTGATGGTGAGTGGAGGAATTCCCACATACACTTTAAAATTAAATTGGAGTACCCAAAAGGAGGGGAAAGTATGGACTTGGTGGCGGCTATTGAGTCAGGCTGTACCTGCTGCCTCATAAACCCTGAGATAGTTGCACAGTTAAAGTTGGACACTAAGGAACTGGAGCAGCCCATCACCTTCCAACAGGTGGGTGGCTTCCCAATTGGGGGGGAACCGACCAGTGAGAATAGGAATAGTGTGGTTCAGGGTGGCAGACCACTGGAAAAGAATCTAATTTGTGGTGGGGCCCACTTTGAACTACCAAGTGATGCTGGGAATAGATTTACTGCAATTCCACAACCCTGGGATCCAGTGGAGTAGAGGGAAATTGATCTTTGAAGACCCAGTATGCAGGGAACACATCTGGGCCCCCACTCTGGATTTGAAAGAGAGAGAAGTGGTAGTGTTAAGCCATTCTGGTCTTCTGCAAGAGCGGGTGGGGAAAGCCATCCAAGAGAATCAATTGGGCTATCCCCCCCCCCCCCCAGTTATTGGGACTTGTTGGAGGTGTTTGCGGAAACAGTGCAACCAGCTCCTGCCCCACTGGGACACTGACTGTGCAATCTAGGGCCTCGGCAGATGGGAGGCCGTGGGCTGCCCTGGGAAGGTGTGCCGCGGGACTGAGGCATCCTCATGCCTCGGTCCCGCGGCGCACCGTCGGCACCCTAAGAAAGGAGCGCTAAAATAGTGCTCCTTTCATATGTCACCGAAAGTGCAAAAGCTTGCGGCGCACTTTCGGCGACCCTTCCGCCACAGCGTGTCTGGACGCTGCGGCGGGAGGTTGTCTTCAGAGCGCCGGCTGTGTGGAGGGCCGGCGGCTCTGATGACGACCTCAGGAGGAGGAAGGGGCGCCGAGTGTGCGGCTGCCCCTCCCCTTCTTTGCGCCGAGGACAGCTCTATTAGCCGTCTGCCAATGCCCCTAGTTAGTGCCAGGGGCTCAACCTCCCAAGCCTAAACTATACTCCATAACCCTGTTGGAGATGAGGACCCTTATGTTTTTTAATGGATTGCAAGAAAGATGTCCTTATTGATATGCAAATGGACTTTAAATTTCCCAGACTTTGAAAATCCCACAATCGCCACATGGCCAGAAGGAGGAGGAGCCAGCCTACAAAAGATGCCCTCCCATACCATCTTAACTAAAGACAGAAACTTTAAAATGCAGGCATCTTACTAACATCTCCAGTTTTTCTCCTGTTTTGATTTGTAACACCTTGCCTGATGAAGAAGCCTGTGGAGCTTCAAAACCTTGTAACATGTATATTGTGCATTTTGGTTGGCCAATAAAGGTATCACTGTTTGGTGGATTTTTGTTTGAATTTGCTAAATGGCGAATATAGCTACCCCGGCATGTTTTCTGGATTGTAAGATACCACATTGTAGCTGCAACAGGGGAACCCTAAAGCGTGAGCCAGTGGATTGGGACCTTCAACCAAGGTAAAACATTTTTTTTCTTTAAAAATTTGGACTATATTGGCATGTTTTACCTTTATATCTACCAAAATGTTCCTAATGCAAAAACAAATAAACAAACAAACAAACCAACAACATGGAGACTTCTTGAGAAATCCATTGTCCTCTGCGTACAAAGAGGCCTGTGGCCTCACAGGAACGGAGACATATTGGATTGCAAGAGAGGAGTCCTTGTTGATATGCAAATGGACTTTAAATTTCCTGGACTTTGAAAATCCCCCAATCACCACATGGCCAGAAGGAGGAGGAGCCATCCTGCAAAATATATCCTCCTCATACCATCTTAACTAAAGACAGAAACATCAAAATGTAGGCATCTTACTAACATCTCCAATTTTTCTCCTGTTTTAGTTTGTAACACCTTGCCTGATGAAGAAACCTGTGACGCTTTGAAAGCTTGCAACAAGTATATTGTGCATTTCGGTTGGCCAATAAAGATATCACTGTTTGGTGGATTTTTGTTTGAATTTGTTAACTGAGGTATACCTGTAATTGCAATGGAATTCATGTCTGCAAACCAACAGCCACATCAGTTCCTTTGCTGATCTTCTGTTCAAAGCTGGTTCAAGGAAGACTTGTTTGAATCTATTTGAGAATGTTGCAAAATATTCAAGAACACTTTTCTTGTATTGCTGGAGATGTTGAATGTGCTAATGTTGGTGGCCACTTTAAAAAATAATGCCCTAACAAACTATATGTCAGATCCTAACATACTAGCTATCTGACATGTTTGCTGCCAACAAAAACTGTATTTTTCAGACTTATCATCACTCAAATGTTCTTCTTCCTACCAAATTGAGAGATTCCATTTCCTTGAGTGGGCAACTACTGCAGTAAAAATCTGCCAGGTGGAACAAGCAAGGTAGTTGCTCACACCTACTCCATGTTGTCATTTTTTCTTATATGCATAGCTGGACATAGTCTAAGTTAATCCACACTCTGAAGAGGCTGCACTTTGTGTCTGCCAGGAGAATGTGTGAAACAACAAAAAGTAATTAAAAATTTATGAACACAGTTGGCTCCTATTAATAGGCCATTGACCCAAATACCCATGCTCACCATTTAAAGAGCAAGGATGGCAATATTTATTGTGAGGTCAGACATATTGATATAACATTAAATGAGACATATTCAATACAGTGAATAGCAATTATGATGCTGATGTAGAAAGTAGCAGGGGTGTTTCATGGATATGAACTGATAGCAAAGGGAAGTTTCTGGGCCAACCAAAATACACACACATGCGAAAAGGAGGGAGGGAATCATATGTTTTACAGAATAGTCTAATATATATCTTGGAGAGACATGTTCTATATGAAAGGCAAATATTCTGTGTTTTCTATTGGTTTGCTTCTTTCTGTTGCAGGGTTCAATATTGTTCTAAGTCCCCGTTACTCATTAAATATAAAGTAAGTAAACCACCCATCTGTTTCACCTTCTGGTCTCCAGAACCTTAGTCCAACCTTCAAACCACTGCACCACACTAGCTCTTGAGCAAGGAGAAACATAAAAGAACATAAAATAAATATCTGATCCCATATTTAACTGCCTTAAGACTTAGCTTTGGAGAAAAGTGAAATATAAATAAACTGATAACAGTATAATATTTATTTATTTATTTATTTAAGACCCAATTATACTGGTCTTCATTTTTAAAAATCCCAAAGCACTTTACAACAAGAACAAGGTACAATAAATCCCGTGTTACCTAAATTGCAGGGAGTCTTGACAGAGGAACCCACAAATTGTATTCAATGGGGAAATTAATTTAGCTCAATAATTTAGTAGAGAGATGGTCAGGGTAACTTCTGGCTGGGAGCTTGGTCTTTGTATAGCACAGGGGTAGGCAACCTTTCCCCTTTAAGGGCCGAGGGACTTCAGCTCCCAGAATCCCAGGAGCTATTGTCCAACATGGCTGAGGCTTCTGGGAGCTGAAGTCCCTTGGCCCTTAAAGGGGAAAGGTTGCCTACCCCTGGTATAGCGGTTCCAAGCGCAGAGAACTCCAGAGGCAATTTCCAAATTAGTGTAGTTTATTTAAAAAGGGGAGTTCACACAAGCACACATTTTTACACACACAAGAACAAACAAAACAAAGGTAGTAGTGAGTTGCAGGTTACTAAGAATTAATACTCTACCGATCTTGAGGCATAGCTCCAATTTTGGGACAGCCGGATTGAAATTGTCTCAGTAGCTGCCTGTGGAACCTGGATTGGCCAGCTACTGAGTCAAAACCGATTCTGCCCAGTTTCAGACTAGAATTTGCTAGTGCTGAGGCACTCATATTTATACCCAGAAATGAGTCCTAAGGGCAATATTTCAGGAGTTGATGGGCTTAAGCAGCTTTCACAGGGGAGAGGAATCGGGTGTGATATGTAATAACAACTGGAGAATTGGCATAAATGTTCTCAGATAAAAAGAGTTTTATTCCCAGAAGGAAACTCCCTTTGTTTGCTATATGCAAGCAATCTCCCAGTCCAACTCACTACCACTCTTTCCATATTCTGGGGATTATGCTGATTCTGATCTTGTAAGATCCCATCATGGATGAGTGCTTTGGGCTTCTCCCATGCTGAGCTATCCAGATTAATCTGGTATAGCTGGTTTCCTATGCTGAGGAACCCCTGTTTGGGCTACTTGTCTAAGACATCCCTTTTTGATATAGACTTGACATGAAAGGTCACTGAGGAGTGACTGAAAGCTGGACCTTGGGCTACATCAGTTGCTAAATCTAACAAAATAATGACAGAATACACAGAAATTATAAAAGCAGTAAAATAACTCATTAAAAGCCAGGAGTAATTGGAGATAGATGCTCTTTGTAACTGAGTTTATTTGTATCACTCGATAGACATAAATCTAAGATCACCTTCAGTAGGGAGAGTGCAACCCAATTACCCATGTCCAGAGCCAGGAGCCACTTTCTTTTCATTTTTCTTAGCTATCATCTCACACACTACTACATCTATGTATACTGCATGTCCTTACCTGATCACATGTACCAGAGGCCCTGTCTTGCACAGGCCAAATATAATGGCCTTCCCCTGTTCCCTCAGCAGGGAGACTGGCCAATGCATAGCCCAAAGCCTGGTCCTGGTGCAAGCAGATCAGACATCATCCAGCCCACTCAGCACCAGAACCAAGTATTACCCTTCTTACTCCAAATTTTAATGAGCTACTCCATTCCATTCTGAAATAGGGCAGCTGTTTGAAATGGGTCCTGCTGAGCTGCCTGGTGCATTTGCCACTGATGCCAGTCACTGTCCATGTAACCATCACTGGGCCTGTCATTCTGACCTCAGAGCGAGGCAACCCATACGGTCAGCTGCCTGGCTTCAGAATGAAGGGCTTTGCAGGATATTCCAAGATGCCCCGTTCTAGTGCAGACTGGACCCAAGACATACAGTTGAGTGTTATCTACATACAGTTGATACTCTATTCTAAATTCATAATGACCACCCTCAACAGCTTCACATAGATCCTATAACTGCGCACAACACAATTGTCCAAAGACAGAAACACAATCTTTATTTGTAGGGAGACAGTTGCATGCACATTTCCTTAAAGATAGCTGATCTACCCTTTCACATAAAAATATACTGACTACTCCCTGAAAGCAGTAATATTATGTATTAACTATACAAATCCATATTTGTCCCTGGAGGGATTTTTCTCTACATTTTAAAAGAAGGAAATCCAGGAATCAAAGCAGCATAGGACTTCATTCACTGTTGGCCACCTAATGGATTGACTCTGATGTGACACTCCAGCCACTCCAGGAAGTAGCCTCTTGCTCTGTAGCAGGACATGGGGACATTTTTCATCCCTGACAGCCCCCCTCATGTGACCTTATTTCCAATTTCATTATTGCCCAGTTTTATAGATCTGCCTCTCAGTTTTGTGATACTGAAGGTCTTGAGAGGGTAGTGGGGACAAAAGTCACAGTTTTCAAAGACTGTTTTTATTTTGGGATTTATTTTGTGTAAAAGTCACACAAAATGTTTTTTTTTAAAACTTTACACAGAAAATAGGATTTTCTACCCAGGCAGGGTTATTTATTTATTTATTTTGTTTTACATAGAAATGCTGTTTTTATTTATTTGTATGTGCGTCTGCGTGCAGATTAAGTCCTAAACTGTGAAGTGCTCCTTGTTAGAATTTTCTGACACTCAAGAAACATGTTTTGCAACAATTTTTTAAATATTTCTAAATATTCTTTCCATCCCTAACTAACTTGCATGACATGAGCACAATAACATCATCCCACTCATATGTTCATGCCATTAAAATAAGAACACATACTGACGCAATACTGGAGCCAAATACAGTGGAAGACAAATACAAAAAATAATATACAACTATTGTGAGAAGTAGCTCTTGATAGCCTTATCATCCATGGATTTTTCCAATCTCCCTTAAGCTGTCTGAGATGGTGGCCACCATTACATCTCATGGAAGTGAATTCCATAGTTTAAGTATGCACTCTGTGAAAGAGTACTTCCCCTTTGCTTTTCTAACCCCCCCCCCCCCCCAAATCAGGATCATTAAATGCTATATAAGAGATGGAGAGCCATGCCTTGCTATCCACTGACTCCAGAGCATGTCTAATGTACATGCCTCTAGCATGTGTCCTCTTAGTTCTCTTTTCAAGATTTCTTCCCAAATTTCTTCATAACGCAGAGAGATAAAGTTCAAAGAACCCCATTGGGCATGAATAAGATCTTGGACTAACACATAGCATGTGTTGCTCCTTAGCTTGTTTGTCAGCCCTATGAATGGAATGTGGCAGAGATGGTCAAAGTGTTGCTGAATGGTGCTCCCCCACCCCTAACCAGTATAGCTGATGGTGAGAAATGCTGGAAATAATAATAATAATAATAATAATAATAATAATAATAATAATAACAGTAAAATTTATTTCTATCCCGCCCCTCTACCAAAGCAATAGGGGCGGCTTACAAGAATAAAATCTCACAATAACCCTCCCAAGCCCAAACCCACCCTCCCATTAAAACAGTATTAAACATCATAAGTTTAAAATAATTAACAATAGTAGAACAGTTATAATAATTTGCAGGGTTAACAGTTAAAACCAACCCAATAGGCAGTCCACTAGCACAGCATAGGGTGGCAAGATATGGCAACAGGTGGGGAGAAAATTTACTAAATAATAATCCAACAATGTCTGAAGGACCACACTCTGCCCCCATCTTTTATATGAGGAACCAAAGGATGACAGAGTTGCTTGCCCCAGGTGGTCTTCTGACTCCTTACTTGAGTTAACTTTTCAGCTCTGGTCAGCTGCAGGAAAAACTCCTATTCAGTATTACTCAGGCATTTCTGGAAAGCAGTATGCACTTCCCAGGGTATAAATAGTCTTCAAAGGAGTTCCATTTCATACATTGTTGAAGATGTTTTTGTTTATTTCCCACAAGCATGGATTTTTTTTAAAAAAAAATAATCAGTTCTGTTACAGTCATGGGTAAAATAGATGCAATCAGATTTGCAAATAATGGTGAAAGTATGTAATTACTGTAACAGATGTATTGTGGCTTTTAAAATCATTTTTAGAATGCACTTATTACCTGAGCTACCAGTTGATAGGATCCATGATGAGAGCTTCTTTTCTCTTGATCAGATTTCTTCATTATGCCACATCATCCTGTCTCAATTTTGAACCAAACTACTTAGCATGGCACTTTTCTAACAAAAAGAAAAATTGAGGGAGGGGGAGGCTTACTTTTGTCACTCTTATAAATGTGCCCTTTCTATTTTCTTTTCTTTCTTTTTCTTCTTTTTATTTTTTAGAAGAATGAAAAGACAAAAAAGGACTATTACAGTAATTAAAAGTCATTTTTGAATAACCTCAGAAGATTGTTTCTAGAAATCAAAACATCTTTATGGTCCCCTTTCTAAGGAAAGAAAGACAAGTGATGGGGATCCCGTACACTTTACTGTAGTCTACATTAATTATCTTCTATTAAAAAAAATGACAAAGATCTTTTTGAAAGGGAATCTGGCACTCTTTCCAGAGAAATGATGGCAGACACCCTACTCTCTGCTGATTTCTTGACACTTCTAATTACCTGTATTCATTTGAAATCGTTTTCTTTGTAGTGAGTTATTGGCATGATTTTCAGAGAACAAGAGAAAAATGGAAAACATTTTAGCAAGTTACGGGGGAGGAAATCAACAGTATCATTGTTTGCAGCTTTTGTTGAAACTACCTTTGCAAGTCATTTGAGGGACATGAAGGTAAATGAAAGGTTATACTTTGCCCTGCACGTTGTCGCTGGTATTTGTAATGTCAATAACTGTAGAAGGTTGTCAGGAAACTGGAGAGATAAAGGTCAATAGCAATGACAAATGTATCATTGTATGTGTTTGAATATGCAATATCAGCCTAATCTCATGGTGGAGGTTTTCACACCCTGGAAATATCAATCAGATGCAGTATCAAATCTAGCAATTGTTTTTTGTTCACCTAAGACTAAAATGGGATGGTATTAAATACAGGCAGAGAAACCTTTAATGAAGTGCATTGTCCATTTTATAATAAAGTCACAAGATTAGGCAATTGTCAAATGAGATGGTTATGTTTCGTATTTATTGAAATAATTACACCAGACAATATGTTAATTGTGAACATTTGCTTTCTGAATAATTGATGCAGTCACAAGCAACTTGGGTGGAACAGATGTAAGGGAGATGCTATCAGTATTTAAATGGGAAACATATTCTTTGGTTTTCTTATTTGTTCCTAGGTCTTTTGGGTGCAACCCTATTGTCCCTGGGAGGGCATCTCAGGGCCACAAGAAGGGGCAGATGTCTTCTTGTCATCTCTGTCAGCAGTGATGTATCCAGGTTTTTTACTCCAAGTCTCAAGTCAAGCCTCAAGTCTCTACTTTCAAGTCTCAACTCAAGTCTCATGTCCTTGTAAGATACTTTCAAGGCAAGATTTAAATAGCCAGAGTTTGCTGCAGAATTTTCAGGAAACTCCATGGGAAACCATTGTTCAAATTGGATCCATGTCTGGTCTGTCAAGATCAAGCACAATCCTGGGGTTTTGGCCTGCGTTATCCAAACAAGATGATGTGAGGCCAGAAAGAACACATACATTTGGCCCATGCAAACAAATCCTGTGTTAAATGTGTGTAAGAGAGGAATGTCGTTTACTTCCACCATGTAAACTCTATGATGGGAAAAAAACCAGAAGCTGCAAGAGTGAAGAAAATGTAGAAACATTTTGTGTTAAGAAATACAAGGATAATCCTAAAGAGGGAAGCACATCAAGCACATTGGATTGGCACATGCTTTTATCCCCCTCTCCCCATTTACACAACATTGTTGTGTGCCTTCAACTCATTTCTGACTTATAGTGACCCTAATATGTTTTCTGGGGCTGAGAATGTGTGAGGGCTGATGCAGACGTAGCAGTGGGTCAGGAACATGGCAACCATACTCCGTGGCACTGATGCAGCTTTTTGCCACTCCAAAAAGAGCTGGCAAATGCCGCTACTTGTTGGGGTGGCAAAAAGCCAACCTTAGCCCTGTGGTGGCGGCTCTTTTTCACCCCTCTGGCACAGTGCGCCAACAATGTGTCCTGATGCTGTGCCCTCTGGTCAGGCACACAGCATGACAGCAGTGTCAGGGAGGAGTCGGGGCAGCTGACGTGTGGTCACTCTGCCCCAATTCCACCCCCAGGCCTACCCTTTTGGCCGGTCTGCATTGGCCATGACTCACCCAAGGTCATCCAGTGGGTATCTATGATCTCAGTATGTCTCTGGCAGGACCCACTGTTTTTCATAAATGAATCTGTAAAACACCATGTAAATTGATAGTGTTAAATAAACTCCAGGTACTGGCCAAAGGATATTTTGCCAACCACTGGGATTTATTTGCAAAGGTGCTTAAACTGTTTTAAAAACCAGATTGTTTTACTTTGTCACAGAGAAGTTCAAAGAGGGTGAAATGAAAATGATGATGATGATGATGATGATGATGATGATAATGCCAAGCAGGGAATAAAACCCTGGTCTCCAGAGTCATAGGAGCTTATCGCATTACAAAATAAACCTCCTTACCCCTGCCAATTTCAAGACAATTACGGGATGCAGCTAGGTAATATCACATGCAAAATGCCGCCAATGAGATGCCTAGCTGCATCCTGTCTAAAACCCGTCTACAAGCCATGCTCAGATGGCTGATTTGCAAAGGTCCCAACTTTGCAAATCAGCCATCTGAGTGCGACTGGTAGGTAGGTTTTAGGCAGGATGCAGCTGGGCAGTGGTATTTTGCATGAGATAGTACTCAGCTGCATTCCATAATCATCTTGAAATTGGCAGGGGTTAGTAGTTTTATTTTGTAATGCAATAAGCTCCATAGTCATGTTGGGATTCGGTCCCAAGGGAAAATGTACATTGTGAGATAGTGCAGCAGCCATGATGACACAGCATTTGGCCACAGCTGAGTCATGCAGCCTCATGCTGATGCAACAGGACATGACATCATGGGGGTAGTCACCTGGTGCTGGAAAGCACAGAAACTGCTGCAAAACTGCAGTGTCACTCCGGCGAGTGACAGGTGTCCAGGAGAAAGAGGCAGGGCCAGAGAGCCATGTGGAGCACAGGCTATATAAGGCACAAGCCTCTGGACACACATGTGGTTGTGGATGTGGATTGTGGATTGTGGGTTGAGTTCGTGGTGTTGGATCGTTGGAGTATGCTGTACATATCTGTATATATAGCAACAAAGATTAAAGCCTCATTCGTGAGACGTCTGGCTGTAGAGTCTCTGTGCTCTATCTGGAAGGGCAGAGGAGTTTCTCCAGCTGACAAGCAGCCTGCTTCATTGGAGAAGTCTGGATCCTGGTGCTTCACGTTACGTGGTCTCCACGCGCTGCGTTACCATGCCTAACACAGGTTATGGGCCCAGTTTGAGCCAGCGGTTCTGACTAGATGCACGTAAGTGGCTGTTTGTGTCTGCATCCGGAAGAGCTGCTTTCTACTATCTATAGTGCCAGAGGGCAAAGAGTTAAGAAGCCTTGCTGTTTAGCTGTGTCTTCTTATCAACTTCTGATAGTAAAAGCTGAGAAGGCTGCCAACGCTGAGTTTTGTTTTGATTACTGGCAAGAATGGAATTTTTAAGGTTCCTTAAGTTGACCGACAGCAACTATTCTCAATGGGCTGTTTACATGGAAGCTACTTTGATAAGAGACTCTATTTGGGAACCGGTGGAACAAGGTCTCACTGCTGCAAATGCTGAAATAGACAGAAAAGCATGTGTGACTTTCTGTCTCAGCTTGGACCTGAGATATCCATGTGCGAGATAAAAGGTTTGGTTAGCTTTGAAAAGTGTGCATCAGTCTGACTCCTCTCTGTCTAAAATGCTTTGGTCAAAAAACTCTATGCTTGCAAAATGGCTCAGGATCAGCCTCCAGAGGAGCACCTACCCAATATGAAGCATTTGTTCCTGGAAGTGCAGTCCAGAGGAATTATCCTGTCAAGGGAGCAAAATGCATACCTCCTGTTGAGCAGTTTGTCCTCTGATTTTGACCATATACTGTACAGCCTCCAGAGAGTGCCAGAGAGTCAGCTCACAGTAGACCTTGTAACTATACGTGTATTGGAAGAATGCCAGAGACAGTGTTTTGAGACTGGCATTCAGAGACAGCGACAGACAACAACAACCACACCACCAGAGGCAGTTCAAGGGACTGAGAGTGCTGCTGTCTGCAAGGTCAAGAGATGTTTTGCTTGTGGATAGCCAGGGCATTTCTAGAGGAACTGTAAGAGGTCACCTGCTGCCAGAGGGAAACAACGCCGGTCTCCTGGGAACAGGAAAGGATTTGTTTCAGCAGTAAAGGACAGTGACTCTCAAGCCCATCATGCTGATGCTGCCAGACATCAATGGATGGTTGATAGTGGTGTGACCCATCACATCGTGAACCAGAGGTCCTTGCTGAAGGACAGGGAGCCCTCCTGTGTCAACAAAGTGGACTTGCCTGATGGGGGTTCAAGCCAAATCAGAGACATGGGGACAGTGCATTTCCCAGGGTTTGACAGGGACTTTGAGAATGTACTGTGTGCCCCCCAGTTACAGAATTGCTTAATCAGTGTCTCAGCACTGGCTGCAGAGGGCTATACAGTGCATTTTGAGGGGGATGCATGTCTCATCACCAGAGGGGGGCAGGTTTGTGCTAAAGCTTACAAGCAAAATAAGCTTTACTATTTGGATTCCCAGGTAGGGTGTGCTACAGTTGGGAATGTGCCATTGCACTCAAACTGTTTACACTATCTCCACAGAATATTAGGACATACCGGGTTCACAAATTTGGAGAGATTGAAGGGCGTATGTCCTGGGCTAAAGTGGGAGGACTGCAGCAACCACTTGGAATGTTCTGTGTGCAGCAGGATCAAGCTGAGTGCTTATCCTGTTGCAAAAAAGAGCAAGTGCACCACCCAGAGGCCATTCCAAATGGTGCATGCAGATATTGCGGGCCCTTACACCAAGTCAATAGGGGGCAGTAAATATCTGATGGTAGTTGTGGATCGCCACACAAGTTACACCTATGCCTTCACCCTGAAGGAGAAGAATCAGGCAGCTCCCACATTTAGAGCCTGGGTGGAGATGGTTGAGAGGTAGTTCGACTACAAGGTGGGCTCCCTGGTGACAGATCGTGGAAGTGAATTCTTTTCTTCCAGTCTGGGGAACTGGTTGAAGCAAAAGGGTATTCGCCACAACACCACTAACCTTGCCACCCCTCAGGAGGACGGATTGGCGGAGAGGAAGATAGGGGTGCTGACACAGATAAAGGATTGTCTGATGCTGGATGCTGGGGACCCAGAAGGTCTTTGGGGGGAGGCAATCCTGACAGCATGCCACATTAGCAACAAACTGTGGCATTCAGCTGTAAAAAAGACCCCATACTTCATGCTTTATGGGAGGCCACCCAATTTGAGTTATCTGAGGGTGTTTGGGCAGTTTGCCAATGTGCTGGTTCCCCAAAACTTTTGGAAGAAAGGTGACCCCAAATGGTGATGCCTGATGTTTGTGGGGTATGAAGGGAACAGCTACAGGTTCTGCCTGGGGAATGGGTGCATCCTGTTGTCAAGAAGTGCTAACTTTGAGAAGCACTCTAGGTGGGAGAGGATTCACTCCAACCATGAAGTCTTTGTTAGACTGGGACAACAGGGTGGTGGTAGTACTGGGACTGGAGGGGTGGAAACACCAAGAAAAACATCTGAAAGCCAGCCAAGCACCTCCAGTCAGCCCACAGACACACAAGACCCTACTATCACTACACTTAAGGTTGAGGCATCAACACCTACATCCGTCGACAGAGCAGGTGTGCAGAGCAGTAGTGATAGTGAGGCAAGACAAAGGTGATCATTCCCAGGAGGACCCAAAGAGTCAGAAGGCCCCCAGAGCAGTTTGTAGTTCAGAATGCTAAGGTGTGTGCTGCAGTGGCAGAGGAACCAGAAAGTTTCCAGGAGCTTCTCACATATCCCAGGGAGGAACAAGAGAAGTGGTTCCAGGCCATGGAGAGTGAGTTTGACTCACTGGTGAAGAGGAAGGAATTTGAGGAGGTAAGTAGGCCAGGTGACCGGAAGGTCGTAAGTTGTCGGTGGGTCTACAAAAGGAAGGAGATGCCTGATGGGACCTACAAGTACAAGGCCAGGCTAGTAGCTAGAGGATTCTCTCAACAGAGGTTTGAAAGCTACGATAGGACCTTCTTTCCCACAGCATGACATCATGGGGGTAGTCACCTAGTGCTAGTACAAGGGGGTATCATAAAATAATAATTATTACCTGTAAACTATTATGGTATATTGAAATTTTGTCAGTGTCATCATCACCAGTGACTTCCCCCCCCTCCCAAAAAAATGAAAAATCCGTTGTGAGGTTGCCGATTTGACAACATAGATGACGTCATCCATGAAGTGGAAGAGTGGTTTAAGGTGCAATCTTCAGACTTCTACAATAATGGTATTTGGAGGGTCAAGAAATGCTAGGGGAAATGTATAAATCTGGATAGTGACTACATAGGGATAAGTTAACAACTGCAAATCAAAGCAAACTTTCTGTCAATTTTTTTTAAAGGTGATAATTAAAACTTTACAATACCCCCTTCGGATGGCAATACTACTCTCCTTTATCTTCTATCCTGCCAGCAAATAGACAGCAGGTCTTGGGATTTGATGGCTCCCCCACCATGGATTTTTTTTCTCATTCACCCTCTTTAAATTTCTCTGTTACAAACTAAAACAACATGGTTTTAGAACAGTTTAAGCAGCTTTACAAATAAATTCAAGTGGCTGGCAAAATTATCTTTGCCAGTGGCTATCTTAGCTGGGTAGTTCCTGGAGTTATTGTAAAAAATTAAAATAAAATAAAATAAATCCAAACACAAAATTAGTAGGCTCTGAAAATATATACTAGCCTTCTTGCCCATGCCCAACTATCAAAATCAGCTGGTGTCAAAAATGAAAAGAACCACCCTTGCAATTTCCCTGCCTCTTAGCCTTAAAAAGGCCATATGAACTGGGCAATTTATTGGCCTATCTTATGAATATATGTATGTAAAGGGTTATTCTTCTTCTGTCATTTCCAGTTGTAGATACCTATAATTTATTCTTAGGTCCAAAACACACTGCAGAAATAATCCAGTTTGAGACTGCATTAACTGCCCTGGCTCAGTGCTAGGGAATCGTGGGAATTGTAGTATACTGTGGCACCTGAGTTCTTTGACAGAGAAGGCTAAATGTTTCACAAAAGTACAGTTCCTAGAATTCTCTAGTCTTGAGCCAGGGCAGTTAAAACGGTTGTCAAATTGGATTATTTCCGCAGAGTGTTTCGGACCTTAGTGAATCTTAATCAGGACTTTCATTCTCATTCTCTCTTGCCTTTCTACTCTAAGAAACAGAAGATATATTTGTTCGTATGCCAGAATTTGTTGCTGAAGAAGAGGACTTGTATGTCTGTATAATATTATTTAATAGAATCTTTTGTGCTAGCCAAAGTCATTAAACAAATTGAAAACTTCTACTAAGTTTCTTTCTTTCTTTCTTTGAAGAAATGTCCCCACTTCTGGTGTTCTTTTCTGTCCTGTGCCAGTACTTTTTTGTTTCACACTTAATATATGTCAATTTTAGCTGCCTTCTCAATTCTCCTTTGTACTTTGCACTGTTTTCTAGATATTAGCAATGGCTGCCTGCTTTTATTGTTACATCTCAGGCCAACCAATGATTCATTAATCTTATTTTTATCCCTTCACTTTAATTTAATGTCATTATTATTTTCAGACTTTCTTTGAAGCCTTGCATTCCTACCAGGATATTGACCAAACCCCATCACTACCCTCAATGGGCTGGAGAGAAAATGACAAGCCTAGCAGGTTTCTTCATGTGTAGGTGTCTTCAAGTTGCCTGTCAACATATGGCAACCCAATGGGTATCATGAGGTTTTCTTAGGTAAGGAATACTCAAAAATGGTTTTACAATCCTTCCCCTGTAATATGCTCTAAAGCACCTGGTATTTATTGGTGGTCTCCCATCCAAATACTAACCAGGCCTGATCCTGCTTAGCTTCCAAGGTCAGACAGGATCTCGGGGCTTCATGGCCTTTAGGGCCTCTAGCCAGCTTACATGCTTTTATTTTCTTTAGGTGGGACTGGCCTAAAGGACTGGCCTGGGAGCTGAGTTGGGGTGGAGCAACTGCACGCTGGCTTCCCCGACTGCACCCTGATGCTGCGCACACAACTGCATGGTGCGCAGCATCAGGGCACCCCATTGGCACTGCATGTAGACAAAAGAGCTGTGGTGGCAGCTTTAAGGGCGGCTTTTTGCCCGCGCTTCTGGGAGCGGCAAAAAGCTGGATCAGGGCCACGGCGTGTGGTTGCTGCGGCCCTGATCTGGTACTCCCAGGGACGGCACAGAGCCACCCCTTAGGGGCCGTCTGCATTGGCCCTTAGTTAAGGTAACTAAGCAGTACCTCCTGACCCATCCCAGTCCTCCTGAAGAGCCAGCCACTGGATGGATAAAGGAGGTCTGTTCAGCTTGTGACTGGGGTGCAAGGAGGAGAATGTTTTCACTCCTTCCCAGAGAGAGTGACTGTAACAAGGAATTGTGATGCAGTCCTGCTTCTGATGGTCTCAGGTTTGCTTGCTGGAATGAAGGAGGTGGAAATGTTGTTCTTCTTGCAGTCCAATCACCAGCTGAATGGACATCCATCACCTGATCCAGTGGTTGGCTCCTAAGATCATAGAATCATAGGGGCTTATGGCACTGGCAAATAACCCGAATGCTCCCTAACAGGATACAGTTGGGTTGTGGGATGCAGGTGGGTATTATCGCATTGAAGTAGCCGCCAATTCCACTGGGTGGGTGCAACCTGGCTGCATCCTGGGTCTCAGATGTGCTTCGGAGACCACTTTTCAAAGTTGGGGGCTGACTTTGAAAAGTGGCCTCTGATGTGTGCCTGGGACCCAGGATGCAGCCAGATTGCACTCGCCTAGTGGAATTGGTGGTGATTTTGGTGTGATAATACTGCCTCCATGCCGCAACCCAACTGTATTCTGTTGGGGAGCAGTCAGGTTATTTGCCAGTGCAATAAGCCCACAGAGTTGGAAGGGACTGTATGGGCCATCCAGTCCCACTCCCTGCTTAGTATAGGATATCTGGTCAGCTGTCCTTCCTTATTTGGAAGATGTTCAGAGAAAGAAACTGCACCACCTTTCTAGGCAATTAGTTCCATTATGAAACCACTTTAACCTTCTAATGTTTGATCATATCATGCAACTTTGAACCATTTGATCTGGTCCTATCCATTGGGCAGCAGGTAACAGGCCTGACCTCTACTTTCTGTTGCAGCCTTTGAGGTATTTATACACTGCAGTCATGCCACTGCTCAGTTTTCACTTCACCAAGCTGAACATGCCCAGCTCCTTCAACCTTTCCTCATATGTTTTGTTCTTCATACATCTTATCATCCTTATTGCCCTTTTCTGAACCTGCTTCAACTTGTCTATATCTTCAGCAAATGAGGTATCCCAGAACTGCACACACGATTCCAGATGAGGCATGACCAATGCAGAACAGAGTGGGACTATTACTGCCCTGAGTTTAGAAACTATGGTTCTATTGATGCAGGCTAAAATATTATTCACCTTCTTTGCTACAGCATCACACTGCTGGGTCATGTTCAATTTACGACCAACAATAATCCAAGATCCTTTTCACATATAATATTGCTGAGCCATATATCCCCTATTCTACACATTAATACAAAAAAAAAACATTACTAAGGATTTTGTGTGGTCTGTATGGGAGGAGGTCAGTGGTGGGGGTGTGACTCCATGAGTTACCACACCAGGTGACACTAACCCTAGTGACACCGCTGCTCAGGGCAAGGAAGGGGAATTTTGGGGCAAGGTCACTATCTTGAAGAAGTGCGCGCACACACACACACACACGCACACACACACACACACCTACCTCATTTGTCAGACATGGTATTTTTTATTGAATGACATACTGTTCCATGGAAGTGTGGTTCATGCTTAAGAACATCACCAGAGACTGCCCCCATGTGATATCACCCTTGTAGCATCTCCTGGGCTTTTCTGTTATGATATCACAAGGGCGTCCCTATGTCTCAGGTTTTGACATTGAAATCTTAAGGCATGTGATAATCCAGACCTGGCAGCTCTATCTGTGTGTACAGTGGCAATGAAGGAAGGAAGGCATTGGAGAATAGACTACTCAGAGACAGCAAATTTTGTTTGCTTCCCCTTGCCACTGCTGCACAACACTGTGAGAAAAACACCAACTGCTAGCATACTGCAACAACAGAATTCTGGCCTCTGTCAGGACTTTACTCATCAATGAAGGCTTCCCCCACTTTTCATAATTTGTCTTTTTCGTGGAAACCAATGCTGGAAATCTGAAATGAACCCAGAGGGACAGATTCCAAACCTGTTTGAAGCTTTAAATTTTTAGTCTATTCACCCCATCACTAATTATAGCTGTACTTATCAAAGAAGTACTTTAAAAGACTTCCAAATATAAAATGTGTTATCTCACCCTGTATACATCATAAGACAAAATCTCTCACTGTACATATATTTCACAAGGCCTGCCCTCAGTGCAAACTTAAGCTAGGTCTTTCTCCTACAGATACCAAAATAGAAGGTACTGGAAAACGTCTTCATGGATATATTTTTGCACTGGTGCATTCCCCCCCCCCCCCACATATGTAACAATGATTGAAGTGGGGAATGAAAAAAAATCTATGCGTATAAAAGAAAGATGAGAAGGGGAGAGAGACCTGATTATATGCATATATGCATATGTAGGTCCCACAGACCCTAGCTATGTTTTGTCTCTAGCTGCAATCATATATTACTGCAGTTTGTTTTTACTGCAGTGCTTGGAAGAAAGTGTGTGTGAGAGAGTTTTCCCCTATAGAACCTTCTACATGGTGAGTTAATTTGTTAGGGGCTTAAATTTCACATTAGAATTAAGAAATCTAGCTAAAGTATACCTGAATATAATTGTCAGTTCTTTTCAAAGAAATCAAGCTTCTTTTTCTGTTCTCTCAAAGCTGCCCCTACCTTATATTAATCAAGAATCATATGCCTTGCACTCTGGATACAATCGCTAGTACTAACAAGAGTAAATCCACAGTATTAAGTACTAAATAAAAAATTGAAATGTATGGAAATTCAATTCAATGAGTCTGCTATTCTAGTTCAGGTTAAGAATTAGAGTTAGGTTATGGGTTACATTAGGGAACTTTGTGCAGACATTTGTAATTTTCAGTATGTTTTATTTATGGACAAAAATGCTGATGAATGATTTGTATGTTAAGATACTTTTAAAGTGAATTTTTAAATTAAAATTTTGTATTAGTAAAGTTGGTTTTCTTCCCATGTAGCATCTTTAGCCTACGATTGGAATGCTACAGGTGTTTTTCCTGTTTCTCTATGTATATTAGATTTATCCATTCAGCATATTACTTAGAACATGCATTCAAAGTAAAAGTTCTTCATATCAGGGCAACAGAAGCAGATTATTTTATCCTCTTAGTCAAGAGGGTACTATAATTTAATTGAGTTAAAAATGTGTAATGCTTATTTTGCTTTTTATTTTAATCAATGTTGGTTAACAAATATGGGTCAGGGTGGTGGTTAGTTGTTTGGAATCAGGCAGCCACCAGGTAACATAATTAGTTTTTTCATGTGCTACATTGTTTATAAATGTTGCTCTTTTTAATTTTTTTTCTTTTAACTATTTTTAATTTTATTTATAATTTAATTCTATTTTTAACTTTTTAGGATGTAAAATTTTTAGTTGTATCTGTTTTAGCTTTCGTAAGCTACCTCAAGTCCCAGATTGGGAAAAAGGTGGGATGATGATGATGATCTGGAAACCATACCTTATAAGGAGCCTCCCCCTCCCATGTTTTGAAAGGAAAAAGGCCTTGCTCAAAAGGTTTAAAAGAAAGGCTTTGAAATGTTATTTCAAATCATTCTCCTCTGCCAAGAATCCCAAAGTGACTTGTTGCCCAAAATAGAAGCCGTGCTGTTGTGATGTGGCTGTCCAGAGCTCCAGAGAAAAGCAAAATGGCAATATAGCATGCCCACTACTGTTGTATAGAGTCATGGAGGAAAGAAGAGAAATGTGAATTGTGTGCTTTGTATCTGAACTAATAAACACAGACATTTGGGAGATTCTAAGACAGGGGTCGGCAACCTACGGCCCGCGGGCCGCACCCAGCCTGCCGAGGCCTGCTGACTGGCCCCCGCCGACCCCCGCCGCCACTGATGATGACCCCCACCGACCCCTGCCGCCACGACGTGTGTCGTAGCCGCCATTTTGTTTTCCAAAATGGCGCCCGCAACTCGTTTGCACATGTGCAGTACTCCACGGAAGACCCGGGATCCCCGGACCGGCTCCAGGTAAGGGGAACTTGCCAACCTCTGTTCTAAGATGATTATGTTGAAGGCTGAAACTTGTCTGGATGCATTTTTGTATTATTGACTATCTTAAAGTCATTTCTGATTTATGGCAGACCTAAAGCGAACCTATCATGGGGCTTTCTTGGCCAAATTTGTTCAGAGTGGCTGAGCGGATATTGAACCCTGGTCACCTGAGTCCTAGTCAAACACTTAAACCACTACAAAGTGCAATGTGCGCTCATAGCATTCAGTAAGTAGGTTTATCATCAAGTATGCCAGATTTGTCTAGTTTCCAAGATTTTTCTTACATACCAGAATAGGGAATATATAACACATTTGGTTATTATATACCTTCTTCTTTCTTATCATTTATGAGAAATCATTAAAGTAAATTGCAACCCTTGAAGAGCCAGCCAGTCCCCTGAATTTTTCTCCTAGGCTCTGTCTCCAATGGGCCAAATAGAACATCATCCCACCCAGCCAGTGGGAGAAGAATGGCCCAAATGTTCACACTTCTGAACAGACTGGACAATGTCTGGCCTATTCAGCACCAGAACTGGGATATACCCCCCTTAAAACACATTAAAAACTTACTTTTTACCCCAGATCTTGGTGGAAGATCTAGAATCTTCCATTCTGATATTGGATGGCTGTTTAATACACATCCCACTGAGCTGCCTGGCATGTCTGCTGATGCTACCAGTTGCTCACTTTAAGGTCAGAAATAGGTACCCAGTTATGTGATAGCTGCTGGGTGCCTCATTCTGATCCCAGAGTGAATTGATCCATGGCAGCAGCGGATGCACCAGGTGCCTCAGCATGATACACTTGCGCCCAATTGCCCAGTATCAAATGGGAGGGCCTTTTGTTAAGGGGGGAGGGTTAGGGAAGCTCTGGGGCCAGGATACTGTGGCCTGCCCTCGACGTATCCTGGTCAGTGCAGACAGGATGTTAGCACAACTTTCATTGCTGCTCTTCAACCATCTTGACCCTTTACTCCATCTCTTCTTACCAATGGATGGGGAAGAGGTAGCTCTGATTGGACATGCATATATGAAATTATAACTTGATCTTAAGCAGAATTGTTTCTTCTGTCCCTATCAGAGGAGTGTGGGAATCAATAACATGGAATGAAATGAATTCTTGGCATTTAGACACTGTAACGTAAGTTAATGTAAGGTAAATACAAGAGAGTCTATGAGAGAAAAAGTGAAAAGTTGGTCAGGTGTACCTTATTGGGACAATAGTCCTTACTCTTGCTAGATATGCAATCAGACATATCTAAAGATCCAGTTGTAATTGGTGGCATGTCGAAAGATCAGTAAAATCTCATTTCCAGTTGGACGATTGGTGATCTTGAACACTGGGGTTATTATCAGTCCTACCTTACTGGCTAATAACAAAAGGTCAGCAAAATTCTTAGCTAAAATTGATGGTGATGTAAAATATGAGCTAACAGTCCACGTAAGCTGATAGGTGGAGGTAAGGAAAAGGAGGGCCTATATATAGTATAAAAGCAGTACCAAAACAGAGAAAAGGTAAACAGTTTGGAACAGTTTCCACTGCAGCACATATGGCTGTACATAACAGCTGCCTACTGTGCTGTTCCTAAGATGAATACCATACACAGCAACAATGGCAATACTTAGGCTGCTAAATACTGCATTTCAGTGCAGTGCCTGTTATAGAAAGCAACATAACAGATGCCTCTATTTTGGTATACGGATAAAGGTATAGATATGCCTGTGTATCAATATTGTATAAAATTTCTGTTTCGATATGTTTCTAGATGGAGAAGTCTATATTCCTATCATAGAATCATAGAGTTGGAAGATGACCAAAGGGCCATCCAGTCCAACCCCCTGCCATGCAGGAACTCAAAATCAAGCCCAAAGGAGAGTATATATATATATATATATATATATATATATAAGCACTACTGATCTGATTATGTAAATAAATAGCCTAAAAATTATAAAGCTGCTACCTTTAATCCTGCAATAATTTATTGTTAGCCCAATACTTAGGGACTAACGTAAGGGAATACAGTGGGCCCTTGTTATCTGCTGGAGTTTATTTCTAGGACATTCCTCCCCAAGGACAGCAAATCCCATTAAATACAATGACATAGTAAAATGGTGTCTCTTATATAAAATGGCAAAATCAAGGTTTGCTTTTTGAAATTTATATATTTGTTTTGAATATTTTCAAGCAGTGGATGCTTGAATCCATGGATAAAAAAAAAGTGCATACAGAGGGATGACTGTATGAATCTTCATCTGACTATTAGATGAAACTGGTATTTGAAAACTTTGGATCCCAAATGACAAATCAGAGGAAATCTGGCTAGACAGAGTAACAAGTATGAGGCAAAGGACCTTCAATCTTCTAAGAGGAATGGAGGATCCATGCCTGTTTCATTTTCTGACAGGTTATATTTCCACAGATGAGTCTACATGGCTTTTGAGATCATAAGGGCCTTTTTTCTGTTCCCTCATCCTCACATATAGTAGGAACATGAGAGAGGGCCTTCCTGGTGGCTTGTCCCAGGGTCTGGAATGCCTTTCCTAGAGAGATTAGACTGACACACTCTTTGGAAGGTGAAAGCATTTTTCCCCCTTTGGGCAGGCCTTTAATGACTGTGCATGAGAAAGAGTCTTTAATAATGTGATGTATTGTATATATTTGCCTTTTTTTTCTTTTCTTTTTTAAAAAAGGAATGCTTTTAGTTACTGTTTAAATATAATTCAACTTTCTCATGACGTGTACTTTCAGCTGTATCTATTTTAAGTTTAATAATCACCTTGAATGAAAATGTACGCTATCATCATCATCATCATCTTCAATAACAACTGTCCCCATTTCTAAAGTAATATATGAGGAAGCAATATATATAACAATCTGGTCAGGACAGGGATAAGCTTTCAGATATTTTGTATGAGGGCCATAAAAGTTAACACCAGCACTTATTTATTCATTTTTAAATTTTTTTTGAGTCAGGCATCAAGTTTTTTCTTAAAATGACTAGGGTAATATAGATAGCAAAAGAACAATATTTACAATGACAAAGCATAAAACAGAAAAACCAATGCAGTGAGCTAAATCCAATCTTATTTATACCTAGAATAGACCCACTGAAATGAATGAGACATGTTATTTGTGGCTTACAAATCCCATTCATTTCAATGGCTCTGGTCTTAGGAGGACAAACTTTAGCTTTAACTCTAATATTTTTAATTAATATCAGTGTTAACAGAATAGCAGTATTAGTATCAGCTGGTTGAAACACTGCAAGCCTGAGTAAAATATTTGCCCAGTGTTGGAGGGACATGATATGTAGTTTGACATCAGGTTAGCTTTCCTGGTCAAGCAATTAGAAAGCCAGCAACAACTGCAAAGACCCTGTGTCTTGTCTCTTCCCACAGTGCAGAAAGTGGGGGAGCCAGAGGAGGAACTGTGTTGAGAATTATATCATTCAGTTAAACTCATGTAGGAGAAACTGTCCAACATTCTTTAGGGTTTTAATGATAAATCAGCAGACCATTGAGTTATTCCATGGCATAGATTGGCAGCTGGTGCTGAAGTTTAAGAATGATCAAGATGTATGTCATCTGCTTGATCCCAGTTTTCAACAGCCTAGCAGCTATGTTTTGGACTAACTGAGGTTTGGGTGATGTTTTCTGAAACAGACCCAAGAATAATTCATTGCAATAGTCTAGTCTACAGATTACAAGAAAGCCACATACTATGGCCTAGCTATCTCTGGATATATGGCTTATTCATTGATCTTAGCTAGTGGAATGTGCTTCGTGTCATCGATTTTATTTAGGCCTCACATGAATAGCTGTCTCCAGACCATCAGCTCAGTCTTTTAGGAAGAGATGAAGGAAGTATGGCTTGTCATCTTCATGTGGTCTCCAGTCTATTTTTATAGCTGTGTCCCCATTTTTTTAAAAAGAAAAAAATGAAAATAACAAAAACGCACTAAATTTACACCAAAATGTTTCCCTCCTAGTAAACCGTATTATTGCCCTCAGTGCACCAAAAATAAAAAAAAATACTACTTAATCAATCAAAAATACAGAAAGAACAAAATGAGAGTAGTCTCCTGAGCACTTTTGTCTTGCATTTTTGAATGAAAATTTGGTGGGCAGGTCCATCAAGTGTATATGGGGAAAAAATTGCTTTTGCTACTGTTTTCCCTTCCAAACCCCGTATCTATTTTCATTCTGGGTCACATATAATTGGAATTTCAGATTGGGTGGCTGGAGTCAATAATAGATAGGATAGGTAGAGACATTGTGCATTATGATTTAGGGGAAGTGCATGCTGGATACCCAAGAACTACCCACTAACTTCCTCTGGTTAGTATAGACTGTCAGCATAATGTTCACATCAATCTAATCAGTATTGATTCCAGCCACCAAATCTGAAATTCCAGTTACACTTGACTCAGATGGAAAATGGATACAGAGTTGGGTCTCATTAGCAAGCTGCCAGTCCTCTATATGTATATTCAGAAATTTAGTCCTCTTCAGTTCAATGGGAAGGATTCTTATGTAAGTGCATATAGGACTGCGCTGTAGGTTTGATGAACTAAGTTCTAATTGAAAAACATAGCCATGTTAGTCTAGAATACCAGTATGCAAGGGGATCTTGTGGCACTCTTGAAAAGTGATTATGCAAGAGAAGTTGTAGCATAACCTTTTGTAGACTTGGGTCTGAAACAAACAGACCAAAAGTACTGCACTGGGACTGCACTGGCAGCATTTGCACCAGGACTGCAGTGACTATATATGGTCCTGGTTCTGATCCGGGCCACCACCACAGCCTTGAACCAGGCCACTGGAGGAAGTGGATTCTATCCATTCCTTCTTGGCCCATTTTTTCTTGTTTGGTGTGGCGTGGGCATGCCTTTCAGCTGTGTTTGGGGCATGCATCATGTAAATGGCATGCCCCCAAGATGGCCTGAAGCCCCGTGTTTCAGGCCTTGGTCTGCTTGCTCAAATGCATGGAATGAAGTGTTCCTGGGCAACACTTCTCTAAGTTCTAATTGATTTGGAGATTTGGAGAATTGATTCTAATTGATTTGGAGAACTTGTGTACTGAATATTTTATTTTATTTTACTTTACATTTATTTACAGTATATATACCCTGGCCAAAAAACTCCCAGAGCATCTTACAAAATGTTGATTTGACAGTTCCCTACCTTCAGGCTTACAGTCTAAGGAGATTATCACATTACAAATAATGTGACTGATCCCTGATGGGATACAGTCATGTTTCAGATTATTCGCTGATTTTATCACACTCAAATTGCCACTGCCACCATTGGGCAACTGTGACCTAGCTAGAGCCCAGGTCCCAGCCATGCAATTATCCAGCTGCTTTTCAAAAATGGGAACTTGCCATTTTTGAAAAGCAGATGGATAAACGCAGCTGAGACCCGGGCTACAGCTGGGTTGCAGTCTCCTGATGGCAGTGGCGGCGATTTGAGTGTGATAAAATCAGCGAATAATCTGAAACATGACTATATCCCATTATGGATCAGTCATGTTATTTGTAATATAATTATCTCCTAAATAAGACACAAAACATAGAACTAACAGTTTGATACCATGAACTCGCAAGTTGGAAGTCATTTCTTAACATCTGTCTTTATAAGTCAGTATTGTGGAAGTAGTGTATAGTTTTTTTAGGGGCAGAAGTAGATAAAGTGTTTTTGTTGTTTTGTAATATTAAAACCTTATATAAATTGTATATATGCAGGGAGAGAGAGAGAGAGAGAGAGCATGACATAGTGGTTTGAGTGTTGGACTATGAATCTTGAGGTTAGGGTTTGATTCCCAGCTCATCTGTGAAACCCACTGGGTGACCTTAAGCAAGTCACACATTCTTAACCTCAGGAGAAGGCAATGGCAAACCTCCTCTGAACAAATCCTGCAAAAATCCCAAACCATGATAGGTTCAGAAACTATTTGAAGGCATACAACAACAACAACAACAACAACAACAAAATATATTTTAAAAAGACATGAAAGTCTCTAAATCACCTCTCTCAGTGTATCTTTCTAACTTGGCAGGTAAAGAAAAATCCTGCAGGACCACTTAGATGAATTCAAACAAGAACAAGCAGGGCTGTCTCAACACTACTTTCTGAAATGGACAGTCCAAGTAAAAGGAGAACCACTAAAAAGCAGTGTCTACAACTCTGAGTCTAAACAGCCTATATCAGCAAGATCAAAGTCTCCCACTCCTTCTCACCTCCTAAGTTATCAAACAGGTTAACCAAGGCTATTTTAGAGCAAAAACAAGGCCTTAAGCAAAATTTTTAACTTGAGCCAAAGTATAGCGATAGTTAGTGCATCCAAAGCAGTACTCAGGTTATATGAACAGAGTGCCTCATACCAGAAAACAGCCAGGAAGCTGTGTTATGACCCATGAGAATCCTAGAATAGGAGTTGGAAGAGCCTTCAAGAGCCCTCAGGTCCAACCCCCTGCCATGCAGGAAGACACAATCAAAGCACTCCCGACAGATGGCCATCCAGCCTCTATTTAAAAACCTCCAAAGAAGGAGACTTCACCACATTCCGAGGAAGTGTGTTCCACTGTCAAACAGTTCTATGTTGGGAAGTTCTTCCTAATGTTGAGATGGAATCTCTTTTCCTGCAGTTTGAATCCATTGATCCAGATCCTATTCTCTGGAGATGCAGAAAACAAACTTGCTCCATCTGCAGTATGACATCCTTTCAAATATTTAAACAGGCTATCGTATCACCTCTTAACCTTCTCTTTTCCAGGCAAAACATACCCAGCTCCCGTCTCCACAATATGCACATAAAATAAACACATGCCCAAACAGCTTTCACTGACATTTTATCTAAGTTCAGAGCCTTCCCTGTCAGAGACCTCTGGTGCCCCATCAAACTACAATTCCCACAATTCCATAGCATTGCGCCATGAAAGTTAAAGTTGTACTTTATTTCTGCAGTAGGGCAGCAGCTCAAGATTCATGAAGCTCATCCAGGGAAATAGGGGCTTTCAGATAGTCTCAACCAAAGCTGTATATAGCTTTATAGGTCATAACTAACACTTTGATTGTACTCAAAACCAGACTGGCAACCAGTAAAGCTGTTTCAACAAGAGAGTAATAACTCCAGATGCCCAGCTCAAGTCAGCAGTCCAGATCTCTTAGTATTTGTTTTTATTATAACATTGTATTTTTTTGCTTTAATCTATTGTATATGACTCTAAAATTTCCAATATGGAGAGATTTATAAATTTACATAAATAAATAGTCTCCTAATCTCATAGGGTGAAGGGGAAAGTTAATTAATTGAAAAATTGCACATCTCTGCTATGTTTGGAGCAGCAGGTGATCTTAAAGTGTGTAAGCAAGCTCAGATTCAATTCTGGTAAGGAAGAGAACCTGAAGATGTGTCCAACCTGCTTTGAATAGTACAATCACCTTAAAGATAGGCATGTACCTTACAAGTTCTTGGATCCAGCAGACCTTCTGAATGTTCAGATAGCAGTGGCATCAGCAACTTTTCTTGATGCACCATTTGTATTTCTACCTTGAGAAATCAAACCTACCTCTGGTCAAGTCATTCACTGTTGCCTACATTTGAAATTGTTGAAATGGCTCAATGGGATGCTCTCTTTCAAAAACATTTAGAAACTTTAGAAATCTGGGCCAAAACTAATGAATTTCAGTAGGGAGAAATGTAGGATACTACACTTGGGCAGTAAAAATGAAATGCACAGATATTGGATGGATAACACCTGGCTTGATGGTAGTACAAGCTAAAGGGCAGACTGCCAGAAATAGTACAAATTGAGATCACTTTAACTGCCCTGACTCAGTGCTAGGGAATCATGGGAACTGTAGTTTATTGTGGCACCAGAGCTCTCTGACAGAGAAGGCTTAATGTCCCAGAAAAAAATACAATTCCCATGATTCCCTAGCACTGAGCCAGGGTAGTTAAAGTGGACTCAATTTGCACTATTTTTAGCAGTCTGCAAAGGCCCTGAATGCAGAGTGAACACATTCATTTAGTACAGGAAGCAATATTGTGAAAGTAAAATAAAGAAATAGTTCTTCCATCTTAGCAGTTTATGTTATGAAGCCTGCCCACTTGGAGGTTTCATGTGTACCTTAAGTGGCCTTGTTCAGGACTGTGGTGGCAGCCAGGACACCTTAGGTCCAAAACAGGTGGGCCAAAAAGAGTAGTGTGCAGCCACTCCAGGACCTATTGTGCCAGGGCCACAGCACCACATGTACCTGGCCCTGATCTGGGCCACCACCATGGTCCTGAACCGGGCCATGGGAAGGAGTAGATCCTATCCACTCATTATTGACGTGGTTCTTCCTGGATAGCACAGCATTGGTGCAGCTTCTGGCCGCATTTGGGACATGCATCATCTGAACACCTACACCCCAAATGAGGCCAGAATCTGCATAATTTCATCTGTTTATTTTGGGGCCTAGTAAACTATGCAGTTTTTATTTAAAAGATACTGTTTAAAATTATATTTATCTCCAAACTGCATGTACCAGTACTGATATCTCATATTGTTTTCTTTATCCCATTGTCTGGCTCTCCATACTGTAGAAGTGGTATGAATTCATTGTAAGTGTGTTCTATAAAGCATCTTTGAAATGAATTGGGAAACAACAAAGTGTGTGAATCATAGAATCATAGAATTATAGAGTTGAAAGAGACCACAAGGGCCATCCAGTCCAACCCCCTGCCATACAGGAACTCCCAATTAAGGCATCCCTGACAGATGGCCATCCAGCCTCTGCTTAAAGACCTCCAAGGAAGGAGACTCCACCACACTCCAAGGGAGTGTGTTCCACTATCCAACAGCCCTTACTGTCAGGAAGTTCCTCCTAACGTTAAGGTGGAATCTCTTTTCCTGGAGCTTGCACCAATTGTTCCGGGTCCTAGTCTCTGGAGCAGCAGAAAACAAGCTAGCACTCTCCTCAATATGACATCCCTTCAAATATTTAAACAAGGCTATCATATCACCTCTTAACCTCTTCTCCAGGCTAAACATTCCCAGCTCCCTAAGTCGTTCTTCATAGGGCTTGGATTCCAGACCCTTCACCATTTTAGTTGCCCTCCTTTGGACACGCTCCAGTTTCTCCACATCCTTTTTGAATTGTGGTGCCCAGAACTGGACACAGTATTCCAGGTGAGGCCTGACCAAAGCAGAATAGAGTGGCACTATTACTTCTCTTGATCTAGACACTATACTTCTATTGATGCAGCCTAAAATTGCACTGGCCTTTTTAGCTGCTGCATCACACTGTTGACTTGTGGTCTACCTGGACTCCTAGATCCCTTTCACATGTAGTCTCATTCATCCAGGTGTCCCCCATTGTATATCTGTGCTTTTCATTTTCTTGCCCTAAATGCACTACCTTACATTTCTCCGTGTTGAATTTCATTTTGTTAGCTTTGGCCCAGCTTTCTAGTCTGTTCAAGTCATTTTGAATTTTGATCCTGTCTTCTGGGGTATTAGCTATTCCTAATTTGGTGTCGTCTGCAAATTTGATAACTATGCCCCCAATACTGTCATCCAAGTCATTGATAAAGATGTTGAATAGCACTGGGCCCAGGACGAAGGCCTGTGGCGCCCCACTGGTCACTTCTTTCCAGGTTGAAAAGGAGCCATTGTTGAGCACCCTTTGGGTTCGGTCAGTCAACCAATTACAAATCCATGTAACAGTTACTTTGTCTAGCCCACATTTTACCAGCTTGTTTGCAAGAATGTCATAGGGAACCTTGTCAAAGGCCTTACTGAAATCAAGATTTACTACATCCATAGCATTCCCTTCATCTACCAAGCTGGTAATTTTATCAAAAAAAGAGATCAGATTTGTCTGGCATGACTTGTTTCTCTGAAACCCATGTTGACTTTTCGTGATTATGGAATTACCTTCCAGGTGTTCACAGACTCTCTGTTTAATTTTCTGCTCCAGAATCTTTCCTGGTATTGGTGTCAGACTAACTGGACGATAATTGTTTGGATCCTCTTTTTTTCCCTTTTTGAAGATGGGGACAACGTTTGCCCTCCTCCAGTCTGCTGGGACTTCTCCTGTTCTCCAGGAATTCTCCAAGATTATTGCCAATGGTTCTGATATTACATTTGCCAGTTCTTTTAGTACCCTTGGATGTAATTCATCTGGTCCTGGAGACTTATATTCATTTAGATTAACCAGGTATTCCTGTACTATCTCTTTACTTATTCTGTGCTGAACTTCTCCTATTCTGTCCTCTGCTCCATTATCCTCAGGTTGAGCACCCTTTGCCTTTTCTGAGAAGACTGAAGCAAAGAAGGTGTTGAATAATTCTGCCTTTTCTTTGTCTCCTGTTAACTTTTTGCCATCTTCTTGCGTGAAATGTATCTCATTTATTCCAAGAGCATTTGCACTTTAGTTCACAGAATAATTTTGTTCTTGATAACTAAATAACAGTTTGGATCCAAGCTATGCTGGACATACATTACCCCTGCTAAAATCCATGGGTCAGTTTTTATTGTGATTAGGATTAAAGCATCAGTTATTTAATTTTGGATCCCACCCATACTTCAAGTGGTCTGTGTATGAGGTGAAGAAATTTCCTTAAGTTATGAGCAAATTTGCACCCAGATTGCAAACCTGTTGTTGTTGTTGCTGCTGCTGCTGTTGTTGCTGTTGTTGTTGTGTGCCTTCAAGTCATTTCAAACTTACGGTGACTCTAAAGTAAATCTATAATGGGGTTTTCTTGGCAAGTTTCTTCAGAGGTGGTTTGCCATTGCCATCCTCTGAGACTGATAGTGTGACTTGCCCAAGGTTACCCAACCTGTTACTTGGAATAAATCTTGTGGAATCTATGGCTGCACCCACACTGCACAGTTAATCCATGTTGACACAACTTTAACTGCCATGGCTCAGTGCTATGGGATTCTGGGAACTGTACTTTGTGAGATACTTAGCCTTCTCTTTTAAAGAGCTCTGATGCCACAACAAACTACAATTCCCAGATTTCCCTAGCATTGAGTCATGGCAGTAAAATGGGTGTCAACCTGGAATATTTCTGCAGTGTGGATGCAGCTTTGTTGTTGTTAACTGCCCTCAAGTCAATCTCGACTCATGGCGATCCTATGGATGAGACATCTCCAAGACCCTCTATCCTCCACTGCTCTGCTTAATTCTTGCAACTCCATACCTGTGACCTCCTTCCATCTAGCATGTGACCTTCCTCTCTTCCTACTTCCTTCCACCTTTCTCAGCATTATTGTTTTTTCCAAAGAGTCCCCTCTTCTCATTATATGTCAGAAGTACAACAGTCTCAGTTTGGTCATCTTGGCTTCCAGGGAGGTTTGATCTGCTCTAGGACACATTTGCTTGTCCTTTTGGCTGTCTATACCTCAGAACTCTTCTCCAGCACCACATCTCAAATGCACTAATTTTCTGCCTATCATCTTTCTTAACTGTCCATCTCTCACATCCATACATGGTAATAGGGAATACAATGGCTTGTATGATTATAACTTTTGTGCTGAATTGTATATCCTTGCATTTTAGAATCTTTTCTAGTTTTTTCATAGCCACTCTCCCCATTCTTAATCTTCTGATTTCCTGACGGTAGTCCCCATTTCTATCAATGTTTGATCCCAGGTATGGGAATTCTTTTACTATTTCTATTTCTTCATTGTCTAGTTTGAACTTGTGAAGGTCCTCAGTGGTCATTATTTTTGTTTTCTTTATGTTCAGCATTAAGCCTGCCTTTGCACTTTCTTCCTTGATATTCCTTAGTAGGTGTTCCAGGTCTGTGAGGTTTTCTGCTAGTATTATGGTATCATCTGCATATCTTAGATTGTTGATATTCCTTTCTCCTATTTTCACTCCTCCTTCTTCTGTGTTCAAGCCTGCTTTTCTTATAATATGTTCAAGTTGAACAGATAGGGTGAAAGGATGCAGCCTTGTCTGACCCCTTTGCCAATTGGGAACCATTCTGTTTTTCCGTGTTCTATTTGGACAGCAGCCTCTTGTCCTGAGTACAGATTCCTCATCAGAACTATCAGATCTGCTGGCACTCCCATGTCTTTAAGGGCATTCCATAGCCTTTCATGATCTATGTAGTCAAAGGCTCTGCTATAGTCTATAAAGCACATGCTGATTTTCTTTTGGAATTCCCTAGTGTGCTCTATTAGCCATCATATGTTTTCAGTGTGATCCCTAGTGCCTCTTCCTTTCCTGAGCCCTACTTGGACCTATGGGATCTCTCTTTCCATGTATTGTTGGAGTCTATGTTGAAAATTTTGAATGTGATTTTGCTTGTGGGAGTGTGGGAGATCAGTGCTATGGTCCTATAGTTGCTGCAGTCTCTTGTGTCTCCCTTTTTGTGGATAGGGATGTATATTGATCACTTCCAATCTGTTGGCCATTGTTTTGTTTTCCATATCTGTTGACATATGTTGGTTAGCACTAGAGTTGAGTCTGTCAATGTGGATTGCAGCAGTTCAATTGGAATATCATCTGTTCCTGGTGATCTGTTTGGTGATGCAGCCTACATTATACTAAATTGCTTAACCTGTCAACCTGGTGGTGCTGCCAACTTCTCATTAGGGTCAATGGGAGCGCCAACAACACAATTCTGTTCATTGTTCACAGTTCAACAATGCTATCCTAGATAGAGGTCTGCCATTGTCACCAAAAGCAGACATATGCTCTTTGCAGACCTTTCTCTGTAGAAATCCCATGTGCATTCAGGGATATGATCACAGCTTCTGCCTTTGAAGAAACAGGTGAGTTAGGTAGATTATGTTGGTCAAGAACAACTAGGTTTCAGATGGGTGCTCATTACGTTTTAGTTCACAGCCAGTCTCAGAATAATGTCACAAAAGTAAACAAAAGAACCAAAGGTGGCATGGTAATTGTAAGTTCAGAGTAGCTTGACTTGTTATCTCATTGCTTTCTCCACTCAAAAGTAAGTTCTCTCATCCACCAACTCAAAATCCTAAATAATAATCACTCTTTCATTTGACAAGTGGCTTTGGTTCCCAATTCTTATAAATCTTTATATTTTTCTCTCAAATCAAACATCATTTACCCTATTTTGGTAATATTTGACAATGATAATTAATTCTCCCTGTTTTCTTTACAAGCAAATTACTTAACTTAAGAGTTTTAGTTATCTGGTGATAAAAACTGAAGAAATGTTTTCCTGTGGGGAGTTCCTACTCTGTGAAGCTTCATTTTTTGGGAAATCATTTGACAGTAAAATATACTTGAATGTACCCTTTGTAAAGACAATAGGCTTATGCATGTTTTGAAAAATGCTCTGCTGAAATATCTAAAGAGACTCCCACAAACATTTTACAGATTTGCTTATGCAAAATTGAAACCTCAGTGGTTGGAAAATTTGATTTAACAATGCATATTTGCAATTTTTATTTCATTATTATTATTTTTTTCTTGACAAAAGAAGGCCTTTTGTTCTGATTTCTACAACAGAATCACATTTTGTGACTTTCTACTGTCCCCTAGTGGCACGTTAATCTTTCTACCTAGTGTGTTATTGTCATTCTATATTGTTTCTGTGGTTTTGTGTGTGCGTGTGAAAGAGATTTCTTGAGACTATCATTAACAAGTATCTAAAATACTATTATACAGCCCACCAATTGCACTCATAAGTACAACCAGTCCAAATGATCCTTTTTTTCTCAGACAATATAAACAAAGCACAAAGCCATATGCTATCTATATATTACATTACTTCATTACAGTAAACACTGCATAGTTTTAGATGTTAATACTAACCTGATGAAAGTAGAGTATTATTAGTTGTGACAGAGTTTATACATATCATACAGTAGCTAAGATGTAATTTGTGACAGGATGGTGGGTTTTTCATCAGTGCACTTGTAAGCCTGTATTCTAAGCATCCATTATTTTCCTTTTCTCTCTTAGAATCCCATGATTTCCCCAAAATGTTTGCAAATTTGTTCTTTAATATTGGATCTCTTACAGATAAGCTTTAAGAGATTTGCCTCTAATTTACACACGCACTTTTATAAATGTTCAGAATGTCTGCTTGGTGTTATCTCTCATAGCACAAAACATTCAGTCCTGAAATTCACCATCAAGCAAAATTCTCATAAGTGTCATAGAGCATGGTCCTCCATGACAAAAGGAAATTTTATTATAATATGAAGATGGAATTTTCTATACTAGCACAATTTGAACAATTTATTTTTCTATATATGGTTCAGATGGAGGCTCTGGAACAAACTACTTACAGTGTGAAGAAGAAAACAAGTTGTTACTATGGCTGTGAATATGTTTGTTATAAAAAATTGTTTTTCATTTTGGCTTTACTGTAGCTGGCTGGACATTGGAATAATCAGTTGGCACAGTTATTTTTGTCATGTCTAAGTCAGAGAAGGTAGCAGGCATGAGACAGATAGGTATACATATATTCCTATATCAAACAGCAAAATATTCTAGTAATGACCACTTATCACTTCTAATCATATTATTGTAGTTTTTGACATGATAAGCTAATATTCCTGTCAAATACTTTCTGTGTGAGCTTGGCACTGGGGTGAGTGGAAGCCTTTTTGGAATTCCTTAACAATTTATTGCATATGTGATGCCTTAGTTTGAAAATAAGCAGTGAGATGGTAAGTGACAGTGTCCTTTTGCTAGAAAACAGGGCAGAGGGATGGATTCTTGGGGATTTTCAGTCTTCAAAGGTCATATGGCAGCTCAGTGCGATCTGTTTACATGAATCTGTGTTTAGTTAAGATCTCTCAAAACAAAGCTTTAGTTTACAATCACTTTTGGCACATGTACACAAATTTGCAACCAATCCCAGTAGCCTGACTGACTATCATGTGAAAACAGAAACCAAAGAGCTCGCAACTCTGTTTTCATAAGGGATGAAAACAAGAGACATGGTTTCCTGACTTGTGAAATAAAAATAGAGAAAGCAGTTAAATGCAAATTTACATGTCCTTAAGAAATATAATTTGTCACCTAACAGGAATTTTTCTCTTGTCCATCAGAAATCTCTTGAACATTTGAAAAATAATAGCTAGATACCATTTATTGCAAACAGGGGTACAGTATTGGCAGAGTAAAGTGAAATTAAAAGTTTTAAACAGACATTTTAAAAAATAATCAAAACTTAACCAGTTCAAATGAGTGATTTAGCAGCTAATGTTATCTGCTTCCTATATTTTTAGTGCATCTGAACATTAAAATATCCCTAAAATCATTGTTATGCTACCCTCTAATCATTGTTCACATATTGCAAAAGCATGTTCAGCCACAATCCTACACTGATTTACCCTTACTAGCTAATATTCTAATTTTTTTTTTCTGGAATGAGTATACATTATGTACTTGAGTATACATTTTATTTGATTTTGCAATCTAAATGGTCCATCAAAATTCTGTTGATGGAGCACTGCGTTCATTACAATACATCGGGAGAAACAGATGAACAGGTAAAATTGTGTGTCTGTTGTTTTAAAGAATGAACTTTTAGTTATAGTCACCTCAACATGTTTTTCCAAAACTATTCAAATGTTCAGTCATTCCACCTGAAAAGATGGATTCTTAATCTTTAAAAGGGCCTTAATTTTCTGGAAATGCTCTATAAAGTATCACATACTCAGTGAGAATAAAACATAGATTGTATTTTAAGGAAAACCAGAATCACAGCATAATACTATGCATATTTACATGGAAATCCCAGTGTGTTCAGTCATACTTACTGCCTGGGAAATGTGTTTGGATAGCAGCCTAAAAGTTTCTATATGTTCTGGCACCATCTTAGCTGCTCCAGCTGGTAATCAGTACTTATAGCTAACTGTTTTGATTCCTGTCTTAGGATGAGGTAGGGGGAAGATGGAAACAAATACAAGTGATCAAAGTCATACTTCATCAATGCAATTAGCCATTTTTCAGCTGAGAAAACTCATTCAGGTTGAAAGTAAAGGAAACACATGACACAACTGTATTGTGGCTTTGGGGTTTTTCTATCCACCAGGCTAATGTAAAATTCTGCAGTGCAAATGTCTTTCCATGAGGCATATCTTCAGATTTTATATTTAAAGCCACTGTAGTCAACATCATTGGATAAAGTTTTTTTCTTGCTGAATGCACAGCTTCCCTGAGAAACAGTTAAAATGCCAAAATGTTATGAAACATGCTATTAGGATTATTGTTTTGTTCTTGTATATCTACCACTTAGACACCTACATGTATAAGCACATTTACACATGCACCGGGTGAAATCTTTCAGTTTTGCTATCCATTTGCTATCTATAACTATTAGGATTATTGTAAGGCACTTAAAATATTGAAACAAATCATCTCAATAAAAATATTTCCCACATTGCTTTTTGGAAGCTAGTGCCAGTTGAGAGAACTTCAATAACATAGGCAAGCTAAGACAGTAATATTCATTATCCCTAAAATGTAAGTGGAAATTAAGACAGTTTAGAAAAGCTAAACATGAGATGGCTAATCTTTGAGACCTTTTTTTATTGTGCCTGTGATTTTTCTAATTCAGCCAAATAAGAGGAACTGATGGCAACAGTAACTTACCAGCCAGTGAAGTCTGATATTAGATTCCCATTATGTGATAAAGGGTATGCTAAACAGAGCTATTTGTAATGTAGAAACCCAGCCAAACTCTCTTTTACAAGTTCAGAAGGGTATAAATGACATTTTAAATGGCCCTCTGCTACAATGGCTATATAAAGATATTTCTCTTACTTTCATGTGACCTGTTTGTATACCTATATACAAAGTGCCATTCAGTTTTATTGTTTGCATATCTTAGCCAGTTTGGAGATATGAATTAGATTAAAATACCTTTGAAATGTGACATTTTATCTGTTCAAATAATAAAAATCATTTATTGCAGTGATGTAGATTTAAAACTGGATTAGTCTGAGTGAAAATACAGCATCTGTGGGACTCCCTGTAGCCTTTTAAATTCCACAGTGCTTTAAAATGGGAAAGTGCAGCACCACAATGATGAAAATAGTTGTTTTTAATTGCTTAATTTAGGAAATATATTTCAAGTTATTAACCTAAAGATAAAAATCTTATTCTTCATTTTTAAAAGGCAAGTGATAAACAACATGTGATTTATTCTGCTGTTTAAAATACAGACGTATACCCATTTAAGTTGGCATGTTAATTATTTATGTTAGTGTTAAACCTACACTTTCTATTCTTTATATGGTTCAGTTCATTTGATCTCTGTGTTGTTGTTGTTTTTTAAAAAATCCTAACCCAATCCCTCTTATTTTATAAAACTCCCTAAAAATACATTCTCACTCCTTTGTCCCCTAAAAGTATTCAGTTGAGGTATCATAACAACTCTGTGCAATATTTATGGAAAGGGGAAACTTTTAAATGCTGTTAATAGTGGAAGCAATCTACTGAATGCTTTTACTGAGTTCTATCGGCAGTATTTTTTAAAGATAAAATCGATTCAGTTACATAGATGTCAGCTCAAGCAGATCTTAGCTAGATCAGTCCTGTAGTGTTTTAGGCAGATTCTGTTTGGTTCATAAGCCTGGCAATTTTACAATAACATCCCTTCCCTTCAGAATAATATAGTGGTCTTCATTTAAAATATATATTCCATTACAAGCTTTGAGAGGAAGATTTATGAAAATCAGGAGAGACAGCAAGGATCATTTTGAAACAATATTTTGACCCAAATGTTCTTGATTGATTTATGTTGTAATGATAGCATAGATTTGTACTTAGATGTTATTTATGAAGATATTTTGAAATAAATAACCAATTCCCATTAGTTAGGCCATTTTTAATCTAAGAGTAGTACATGGCAAAATGGATATATTTCAAACATGTACAAAGATTCTTGCTAATGCTAAATACTGGCAGCAAACATATATTCAAACATCTATTGCTTTATTCTTTTAAAAGCACATCATGAAACTGATCTAAAACCAGAGGAAAAAAAATCTATTAATAATGGTATTTTTCCATGACTCTTTATATCTTTCAAAATGAAATGATAGTCCATAAACGACCAAATAATGGAAGTGAGCAAAGAAGCAGCTGATACAAGTCATGGTGGTAGGCCATTTATCTTTGTCTTAACAAGACACTATGTCTTAACAAGACAAGACACAGCAAATGACACTAAGCTGTTGTTTTCTATGCACTGTAGCTTCCTTCTTAAACAAATGCAATTGAGGTGGATTGTTTTCCAACAGATTGCCCTATGCATGGTGCCAGTGGCCAGAGTTTTGTCCACTCTTTATCCAGAGGGGGATTAATCTCTGCACTGGTGCAAACAAAATGTACATCTAGGGTCAGAGTGCGGGTTGCCTTTTGGGATCTGCATTACATTAATGTCATTTTGGGGTGCCTGATGTTAATCAAAACCAACACCATAAAGTGTCACTTAGCTAATTTGTGTATTATTGTCAATGTTACCATTAATTATGCATTTGTGAGGGAAAAAAGAGGATTAATGAGTTGTCACAGGTAATTTACAATGATCAGACTCCCCAGGACATTAAGAAAACACTAGCTGTATAAGATTACCATGCAAACATTAATAGTGTTCAAGCAGGAAAGTCTTTGTTAACCTTCTGAACCAACTATGTTTATCACTACCACATACTTTTTTCATTTTCTTTTACTTCCTAGATTGTAATAATTCCAATATAGTTAAAGCAGGTGTGAGGGGTGCTCCCCCTCAAAGTTATTAAATGCATAGCATTCTCTAAACTGTTAATCATGATTAAGTGGTGTTGCATATTAATTAGAAATTTCTGAATTCGTGTTGCATGCTGCCAAGTTACTCGGACCATTGTTCCTACTGCAAAGTTTTCATAGGCAAAGCTAATGATTGTATAAAATCTCATTAAAGGTGCTGCATTGTCAGGTGGCAAGACCATCATTAGCACATGTTTTTGCTGTAACGTGATGTTACATATAATATCAATTCAGCAGGGATGGTGGACAACATAATATAGGCCTGTGGACTCATGAACTAGAATGTTGACAATCATAGTCATAAGCAGAAGAGTCAGGCTGAATGTTGAGACCTGAGCCTTCCCATTTGCACCCCATCCAACTTTCCCCCTCCTCTTTTTCTTGCTTTAAATGCCAAGCAAGAAATCAGAATATTTCATTGGGTTTTGAGACCAATATGAAAAGGGGGGGGGGGAAATTATAGGCCTTTTTAAAATTACTGATTTAGTTATTTTCTTTTCCATTGGAAAATAGCTTGTTTGAGTCTTCTTAGTAGCAGATTTACCAAGCACATGGAACAGAGTCTATACAAGTAGGAGATTATCACATGGAGGAGGCAAGCATCATCCTCCCATGATTAAATCACCATTAAATCTTGTTAATAGCATGATCAGAGAGAGGATTATCACACCACCACATGCTTCTCCCGTTCTTGTCCTATCTGTAAACAGTAATGGAGGTATCATCTTTCTCCAATACCTGGCACTCTATTTCTATACTGGAGTGGCTGTCTGCATGGTGTCCCACTGAGCTGCCCAGAGTATTTGTCACCACCACGGGTTCCTCGCTTCTGAGTTCAGAACAAGGCACCCAGCCAAGATCACATGGCTTGGCACCTTGTTCTGACCTCAGAATGAGCAACTGGCAACAGCAGTAGATGTGCCAGGCAGCTCAGCAGAACACCTGTCCAGACAGCCGTCCTGCCACAGAAACAGAGGGCTCTGGATCTTCCTGGATGATCCAGAGTAATAGGTAAGTTTTAAAAATCTGTTACAAGGGTGTTATTCCCTGGTTCTGGTGAGAAGCGTGCTGGATGTTGTCTGAACTGTTCATACCAGAAATGAATAAGACAGCATGAGAAGGGGGGTGGCACAGCGGCCTTTTGGCCCATGCAACCAAGGCCTTAGAGTAGATTCCTCTAATTTAAAATGCAAGTTTTCACACATCCCATAAGTCACTGCTTTCCATTATTATGTTATGATAAGGATGCTTTTGATGCACAATGAAGAAAATTGGAACAATTCTGTCTCTATTTTGTAAACTATCAGGTACCAGGCATAAGCTATGGAGACATTCTTTTTAGGATCCCTATAGATTGATTGTAAAGAAGCTAACTCAGATTCTTATGGCTGAAAAGTCTCTCTGTGTATAGTACCTTTTAATAAATGGCATCTGCTTTTGATGCATTTACTCATTGCTGATTTACTTGGAAATGGGGCTCCTGGCTTCACTCACCTGTCTAGACTTCTCCTTCTGACATTACAAGCCATGACTGGGGCATGCAAGAAGAATGGTGGCAGTGGCAGCAGGTAAGTTCTAGTCTTCTGATTTCTTGACAACAGACATTTGAATACCAGTAAAAAAATTCTTCAATATTTTTCACTTATCTATTCTTCTTCATGGTGGTATTTCCTGACTGTTGGGAAACTTTTTTTAAATATGGGAATGAATAATTATGAATATTTTCCTCATCCCTAGCCTCAATAAGGCTTAAATCTATTAAACTTTTGGATGGGAGAGGTTATCACAATTTTAAATATTTCTTTACAATATCTTGCACTCTTCAACAAAATAGCAGTTATGAAAAATACAAATGCAATCAGATAAATTAAAATAAATAAGATTTTTGCCTTTAATGGTCATGAAATGTGGGATACAGTTGATAGTAACATGTGTCTCAATACAGATATGAATGATAAAGTCCCTTTCCCAGCTGTTAAAGTACAGCAACAACTATTTCACAGTAACCATTGAATTCTCCAGGACCCTCATCCATTCATAAAGAAAATGAATTCTTCTATCAAAGCAGAGCTATAAAATTGACAGAAGTGCAACTAATTTTGTTTTCATAATGTGGCAGTAATTTTAATTGATGTCATGGCAGACTTTAAGCTAGTCGTTCCCCAGTGTGTGAAGAAAGTCAGTACAGTCAGGGTGCCATGGGAATCTTTTCACAACTCTGCAGTCTCACATCTTAATCTGATATTCATTTCACACCATTCATCACCAACAGTGCCAGAAGCTAACTCAGAGTCTTATGGATGAAAAGTCTCTGTGTGTACAGTACCTTTTAATGAATGGTGCTTGCCTTTAATGCATTTATATTCAGTGAATATTGTTTTAACAAATTGCTAGTGCTATCACCTACAACCAAGGTATGCAAAATTCAGTTGAGTAGGCAGTGTATGGAAACACAGTATTAATTAGTTAATTGCACACAACACATATTGTGGGATATGCAGAAGTGGTTTATAAAGCTACATGAATGATGATTTCCTTTATCATTTTATCATCCATCAAATAAACATTTCAACTTGCATGATAACCCAGGCTTATCATGCAAAGAGGTACCAGGTACTTCTTTCTGCAATATCTCAGAGATAACTTACACTGCTATAACTGGGAATTACATGGGTATGCACTACAGAAAGAATGCAGTTTGACACTGCTTTAACTGCTATGGCTCAGTGCTATGAAATTCTGGGATTTGTAGTTCTGTGACATACTTAGCTTTCTCTGGCAGAGAGAATTACAAATTTCAAATCCTAGGATTCCATAGGATGGAGCCATAGCTCAAACTGCAGTATTTCTGCAGTGCAGAGCAGACCTATATCACAAATAGGGCACTAGACTGAATATCCAGTTTATACACATCATGTACCATTTACTAGTGTCTGAACAAAAATGGAAAAATATCTAATGAGTGAACATGTGTTTTTCCTCTTTTGTGCAAAGAATATCTTTCTGGCAATAATTGCTACAGAAATATATAGGTCTGCACATCTATATATTTATGAGAGTAGTGGGAAGAAGAATTAAAATAATGACTTTATTTATTCTTCAGTTTGGCCCATCCTTAATCATGTTTTCAATTTTACACAATCTGATACCATCTGTGTAGATACTAAGTTGAACACACATTGACTTGGATTGGATTGGATTGATGTGTATTAATCAAGGTTAAGTTAACTTTCGGAAGTTTGTGAAATGGAAGTTTTGCTTCCACGTCTTCACCCTGCACCACCAATTGTATCCAAACTTTTGGTCAATTCTCTTCATCTCCATACACATCTGGAACTTAATATTTCATTTAAATTACAGCAATGTTGTAAATTTGAATTCCAAAATAACAGTTAGTATGTGTCCATTTAATGCATATATTTTCATTCTTTTGTGCTTCTGCTGCTTTCTCTGCAGCCTCCTCCTTCTTAATAATAATAATAATAATAAAATTTACTTATACCCCGCCCCTCTGTCGAACAATCGGAGTGGCTTACAACAATTAAAATTCCATATAACATCACTTATCTCTAAATACACTCTAAAATCCCAGAACCCACCCCCCTTAAAAAAGTATTAAACCAGATAGCCATTAAAACAACTTAAAATAAACATCAGGATAAAAAACAATTAGAACAAACGGTAAGCAAGAAAGGGCAGCAACAAGAGAAAATGAAAAAGATAGAAATGAATAGGCTCCTGAGGCTAGGAATTCTAGTCAGGAAAGGCCTGTCGAAAGAGATCCATCTTCACAGCCTTTTTAAAGCTGCTTAAGATTGTAATCTGACTGATCTCATCCGGCAGGTTATTCCATAGTCTGGGAGTGGTTACTGAAAAGGCTCTCTGGGAGGTTGCAGACAGCCTAGTTTTCATTGGATGAAGCAAATTCCTCCCAGAGGACCGGAGTGTGCAGGGAGGATTGTATGGGAGGAGGCGGTCCTGAAGATAGGTTGGACTCAAGCCATTTAGGGCTTTAAAGGAGATAACCAACACCTTATACTGGGCCCAGAAACTAATAGGCAGCCAGTGGAGAGACTTCAATACCAGTATTAAGTGGTCTCTCCTAGATGTCCCAGAGACCACTCTGGCTGCCATGTTTTGTACCAACTAAAGTTTCTGGACCAAGCATGAGGTTAGCCCCATGTAGAGTGCATTACAGAAGTCCAGACAAGAGGTTACCAGTGCGTGCACCACACTCTCAAGGTCCCTTACTTCCGGGAAAGGGTGCAGCTGGCGTATCAGCCGAAGCTGATAGCAGGTGCTCCTGACCGTCACATTTATCTGATTAGTCATCAGGAGCGACAAATCCAGGAGCACCCCCAGACTGTGAACACAGTCCTTCATGGAGAGTGTGACCCCGTCCAGGACTGGAGATTGCAACCCAATTCCTGGTTTCGGGGCCGCTACTGTGAGCACCTCCATTTTGTCTGGATTCAACTTCAATCTGTTTTTCCTCATCCAGTCCATTACTGCCTTAAGACAGTCATTGAGAGGAGAGATGCTATCGGGAGTTGAGGCCGATGATCGAGACAAGGAGAAATAGATCTGGGTGTCAGCAGCGACTGATAACACCCAGCCCCATGTCTCCAGATAATCTCACCCAGCGGCTTCATATATATATATATATATATATATATATATATATATATATATCAGCATCGGGGACAGAATGGTGCCTTGAGGGATGCCACAAGTGAAGTCTTTTTTTTTGGCAGAGCAACTGTCCCCGAGCAGCACCCTCTGGGATCTGCCCGAGAGGAAGGATCGGAATCACTGCAATGCAGTGCCTCTGATTCCCAACCCTCTCAAGTGATCCAAGAGGATGCTATGATCTATCATATCAAAAGCCGCTGAGAGGTCTAGGAGCACCAAGAGGGTCACACCACCCCTGTCGATGCTCAGATGAAGGTCATTGGTCAAGGCAACCATGGCAGTCTCAACTCCAAACCCTGTCCTAAAGCCCATTTGAAATGGATCTAGATAATCGGTTTCATCTAAGACAGCTTGGAGTTGAAGAGCAACTTCCCTCTCAATCACCTTGCTTAGAAAAGGTAACATGGACACTGGCCTATAGCTGTTCATATCCAGGGGGTCCAGGGAAGTTTTTTTAAAGAAACAGCCTAACTGCCACTTCCTTTAGACAAGATGGAACAAAACCTTCCCTGAGGGAATGCGTTGATGATGTCCCCAAGGAACAACTTCAAGGCACCCTGGGCGGCCAGCCACGAAGGGCAAGGATCAAGAAGGCAAGTCGTCTTCTTCACACTACCAAGGAGCTTGTCCATGTCCTCAGTACTCACAGATTTAAAATGATCCAGTAAAATTACATCAACAGAGCTGCTGGATACCTCGTCTATTGATTCTGTTATCAAGCTGGCATCGAAGTCGGCTCTTAGAGATTTTATCTGTAAAGAAGTTCTTAAACACGTCACAAAAGGCTGTTGTTGGGTTAAGTAATGGGTTCTATGCAGGTGAAACCTGCGTCAGTTCCCTTACCACCTTAAACAGCTCTGCTGGACGGGAATCTGCAGACACAATATGTGTAGAGGAGAAGGATTTCTGTGCTGCACGTATTGTCTCTCAATAGGAACAAAGAAAGTTCCTATGACGAGTCTTATCAGATAAGAGCTGAGTTTTTTGCCTGGTGCGCTCTAGTCGTTGTCCAATCTGCCTCAATTTCCTAAGCACTTCTGTGTACCATGGCTTACGGTTTAAAGTGGGTTGGAAAGGACGCTTGGGAGCGATCGTGTCGATAGCCTTGGTAAGGACGGTGTTCCAGATACTAACCAAAGCTTCGACAGAATCACCGGCGTTGCCAACCATTAAACTCTCCAAGGCTTTCTGGAATCCAATTGGTTCCATTAGCCTTCAAGGGCAGACCATTCTAATGGGTCCACCATCCCCGGTGGGGTGGATAGTGGTTCTTAGTTCAGTCTTGACCAGGAAATGATCCATCCATGGCAATGCGGTGGTTTTAGTAACCTCTGCCCATGGATATTCCTGTTCTGTACTAAAGACCACATCAAGGGTATGACCCGCACAATGAGTGGGCTCGACGACCAATTGGGATAGGCCCATGTTTGTCATGGATGCCATGAACTCCAGAGCTGCACCAGTTAAATTTGACAAACTGGTCTTGAGTGGAATGTTTAGGATAGTTTGGGGATTCTGCCACCCCATTGTCCAGCAGCAACTCTGAGACCAGCTGTGTCAGCTCAGTTAGGGAGTCTGCTGGACAATGGGGTGGCAGAATCCCCAAACTATCCTTAGTCGTCAGGCTCAAGTACATACACTTGAAATGGACTGTGTTCTGGACAGGTATTCTGGTCAAGGTCAGGGTATTTTTATAAACCATAGCCACTCTGCCCCCCCCCCCCCCCCCGTCCACTTCCTCTTACCTGCTCACTGACAGAATACCTGTCTGGGAGGGCTTGCGTCCAAGTTATGGTGCTATCCTCTCCCAGCCAGGTTTCTGTAAAGCAAGCCAGGTCGGCATCCTCATCCAAAAGGAAATTGTAAATAATATGAGTCTTATTTTTTACCGACCTGGCATTGCAGAGGAGCAAGGTTCAGTGGAATGGTTGGTATGCTCTCCAATCCATTCCGGGAAACAGAGTGAACTGAAGGTGGGATAGCTTTCAAACAGCGGTCCCGCCTTCTTTTGTAACATCTATTTGCTCTGTTCCCACCATACCTCCCTCTCCCTCACACAACTCCAATTTCTTCCCCCAGACCATTCCTGGCCTCTGCTGGTAAAGGAGTTGATAAAGCCAGGTATCTTTCCCAACCACGCTGCTGCCGCGGCTATCCCAGCTAGAACAGGGCATGACAGACTGGGTAGGAGGGTATGGGCAGGCTAAAAGTCCCCCCGGCCCAGCTCCCGGCCTCTCTGCTGCCACTACGTGTCCCAGGTGATGGGTGGGTAGGGTGGGCAGGGTGGAAGAGCCTCACCCGACCCTGCTCTTGGCCTCACCGCTGCTGCCGCTGCCGCCGCTGCTGCCACTAAAGGTGGGAGGGTGTGGGTAGGTTAATATCCCCCCCCGGCCCAGCTCCCGGCTTCTCCTCTGCCACCACACGTCCCTACCTTACTTCCTTTTCCATCTACCTTGCCTTCTCCCCAGCAGGAATCAAGATAGCTCACAAAAATTAAAACAAACACAATTAAAAATATTCACACAAAACAAAAGCTATTGATAATATGCAAGCAATCCATGGAATTAAAAATAATAGAATTAAAAACCCTCTAGAACAAATCCAGTAAAAGACAAATATAAAAATCAGCAGAACAGCACACCATTAAAAGCAGTCAATTCTCAAAAGCCTATCAGAAGAGGGAAATTTTCACTTGCCAACAGAAAGACAACAAGGAGGGAGCCAGCCTCCCTAGGGAGAGGGTTCCACAATCTGGAAGCAGCTGCCCAGAAGGCTCTCTTAGGTCCCTACCAGGCATGCTTCCTTTGGTGATGCATTTTCTTTTTCAGTGACATAAGTAACCCTATGCTCTCCCTGCTTGCACACGGGTATAAAATTATGCAAAAAGTTGAAAAAGCAAGTGGGACAATATTTTTCTTTCTCTTCTATAATGCTAGTACCCAGGGTCATCCAAGGAAGCTGAATGGTGGGGAAAATAAACAAACAAATAGACAGAAGAAAGTACTTTTTTACACAGTGCATAGTTTTTAAAAGTGTACAATACATTTCCTCAAGATACCACCATGATTGCCATCTTGGATGGCTTTAAAAGAGAAATTAAAAAATTAATAGAGGATAAGCTATTGGTGCCTATTAGGCATTGTAAGGTACAACCCATAAAAGAAACTTGCCCAAATTCTGCTCTTAAGTTCTTCATGCTCTCAAGAATTAATAGAATTATCAGCTTTTAGTAAATGTTGCTCAACTCGTGATGCAACGACAACCTGGAACAGATAATATGGACATTATCTGTTAGCTTGTATACTGGGATTCCTGCAAGCTTGGATTCCTGCCAGGACTGGTGTGCAATTCAAAACTTCCCACCTCCCCGTACTGCCCCAGAGATAAGGACAACTAGCAAAGGAACACACAACATTCACATCCCCCCAGTCCTTGACTCTTATTCCCTCATTTCTGCTGCTCAGTCAATATGAGTTTTGGTATTGTTGCAGGCTGTTTTATGCCTTATGTTGCAGTGTGTGTGTGTGTTTGGCGTTGGATAATTTAAGTAAGTGATGAATGGTGTCCTCTCTGCTCTGTTAAGGGGTTGCGTTAAATTGCTTGGTCTCTAAGAAAGCAGTTAAGAGGGCATATGAGAAATTGTGGGAGTGACTTATAAAGGGGTTAATGCTGGTAGTTATGGTTGCCATGTACATAGAAGAGAAGCCAAAATTAGTACGTGAATGGGAGCCCCAGATGAAGGAATAAGCTAAGGGTCATGGGACTTAGGTTACCAAACTGTAAGTTGAATCAGAACTGGACTGGCACAACTTTAGTTGTAGCTGGGCTAGAACAAAATCTGAACCATTTTTTTTACTCATTCAGCTCTTTTTTAAATGCAGAAAACCAGAATTTCGCAATTACACCTGCAAAAACCCTCCTCGACTTCTCAAACGGTGTGAGCTACACCACTGATTTTAATTGAAAGATGATCTTTGTTCTTAGTGAGGTGGAAATGTAAAACTTCTGCTTAGCTAATGTGAGAGGTCTGAGGTAATAGCTACAGTCTTTTAAACAGGCAATTGTGTGGCAAAACCTGTGCCCGCTGATAGGAAAGGATTCAAAGTTACTGCATGCAGAGACTTGTAGCAGCTGATGTGAAAAGCCTGTGCCAGATGTGTTGAAAAGTTTTTCTGTAGCTGATGGAAAAGGGTTCAGGCTGGCCAATGTGAGAGACAGATGGTCATGGCCTCAGGGCTGTAAGGGATATTTACAGGACAAAAAAAAAAAGCATGCACAAGAGCGGAAAAGTGCAGGAAACTTTGTTCTCATCTAAATAAAACCAGTTTTACAGTAATGTGCTGAGGCCACATTCATTCTCAGGTTGCAATTACAAAAGGTGACCTCCCCCCACACTCCAGACTCTTCTAAAACTTGTGAATCCAAATTGTTCAGTCTTTTCAATTTTGCATATGGCCTTTGGCACACCACTCTGTTGGTCCCACCCCAGCTCATATCCCAGTAACAAGAGCCTGATTGGACATCTGTCATCAATCATTACAAAAGTACATTGCTTACTGTGCTCAAGTAGCTTTCATTTTATAATTGTGGGCCAGCTCTGGATAATTTTTAAGGAAGTCTGCCCCAATAAGGAAACAAATGGCACAGAAAATGAACAAATGGCTTTAAATGGCATTAAAAGAAAAGATGTGCTTGTCAATTAGTCAAATAGTAATCCCTGAATCAAATCTAGACATCATTTCTTGTTCATTTCAAATATAATATTTATTCAAATTACAATTAACTTTTAGCAGAATGTTGACAAAATGTGAATCTCTGTATTCTTTCATCAGAGCTTGCAAAAATTACTTTTCTGAATGACAACTCCCAGAATCCTCTAGCTAGCATGGCCATTTGGAGGATTTTAGGAATTGGTATCTGAAGTAGTACATTTTCTAAATGTTGATTTTCTCTATATTTTAAAAGAGTTAAGAACAGAAGAAAGACCTACTGAAACAGATCCATAGTGAAAACCATACTTCTAGCAATTGGTAACTGGATTCATCTAGGTAGACTGAAAACTGGACATGAAGGCAATAGTTCTTTTCTGTTTCTCTCTATAAACTGGAATTTGAAGACATACTAAAGAGTGCTGGGTAACCTGTTGCTGGGTAACCTGTAGCTATTAAGATGGGCAATCATTTTTAGACTTATTTCCATGATTTTTTTCTAAGTGGCTTTAAAATCTATCAATACTGCCCGTCACTGCTTCTTGTGGTGGTAAAATCCGTAACTCAGCTATACAGTTTCTGGAGAAGTAAACCACCTATGAAATTCATGGGATTGCCATAAGTTGAAAGACAACCTGAAGACACATACAAGTACAACTATATCCTCTTACTCAGGGGTAGGCAACCTTTCCCCTTTAAGGGCTGAGGGACTTCAGCTCCCAGAAGCCTCAGCCATGTTGGCCAATAGTCCCATGTTGGCCAATAGCTCCTGGGATTCTGGGAACTGAAGTCCCTCGGCCCTTAAAGTGGAAAGGTTGCCTACCCCTGCTCTTACTTGTGCCGAGTAATGAGCAGTGCAACTGGTGGCTCCTAAGTCAGTGAGTGTGCTCTGGATATTAGCCCTAACTTTAACCAAGCTAACCAAAGACCTGCACTCCTTTGAAGGATGGCATCCAGCCCTTGGATAGCTTCCACCAAAGAGCTACTGCTGGTCTTGAGTTTCCTGCCAACCAGTTTCATAATAATAATCTTTTTATGAGGCAGAAAAAAATTATTTCTGTCCACTTCCTCCATAACATAAACTCAGCTTTCTATATCCATGGATTCTACATCTATGGATTCAACCATCTATGGCTTGAAAATACTACCAATACCAAACAAACAAACAAAACCCCACCCAAAAACCCCACCCAAAAAAACACAACAACCCCCCCAACCCCCCAAATAAATAAATTCAAAAAGTAAATCTTGATTTTACCATTTTATATAGGGGACACCATTTTACTTCACCATTGTATATAAAGGAACTTAAGCATCCATGGATTTTGGTATCCACAGGGAGTCCTGGAACCAAACCCCAGGAGATACCAAAGGCTCACTGTACATAACTTTGCAAATTGTTATCATCCCCTCATCTCTCCCAGATACCCCTTTTCTCCCTAAACTAAATGCTCTTCCCATGATTTAAAAAAAAATTAGGAAAGGTCCTTTTGCCCCCATCCCCAATCCTGCAAATGTTCCATCCCTGTTACAAATATGGTGACTAAGGCTGGTGTCCTGTCAGTGAATTATAATGGCATATGTAAGACTACAACTCACCTTTATGGTCATTACATAGACTGGAAGTCTGTTCCAAACAGACAGTGATCAATTTCCCCCCAAAACCTCACCCATTACAGCCATTTTTGTCTTGCTGTCAGCAGGGATGCATTCAGCTATTTTCATGTAGCTAGACATATTACAATAATGTCCCCTGCAGAGATTTTACAAGGAGCCCTGGAGATCCCTGCAGATACCCATAGCAGCACATCTAGCTACAATAGAGATGGGCAACTGCGGGATACCAGTGGATGTCACTAGCCCCCCTGAGACCTTGGAGGAGCATACACCACACTAAAAACATTTTAAAATGGTTCCTCAAATGCTCCTTGTGACATCCATTTACCTAGGTGAGCCCTAATATTTCAGCCCCTAGGACTCCTGCAATCCTGTGTTCTGTGCAGTCATGCTTGCCACATGCTCACAGAGTAGTCTCTGACAACACTGTATCTTTGGCTTAGTAACACAGATGAGCACCACCCCCTATGGTCAGACATGACTTGACAACCTTGTCAATGGGGAATACCTTTACCTTTACCTTTAGGACTCCTGCCACTCACTCTACCCTTATTCCTCCTTTTTTAGGTTGGGTTTCTGTGCATGTAGGTGACCTCATTGTGGATATGTTTGTGTGTTAGCTTTGTGTTCTTTATGGTAAGCATGACCACCCCTTGATTCAGGGTGAAAGAAGAGTCAGACTTAATGAAATAACAAGAGAATTAATGTGGTTTATTATATCCTATAGAATAGTAACTGTTTTAACAAGTTCAGTTTACATCCTTCAATGGCATCTAATGGGTGTGGGGACATTTTATCTCATGTTTATAGACGCAAACACACGAGTTATTTTAGGCCCAGGAGAGGCCTTTTTTTTTTTTTTTTTTTTTTGAAAACAGGAAGAGATCAGCAGTCACTTATAGTTTACTTCTGGTTTTAAAAAAGGCCTCCCCTGGACCTAAAAGAACTCATTGGTTTGGAAATGTAGCTAAAAATGTCTGCAAGTCCTCCAAGAAAGCATTTTGGGACAATGTTTTGGTCCCTGAGGGGCCTTGTGGGGCACTGAGGTACCAGAAAATAGCATGATGCAGTCCCACTCATCTACCCATCCTGACTCTAAGACAACATGCAAATGGCTATGGAGTTTATTGTCAGGGATGATGGGAGTTGTAGCTCTTCACCTCTGGCTCTAACTCACCACCTTGTTATGCAGCAGAGCTGAACAGCTTTGATCAGTGGTTGATGCTTCTTTCCCAAGCAGCAGAGTTTCAGAGAATAGGCTGAAGACCCTGACAGACTCTCCAAGCCTTCTCACTCTTCTTCCTGAGATGTCTCCAAACTTCTCCAGGAATCCTCTGGCTCTTGTATCTTCCCTCAAGACACCAGACAACTCAGTAGTCTTATATAAAAGATCTACTTTATTTTACTATATACATAAATACTATATGCCCTACAAATCACAATCTCTACACTTCACAATATCTCCAAAACCACTCCACAATATCTCACACTACTCCACAATATACATTAGCAACCATTGCATTTATAACCATTGTTAGACACCACCCACCGGTCAGTTTCCACCCAGTGGGTGTGTACATACATCTTGATTGGTCCACATAGATCATCCCATACCTAAGACCAACCCAAGTGTTTCATCATTTTACCTTGACCACTTAATGAGTCTCAGGTGTTTGCAATCTATCACAGGTGTTCTCAATATACCTTCTATAACTTTGTCCTTGGCTCTCAAGGCTTCTTAATTATATTATCTTTTTCACCTGTGTATCTCCCTGATTGCTCCTGCTTAGTCACTTTGACATTCACATACATATTTTTATTTCTATTACTGTATGTCCCATGTTGCTTTTTCCTTAACAATCCCCTCCGAAATAAAATATTGTATGTGTCTTACAATGTCATTCCTACCATTTGTGTCAGTCTTTCATGTTTCTCTGCTGTCAATGCTTTTGTGAACAAATCTGCTATGTTGTGTTGTGTTTCTATATATCTCAGTTCTATTTCACCCTTTTGAACCATGTCTCGCACATTTTGATATCTAACACCAACATATTTTGTTCTGTTCTTCAAACTTTCAGTTTCAGCCATCGCTATGCACGACTGTGAATCTTCCAGAATTTCTACTGGTATTTTGTAACTTTCATTTAAATCATTCAATAACTGCTCAACCCACTGTACCTCATTTACTATCTCATTTAAAGCTGCGAATTCTGCTTCCGTCGTACTTATCGCTACATTCGTTTGTTTCCTACTTCTCCAGACTATTGGACTTTCACTGTACTTAATTATCATTCCTGTAACTGACTTCTTGTCTCCTAATTCTGATGCAAAAGAACTATCTACATAGCAATCTAAATCTGAATTACGGTTTCTAATTACCAATTTCTTATCTAAAGTTCCTTTCAAATATCTTAATAAGTGTTTTACTGCTGTCCAGTCTTCAATTTTTGGATCATTAACCCTTCTGGACAATACATTTACAGCATACGAAATGTCTGGTCTGGTGTGGCAAGATATGAATTGTAAAGATCCTATTATGCTCCTGAATAAAGTCTTGTCTTCAAAATCTCTAGTTGTTTTTTCAGATACAAAACCAGTTGTCATTGGAGTTCTTACTATTTTAGCATTTTGTAATCCACACTTTTCAATCAAATTTTCAATTTTCTTTCTCTGGCTTAACAAACAATGTCCTTCTTCTGTCCATTCAACACCAATACCTAAATAAGACTTTAATAAACCTAGATCCTTCAAAACAAACTTTTTAGACAACTCTTTTTTTACTGATTCAATCTCCTGTCTTGACTTTGCTGCCACGCACAAATCATCTACATAGATCACTAACACTATGTCTCCTTTTGTATAGACACATGCATCTGCAACGCTCCTTTTGTATCCTAGCTTAACTAACTCGTCATTAATGCACAAATTCCATGCTCTGGCACTTTGTTTTAACCCATACAATGCTTTCTTTAATTTATAAACTTTCTGACTACCAATTTCTTCAAAACCTTGTGGCTGCTCCATAAATATCTCTTCATCTAAACTAGCATTCAAGTAGGCTGTTTCAAAGTCAAAATGCTCTACAACTAAACTTCTTTTTGCTGCTACAGCCAGAACCATTCTCAGACTTTCTGGCTTTGCAGTTGGAGAATATGTCTTATCATAGTTCTCATACTGCTGTTGTGCAAAACCCTTAGCTACTAACCTTGCTTTATACTTAATACTTCCATCTGGCATTTCTTTCTTTTTGTACACCCACTTACAACCAATTACTTTCTTGTCTTTGGGTCTATCAACTATTTCAAAAACATCTTTATTTACCAGACAACCAAACTCATCATCCATTGCATCAATCCATCTTTCCTGTTCTTCTCTAGACAAACTTTCCAACTCTTCAAAACTTTCAGGCTCTTCCACTGCTAAACAAGCTCTTGCATTTGTCACAACAAACCTATCTGGAGGCTTTCTAACTCTGTGACTACGTCTGGGAATAAACTCTGCTGATCTGCCTCTTTCATCCTCACTTTCTGTGCTGGGAGTTGTAGTTCTATGGCTAAATCTCTTGTCCTCAGTCATTCTAGTAGTAATACGTCTAGATTGTGTCTCATTATCTGAAGAACTATCACTGCTGCTAGTGGATGCTTCTGGCTTAACTGAAACCCCTCCGTTTCCTGAAGTTGGTTCAGTTTGTGTTTCTGGCTCATTTGAACTTCCTAACCTCAAGAAAACTTCTTTATTTGCATGCAGTTTGTTCCAACCGGCATGTCTCTCGAATTTTGCAGACCTAGAATACTGCACTTCCCTTCCACCTAAATGAAACTTGTAGCTATTTCCTGAATACCCCAAAAACCTAAGCCTTCTACTTTTGGGTTCTCCTTTCTTCCTGAAACAAGCTGGAATGTAAACATAAGCAAACTGTCCAAAGACCCTCAAATATTTGTAATTTGGCACTCTCCCATACAATACCCTGTAGGGAATGTCTTCAATTTCTGAATGATACAGTCTGTTACTAATATGTACTGCTGTCAAAGTTGCTTCTGCCCAGAAACTATCTTTTACCTCTGCATCTGCCATCAAACAAGCAGTTATTCTTTTTATATCTTGTATTTTTTTCTCCGCTAAACCATCTTCGTTAGGACAAGCGGGATTAGTAGTTTCATGCCTTATTCCCACCTTTTGAAGCCAATGAAACAATTGATTACTTAGAAACTCTCCTCCTCGGTCAGTAACAATGGTGCCTACTCTAATATCAAATTGTCTTTCCACCATTCTCACCCATGCTTTTAAACTTTGCCCAGCGTCAGATTTGTTTTTCAATATTCTTACAAAAGCAAACCTTGTAAACCTATCAACGATTACTAGGTAATATTTGCTTCCCCCTAAAGACAAACAATTAGCTTGGGCCACGTCTGCATGTACAAACTGAAATGGTCTTTGAGCAATTCTTTTGGTTTTCTTGGCTACTGGAAAAGCTCTGACCTTTACCTGATTGCATACAGTACAATCTAAGTGATTTTTGCATTCAGCAACTTTTAAATCTGGACACATACTGATTAACTTCTTTAAACATTTGAAACTAGCATGACCAAATTTTCTATGGAGTTCATGTATACAGTCTTTGTGTATTGGACTATTGTCTATGTTATTAGCATTTTCAACACTGTAGCTATCAATATTGTCTTCCAAATAGTAAAGTTTATCCTTTTTCAAGCCTATGCCTCGCAATTCCCCATTCAGTTTTATCTTACACATGTTCTTTTCAAAAATGACTGTGTAGTCTCTGTCTGTTAATCTGCTTACTGATAACAAATTATTTTCTAACTCCTTTACATGTAACACATCATTAAAGTTTTCCTTTAGCCCAGGAATGAAAACTGTACCCATTTGATTTACAGTACTGAGCTCTTTCCCATCAGCTAAAACTACAGTATTTACATTAGCTGATTTTCTATTATTTATCAAATTAATATTGTTACACATTGAAGATGATGCTCCTGAGTCAATTAACCATTTACAATTAGTATTTTGTTTTTCCTTAATCATGGTTGCAACCCCCTTTTTATCACGACTGTCCTTCAAAAATGGAGATCTGGACTGCTTGTGATACTGCCGCGGCTGCCATCTGCTCTCTCTTTGCTTGCTTCTCTCAGCAGCAAATTGTTTACAATGTCTCTGTAGATGACCAATCTTCTTGCAATAAAAACACCTCCGTTGCTCCCTGGTAGAAGCTGCTTCTTCCTGCTTTCGTAGTTCAGGCGTTGTTTGTTGTTTTGGCACAGTCCTTAAACTTGCTGAGTCACCCTGCTCAGACTTTCTTCTCAAGTTCTCTTCCAATATTCTGGCAACAATTAAGTCTCTGTTCAGCTCAGCTTCTGGCAAATTTTGCAAGCTATTTGTAATGTTGTCCCAAGAAGAGTCTAGCGATTCTAGTAAAATGTAACACTGCTGCTCTTTGCTAATTTCCACTCCTCTCAGTTCAGCTTGCACAAATAAATCTTGCATTGTTTTTAAATGTTCTATCACACACTGTCCTTTAGTCATCTTTTGTCTGTAAATTCTTTTAGACCAAAGCATTTTTGCAAACGCAGTTGAAGGAGTGTGTATTCTCTGCAAGGTATCCCACACATCCTTGGCGGACACTTTATCTCTTACGTCGTTAATCAAGTCTTCTTCTAGCATGAGATAAAGACATGCTTTTGCTTTAGCGTCTCTTTCTCGAGTGGCTGCATCAGCATCAGCTGCCAGCCCTGTTTCAACTGTCGACCACAGAGACTCCTTTATTAGTAGAGATTGGGCATATATTTTCCAGGTAGAGTAGTTATTTCTATTTAATTTACTAAACTTTAGGATCTCCATCTTAATTTGTGCAGTGACTCAATTTGACACAGTCCTTCTGAGTATGCACAGCAGACAAAACACAAAATGATTTACTCACAAGGCTCCACAAAACCTTCTTCCACTCTCTGGAACTTTCAGCTTCTGTGGATGCTGGTTGCTCTAGTATCTGGGCCCATAACCCTTGTCAGGGATGATGGGAGTTGTAGCTCTTCACCTCTGGCTCTAACTCACCACCTTGTTATGCAGCAGAGCTGACCAGCTTTGATCAGTGGTTGATGCTTCTTTCCCAAGCAGCAGAGTTTCAGAGAATAGGCTGAAGACCCTGACAAACTCTCCAAGCCTTCTCACTCTTCTTCCTGAGATGTCTCCAAACTTCTCCAGGAATCCTCTGGCTCTTGTATCTTCCCTCAAGACACCAGACAACTCAGTAGTCTTATATAAAAGATCTACTTTATTTTACTATATACATAAATACTATATGCCCTACAAATCACAATCTCTACACTTCACAATATCTCAAACTACTCCACAATATACATTAGCAACCATTGCATTTATAACCATTGTTAGACACCACCCACCGGTCAGTTTCCACCCAGTGGGTGTGTACATACATCTTGATTGGTCCACATAGATCATCCCATACCTAAGACCAACCCAAGTGTTTCATCATTTTACCTTGACCACTTAATGAGTCTCAGGTGTTTGCAATCTATCACAGGTGTTCTCAATATACCTTCTATAACTTTGTCCTTGGCTCTCAAGGCTTCTTAATTATATTATCTTTTTCACCTGTGTATCTCCCTGATTGCTCCTGCTTAGTCACTTTGACATTCACATACATATTTTTATTTCTATTACTGTATGTCCCATGTTGCTTTTTCCTTAACATTTATCACTTGGCTTTCCTCCCACAATAGACACAGGATGTAACTTTAAGAAAACGAATCTTGTCACATTTCCCCATTGCCAGAGAGTACGCAACCTATTTGCAACCTGGGCTTCTCCAGGCTTCTCCCTAATCTTTTCAAGAATGTCATTTTCCCATTCTTGAAAACATGAGGCAGAAGCCCAGGTTGCAAAACAGGTGTGTACTCTTCTGTGATGGGGAAATGTGAAAAGATCCACCTTCTTAAAGTTACAACCCACATCTATCATGGGAACAAAGGCAATGTGATAAACTCCTGTGTTGGGGGCCTACACAACTTATAGAAAGAGTGTGTGTGTGTGTGTTGTGGGGTAGCATTGGGGGATGTACCTTCAGTAACTACATGATACATGTACATCTGCTGATGCAGAATTTTACCCCACCAGTCTAAGCAGTATACCAATATGGCAACACCATAAAATTATTTAAAGACTAGGGACTTGCTACTTCTATTTCTTCAATGTCTAGATTGAATTTGTCTAGAATCTCCATCGTCGTTATTTTTGTTTTCTTTATGTTCAACAGTATTCCTGCCTTTTCACTTTCTTCTTTGATCTTCCTTAGTAGGTGTTCCAGGTCTGGGATGTTTTCTGTTAATATAATAGTGTTTGCATATCTTAGATTGTTGATATTCCTTCCTTCTATTTTCACTCCTCCTTCTTCTGTGTCCATGCCTGCTTTTCTTACAATATGTTCTACATATAAGTTGAACAGGTAGGGTGATAAGATGCAGTCTTCTCTGACACCTTTGCCAAATGGCAAAAATTCTGTTTCTCCATGTTCTGTTCTGACAGTAGCCTCTTGTCCTGAGTACAGATTCCTCATCAGGACTATCAGATGTATTGACACTCCCATGTCTTTAAGGGTATTCCATAGCCTTTCATGGTCTATGCAGTCAAAGGCTTTGTTATAGTCTTTAAAGCACACGCTGAGTTTCTTTTGCAATTTCCTGGTGCGCTCCACTAGTCATTGTATATTAGCAATGTGGTCCCTAGTGCCTCTTCCTGAACCATACTTGGACCTCTGGGAGTTCTCTTTCTATGTATGGTTGGAGTTTGTTGAATTTTGAGCATGATTTTGCTTGTGTGGAAGATTAGTGTTATGGTCCTATAGTTGCTGCAGTCTTTTGTGTCTCCTTTTTTATGGATGGGATGTATATTGATTGTTTCCAATTTGTTGGCTATCATTTTATTTTCCCTATCCATTGACATATGTTGACTGTATCAATGTGGATTGCAGCAGTTCAATTGGAATATCGTCTGTTGCTTGTGATTTATTTTTCACCATTTCTCTTATTGCAGTTTCCACCTCACTTTTTAATAATAATAATAATAATAATAATAATAATAATAATTTGTATCCCGCTTATTGGCATCAATCCAAGCGGCTTACAGTAAAAATCCCCACAACATTTATCCAAACCAACCCTATCCCCCTAAATTAAATGACATATAATTAAAATTACAGTAACATAGAATAAAAACATAACAATATAAAACTTGAACCTACTTGGGCAGGTAAGGTACCCTGATTAGTCTCTACCCCATCCATCAACATGATGGGGCCACGATGGGGATGCAGGAGTCAGAAGGTCCTAGAGTCCTGGCCAGGATAACTAGTCTGAGAAGGCCTGCCGGAAGAGATCCGTCTTGACAGCTTTCTTGAAGCTGTCTAAAGATGTCAACTGACGGATCTCATCTGGCAGGTCATTCCAGAGTTTGGGGGCAACAGCAGAAAAAGCCCTCTGAGAGGTCGCCACAAGCCTAGATTTTTGGGGATTCAGCAAATTCCTTCCAGAGGATCAGAGAGCGCGAGAGGATTATATGGAAAGAGGCAGTCCCTGAGATAGCTTGGACCCAAGCCATTTAGGGCTTTAAAGGTAATAACCAACACCTTATACTGGGCCTGGAAGCTAACAGGCAGCCAGTGGAGGGACCTCAGAACCGGAGTAATGTGGTCCCTCCTAGATGTTCCAGAAATAAGCCTGGCTGCCATATTTTGAACCATCTGAAGCTTCCAAATCAAGCACAAGGGTAGCCCCACGTAGAGCGCATTTTTGGAATTTGGGATTCATCTTAGGCTGAAACAGATGGCCCTGAAGGGGTGGCTTGATGCCGCCTCTTCTAAAGACTGATTGGGGCTGTGGCAATCACATGCCGTGGCCCCAATCCACTTTCAACCTGGCTGATGAAGGAGCGGAAAAGCTGATTAAGTTGGCAAAAAGGGGGCTTTTGCTGATCTCCTGCGGCCCCATAGTGACTTCAAGGCACTCTGGTAGCATGTGGTGTATAATGCCATGCCACTGGAGCATCTTAAAGCCACTCACATCTGGATAGCTGTCCAGCCATGCTCCAGGCACCGATGATGCCCTGAAGTGGGAGTATTTGGCCAGTTCCTTCATATGGCTCTTCATTCCATGTGTCCTTCATTTTATCATTTCTTTCATACAACTCTTGTGGGTATTGCATCCAATGTCTTTTTATTCTTTCCTGATTTTGAATTATATTATTTTTATTGTCATAGAGTGTCCCAGTCCTTGGTTTGAATTTTCCTTGATTTCCCAGATCTTGTGGGATAGGTCTATTGCTCTTTTTTTGTTGTTGTCTTCTGTTTTCCTGGACTGGTCATTGTATCATTTTGGGATTACTTCATCAGAGGATATTTGTGTGTGTATGCTGAAACAAAGGAGGGAGACTTCTCAGTGGTGGGGCCTTTTGAATGCTTCCTTCACAGAATTCCTGAGTTGGCATCAACACTATTGTTTTGGCACAAAACTTAAAATTATTTATTTGCCAGATATTTTAAAATGTTGTTTTAGCTTATGTTGAGGATGCTGCCCTAGGATGATATGCAGCAGCAGCAGCAGCAGCAACAGCTTCTTCTTCTTCTTCTTCTTCTTCTTCTTCTTCTTCTTCTTCTTCTTCTTCTATGAATAAATATTCAGAAGAAGAGGAAGCATAGATGCAATGACTTCAGCCCCTTGGTTTATCTTCTTATTTTAGCAAACCACCAGAGTTTTAACAGAAGACTCAGCTGAAAAAAATATGAGAGTTGACATCAGCTTTGCTGAACTGCAAATCTAATGCATCTTTATGTAAAGTTAATACTGTACATCTTTCTTAGCTCTCTAGCATATTGCAACAGATCATTCACCTCTTTACAAATTATAACGTATTGTGCTACATAAATATATGACTCTTCGAGGAAAGACCTTTAAATATATATTTTAATTTTTTAATTTAGTCTTTAGTTGAAGCACACACACACACACACACACAGTATGCACACTGTTGTAAAAACAGATTCCCTTAGGAATTCTAGATTTGATCTCCACACCTTTTTCTGCCCCTGTTTGATTTCATCAGATTTTTGTCACATTGATCACAAAAGTATCCCTGATTAAAATAACACTTTTTTTAAAAAAAGGAAAATGAGTGTATACTCTCTGCTCAAGTGCATTTTGCACTTGCAAAAAAAGTGTTATATCATGAATAATAGGAAAAACTTCAAATAAAAAGCAGATGGTTCCAAAGGAACCTCTTAGAAAGGTTATAATCTGTCAAAAAAGAGAACTGAACCCAACAATTTGTATGCTTAAGAGCCACACAGTAAGATGCTGTTAATGGACTATGGGTAATGATTATTTAGGCATTGGTTGCTTATTATGTCTCTGAAGCACCTACGTATTTATAATGTGTTGTTTTGGAGTCCATAAAGACCAGTAATTCAGTGTTGATTGTTCAGAAAAAAAGAATACGCAAGAGTGTATGGTAGAACATCAAACAACCACTCCTTATTTTCCTAATTTCAATCATCCTTTCCAACTCTCTGAGCACCCTGAATTATCGTTGGTACTGATTGTGAGAATAAAGACTAGTTACTTCAGTGAACGATCATAAAGTCAATCATGTGTATAAAATTACTTAGTAATTCAGCCAGCTGGTCTCTATTTGGATTCACTTTAGTTCATTAGTTTACATGGAGAATTCCCTTCACATTTATGAGCAGAGGGAGTACATAGAAACTAGTTGATAATTAATTGCAGATTTTAAAAGAAAAAATAAGACAAAATGAGAAAATGAAAAAGTATATCTGGTTCTGCTTTCTACAACTTTTGCATCATTTCTGAAGAAAGTCTTCTTTCATAATTCTATTTGAATTATCTACTAGATATATATATATATTATTTTACACATAATTTTCCTCCCTTTCCAGTACAACTATTCTTGTAGAGATTGCAAACCATGCCATGGGGTGAAGCACTTGGCTGATAAAGAGTGGACTCTAGTCACTCAGGCCACAGTCACGCCAGGATCGTGGTAACCATATGACTCACTCCCAAAGCAGGCTGCCGTCTGCAGTCCCAAGCTGCACTGTCCAGGGCCACATTTAAATGGTTTCTTTTTGCGGCAGCTTTGGGCTACCTTTGGTGGCCTCAGAATGATATTTGGCTGCTTTGGGGCATGTCTCATTTGAACACCATGCCTCCGCATCAGCCAGAAGCTGCATTATTTGGCCCATGTGTTCCAGGTCCATGAAAGAATTGCTGTTAAGCAAATCAAGACAAATATCAAAATATTTGATGCTCTAAAATAGTTCTCTTGTACATAGATAGAGGGACAAGTTTTATTTGGCCTAAGCTTTCATAGATTCCAGTCTACGTCTTCAGCTGCAGTGAGTGGATTAGAATCTACAAAAGCCCATGACTTAAATGGTTATCCTCCAGTATTCTTGCTGTAGGATTCTAATTTCTTACAATTGTATCATGTTGAGTACAAATAAATGCTTGGGATTTTTAATGCATCTGGAAAATCATATCTCTATATGCTGAAGTTAGGTGCAGTGAAGGGATTTCTGACTAAATGTCAGTGCAACACTGTGCAACATTTACAGTGTTACCAATGAACCCTACTTCCAAGTAATTATTCCTAGAACTGTAGCCCAAAAGTATGGGCAACAAGAAGCTCTTATGACTGCTGTGGCTGAATAAATAATGTACACTTGGCCTGAAGAGTAGGCCCATTTGATCACTTATTGAATGACTCAACATTTATGAAAAACTGATTGATTCAATGGGCCTACTCTACTTGGGACTAGTAATAGGATTCTGTCGCTTATCTAGAAAATTGAATTGATTGTAGCTCACTCTGGAGAGATTGTCAAGTCTTGCCATTGCAAGTGATAAGTGGATACATTCACTCTTGATTACAGATACTCTTTGTACCAAAACATAAAGAACAGTTACAGAATACAAAGGATGTTTTCTGCTTTTCCATTGACATAAATACTTTGCTCAGAATGTGTGTTATATTGTTATAACAATAAAGCTGAACCAAACAGATTGTGTGTGAGAATACCAGGGATGCATCAGCAGCAGAAGACTGTTTTCACACTATTGTAAATGCACCAGCATTTAAGTATATAAAGTGTGAAGTAGCTCAAAGAAGGCCTTGTTAGCGTGGTGACGCAGCACGTGGAAACCACGTAATGTGAAGCACCAGGATCCAGACTGTCTTCGATGAAGTAGGCAACGTTGTCAGTTACAGGAAAACTCCTTTCCCCTCCAGACAGAGCAGAGAGAGACTCAGCAGATGTCTCACTAAGAGGCTTTTAATCTTCAGACGTTCTATGTACAAAGGCTATGTACAATGATACACCAACACACTCTCCACCTTCCACAATCAACCCACATCAACCCACATGTGTGTCCAGAGGCTTGTCCCTTATATAGCCAGTGCTCCACATGGCTTTCTAGCCCTGCCTCTTCCTTTTGGACACCTGTCAATCATCATGTTTGCAGCCCCTTTGCAGCATTTACTGTGCTTTACAGCACCAGGTGACTCCCTGTCATTATGTCACCTCCTGTTTCATCAGCCTTGGTGCTGCATGACTCAGCAGTGGCCAAATGCTTAGTCATCATGGCTGCTGCCATTCACCACATTGTGCATTTTCCCTGGAACATTATTCCAACAGGCCTATAGCCAGAATCCCCCAGCCAGCATGGCTAAAAAAGTAACTTTCTTAAATTTTGAGAAGTCACTGTCTAACTGAAATCTAAGCAGTATTCTGTACTGCTCATTTCACGTGTTATAGTGTGGTTTCTAATCAAACCCATGCAGTGTGACATACAATGTACAAGCAGCTGCAATTTCAGCCCCAACCATGTGGAAGAGATTCCTCTTTATGCCATTGGTCATTTATGAATCCATGATTTACAACCTCCAAGTTGGAACAACACCAGGTTTTCAACATGTAAAGGGAACTTGTGGTATCTTTAAGATGAACTGAGTGAAATATGTTGTAGCTTTTGTAGACTTGGCCTATTTCTTCAGAGGATGGGCCTTTACAGACTGCCAGAAATAATGCAGCTTGAGGCCACTTTAAATGTCCTGGCTCAATTAAAGGAATAATGGGACAGACAAGGCTCAATATCCCAGAATCATGGGACAGAGAAATCATGGGACAGAGAAGGCTCAATATCCCAGAAAAAAATACAATTCCCATGATTCCCTAGCACTAAGCCAGGGCAGTTAAAGTGACCTCAATCTGCATTATTTCTGGCAGTCTGTAAGGGCCCATGTTTCTGAACCAGGCTTTGAAGTAGTTTATGTAAACAAATATCCTAAGCATCAGAGAAAAAATGAAAGGGACATAAAACAGATTTTAAAAATCATAGGAAGAAAGTCTAGTAAGATCCACCTGGTATGATCAAACTGGATGATAAAGACTATTTTTCTTTTCAGTATTATCAGTGTAAGATGTAAATGCTCAGGAACCATTCAAGTTAACTGATAGCTATTTCTAAGAGTCCCACCATGAAGAAATGGTTTTCTAGTGACAATCATTTAGCCACGATGATACATGGTATATGAATAAATAGAGAGAGAGAATAACTCTTCAATATACATACACTTTGTATTTAGTAAATTTCAGTGTTCAAATTATTTGTGGAGAGGAGAAGCATTATCCTGAAGCAATTCATTCTGATTTGTGATGCTCCTCCTGTTTTGAGAAAGCTAAAATTAGCAAGGTAAGGATGTGGATCTTATGTATTTCACTAAACATGACCAACATTGGTCTTACAGTCTGGTCATCGAAAAAAATGTGTTTTTGGTTTCTCCCTAAGTAACTCACTGAATTGAATTTTCTTCAGAGGATCCAAACAAAATGGACTATTCAAGACTTTCCCATATTATTTTTTATGTACCATACATATTTTTTGAATTTATAATTAGGTAGAAAGAGTCAAAATCAGAATAAACAAGAAAATGAATCCATTTAACCTACTTTTCAAAACCGATGAAAAAAGAAAATGATCCATTGTTTGTTAAAAAAAAATCCATGTGTGATTATATTAAAAAGAAAAAAAATTCATTTGAAAGCTGATCTTTAGCCAGCTACAGCTTAGTCACAGAATCAATTAAAGTTCTTCTCATTCACGGAGAAGCTGATCTTCTAGGTACAGGTCAGGTCAGGTCTAAGATCAATAATGGGTTAATGTGGTAAAGAGATTGCAATGGATAAGTAGCTGCTCCAGACATGCAGAGGCATTTGTTAAACAGAAGTTTCTCTCACAAGTGTTTTAACCCTTAAAAAGATACAAACAAAGAAAAACCTTGATTTGGAAAGTCTGGAAACATACCTTTTGTGGTATATAAGCACATTTTAGTAAATCATCAGAATATATATTTTAACAAGTTTTCATGACACTGTTGTTCAGAAAAAAATCCTGTTATGATGATTTAGTTAGAAAAAAGTTTTTCCCCAGTATTCTAGTCTGCTGTATCTGATTTATTAATACAAAGAAGGTTACTAATTTTTATCATTTATTAAGAAATAAATTCTTGTATCAATATATAAAAAAAATGAGGAATAGATACTTAATGTAGGACTTGGGCTGGGCACTAGCCCTTATAATTTGCCCTTCACAAACCCTGGGGGAAAAACACTCTAGAATTGTTATTGTTATGTGAACCATCTTAAATCTGATTCCAATTACGTATTGCAAAGTTTGAAGTCCAAGGCTTCCCATTTGTCCCTGTTCATATTTTTACAAAAATAACTTTGAAAATGACAATAATCACTTATTTGACATACTCCTGGCATGCCCAGGAATCTTGCAAGTGTTCATCTATTTATTTATTTATTTAAAAAAATATAGATATATTTGGAATTCAGGAGATTTGAAGACAGGCCAATCAGACCAGAAAAGCATGGGTGGTAATGGTAGGAGAGGAATCCCCCATGGTTAGTTATTGTTATAACAGAGGGAGATTTAACTAATTTGAATATCTGCAGTGGCTTGTATGTGTTGTATTCAAGATCACAGCTGGACAAAACAAACATTACTACTGAAGACTACACACTTCATTGCTTGTTGTTTTATTTTTAAGATGATCTGAAAAACTTCTATTTCTCACCCATTACTTCAGCACATCATCAGAAGCAGAAATAATCAGTTATAAGGATCCCTGCTGTGTAATTCAAATACACATCATTCCCAGGCCCAGGCTGTTATTCAAGGCCAATTGGAAACAGGCATCCTTCCTCACAGGGACAAATGACCTCTCTACTGACCCATGCAAATATTACATTGAGTAACTTGTCCTTGACTTAAAGGAGTTATGATCCTCATTAGTGACTTAAGTATAAACATAGAATTATCACTGAAATGTCCCATAATCAAAAACATCACTCTCTATCATTAAAAAGAATGTCAAAGAGTCTTTCTGAAGCATAACATATGCCTCATCTGAGCAGGATAAACCAAAAATATTTATAGGGCACTTTGTACTGGTAACAAACAGCACAGAACATAGACACGTTCCTTTTTGCGGAATACAAGTTTCAGAATCCCCAGACAGCATGGTCACTAGAGTTATACCCTCCTACCCAAATACTATTGTTTTCCAAGTTCTGGAGTTATGGAACCATAAACCTTATTGAAACTTAGGAGGTTTTTCATCAGGCAAAAATGTTAAAAATCATACAAGATTAACTCAAGATTTTCTACCTTCGACGAAGGTAAAGCTCATTGTTCTACAATCTGGCACTACAATTTGGCAACTTTTACCTATACAGCACCTTAACATTTTTTCAGATGTATCACAGTCTCAGATGTAGAGACTCCTTGAGAAATTCATTGTTCTCTGCCTAAGAATGGAGCATTCAGGGGTAGCTGTGTTGGCCATTTTGCAAATTCAAACAAAAATCCATCAGTGATACCTTTATTGGCTAACCAAAATGTCCAATATACTTGTTGCAAACTTTCGAAGCTCCATGAGCTTCTTCATCAGGCAAGATATTACAAACCAAACAGGAGAAAAACAATTGGAGATGTTAGTCAGATGCCTACATGCTGTTTCAGTCTTTTGTTAAGATGGTATATGGTGGGGAGGATATCTTTTGCAGGTAGGCTTCTCCTCCTTCTGGCCCTGTGGCTATAGGGAGATTCTCAAAGTCCAGGAAATTTAAAATCCATTTGTATCTCAACAGGGACTCCTCTTTTGCAATCCAATATTTCTCCATTCCAGTGAGGTCACAGGCCTCTATGTGGTAGAGAACAATGGATTCCTCAAGAAGTCTCCATGTTTTTGCATCAGGAATATTTTCATAGATGTAGAGGAATCTTTTGGTGGATTTAGAGGACCTCACTGGAATATAGATAGATAGATAGATAGATAGATATAGATATAGCAAAGTTATAAAGCATGGAAAATGCATCATACTCTCTTGATATATTATCCAGCCACAAGTAATATATAATTGCATTGAAGAGATAATCTAGGGCAATAATCTGGTAGACAAAAATTGAGTTGTGAGAATTTTCGCCCCAACTGAAAAAACAAAAACAATTTAATTATATTTCTCTCAGCCCTGATGGTGTAGCTAGGCCAGTTTTTTCCTGATCATTCTAATACTCTTTATTTCCTTACAATGTTTACATGACTCTTTGTTCTTTACATTGAGGCTGTTCAAGTGGCTGCCACCAATGAAAGACTCACATTGGTTTCAACAAGCTCTCAAGATCAGCTCAATGGTTTACGTGGGAGGGATATAATTAAAAAGAATGTCTTTGACTTCTCACTTCACTGTCCAAAGGTAGTGGCCTTAGAATTCAAAACACATTGGCACTTGTATGGAAACTAAGAACAAAAAGGACTGTTCTCTTTATGATCTATTTTGTCAACCATCTATTATTCAGGTCAAATTTAAGTTGAAACTTTAAATATCATAGGTTGCCCAGATTGAAGATTTCTAGTGCATATCAGATCATTCAGAGATTTGTTTCAACACTAGTGGTCGATGAGAAAGTTTGCCTGGTGCAATTATAATAAATATGAATTTTGCTAAGCTTGTCTGACTATAACCTGATAGTTCATTCAAGTGTTAGCAATTGTTGAACCACAGAATTATCTGTTCCTGTATAGGTACTGAAGGTGGCCATTTTATGACTGTCAACCGCTGCATCTCAAAATATCATGCTTTACCACATCATATCTATTCCATAGTTGAAGACACTCAACTGTGTCATAGTGAATCAAAATTCTAGTCTTTAATTAAAACAATAGATTAGGAGTGTTTTTATTTTCATTACATGCACAAATGAGATTTCAGTTCAAAATAATAATAATGATCTTCTGGAGATATCTTGATGCAGCAAATGGAGATAACTTACTGCATGCAACAACAGTGCAAAACAATACTAAGAAAACACTGAACGTAATAAAGTCAATTATTTATTAAAGTAGAATAGCCTACTTAGAAAATGGGTTTGAAGGAGTTAATTCAGTTTGAAATTTATGTGATTGTGTATGTGTGTGTGTGTGTGTGTGTGTGAGAGAGAGAGAGAGAGAACAATGAGACATAGCACAGTAAAAAAGAACTCATTATTACTTTGTATGACTACTTAGGAAAATCTGAACATTTCTCAGTTTTTAAAATAAGGAAAGAATATATGTACAAATGCATAAAATTACAGTATATCTGTACTTAATTATATAAATCATTTATCTGAAATCTCTGTACACCTTTTAAGCACTATTTAAAATGCTTGTTTTTAATGTCTTGTGTCAAAGTATTTTCATGTTATTATGGAGAAATGCTTCATTATTTAACCTGAAACAATTCACAACTGTGAGAAGTTTATATTCTATATCACAATATCTCAGGGTAACATATAACTTATAGACTATTTTCATTTTGTATGGACAACATTCTGTGAATTTCAGATATCCCCCCCCCCCCCAGTGAATTCCATTTGTAGTTCACTGTTGCCTGAAGTCTGCCAAATGAAATCTTTCTTATTCATAGAATTAAGAGTGTATCTGTTTGGAAAGCATTTAAAATTCTCTGTGCATAGTATACATGCAAAAGGGGAATAAAACCCTGCATACTTACAAGGGCTTTTTGTTGGTTTCAGTAGAGCCTAGATTAAGCATCTCTTGTTCATTTAGCACATTTGAAAGGAGCTGAACTTTTAAGATTCTCATTTGTCAGCCCCCATCATTTCAATTGACAGCTGACAGTTGTAAAGTGAGATACACATAAACCATGCTAAGTGAAATGCTGCTAATAAACACTATTGTTTTTTTCAACTACCAAAAACACCTCAAGCTACTTTTCTAGAAAGTAGTTTATCTTTAAGAATGATCCTTTTGCTGGGTCATTTGTTGTTTGCTACCTGTAAGGAGAAACTAAATAGGAAAAAAGAGAAGAGGTGTGAGCCCAAATGTGCAAAAGTGAGTATAAAATTTGTGACATCCGCAGATACTAAGCATGTGCTGTTGTTAATATAGCACCTGCTGGTCACATAACACTTTACAGAATATAACACAATTGTCCCTCAAACTTTACAAACAAAAGTTATTGATTGTAATCTAAAGTTACAATCTAAGGCTTTAGGTGGCCACAAAAGTAGGGGAGGTAATAAGAGGCTGTCTAATTGAGAATCTGATATTGCTAAATAAAATTTACTAGTAATCCTATAAAGATCTATTCTTAGGTAAGTAATATTTAATTGAGTGGTGCTTACTCACAGGTATGTGTGCATAAGATTACAACTAAAGAGCACAATTATGTATATGGAAGTTAAAAAAAACAGGAGGGAAGGAGGGAGGGAGGGAGAAGGAATATAGTAGCCCCTTTAAGATTTTAATTTTTGTGAATATAAACCCATTTCTTTGGATGCAGTAAAGAGTGATATCCACTCTGTATTGCATGTGGAAATAAGTCCACTGAATGCAATGAGGTTCACCCATTGCATGGGGACATTGCATCAATTTCCCATGCAAGTAAAGTGATGCTCAAAATTCTACAACAAAGACTTAAAAATATGGAGCAAAAATGGAAGATGTCCAAGCTGGGTTAAGGAAATAAAGTAGCACTAGGAATTATATTGCAAACATAGATTGGATAATGGAATGCACAAAAAAATCAAAAGAAAATCAGGCTGTGCTTTATAGTTTATAGCAAAGCCTTTGATTGTATAGAACATGAAAACTATGGATCACTTGGAAAGAAATGGTGTGTCACAACATTTGATTGTCCTGATGCCTAGAACAGTAAGGAGATGTTTTCTGAGAAGGTCAACTGTTTATTTGGTGTGTTGTTGTTGTTGTTGTTTAAAAAAAGCCCAATGTGTTTCAGTCTCAATAAGAAAATATCTTTTTCAGGGACCTTCCACAGAAATCAAGGAGTTGAGAACACTCCAAAATACAGGACCATTGAGTGCTGAGTGTTTTGGAGAGTTCTACAGATACTATGGACTAAAAACAAATCAATGAGTTCTAGAGCAAATCAAGTCTGACGTTTCCCTAAAAGCCAAGATGATTAAATGAGACTGTTGTACTTTGGCCATATTATGAGAAGTCATGGCTCACTAGAGAAGACAACAGTGCTTGGTAAGGTAGAAGACAGTGGAAAAAGAGGAAGGATGCATTCCAGATGGTTAGACTTAATCAAGGGAGCCATGGCCCTGAGTTTGCAAGATCTGAGCAGGAGCTGTACAGATGGGCAAAAAGAGATGATTTCAGGCTGACTTGCAGGCATGGCATTTAGATGATGTACACCAAAAAGATGGCAGGAAAAATGCCCTCTAGGTACTGCATGCCAGGAAAAGCTGCTCCAAAAAGGAGCAACTTTTTTCACTTCTTCCAGAAAGATGCGCACCTTTGCAGGTGCATCTATATGCAGTGACAGCGGGAAGACAGAAAAGGGCTGCCCGAAATTTAAAACGCCCATGTAAATGCACTGTCACACATGTGGCAGAGTTTGAGTCATCAATTCAGAGCATGCGCTTATGAAGAAAGTTTCAATTTAAGGCCCAGGTGTGGATGCATTGCCGCAGGTGTGCCTGCATATTACAACCCTAGCCCTAGCCCTAACCCTAATTCTTACAGTATGCATGCACCCTAGCAACTACTGGGATGCTGAAAGTGTTGCTGCTGGATGTTTCACTCTGAGAAAGTGATAAGGGAAAAGTTTCACTTTTAACCTTGACCCCCATGCATATTCCAGTGTTATTTTCCCAGTGGTCTTGTGCAGCTGCGCAGGTCTATAGCTGTGCTCTGTCGGCACTTGTCTTCTACAGTGGGCAGAATGGTAGAGCTATCTACAAGTGATGAGCCAAAGAGAGGGAAAGGGACGTCATGGTCCCATGAACAGACGGCTGACCTGATAGCTCTGTGGTCACAACCACATATTCTAGACAAATTGAGAAAATCCTTCTTGAATTTTAAAACATTTAAGGAGATGGCAAAAGGCATGAGTGATAAAGGCCACCAATGCACTTGGGAGGAGTGTTGTCAGAAGACCAAAAACCTCAGGGGAGATTACAAAAAGTTTAGGGATCACAAGGCCAAAAGTGGCTGGGGTCCCTCTACCATGCCCTTCTACAAGGAATTCCATGCCTTCTTTGCTAAGGCACATTATGTACCAGTAGTGAAGTTGCTAGGGTCCCAGTTGGCCAACCAGCCAGAGTTGAAACTGTGGAGGAAACCTCTGAGGCAGAATGCACCCAGAACCTTTTCATGCCCTCTCAAGGTAAGATGTGCCAGGGCCCCTGGGAAGGGGTGCAGGGGACAACACTAGGGTAGGCAGAGGGCAGAGATTACCTCATCTCTTGTTATTTAGATGACCAGGATGAACACCCTGACTCAGATGTGGACATCTCCTCTATGAGACCACCATCCTGTGCTGGAGAGTGTGCCTCTACATCTTCCATGAGGAGACCACCATCTCGTGTTACAGAGGGGAGCACTACATCTTCTACAATCAGTAGCTAGGAGAGGGTAGATCCTGGACAATTCACTCAGCTGATGGGTCAGGTCAAGGCTGCACACGGTAAAGTCATTCCCAGTTATTACAATAAATGCATTCCATCGTATGTACGCTTGCAATCAAAAGGCATAGCAGTTTGTATGGCTTTTGTGACATCTTCTGCACAGGTGCGCAGGTGTTCAGAAGACCTGCACACTACTTTTCCATCCTGACATGCTTGGGGGAGGGGGTTGTCTCATGGAAGAACGTTTGTCTATGTGTCCTGTTGACCATGTCCCTTGCATGAACACTAGCTGCATGTATCCAGTCTGTCCACACAAACCTCCCTTGCATGTACCTCTCCCCTCCCCCCCGATCTCTGTGGAACATGTTTTGTGTGTAAACTATGCCCTATGCCATATATGTCCCATAGAACAAGAAGTAGGATGAGAAACAGAAGAAGAAACAGCTAATCCCAGAGCTGCAATGCCATGGCAGCCCGCCTGGCTGAGATAAAAAAAGAAGAGGGTGCATCACTCAGCAGCCACAACAACTGCTAGTGCCCTGCATCAGTTCATGAATCATAGCTCAGACCACATGAACAGACTCCTCGAACAGGGGACTGTGCCTATCAGCTCAGAGAGAGGCAGGCACAGCACCAGAGGGAGCTGAGAGAGATCCATCCAGCAGCAGAAGTGCCTCACTGCCACCCTGGAAGTGTAGAATGGTCTGCTGGGCCAGCTTGTAGAAGTCATAAAGGGGGCCCACAGTGGCACTGGTGGCAAAGAGGACAGTGTGGAGGAGGGTGGAAGAAGGAGGGGCAGCCCCTGGCCCTGAAGGAGGGATCTGTGGAGCTGGGCAGAGGAAGGAGGGCCAGCTCTCCAGCCTTGGAGGAGAGGGTTACTATGAAGGTGAGATCCCTATGCAATGCCCTGTAGATGAGTCTGCCAGCCTCTTCAGAGCGAGGTGGCAGTGCCACAGCCCTCTCGCCATTCCCAAAGACAGAGAGCAAGTAGAAGGGAAGGGGATGTTGCAGCGATCACTAGTAGCAAGGCAGGCACCACCAACCTCCCCCCCCCACTATGCCCACCTCTCTGATTCTCCTCATTGGTTCCCTGCCATGATCCTGTGTTGAACATGCACACCTGCACATAAAACATCACAAGGTTTAAGAATGGAAAATTTATTAATAAAAAAGATGGCCTGTACTGATCACGGTATAAATATATATATATATATATATATATATATATATATATATATTTAAAAGAACAATAACAATTTTGGAGCTATGTACAAAGGGGAAGGGGAGTGGAAAGTGCTTCAGGGAGGGGGAAATGGGGGTTGGAGGGGCCTGAGTTGGTCCAGGATGGCTGTCGAGGACCTGTTTCATTTGATCCTCGATGGCAGCCACGCTTTCCTCAAGACATCAATGTGCAAGGGGAAAGAAAAAAGAAAAGTATGGTTAGGAGGTTACTATGCACCCCATCACCCAATGCCATAGCCAGGGTTCCTAAGTGCTCTAAACTCCCTCCTCCATTTCCCTGCCACTCTTACCTCGCTGGTGATCCTGCTCCCACTTTCTTGGAAGTGGGCCAAGCGGGAGGCATCAAGAGCCTCCTGTCCTCCTTCCCCTGCCGGATGGCGGCTCAGGCCAGGCTCCTCCTCAGCAAGACCTCCTGTGAAAGGGGCAGACACCATTTACAAAGCTGCTATGGGAAGTGGTAGGGGAGGGGAGGGGAGGGACAGGAATGTTATGAGGCTGTAGTCATGTAGCCATCACCTCTCCCCTTGGGGACCTACCTCCTGGCATGGAGGCTGCTGTGGTTGTGGAGGGATGGCATGGGCTCCCTTTGCCTGGCCCTCCCTGCCAGGGGTGACTTCAGCCTCTGAGGAGGGCGAGGACAAGGAGGAACTAGCAGGGTCCCTCCTCCGTCCCTGACATCGCCTCTGCCATGCATCTGTAGTTGGGGACAGGAGGGACATAATTAGGATCCATGGATATGGGTAAGGAGGGAGGGGAGGGATAGATAAGGTTGTGGGAAGGTAGGAATGGGCATCAGGGACCGTGGCAGGGGCCCGGCACTTACCTGGAGGATGACAATCTTGCCATCATTGGTGGCCTGCCCTCATTCAGAAGTTGCACAGCCATTCATAGAAAGGAGGCCTCTTCCTCAATGGAGGAAACTCGCCATAATCCTCAAAGAAGACCCCCTTCAGTGCCTTGAACTTGGTTTGACACTGTTGAAGGGTCCTCCTGAAGCCCTGCTGTTGGAGGGCCTGCACAGCTTGATGGAAGTACGCCAGTTGGGCCAGTTGGTACTTACCATCACCCTTCTCGTGGCTGCTTCTCCAGTGAGGGCATGAAGGAGAATGCCTACCTCCTCATCTGTCCAATAGGCAATTCGGATGGGCACTCTCCTCCTGGCCGCCATCGTTGTCCTGGAGAGCTGCGGAGGTTCGAAGGGCATTTATGGGCAATTGTGGCTGAGGATAAAGTGGCCCACCTGGCTCCTAACCAATGGAGACCCTCAGAGGACAACTTTGTATCTAGCCTCTGAGCTATCAATGGTTACAATAAAATGGGCCATAAGGGAAGGCTGACTGTTAGGGACTTGATACATTGTTAGAGATTTCAGTTGGTTGTTCTTGCACTGTATCTCTCTGTGGCCAGGAAAACTGGCACTGGGTGACCCCTCCTTGCCCTTTTGCGTGTGTGTGTGTGTCCCTTAGGCTCATGGTTAGGAATAATTCCATAAGAGCATGAATGATGACCATACACAAAGTGTGGATAATAGGATATGTTTATTCAGCTGCTTATCATGCCACAATACAGTAGTGTTCTAAGATCACAGATAGGAGAGGGGATACTTCAGATCCTCCTGGTGTCAAAGAAGTCTGCCAGGGCCTCCTTCACAGCCTCCCCTTCTCTCTGCTTCACAACGTCATTGTCCTTCATGAGTGCCCCCAGGGTGGGCAGCACAAAGTGGCTCCTGTGGTGCAGTCCCTCTTTCAGCACCTGGCCCTTCATCTCGCAGATGTTGTGGAGGATGATACATGATGGGGCATCTCTCAGGTGGCATCAGAAGGGCAGTGTACTGTGTACTCTAGCAGTTGACTCTTCTATGTCCTTTGAGTCATCATTACTATCCTCTATGCATGCAGCTGTTGCAGTGGTCTGTGGGAGCATCATTGTGGTGGCTCCTCTGCCTGTGCATTGCAGACTGACTGCCAGTGCAGGCCACACGGGTGACATGGCATCCATGATGTTGCTGCCTCTCACAGTGTGCAGATGCATAGCAATGCCAACATTACTATTAAAAGGGATGTATGTATTTCGTAGTCCTGTGCATGTGCACATGCTTCTGAGAGAACGGGGAAAAAAATCAAAGTAGCCACTGCCAGCCCATGCTCCCCATTTAGGCCATTCTCGAGGTCAGCAGTGTGGTTGGTGGGACTTCAATACGGCTTCAGAAAAGCTACACTGACTCCCTCCCAGTGCAGTTGCTCCATCCCCATTTAGGGTATCCTCGGGGCAGGCGGTGCGGTTGCTGCAGCTTAGAGAAAAGGCAGCTTCATGTCACCTTTTCCTGCCCATCTGTACATCCCCCTAGAAAACTGACAATTAGAAGTAGGGCCCACCTCTGGAAGTCTGGTTAATTAAAGTTCCTGAGATTTCATTTGTCAAAAAGATTTCAATTAAGATGGAACTTGCAAAAAAGAAATTGATGATTTAGAGCAGTACCCAACAATGGACTTTCAGTGGAGTCCAGTGAAATTGATATGTGAATGTATGAATTCTCATCCCACTGCAGTCTTCCATGCCATGGGAAAGACTACTTCAGATGTTGGCTACTAGGGTTGCTGCAGGGGAGAGGAGGGGATGGAAAGGAGGCTCTGTTATTCAATTTTGGCACTGGTTCTTGATTTTTTTTAATAGGCATTGATGTTGGAAGAGTGATAGGAAAACTGAAAAGATGCAAGTCACAGTGCATCTTACTAAACATATTTAAATAATAGCTGGATATTTATTTATTTATTTGTATATTTATTGCACTTATAGCCCACCTTTCTTCCAAAATGTGATCCAAGGTGGCTACTGTGATTGGATATAGCTATTGCCAGATAATAGCTTATTTTTGTGAACAGAATATTTTATTTGAGGGTTTTTATTTGTTTGTTTTTGGCACATGTTTTGAATTTAGAATATAAATTCAATCTGCAATGACTGCTTCTTTTTTCATGAAGAAACAGTGGATATTTGACCTGAGGCAGATTTGGTTTATACTCTTAAAATACGCTTACAGTTTGGAAAATGAGAAAAACAGTTTTCATAAATATTATGCCAAATGATTATACAGTAAAGATCTTTAGAATCTTTGAGAGGCTTTGTCCTATATGCTTTAGCCTGAGGAAAACTGCCAGTACAGGGCAATACCCATTGAACCAAGTAATATACTAGGTGTATGGTCATGGGTTGCCACTACTAAAAACATGTTATTTAGAACATGTACGCACTTGTAAACATACTGTCGATGGCCTAATTTGTGGAGCCCCTGAGTGACTGATATAAATCCTGCCTATTAAAAACATTCTTGTCAATTACCTTGTCAGTTTTAATCTAAGCGCTCATTGAAAGGAGTTACTTTTATGTGTTCCCCCTTGGGGCTATCACTGCTTGTTTATAATGTAACAACCACACCCCTAAAGGAACCGCAAGGTAATAAAAATTATTCTTATAATATACACATTATAAGAATTCCCTGTAGTGCTGATTGCTTTAATGATGTAACTAAACACTACTCAATCTTGCCAGAACCAAATGCCTTTTAAAGTAAGAATGCCAAGAAAAGTATAGGCCACCGTGGAAAGGTGATAATTACCTAACTGGGCATAGAAACACTATTGGATCATCTTAGCTAAATGTATTTTAAGTGAATGAATGAATGTATGATAAATACATATAGTGAAAAAGTTAGATTCTTTAACAGAGAAGTTCTTTGCGTGCCTGTTCAGAACAGAGTGTTTATTCAGGTTTAGCTGAGAATAATGTTCCAAGTGAGGTAAAAACTGAGTAAATAATGTAATGGCCATAAGTGTAAACCAGAAGTTACAGGTCATATTTTTGGACTATAGACACATTAGGTGACAGCCTCAGGAGGTCTTAGGCAAGCCACAATTGTCACAGCCCCAGTTTCCTTCTCCTCCATTTGTTTCCCACATGGAGGAAATAATACTAGCCTACTTTACAAGGCTGTTTTCAGGGCTCCCCAAGATATTTTGTGGTCCCAGTCAAAGGACAGGCTGGCACTGCTCTTTCTTCTACATACAGAGTTTGAGTTGACCAGTAGTTTAATTTTATCTCAGCATTGCTAATAGATACTCTGAGTCCTATGACATACTCAGTGTACAGGATGTGTTGTTGTCATTGTTGGTTTTGTCATTAACATTATTATTATCACTATCATCATCATCATTATCCAACCTTTTCCCCAATAACGGGACTCTAACTTAGAAAAATTGAAATTAATAAGATAAAAGCATATAAAAAGACATAAGTAAACAAAATGATAAACAATTAATGTTAAAATTAAACTAGCCACAAAATTAAAACCTTTTAAACTTATCCATCACAAAAGAAAGAGAGAGAGAAAGAAAACAACAACAACAAAGAGATAAAAGTAAATACAATGTTACTGTTAAAAGTCTTTGATGTCTGTTCCTAAAAGCCTGTTGGAATAAAACAATTTCCACTTGCCAATGAAAGAAAGTATGAAAGGAGACATCCTAGCCTCCCTAGCAAAAAAGTTTCAAAAACTGGTAGCAACTAGCATCCCCACTAGGTGTGCCTGTGAAAGTGGTGGGATTGAGAAGGGGCTCTCCCTGAAGCATCTTGGAGAGCCTCATATTTATTTTTCATTTATCTTATTTATTGAATTCATATCTCACCTTTCTCCTGAGATGGGATTAAAGACAGCTTATATAAAAATATGGTCCCTCAGATAAATTTGACCTGAACTATATAGAGCTTTATTGGTCATAACCAGCACTTTGTGGCATAAGCAACATACGAGAGATGGGAATGGTGAAGGGATCAGGAGGAACAGCTGGGCTACCTTTGCTGCATCTTGCATTTGTCACACAAGGGAATTGCCCCACTCTGCTTGTGGTAGAACCACCCCTGAATGTTGCAATAATATAGAATTTTTGTCAAGTGCTTTGGACACCTTCAACCCACCATTCAAATTTGAAGTACTACAATCATTTAGAATCACATGGAGACAAAGCAGATGGCGCAAAAGGTCCATGCCAGGAGCTTTTAGCTCAGACCACAGCAGGTGCATGGACCTGGCCTCCATCTGGTTCACCGCCATGGTCCTGAACTTGGCACTAAAAAGAAGTGGCATCTTACTGCTTCTTTTGGGGACAGTTCTTCCTGGATGAGGTGAACCTGGGGCGGCTTCTGGCCATGTTCAGGGTGTGCATCATTTGAACACCACATGCCCAACACAGCCTGGTGGTGGCTCTTTTGGACCATCTGTTTGAGGCCATGGTCTCACGACAGGATTTTATCTTCCTCCATAGCTCTCAGTGAGAGTCTGGCCATCACCGTCACTTCTGCTGAGTTCAGAATAGGGTGCCCAGATATGTGATCAACAAGGAGGATGTTGCCCTACCCTCTCCTTATTGATTGCTTGAGTGCCTTGTTCTGACCTCAGCAGAAGTGACAGTGAAAGTCAGTCTCTTTCAGGGAACTTCTTGGCCAGTGAGGCTGTGGCAGCAACAGCTCTGTAAAGGATCCATCCACTTTTTTTGTGGGTTTTTTCGGGCTATGTGGCCATGTTCTAGAAGAGTTTCTTTCTGATGTTTCGCCAGCATCTGTGGCTAGCATCTTCAGAGAAAACTGAGATGGAAAAGCATGGGTGTATATATACTGTGAGACCCTGGGTAGGGAGGAGTGGTTCCCAGGTGAACTGTGTGTTGTTCTGTCTTGAATAGGTATTGTTCTGTGTTAATGGCAAGCTTCAGGATATGCAATCAAGGATATTGTCTGCTGTTCCCATGTAAACTGTGTATTGTTCTGTGTTTGAATAGGTGTTGTTCTGTGTTAATGGCATGGCTTCCAGGTGAGGATATGCAATCAAGGAGATTGTCTGCTATTGTCTGCTGGGAAAGCTCCTGACCCTGTTTGGTTTTCCCTTTGCATTTGCTGAGTACAGATTTTCTTATTTTGTAGGACTGGTAGCCATATCTTGTTTACTTTGAGGGTTTCTTCTTTCCTGTTGAAGTTGTCTGAGTGTTTGTGGATTTCGATGGCTTCCCTGTGCATTCTGACCTGGTAGTTGTTGGCATGGTCCAGGATTTCAGTGTTTTCAAACAGCATTTTGTGCCCAGGATGGTTTATGATGTGTTCTGCTACTGCTGATTTTTCTGGCTGGCCCAGTCTGCAGTGTCTCTCATGTTCCTTGATTCGTGTTTGGATACTGCGTTTGGTGGTCCCTATGTAGACTTGTCCGCAGCTGCATGGTATGCGGTAAACTCCTGCGGCTGTGAGAGGGTCTCTCCTGTCCTTCGCTGAGCGCAGCATTTGTTGGATTTTCTTGGTTGGTTTGTAAACCATTTGGAGGTTGTGTTTCCTCACTACTTTCCCTATTCTGTCAGTGACTCCTTTGATATATGGTAAAAATACCTTCCCTTTGGGTGGCTGCTTGTCTTCAGTCCTCTGGGTTTTTCTGGGTCTGGTAGCTCTTCTGAAGTCTGAGCTGGAGTAACCATTTGCCTGTAGAGCCTGGTCTAGGTGCTTCAATTCCTCTTCCAAGAAGTGGGGTTCACAGATGCGTTTTGCCCGGTCTACCAGTGTTTTTATTGTGCTTCTTTTTTGTCCTGGGTGATGGTTAGAGTTCTTGTGCAGGTATCTGTCTGCATGTGTGGGTTTTCTGTATACTGTGTGTCCCAGACGTTGGTTAGGTTTGCGGATGACTAGGACATCTAGGAATGGCAGTGTTCCTTCCTTTTCTTTTTCCATAGTGAACTGGATGTTGGGGTGGATGTTGTTCAGGTGATTCAGGAACCCAACCAGATCTTCTTCTCCATGGCTCCAAATGGTGAAAGTGTCATCCACGTATCGGAACCAAGTTGTGGGCTTTTTCGGTGCTGTTTCCAGGGCTTATTTTTCAAAGTGTTCCATGTAGAAGTTTGCGATCACTGGGCTTAGAGGGCTTCCCATTGCTACCCCATCTCTCTGTTCGTAGAATCCATTGTCCCACTGGAAATAGCTTGTGGTGAGGCAATGTTCAAATAAGGTTGTGATGTCCTCTGGAAAAATTTGCTGGATGAGTGTCATGGTGTCCATTATGGGGACTTTGGTGAATAGGGAGACCACATCGAAGCTGATTAGTATGTCTCCGGGTTGAAGTTCAAGGTTGTTGATTTTTCTTATGAAGTGAGTTGAATCCTTGATGTAATGGGGGCTTTGCCCTATATGGGTTTGTAATTGTGTGGCCAGAAACTTGGCCAAATCATATGTGGGAGATCCAATGGCACTCACTATGGGTCGGAGTGGAATGGAGTCCTTGTGAATCTTGGGAAGTCCATATAGTCTTGGTGGGAGAGCCTCAGATTTGCACAAACTTTGTCTTGTGGTTGGCTGAATTGAGGAGTTTTTGATCAGGGTGTTGGTTTTCCTGGTGATTTTGTTGGTTGGGTCTTGTTTCAGTTTTTTGTATATTGTAGGATCCAGGAGTTCCCTGATTTTTTGTTTATATTGTTCTGTTTCCATGATTACTGTGGCATTGCCTTTGTCTGCTGGGAGAATGATGATTTCTGGGTCTGAATTGAGGTCCTTGATGGCTTTCCTTTCTTTTCTGGTTATGTTGCTGGGACGTGGTTTTGCCTTGCGCAGAATCCTTGCTGTTTCTCCTCTTATTTCTTCCGCTTCCTCCTCTGGGAGATGGTGGAGTGCATCCACTTTCCATCCACTTTCTTGCTCTGCTCAGCACAGGACAAGAGAGATGATATCATATTTGCAGTCTGGACAACTGGATCAGACCCAGTCCAGCTGTCCAGACCTGGAGGTACCACTAACAGCTTAAAACAGTGGCTTTTTTGTGTGGATGTAGTCATATGTTGTCTGGACAGATCGCACTGTGACCACAATGAGTCTCAGTGAGCTTAGTGTAGATAAGCTTCTATAATACTTAAATTACTATACCATGCTAGCTCATGATGACCATTTGACTAGAATGTTATTTATCTAGATTAGATATTTTCCGTGCTTTCATGTGACAAATGTGTGTGTGTGTGTGTGTGTGTGTATGTGTGTTCCAGAGTCTAAAGTGACTATCTTGGTCAGTACTTTATCAACCCTTCTTCAATTCTAGTTTGTATATCCTACATATAGTGGTAAAATGTACTTTTCAGATTATGCATGAAATGACAAATACTACAATCAATCAAGTGATTTGGTCAGGACATCTTCTAGCTCTCTGAAAGTGTGAAATCAAAATTTCTCTTTTTAGGGATCTATTTTCTTTTATTGCTCTCTGAAATGTCATTCAGATGCTGCTTGCAGTTTCACCAGGCATTTTATCCATTCATTCTTTCTGTTAACTGAGCACCAGCTAGCTTTTAAACTCAAGAAATCACAAGTATTGCCTCTGGTTAAAAGTTGGATGAAAGATGTTGAAAGGCAACTCCATGGAAGAGATTTGCTAATATTCATAATGCTATTAAACAAACTTTGATCTGCTTCATCCTTGCCTCATAGTCTCTGTTCTGAGAACCCCTCTTAGCTCCCATTACTCTGCATGGAACCACTTTATTCATGCAAGCATCACAGTAAAATTAGTTGGTTCAGCTGTAAAATGATATTGCAGGAAAAACAAAGGTCAGCCACAGCTTTGAAGTATGTTGTTCAATGTGTTGAAAGTTTTTGATGTGTATAGTCTCTTTAGGCTTTTGGAGAACATCAATGGACAGATTTTTTAACATGGTGTTTATCACTAAGCTAAACATGTAATGAGTACATTTTTCTGATGATATAATTTTTTGGACAAACATATTTTAAAGCTTTTTGGACACTTCACAGATATTTTCCTTTCTAATATTATCACATTTCATATATTATAAATGCATTTGCAAATACTTGGTCATGAAAAGGATGAGATGCACCTCTCTTTGCTTTCAAGAAATATGTTAGCTTCTCTTGGAAAAAAAATATGGACCAACATAGTTAGAGATGGAAACCATATGCTATTTGGGGGATAGGGGGTGGGGGAAGGAGGGATGGGACTTAAACTGACTTATTTGTTTTTGATGTTTTGATATGTTGTGCGCCGCCCCGATTGCTTGGCAGAGGGGCGGGATATAAATAAAAATTATTATTATTATTATTATTATTATTATTATTATTATTATTATTCCAGGTGTGGCTGAGAGCAAGAACCATTGATGGAGTTTTATGTAAAGAGATAAAAATCTGTACATGGGCTGTCAGAGACCATTTGACTGAATAAAATCACTGTTCTTAAAACACTGCTGATATTCTTAAATTAGGATTGAATGAGAAACACCTGGGGAAGAACTGATATTCCGTGCCAGGCTCTATGCAAAGCACCAGAGTGACCACATTTAAAGTATGTAAATTGGGTGTGTCCAGGTAGATCGTGTAATACAGGAATAATTGGAAGGCAATGGATGATGTTATATCTAAGGGACAGGGAAACTAATGACAAGGCATGTGCATGAAACATACCTTGATTACATCCTGTTTGGATTACTGTAATGTACTGTATGTGGGTCTGCCTTTGGAAGCAGGAAACTCCAAGTCCAAAATATTGCAGCCAGGATGCTGGCCAGGGTTGATTAGAGGGAGAACATAACTCCCATGTTGCAACAATTTTCCTGGCTACTGGTTTGATTCCAGACAGAAGTCAATACACTCATTATGACCTCTTCTTCTTGTTGTTAACTGCCTTCGGGTTGACCTCACTTCATGGCAACCTTATGAATGAGACATCTCCAAGACCTCGACAAACAGGTGAGAGAACCGTGACTAATATGTGAATGTTGGGGAGTCAGAAAAAGGCAATAAGGTGGGGACAGTGGAGTGGGGTGGAGTGGTGGGCTCTGTTTATGCATGTTGCTCTGCAGTGCCCCCTGTGATCTGAATGGGGGGGGATCACTCATTTTGTCACTGTGGAGTGAGACATTCCCCTCCTTGGACCATTGTCTGCCAGTCATGTAAATCCTTCACATAACTCTAATTAATGAAAGAACATCCATTTTTATTCCATTCTTATTTGGAATTAGATCTGGATGAAACTTTTTCAGCCCAATGTTTTTCAATCAATTCTTGAAGGTGAAAGTGGAGCAAAAATCCCTTGCCTGAATTTTGATGCAGTCTTTTCTGGTGATAGAGAGCCAGTGTGGTGTATTGATTTGAGCATTGGACTACAACTTTGGAGACTAGTTTTCAAATTTCTGCTTAGCCATGGAAATCCACTGAGTGACCTTGGGCAAGTCACACTCTCTTAGGGTGACACAGACAGGTAGGAAGGCATGGCCACAAGCCGCTCCCGGACCAATCACCCTGGGGCTGCAGCGAACACATGCCATGGGCCCAGGGGCACCTCCTGCCATGGTCCCAATTGGACTGCAGAAGGAATGGAAAAAATCCACTCCTTTTGAGTAGGTTTTGGGCTGTCTTAGGTGGCCCTGGCATGGCCCTGGGTGGCTTCATGTCATTTAAATGCCATGCCCCCAGAGTGGCTGAAAGCTGCCCCCATCTGCCTGTCTGTTTCGGGCCTCAGCCTCAAAGGCAAATCCCCTCTGAATAAATTTTGCCAAGAAAACCCCATCATTGATTCACCTTAGTTGGAAATAACATGAAGTCACATAGAGTCATAGAATTAGAGTTGGAAGAGTCCTCAAGGACATCAAGTCCAACTCACTGCCATGCAGGAATACTGCTGACAGATGCCATCCAGCTTGGGTTTATAAACCTCCAAAGAAGGAAACTGCACCATTCTCCGAGGCATCATATTTCACTGTCAAATAGTTCTTACTGTCAGGAAGTTCTTAGTAATATTGAGATAGAATCTCTTTTCTCTAGTTAGAACCTATTGGTCTGGTTCCTATTCTCTGAAGCTGCAGAAAACAAACTTGCTCCATCTTCAGTATGACATCCTTACAAATATTTAAACAGGGATATCATAGCCCTCTTAACATGCTTTTCTCCAGGCTAAACATACCCAGCTTCCTAAGTCTTTCCTCATAGGTCATGGTTTACAGACCTTTCACCATTTTGGTCACCTCCGTTTGGACACGCTCCAGCTTGTCAACATCATCATCATCATCATCATCATCATCATCAACAACAACAGTTTTTATAGTTTGTGTGAATTTTAAAGAACATCAACCTTCAAATGGGACAGGAGTATGTCTTAATTTCAAATAAAATTTAAGGCATCAAACTTTTTTTAATATATATATATATATATATATATATATATATATATATATATAATATATTTTTTAAAAAACTGAGCTTCTGTCATGGAGCAGCCTTTAGTGTTTTGTCTCATAATAGAACACCCTCATGGCAATGATGCTGATAGTCTACTACATGGTAATTGCTCAGATTTTTTGCAAGTTAAAAAAGGAAAAGGAAAAACAAAAAACAAACCTTGACACCTCATCTTTTATTTAAAATTAAAGTACTGAAAGACATCCCCTCCTAGTCTTTGCCCTGTCACCAAGGCAGACAAAAGCGCAAATGCACAAATTGTGTGTGTGTCAGAAGGGGGAGATTTTTAGCATGGTTTTAATTTGAACAGTGGGTTATTCAGTTCATATAGCTTTTTATTTTATTTTATTTTCTTACTCTTAGGGGCTTTTTTGCTATAAATCAGCATAATTGCACTGAGCTAATAACATCAAGAGAAATAATCAGCACCCACACTATATATTTTCAAGTTCCCTGAAAACCAACCTAGGGCATCATGCTTTTTACACTTTATTTGAGGAAAGTTGCCATGTTTGGGAAGCAGGGTTTTTTTATTATTATTTTGAAAATACATATACCTCAGCTAAAATGATTAGTGACAAGCTTAGCAAAATGAACTTTCTCAAACCTAATTAAGGAAAAAAATGGGAAACCTCTCATTGGCCAAATCCCACCTCAACAACTTTCTCACTATTGTATCCATGAAACAATTGGTACAACCGAATGCTTTTTTGTACATCCTATAAATTAAAATAGTCTGCCCATGAATAATTTCTCAAGTTTATGTCCTTTAAAGTAAATGTTAGACAGTGGACAGAAAATATTTCTTTTTAAAATGTTCACAGTCCAAGAACACAAGCATGTCAGAAAAGCTACTTTACACCTCAAAATTTTGTAAATATTTTGACATGTGTCAGGATCTCTACAGATGAAACTTGCAATATTTCCACTTCAGTTTTTGTGAAGACTTCTTTCTGTTAAAAAAGTAACTAAGGGCCAGCCTGGAGGCAGAGATGGGGAGGGGCAGCCATTTGCTGGCCACCCCAACCCCAGCCCAACAATGTCCTGACGCCATGCGCCGCATGGTGTCAGGATGTCCTCCTGGCACAGTGTCCTGATGCGCTGGACTGGAAAGGGTGAGAAAGAGCCACACACCGGCTCTTAGGGCGCCCTTTTGCCACCCCTGAAAGGAGAGGCATTTTGCTGCTCTTTTCAGGGCAGCAAAAGGAAGGATCGGGACTGCGGCATGCAATAGTCGTGGCCCTGATCTTCTGCTTCCCAGGGCAGCCTAGAGCCGCCCGTCTGCAGCCCCCCCCCCAAATTAATATTTGCTTGTCCCTATTAGAGAAAACCTGTTAAATCAATTGTTAAATGTGAGTCAACTTATCTATAGCCAATTGATTATATAGAACAACTCTGCAAGGGGTTATCAAATTGGGTCATGTACATATAGTTTTAACTTTCTATTCCATCAGTGGTAGGGTTGCCAGGTGAAATGAGGGACAGGGTTTCTGTGCCTTTAATGGCTGTGCAGAAGAGGGAATTTCAGCATGTGTTTCTTCTGGGATAAGCAACACTTACTGAAATTCCCTCTTCTGCACAATCACAAAAGAGACACAGACCTGTTCCTTATTTATTCTGGTAAACTAGATCTGTGGTAGTGACCAATAAACAAACATCCCTTTCCACTGGGATATGGACATCATGAATTCATATTTTAGAGGGAAAAGGTTGATATTCACTATCAATACCAGTGAGAGAATATCACCCAGAAAATTGAAGGCAAAACTTATCTGCTCACTACCTGCAATCATAGGGCTCAGCTGATCCTTTATTCTCTCTCACCCTGGCCAGTATTTGTCTGAGAATGGTAGTACAAATAGTGTCAGAGACAAGCAGGGAATCACATGATTGTTCAACCATTCATGATCTACCTCTCTTTTTCCTTTCTGAATTAAAACTACATGTAGTATGATGTTTGGGAAGCTCGTAATATGTGAATGAAAACAGCTCTTACTGTCAGGAATTTCCTCCTAATGTTTAAGTGTAATCTCTTTTCCTGTAGCTTGCATCCATTATTCTGGGTCCTATTCTCTGGAGCATCAGAAAACAAGCTTGCTCCATCCTCAATATGACATTCCTTCAAATATTTAAACAAGGCTATCATATTACCTCTTAAATGTTTCTTCTCCAGGATAAACATACCCAGCTCCCTAGGTCTCTCCTCATAGGGCATGGTTTCCAGTCCTTTCACCATTTTAATCTCCCTCCTTTGGACAACTTGTCAACATCCTTTTTGAATTGGGGCTCCCAGAATTGGATGCAGTACTCCAGGTGAGGCCTGGTCAAAGCAGAACAGAGTGGTACTTACTTCCCTTGATCTACACACTATACTTCTATTGATGCAGCCTAAAATCACATTGGCCTTTTTAGCTGCCGCATCACACTGTTGACTCATGCTCTATTTGTGGTCTATTAGGACTCCTAGATCCCTTTCACACGTAGTCTTGTTAAGCCAGGTGTCTCCCATTTTATATCTATGCATTTCAATTTTTTGCCCTAAGTGCAATACCTTACATTTCTCTGTGGTGAAATTCATTGTATTAGCTTTGGCCCAGCTTTCTGATCTATTAAGGTCATTTTGAATTTTCATCCTGTCCTCTGGGGTATTAGCTATCCCTCCTAATTTGGTGTCATCTGCAAATTTGATAAGCATGCCCCCTATTCTTTCATCCAAGTCATTGATAAAGATGTTGCATAACAGTGGGCCCAGGACAGAGCCCTGTGGCACCCCACTGGTCACTTCCCTCCAAGATGAAGGAGACCCAATGGGTTTGGCCAGTCAATCAATTACTAATCAATTTAACAGTTGCATTGTCTAACTCACATTTTACTAGCTTGTTTGCAAGAATGTCATGGGGGACCTTGTCAAAGGCCCTACTAAAATCAAGATACACAATATCCACAGTGTTTCCTTCATCTACCAAACTGGTAATTTTATCAAAAAAGGAGATCAGATTAATCTGGCATGACTTGTTTCTCTGCAACCCATGTTGACTTTTTGTGATTATGGCATTCCCTTCTAAATATGTACTGACTCTTTGTTTAATGATCTTCTCTAGAACCTTTCTTGATACTGATGTTAGAAATACTCTAATCCATCATCATTGAGATGATGATGATGATGATGATGATGATGATGATGATGGTTTGTTACTCATCAGTTCCCATGGGTTGAGGCAGGGAACAGCAATGAATTAATGCACAACACAAAACATTAAATAAAACACATATGCCAGTTATATACAATTTATTGGGCATCTGGAGGACATAATCAATTTCCTTACTGGTCTGAGGAGGGCATTGTGTTGGCATAAAGTCATATCTTCTTGTAGGGTATTATCCCAAAGTTGTTCAAAGTGTGTCTTCACTCTGAAAATTTTCAAAGTCACCATGCTTAATGAGGATCCATTAACATCTATTCCTATACAGATAATAAATATATTTCCACCTACATGATATAATAAATCAATTTCTCTGTATCTAATTCTAGATACAGTGTTTGTGTTTTGAAAGTCCTTTCCTTATTATGCTATTACTATAAATGATTTTTGACAGTTTAATTTCCTAGGTTATCTTTGTTTTGCTATAAATTAATTTTATATTAGATTGCAGAATGGTAATTTGAGAAAGAAGAATAAGAATAAAAATCATTAACTAGTTAAAAGATATTGGATCCAATCCACTGAGCATTGTCACCATTAAATGGCTAGCTATTTTGACAGGTTTTTCAAGGAATACTTTCACGCATCTCATTGAAATAAATAAAAAAGTTACTGTGAAGAAGCAGTGGTCAGTGGATTGCACTTTTAAACTTCTTACCAGGTACATCTGTGCAGGTTGATGGATGAGCCCATAAAAGATGTATTTTGGATATGCATCTGAATTTCAGTCTTCATACCTTGAAAAGCCACTATTTCATTGCTGCATTTAGTCTGTCCAGCTATGGGAATCACACAATTCAACACTATAGCTGTCCTTGCAGTTCTGTAGCCAAGTCATCACCTCATGGTTAACTTTCTAGTCAAGAGTCTTTCTTCGCTAGGTTGGCTCTTGGACAGCAGACACACAGTCTGCCTCAAGAGCTATACTTACAGCTTAACTGACTTGGTAGAACCTGCCAGAGCTTGTGTTCCACTGTCATAGCCTTTAAGAATGTAGGATATCTCTGCACTACATGGTATACTGCTAGTGTATATGCCCATGTATGCTTAACATTTGGATTTGGATTTCAAGATATAGCTGGAGTCACCAAAAAAAGAAAATCTAAAGTTTTTTAGCTCCAAGCAAGAAACCCATCACATTTGCATTTGCTAGATGGGTTGTGGCCAAAGAGAACTGTCAACTGTGGATTTAAATAGCTGAATTTCTCTGTCCTGTTCTTCACTTTTGAAGGCAGTTTTGAAATTAAGAAGAGATGCAGGTTTGTTATTAATCATGCTGGCACTTTGTTTCAGAGATTCTTGGTTTTAAGCTGCTTTGTTACAAATCATGGGTTTAAAACTGGGATGGAACCAATGTAACCCCGATGCAACCTTCCAGATGTTTTCAGAGAAATGACTCCCAGCACTCTCCAGTATTGACTATTCCGGCAAAGACTACTGGGAGTTACAGCCCAAGAACATTTGGAGGACCACCTGAATCCCATTCCCCAGAAGGTTGTTGGAAATGCCCTCTTTTTCCTGTGGTGCTACTTTATGATCTGAATATTGAGATTACTGTTTGGGTTTGATCTAGAAAGTCTGTGAGATTATCTCTGCTCATGGAACATTCCTGATGGAAGAAGAAAGGGGTGGAAATCTCATCCTATTTCTGTTGGGATGGGCTATGCTGTGCTGGATCTTGAACCCTTTCATTTGTAGTAGGGCAAACTTGGATCCAATGCTTTATACATGACTCTTGTATATGAGAGCATCTATTTGTTCATATCTAGAACAGATGGCAAGTAATGTAAGCAATACGGGGAGCTGGGCTGAAGAATGAGGTGATTTAAAATATGGACTTTAGGGCCCAAACAGACAGGCCAAATGAAGTGGCTTCTGGCTGCTTTGGAGACATGCTGTTTAAATGACACATGCTTCCAAAGCAGCTGGAAACTATGCTGAAGCAATGCTCCAGTTGTTAGGACTGGAGCGAAAAGAAGCTGGGATAGTCCAACTCCTGGCAGTGCCAGTTGACCCCTGCATCCATGGCCTGCCTTGGGAGTAGGCTGTGCAGACAGCAGGGTTCCCACCTGCTTCCGGACATAGTGGACTCGAGCTGCTCTTTTGCACCCGTCTGTTCCACCCCTGAGTCTACCAGGAATTAGAAATGTAAATATTTGTGTGAACTTGTTGGAATCTGGAACAGGATAAACTTCTAGACAGTGACTATCTTGTGGTCAACAATAACACTCTGTTGACTCATCAGTCCCAATACCCTTTTGATATTAATTATCAACATGCACAAAACAACACAGAGCCAGCATGTTATGGTAGTTTGAATCCCTGCTCAGTCATGGAAATCCACTGAGTGTTCTTGGTCAAGTTATACCTCTCAGCCTTAGAATAAGGCAATGGCAAGTCTCTTCTGAATAAACCTTGTCAATAAAACACCATGATTGGTTTGCCTGGAGGCATACAACAACAAAAATAAAGGGACACAGGTTATTGTACATGTATTCATTTTTAAAGTCTGTACATGATCAGGCAGTATTGTGAATGTCTGCAGAATGTCTGTGCTACTTTTCCTTTAGATATTTCAAATTTTGTCTCATACATGAAATGTATGAATAGCATATATCCCCTCCCCTCTTCCTAGATTTCTTATTTCTCCAAATCATTTAACCTTTTATTGAAAGTACTGCAGAGAGCAGGAAATCACGCCCTACATCTATGTGTGTGTGTGTGCCTTCAGGCTGCCTGTTGACTTATGGTGACCCCATAAGTTTCATAGGGTATTTAAAGGCAAGGAATATTCAGTTTGCCAGTTTGTTCCTCTGAAATATAGCCTACATTATCTACATATGCTGGTTAAAGATACTGTTCTCAAGCTAAAACAATTGCTGGTTTGAGCTTTTAATTTGTGTGATCCAGCTGCATATTATGTGATTTCACAGCAAGTAACTTAACTTCCTCAAAGCTGTCAGCCCTGCAGGATTTTGCTAGTAGCTGGGTGTTGGTGTTGTTCAAGTTGACCTTTTCTGGGTAAATAAATAAAGGGCCTTTACAGACTGCCAGAAATATTGCAGCTTGAGACCACTTTAACTGTCCTGGCTCAGTGCTAGGGAATCATGGGAATTGTATTTTTTTTCTGGGACATTGAGCCTTGTCAGAGAGCTCTGGTGCCACAATAAACTACAGTTCCCATGATTCCTTAGCACTGAGCCAGGCGTGGCCTCAAGCTGCATTATTTCTGGCAATTTGTTCACAGTTTACATAATAGCATTATCATTCCTATAATACAGCTTGTAGAAGTGAAGACCTCCCATGCTCGATATGAAGCGGTATATAAATGAAGCTGCTTTTAGAGTTTGAACAAAGCAGAAAATGATAAGAAGGAAAGTAAATAAAAATAAATATTGCACATCCAAGCCAAATCAAATGGAACAAATGAAAGTAAACAAAAACTGGGGAGATTTTTGAAACATATATGTTAAGAAAAAGTCCTAACAAATCTTTGCATACAGAAAATGTGAGTCAAGACAATAAAATATTGATGTGGAGGCATGGTCCCTTTTGACTATGGATATGATTATCTCTCAGAATGTGACTGAGGATATGAACATTTCTAATTTTTTTTGTATTATTATCCTGCCTGTATATACTTGTCATCCTTTTTTCTTTGTTGTTTCTTCCATCCCAGACGTTGTTTCTTCCCACAGAGAAATCAGTGTACATTTTATGTGCACTTTCCCATTGACTAAAGCATGTTAGTGCACATGTTACAAAGATAGGCATATCTAGTTCTTTGTATTTGTGTGTGTGTATTCCACCTTATCTGATGGACTATGTGATCCTGTATGAGGTTCCTGTCTTGAGATCTTATGGGTAGTCCCTTGACCTTGTCCCACTACCCACATAGGTACATTGGATGGGAACACAGATGAGGGCCTTCTCAGGAGTTGCCATACAATTGAGAGTAGATTCAAGTAAGAGTGGGTTTACTATTCCTATGAGGAGAGACTTAGGGAGCTGGGTATGTATAGCTTGCAGAAGAAATGGTTAAGAGGTGATATTTAAATATTTTTAAATATTTATTTAAATATTTGCTCTGTTTAAATATTTGAATGGATGTCACATTGAGGATGGAGCCAGCTTGTGGATTCAAATTACAGGAAAAGAGATTTTACCTCAACATTAGGAAGAACATCCCAACAGATAGAGCTATTTGACAGTGGAGCACACACCCTCAGAGTGTGGTGGAGTCTCCTTCTTTGGAGGTTTTTAAACAGAGACTGTTGAGGGTGCCTTGATTCTGTGTTCTTGCATGGCAGGAAATTGAACTGGATGGTCCTTGTGGTCTCTTCCAACTCTATGGAGTTTATCACGTGGGGAAAACTGAAAGTTTAAATGGGTCAGAACCCGTGGTTATCCAGCATATTAGACTCAATTGCGCAAACGGTTTTCACATGACATTGTGCATAAACTGCTTAGAATCCAACAGGAAAGTGACATGAACCAGCAAATAGGCATTTTCAGGAAAATACCATAAATTCATTTCTGTTTCATTCATGAATTTGTTTTTCCCCCTCAATTGCTCTGGTGTGAAAGCTATTTGCAGGATTCTTCCAGTTTCTATACTAGATTTCCCATGGTTCTTTCAGGCGAGTAGTCAGGTCTCTTAAAGGAACAGTTGCTGAGGCAAAGGCAGGGACACAGAGAAAAAGCTTGCTTCTCCCTAGTCTGTGTAATTTCTCTTCTCCCTCACCCTTCCCTATTAGCCGGGGCTCTTAAAGGAGCAGCTGCTGAGGGAAGGCAGGGACACCGGTTGTATAGAGGGATGCAGCCTTTTATGCTGTTTTTATAACTTACCTTCTTCTTTGGATAATGTTTTGTTCTCTTTACTTAGGCTGGATACCATTTCTTGGAACTTAAGAGACAGTACAGTATATTTTTATAAAGAAAATTGTCTAAATACAATTGTTTATTTCTCTGGGTGATTTCTGGTGATGCAGCTACCTCTTCTGTGCATATGTGCAAAAAAAGTGATTTCCAAACCATTATCGGGATTTACACACATCTATGTGAAAACCAAATGCATGTTCTACCCTCTTTCTCACTTTAGTAATGAGCTTCTAATGTGTTATTGTGTTCTGTGTATGAAAATCATTCGTGCATTGCATGCTTTTGCGGGTTGCGGCCACTTTAATCATTATCGGGATGGAGGTACATATGGTCCCCATATGATAAACTCCTATGATTCTATGACTCTATGATTCCTATAGCAACAGAAGCACAAGACCAGGGGTAGGCAACCTTTCCCCTTTAAGGGCCGAGGGACTTCATCTCCCAGAAGCCTCAGCCATGTTGGCCAATAGTCCCATGTTGGCCAATAGCTCCTGGGATTCTGGAAGCTGAAGTCCCTCGGCCCTTAAAGGGGAAAGGTTGCCTACCCTTGCACAAGACATTCCTGACCTATTGTTCCCAGCCCCCCCCCCCCCGCCTTCTGTGTTAAAAAGCAAAACAAAACACTAAACCAGACCCTGGCTGCATCTACACTGCAAACATAATGCAGTTTGACACCATTTTAACTGCAGTGGCTTAATGCTATAGAATTTGGGGATTTGTACTTTTGTGAGATAGAGTTTTGGTGCCACAACAAACTACAAATCCCAGGAATTCAGAGGATGGAGCCATGACAATTAAAGTGTTATCAAAAAGCATTAATTCTGCAGTGTGGCAACAGCCCCAGTTCCCTACATCCCCTATATTCTGAAGAGCTACATTGCAACAGCCCCAGTTCCCTACATCCCCTATATTCTGAAGAGCAAAAATCAAACTAATAAACTTTTAATAATAACACCCTCTCCTTTTTTCTTTGTGCCCCACCATTTCCCCAAAACTCCAGGAAGCTCACAAGTTAAAAAAAGAAAGAAAGTAAAACCACACACACACACACACACACACACATTTAAAGCAGTATTTAAACAGCTGAAACCACTGAGTCCCTATATTGGAAAAAAGGCAGGATATAAGAAAATAAAATAATAATAACATTTATTTAATAGAGTAGGATATGGTAGTTCTTATTCTAGTCTCCTAAGGCCCAAAACTTAATTTCAAAGGAAGAGAAACTTGAAGATGCAAATGCATGGCCATGATATAATGGACTAACCCCATAGTATTCAGCCTGCAGATCCAGCCCATTCCTGCCCCTCATCCAGCATGGCAATAGGCGGGTATTCAGACACATGCATGGTGATGTGCTGTTGGAACCAATGATGCCTCGTTCACTGCCACAATTCACCTTGCAGCCCCCCACCACCACCCATGGCCCATAAAAATGGAACCATGGTGTCTGGCTTCATCCACCTGGCAAGGTGACCCTTTCTGACATCACTGGTGAATGGGGTCTGCAAGAAAAACAGTGGTGATGGCAGCAGGAAAGGGGACAGGTGGCCAGGGGACAGGTGGCCATCTGAAAAACTGGCTTTCAGTGGCAGGGTCTCTGGGAAACTCCACTGCCAACAGCTGCTTATTTAAAACCAGGCTGAGGGCTGGTTTGTCTGGGGTCTACCCATTCTTGACCTAGGACTATTGCCCTGCACCAGCTGAACAGGATGACGCTAGGCTGGCTGGGTGGGTAAGAATGTGCTTTTGGCACATGCGTATAGCCCCTGACATGCAAGCAGAGAGAAGGCCAACAGCATGGCCTCAATTCATTCTCCACATACTGAATACATATCTAGAGTGAGCCTTGAAGTCATAAGGAGCCCTGGTGGTGCAGTGGTTAAATGCCTGTACTGCTGCCACTCACTCACAAACCACAAGGTTGTGAGTTCAATACCTGCCAAAGGCTCAAGCTCAACTCAGGCTTGCATCCTTCCAAGGTCACTAAAATGAGTACCCAGCTTGATGGGGTCAATTAGCTTACTGTTTAAACCACTTAGAGTCTGCATAGCATGGTATGGAGCTGTGTATAAAAGAAGCTGCTATTGCTATTGCTAAGCTGCTATATACCTCTTCCAAGATTCTATCATCCACTAGCGAGCAACTGCAGTGGGTCAGGTGGCTAATTTTCTGGCCTTCAGATCCTCTGTTAGCTTTATAAACTGCCCAAAATTCTTCCTAAGTCCCCAAAAGAGACAAAAATAAAAATGGAAGTTGACAGAAGCCCACTTCTGTGAATCTGTTTGGAGGGGGCGTGTGTGACAAACCACTCCTGCCACCTTGACTAATTCTCTCTTTTAGAATTTTATGTGACTGCTTCATCAGATACCGGTCCCAGAAGTATTAACAACACACTGGTAGCGTTTGTTCAAAATTCTCATACAGAGGCCAAAATAGGTTTTTATAAAATATAAGATGGTTTTATTGTGTTTCAAACATACAGGCAATGTTTCTTGTTTTTCAAACTTGGTAATAATATAACTTGGTTACCGTTTCAAGTGTAGTGTAGCTATTTCAAATACAATCCTTCAGCTGTTTCTATGATTACAACCTAACCACACAGACCCTCTCTGCACTAGAGCTCTGTTGAACCACAAAGAGTTCTTTTAGTTCCCTCAGGAACAATCCACTGTCTCTGGCTTAAGGTACTGCCTTCTGTTCCACAGTTCCTAACTGCCTAACTGACTATGGGCTTTTGCAGACTGCCAGAAATAGTGCACATTAAATTGAGGCACTGCCCTGGCTCAGTGCTAGGGAATCATGGGAACTGTAATTTATTGTGGCACCAGAGCTCTCTGACAGAGAAGGCTCAATGTCCCAGAAAAAAAATACAGTTCCCATGATTCCCTAGCACTGAGCCAGGGCAGTGCCTCAATTTAATGTGCACTATTTCTGGCAGTCTGCTTAGGCCTTATATCCCTCACCACTTGAGCTATTTATCTCCTTCCAACTGCTCTCTCATTGGTTGATTCCAGCTGTCTCAGGATTGGTCAGCTGTCTTCTGGTCTTCACAGCTCCCTGCTACCTTTCTGTTCATCACAGCGTGTACCGCAACCTAAATAAAAAAGTGAATTGCTATTCCTGGAAGCTATTAAGAGATTCAATTCACCCTTTATTGTATGGCCAGAAAAAGGCACCCTGGAATGGTTGAAGCTTGAGGAGGCCTTATGCAGCCCCCAAGGTTGCTACTTTTTGTCTAATAGGATCAAGAAACAGGACAAAGCTAGAGGATGAGAGCAGGTGTGATTTTTCAGTAGGGACTAGGGGTGGAAAGAATCTTTGAAAAAAATTGAAGAACAGTAGAAAAAACATGTTTCCCAAGTATTGGGAAACTGATGAGAAGAGTCCTGGAGAGACAAGCATCTTCTGTTTGGCTGTTAATGTGCTCAAAATTGCACATGGGTGTGTTTTTTTAAAACAGAAAACAGTGTTTTCTGTGCAGGACACAGCATTTTTCTGAAATAGAAAATTATGTTTTCTGCACAAGGAAAGACCATATGTTAATTCTGCACAGAATAATTCTCCAATTGCAGCATATTTTTGCACAGAAAATAGCATTTTCTGCATAGAATATAATACTTTTGCATTCAGTTCCCCAACTGACACTGGCTCACTTGGTCCTCCACTGGCAGGGATCCAGAGAGATGGGTAGGTGCAACATGTGCTTGTGATATATCCTCTTTTCCTAACCTTCCCACACATCTCATGATTTCAGGAATTTTGTTGCTGAGGAATATGGCTCAGCCTCTAGCATTTTCTATACAGCTGCTGCATGAAGACAAAGCCAGAAAAAAAAAATCAGTGCTTGTATCCAGGATGACATTAATTATATTACTCAACCCCAGTGATGTGTGTTGGCTGAGCATTGGTTACTGAAACCAGAAACAAAGATGACAATCTTAACCCTAATAATAGTAATAACTGTACTTAGAAAAGAAAAGAAGAAGGCAATATGATTATCCTACCTTCCTGACTTTATGGCTTGAGTAGTCTTTGTACAGGGCAGACCATGAAATGCCTTTGGATCAAGATCAAGTAGAACTAGTTGACTAATCACTCCTTCTGTTTGGATATAATCTATTGTCTATAAAACATTATCCTTCTGTAAGATAACCTTATTGTTAATTCAATGTTTTATGAGCAGTTTCCATAACAAGGAACAAGAGAAATACCCACCCTGAGGTGTTGTAAAGCTGGAGGGGAAATGAACACACACACACACACACACAAACACACACCACACAAATAGTTTTATCAAGGCAGTGCAGTGTGTTATTTGTTTCTATTCTTGAAGATCCAAATGGCACATCATCCTGGAAGACAGACAGTGGAGACATGAATATGTCTACAGCATTGTGGGATTAGAGAGCTATGATTAATCTTTGTTAACAAAGAAGACTTTGAACAAAATAAGCAATATTATAATATATGCCTTATTTTTGTTCCTTTCAAATCTAGTCACAAAAGCATGCCTAACCACGGCTTAGAACTCAACACCTTAGTCTTTGATTTTAGATGTGATCTCTCTCTCTCCTCCTCCCTCTCTCCTTCTGTTAGTTTGGCATACAAAAAGATATAGCTCAATAAAATGAAAGATCCACTGTACTATATTATTGGCCTGAAGGAATTCTTCATCAGGTTAATGGATCTGATGGTTTCCCCTTCACTGGTTTTCAAGATGATTATATTTTATTTATAGGAAGAAAATAATAGTTAATCTTAAATATATTGAAAATGTGTTGTAAGACTGCAAGGATTGGTAATAATAACAATACAGTTATGGAAACAAATTTCTCTTTGGTTTTGATCCCCTAAGTGCTGATGTTTTGTACATTCATTGACTTGAAATTAAATATCCTCATACTCCTGCATCAGCAGTGGAAGAGTTATATTCTGTTGGCCTATCTGTACTGCTTGCTGATCAGAGGAATTTCATTACACAGAATACTTTTTGCACCTGAGGTGCTTCTTTTTGAAACAGTAAAATAGTGAGTGAAATAGCCAAGAGCTGAAATCTCATAGATAACAAACAAGTTGTTCTCCAGAGGCTATAAGATCTGATTTTGAAGTCAGCTGAGTCATTTGCCAGATGAAAAGTCTACTGGTCAACCATAATTGTGTCCAGAGGTTTGATTCTTAAACCATAGTATGTGGCTTGCAAATTTATACTAGAAATGTGAGAAACAGCACAAATAGCTTGTTGTATAGCAAAACTACAGTGCCCAGAGGACTAGATAATTTATTTCAGGTTTTTAAAAAGCCTTAAGACTTTTATGTGTGCATTTTTTTAAAAAAACTAAATGGATCCAGGAGTGGTTTTGTATTTGGAGCAAGCTTATACATGTTAGCAAAACAAGTGGGGTAATTTTAAACTGTAAAGTCCTCAGTGAAGGAAGGAAAGCGACAGCATTGTATTTGCAACAGCACTGAATTATAGCATTCCACTCATCTGACTGTAGTTTACTGTGTTGGATGGCAGAACATGGGGAGGTGCTGAATCAAAGTTAGTCCTCAGGCAACCAGAAATGCTTGTTACATGGGTCCCTAATGTGTGGGGAAAGATCGACTGTGGCATTGCATTTTGCCAAAAAATAAAAGAGAGACTTCTCAGCACTTCCATTAGTCATAATGATTGAGATCCATTGCATTACTGTGGGGTAGAACAGCAGACACACCATTTTGGGAATGAGCAGCAGATTTTATATAGATTTTTCTTTTTCTTTTTCTTTTTTAGGGGAAGAAAAGGCAAGAGACAAGAAGATAGCAATTACTGTTGAATTTTTCATGCTTACAATGTGTTATTATCTCAACCCAGCACTCCCACTAATGGCTATGTATGGCCTTTGACTGGACACCTACATTCATTTTAGAGCTCTTCTATTGTTTTGCTTGCAGCAAAATTTGACATAAATGCAATGTTTCACCTCAGGTTGAACTTGGTGGGGAAACAACATGAAAGTCAATTAAAATCCCAACTCACTTCCCATTGTTTTTGCAATAACATTTTCATCATCATCATCATCATCATCATCATCATCATCATTTCATAACAAAAGGTGCTTGAAAGTCCTTTGGATTGGAGGTACCAAAAAAAAAAAGCCTCTACTGCACTTTTTTTTTTGCTGAGCTATATCAGAAACAAAGCTTTAAATATTAAAACTATATAACAACAGTGATTATGATGATAACAGAAAATGAGATATGGAGTAAAATGATAATAATAATATCTCCCATGTGCTAATCTGTAGTTGATCTGTAGCAGATGGTTCAAATCTCACTTTTAAATATGGATTCTCAATGGCATTGTGGATCAATTTACACCTTGGGTGCATCTACACTGTTGAAATAATGGTTTTACATCACTAACTGTCATGGCTCAAGCCTACAGAATCCTGGGATTTATAGCTTTGTGAGGCACCAGCGCTCTTTGGCAGAGAATACTAGACCCTGTAAAAATACAAATCTCAAGATTCCATCGTATGGAGTTAATAGCACTTAAAGTAGGTGGGATCAAACTACATTATTTGTGCACTGTAGATGCACCCTCTGAAATGCAGAAAACAGTGTTAAATTATTTTTGAGGCAGTCACTATGATTGCTGAGATATTGCAGAGAAGTGCTTTGAGGATCAGGAAAAAAAGGTATCTAATAATGAGTATCTATATATGTGTCTATGAAAATTCTTGGAAATGGGATTTTTGGAAATGAGTCCCATCAAATTTATCAAGTCTTCCTTGTACATAAGCATAATAAGACTACAGCCTAAGTCTTATTATTATGGTATAAAAGAGTAATAATTTCAGCAGAAGAACTCCCTTAATATGCTCTTGAATTCTTGATATGCACCATTTTACTGTTAGGAAAAAGAAACAGCTGTATAAATAGATTCTACTATGCTCCATTAATAATTTGTGACTGCAAGTCAAGAGTAGGAGTTGAGGTTGAATGAACAGCAGTAGAGATACTAGCCAAGGAGACTGGGGAAAGGGCAGCTCTGAATTGGCCAGAGAAAGAGAAGTAGTTATATGTTATCAGAGATTCTAACCATGAAGAGAGGGATGCTATATCCAAGCTCAGAGCCAAATTAATGGGGATTTTTGGTGGGCTTACATCAGGGAGAAGAAGGTTAAATTCTCTCTCCCCATAAGGCTGGGGACTGGGTGTTGCTTAAAATTTCCTAGTTGCATTCATGTAATTTAACAGCACTTTTTTGCCATTTGAACTGCTAGTTTAAGGATAAGGTGATTTTTAAATGCAAATAAAGGGCTACTCATGTCTATGTAGAAAGCTTTGTTTTCTCTTTGGCTAGCTTTTTCTCTTAAATCTGGAATTGAATTTGCATATTATCAAAATTTGCACACTATACAAATTAGGCACATTAATTGTTTTATTCTTTGCCTCTTCCCCCATTATGTTTCTTCCTTGGCATGTATCATATATACTGCCATGAGATAGTCAGTATTGATGTTTTTCTTAACTGCCATCAGCGTAAATGTATGGCATCCTATGAATGAGAGACCTTCAAATCTCTCTGTTATCAACAACTCTGCTCAGGTCTTGCAACCCATTAATGATTGAATGTGTTCTTTCACTTTTCCTACTGCCTTCTACCTTGCCAAGTTGTGTTGCCTTTTTTTCTAATTTTTCAATATACTGTAGTGTAATACTGTAGTTAAAGTGGAGAGCCAGTGTGGTATAGTGGTTTGAGTGTTGGACTACCCACTGGATGACCTTGGGCAAGTTACACTCGTTCAGCCTCAGGGGAAGGTATATGGCAAACCTCCTCTGAACAAATCTTGCCAAGAAAACCCCATGATAAGGTTACTTTAGGATTGCCATAAGTCAAAAACTATTTGAAGGCACACAGGAAAAACAACAATGAAACTGATAGCCTCGGGCAAGGTAGCCCTTTGTTCAAATCCCTGCATGGTTCTGGCTTCCATAGACCATTGTCAGTCAGCAAACCTACCTTACAGGCCATTGGGGGAATTAATAGATAGAAGCAATGTATGTAAAGCAGCTATGTATATTTCTGGTGTTGTGGTAAAGATATTTTACCAGGAACAGAAAATTCAAGTGGTATTGTTCTCAAATCATTGTAGGGGTTATTTGGGCCAACAGCTTTTAAAACAGAAGTCAGGTAAGCATCCAGGCAGATGGCATCAGTGGTGGTGCTGTGAGACAAGTAGCAGCAGAGACAGGGAGACAAATTTAAAAGGGGTTAAGGAAGAGAGAGGTTGTAGAAGGTATAGTCATGCTGGAGGTAGTTTTGTGGGGTGGTGAGAAGACAGAGTAATGGGGAAAGAGGTTGCTCTTTTCATCCCACACTAGAAAAACCCTAGCTACCTCTCATCAAATGGATTTTTCTCCCAGGGTGTCTAGTCAAAATGAATAACATTGCCTTGTCAAGGTGTGCAAAATAAATAAATAAATAAATAAATAAATAAATAAATAAATAAATTCAATATTTGTCAGTATGGCTAGCTAATGATGCAGTCATGCAGTGGGTGGCATGCTCAGGTTCCAAGGGAAACCCAGATGACTGGGTAATGCGATGAACCTAATTTTGAGGTGAAATAAATGGTAACTGTTCTTGTTAAAATCTTCCCAAAGACTTTAGGGTGACATGGATCTGTTTAGCTTTCAAGGTATTATTGTTTTAATTGGGTTGAAATTGGAGGCAAAATACATGTTTGGATGAGAAAACTGTATTGTGTAAGCAACTGGTACAAATCTCTCTGCTATGAAGCTTTTCAGAGATCTTGTATTAAAATCCTGGGTTTTGAATACATTCTCAGATTATAAAAAAGAAACAGATAGCATATCACATTAATGTACACAGGCTGTAAGCTCTTAGCTCTGTATGTATGTGCCATCAAGTCACCTATCAAATTATGGCACACCATAAATTTCATAGTGTTTTCTTATGCAAAGAAGACTTGGAGGTTGTTTTGCCAGTTCCTTCTTCTGAAATATAGCCTACAACACCCAGTATTCATTGGTGATCTCCCATCCAAGTACTATCCTGTATATATCCACCCAAACTTGGTGAGGTGATTAAAGGATATGGAATCTACAAAGCTGGCTTCCTTGTCTGAGAACAGGTATTCCCTAGGGGAAAATGTTCCTCATATGCCCTGCATACAGGAATGAATCATTCAGGGCAGATGAGGCCCTCAGTAATAACTAAATTGAAAAGCTTTAAAACCAACAACAATTAATAACCTAAACTACAATTCAACTCAAATTTGTTATGGTTTGGCTGATTATTGGAGTAAAATATTTTAGGATTAAAAATTGCCCAAAAGGGGACTAATTTGATTAAAGCCATATATTATACTGTATCTATTTCCTCATTACCACTCACGGTTTGACACTTGTGAAGTAAACGGATGTTAATATAATGCATTAGGAAGAATTCCCCTCCTGAGAGCAAAGCTAGCTTAGCGAAGTGATATTTAATGCTTTCTATGATATTTATTTAACTAAAATGGCTGATTAGATGTTAAACAGAACAGAGGTTAATGATCTTTGTTATTGGTATTATAAAAAAATTAAGAAAGAATAAAATAGGGTTAATGATGTATGCCATTATTGTTATTATGGGGATTAAAAACATGCAGTTGTAGGCTGTATAGAAAAATGGGCCCCAAGCTGTGAGTAATTAGCAAAATTGTATTGTGCTTTAACCTTAGCCAGTAATTAATTACTAGGATTGGATGCTGCATGTTTATAAGCATCAGTCTGGATCAGTTAGTTACAAGGTATAAAAATCTGCTTATAATTTTAAATGGAAAAAATGGCAAAGAAAATGTGGCTTATCTCAAGCTGGGTTTAAAACTATGGCTCTATCGGTGGAATATAGACCAAAAAGGGAGAAAGGGAGTCAAAAAAGGCCACATGCCTACTGGGCGGCAAGTACCATATTAAAAGATGAATGAGATTTGAGATGATGTAGCTTTGGGCCTTCTTTAGTTTGTAGGATAACCTAAATTTGTTCAACTTAGATGTCCTTGTGACTGAGCTGTCATCTTGTATCTTGCCCTTTCCCCTCCATTTCTAACATTTGTATAATGAAAGGGGTTGGGGGGGGATACTTAATATACAGCCAACTGCATTAGAATTAATTACACATTTATAATTTATAACATTATAATTTGTTATAAACTAAAAAAAAAAAAATTAAGCAATGAGCAAAATCATTCTTCACCATTCCCCCCTGAGATACTTATAGATTAGACTTGAAGTTCCTATAGATTTTGGAATCAGACAAACAAAAACAGTTACTAGCATCATGAAAGCAATGTTGGTCAATTTTCTCCCCAAATCATTCAAGTCAGTGGACCAGTCAAAAATAGTCAGCTTTTACACAGTGCCTCCTTTCCATCCCTCCCTCTTAGAAAGCTGTGTTTCCTATGCAGTATTTGGGCCCACAGGGCAGTTATAACACTGAGATGATGTGGGAGGAAAACCACAACTTGTCTCTTGTTAGTAAAAGTCCTCCATTTTTCATATATATTTTGTCTATGTAGAGTCCCCTATGACCCCAGCCTGACCCCTGGGAGAGAGAAGCCATAATCACCTTGATGTGGAGTCATGTAAGCAAGTAAAGTTACAAAAGACCATCGGAACAGGCAGGTTATGGGAGTTGCCATGGGGAATATTCCATTATGTTGGAAAAGATACCCAATAGTGTTTGTTTGTCTTAGTCTCACACTTGATGAGACAGTGATTAGATTTGATGGCACCTCCTTTCTCTAGCTTTCTTTCCTTGATTGCTTTGATACCACATGCATTGTTTAGACTATGCCCAGACTTAAGTAAACAATGAAAAGTCCATCACGCCTTTGTCTAGCTATTGTCCAGCCCATGGCTAGAAGGCAGAATTTCCCTATAAGAACCCCTGGATTTTAGCAGACTTCGTGCTACCTTGGAAGTACATGCTGAAACTCTGTCGGTCTGTGCTCTGAGATAGTTCCTGTGCCCCCCCTCTTGCCGGTCGTGCCCCTTCCACGGAACTCATCTTCATTCGCCGCCAAAGCCCAGAGGAGTCACTCCGGTGTGAGTATATCTCCCTCTATCCTGGTTTCCCTCTTTGCCTTCCCCGCTCTCTCTCTCCTCCCTGCTTATTCCTCTAGCGTGTATGTGTATGTGTGCGCTGCATTTGGATGTTTGCTTATTGTTGCCAAATAAATATTTTAGACTTTAATTGGAGCTTGGTTCATTTCAGTGTCTTCCCAGCCAGAATTCTTACGTCTCCCGTAGACAATTGGATAAGGTCCTAGAAGCGAAGTTGGGTGCTTCCCTCTCTCATTTGAGCTAATTATAAATTCCCCAAAATTAGGTCTTGGCTTCCCAACACTTTGGATCTCATATGACCTTAATGGTTTCTCCCATGCCTCAGTGGACCATAGTTATGTATGCTGTACTTGTTTGGCACAGTGCCAAAGTTTCTTTTGAACATCTACTTTGCATATGACCTAGGTGTTTTAGTTTACCAGCACAGGAAATACAAGCTTGTGGATTTCCTTCCCTGATTTTCTTGCTTCACTCATGTACCTTTCCAGCACAACAAAGAAAGCTTGCACATGTATGTCCTATTTCTCAGAAAAAAATTACATTGTAAGTAGGATAGACACACAAACCTGGGAATTATCCCTGTACTTTATCTCTGCCTGTGTCTGTGCCCATTAATGTGTTCTTTATAACATTTTTTTTAAAAAAACATTACTTACATGGCTAAAAAAGAGCAGAGCTTGCAACAGACTTTTCAAAAGTAATTTGTTACTTTGTTAGCCTTTTAAAAAAGTAACTTGTGACTGTAATTTATGCTCTAAAGAGTAATGTGTTATGAATGCATTAAAGGTCAAGGTCAAGGTCAAGGTATTCCCCGTTAACAAGGTTGTCAAGTCGTGTTTGACCATAGGGGGCAAATCACCTAGTCCAGCCCCCCATGGCCAAAATCTGTTATCAGCTACTTAGGGGTCAAGCAAACTGGAAAACTTGGAGTGGCTTTGCTCTCCTGCAGCACCAGTTGCTCCCCGTTCAGCATAGGACTGAGTCAACCATATGCTGAGGCCAGCTGCTGCTTCAGTCCTCAATGGACGGCCAGCAAGGAGTGCTTTTTTTGCACTCCTTTTGCAGCCAGATTTGGGCCACCTTAGGTAGTCATGGCACAACTGTGGCCAAATCCGGGGGCATGCATCATCTGTGTGCCATGCCCCTGGATTGGCTCAAAGGCGGTGCTGTTAGCCCATCTGTTTTGGGCCTTAGTTAAACAAGTAGTGTCTCCTGACCCTGTCCCCATCCTGCTTTACTGTACACAAGCTGTGACAAGCAATGGAAGTTTGTTCTGTTGAGCTGGACTAAGCAGACTGACATTTCCAAATCTCTCCACCACAATGATTTCTGGTGCAAGGAGGACCAGTAAAGTTGATTAAAGCAAACTACTCTATTTCAGCCTTCCCCCCTCCCTTTAGCCAATGATGGATTAGCCATATCCCTTGTAAACTGTTAATATTCTCCTCCTTGAAGAAATAGAGAACAGAGATATTATTTAGATATAAGATGCAAAATTCATGAAACACATGTAGGGGATTAGTTGTGTACAATGGCATTTTCTCTTCTGCCATCCTCTGTCTGATTCACTTTGCTGATATTGAAACCAAACTATTGTGTTGAATGGGACTTTAGAGTATACAATGACAGGAAAAGATAATATTTGTCTCCATGTAATTCATAGTCTCATCTGTAGCAGCAGTGTCTTAATAGCCATGTTTGCTGCCCAGAACACAAACAAGTGATAATTTGATAGCATGTATAACATTGCCACTTTTTCTTGCAATGGGGAATTGGCATAGATGCATTTTCATTTCATCATGAACAACAGTTATCTTTGATAAAACTGTCTAGCTTTTCAGGTGAACTACAAATGCAACGCAAAGCAAAGAGCTTCATTTATATACTGCTTCATATCGAGCTATTGGATGTCTAAGGGGGGAAGCAGACGGGCAGCCGTGGGCCACCCCAGGAAGCTGCGCCGCAGGGCCGAGGTATCCGCACACCTTGGCCCCGTGGCGCAGCTTCAACACCCCTGGAAGGAGTGCTAAAATAGCGCTCCTTCCACAAATCGCCGAAGGTGCACCGCAAAAGGCTGGCGGTGGCACCTTCGGCGACTCTTCTGCCACAGCGTGTGCGAACGCTGCAGCAGGAAGGCATCGTCAGAGCACCGGCCGTGCCAAGGGGCCAGCGCTCCGACGATGCCTTCGGGAAGGGGTTGGGGCGCCCACCATGCGGCTGCCCTTCCCCTTCCTTACCCCCCAAACGGCCCTTTTAGCCATCTGCTTCCCCCCTAAGTGGTTTACAACTGTAAGCTCATTGCCCCCCAACAGTTGGGTACTCATTTTAGCGACCTCAGAAGGATGCAGGCCTGAGCCCTGGCTGGTATTGAACTCGCAACCTTGTGGTGTATGAATGAGTGGCTGCAGTACAGGCATTTAACCACTGCACCACCAGAGCTCCCCATAGCATGCCCAGGAATCCATTCCATAGTAGAGATCTACTTTTTTTTTTTTTGGCAGATCAATCTACCCAGGGCGTTTCTTGACAGTAGGTAATTTTAGTCTTATTATATTGAATTAGGTTTATGATCAGTACTAATGACATGACACTGAGGTGCTTCATGGGAAATCAAGAGTGTGTATATTAGTTTGTGTGAAGCAAGATGGGCTCTTCTGAGTGTCTAGGCACCATTTCTGCCCTTCCCCAATGTCCCTGAAGTGTAATTTTCCTCCATGCCTGTTGTAGGACAGAAAGCAATTGAAATTCTCCTTTTTTTGGCCTAAATGTTGGAGGAGTAAAATCACATTTAAATGAAAAATCACATACCACCAGAGGCTTCTTGGAGGTATGATTTTTCATTTGAGTGTGAATGGGAGCTTGGAGGGCAGCCAGGGCTCACATACACCCAGGGGTTTACAATTTGTCCATTCCTGCTATAAATAGATACAAAATTATTATTGAAAAGTTTTCAAATATCAGTTTTATGCATGAAAAAACCCCTAAAAGTCTAAATAGTTTTTAGAGAAAGTCAGAAGGTTTAAAGAGAAAGAAGGCAATGTAGCAATGTAAGAGAATACCTGGGGGGGGGGCATATAATTTTGCTGTTTTTTTAAAAAAATGCCAAATGAGTAGCTAACAAGAAAAATTATAGTGATTTTCTGCATATAACAACAACAATTAAATGTCGTATATTCAATATCATAAGTAGTATGCCACTACTCTACATAGAGAGGTTCTGGATAAGTGATGCATAAGCAAATATGGAAACTCTCAAAATAAATTTCATCTTTCTTGCTCAGCATCATCCTAGGACAGCAATGTATCAACATAGCTGGAAGCAGTCATCAAGATGCTAAGTGCAGACAAGCATAAGATGCAGCCAGGTAATTCTTCTCTCTAAAGGTCAATGTACTGCAGTGGTGTTGTCATTATGCATCCTGCAGCATGCTGAGTTCACTACCATGCATATTACAAATGGGGCACTAATAGTAAGTGACATAAGACTAAGGCTGCAATCCTAAGAACTAGGCTGCAGCTACAAGGGAGAAATAATGCAGTTTGGCACTGCTTTAACTTCTATAAAGAATCCATTTAATCATTGTTTATATGACTGTTTTGAGACTCTTTTGAAGTAGGGTTTTACTGATAATATGAATTATGATGATTATAATTATGATTACATATATACCCATGTATAAGTCTAGAAATTTTAGTCAAAAAATTGACTAAAAATCTGGATCGACTTATGCCCAGGTCAGTGTAAGTACAGTACTTTAACTCTTATAAAAAAGGGAACCATTCCCTGGTGAAAGGCAAGAGCATAATCTGTCCTGGAAGCACTGTCCCTCCTCTATTATCTCACCCATTCAGCTTTTAGTGTGAGCACAAACAGTTATGTCTGCTGAAATTTTGGAAGTTCTTTGACATTGTTTTCCCTTGCTTAATCCTTTAGATTCTTTGTTACATACCCCTGTGTTTTACCCTCGATTTATCCACAGGTCATATCAAAATCCATAATTTTGGCCCCAAAACCTGCCCTCGACTTATACATGAGGCTGACTTATAGTTGAGTATATATGGTGTATCCTGCTTTCCCTCCAAATTGGAATTCAAAGTGGCTTACAATTTAAAAGAATACAATTAAAAGCATGCAAAAGTAAACATTAAAATAGAATTAAACTGTTACAATATTAATACATATTACTCATTAAAAGAATAAAATGCAGTATATACAATGCAGTATATTCAATATCTGGTTGTGTCCCAACCAGCCTCCTTTGGGCCTGGCCTAGGAGAAAGGTGGCATATAAATAAAATTAATAAATAAAATTAATAAATACAAGCAGTTAAAAAAGAGGGAAGGGCTTAAAAACAGTACAGCATCCCCAGCCCTTTCTTTAAAGACTTTCTGTTTTAAAAGCCTGACTGAATAAAAATGTCTTGGCCTGCAGACAGAAGGATAACAAGGAGGGGACCATTCTGACTTACCTGGGAAGGGAGTCTAGGGGCAGCCACTGAGAAAGCTATATTGAAGGCATTGTCAAAAAGGCATCTTAAAAGGATATGAAAAGCTGCATAAAATATGAATTTTGTCAGTATTTTACCATTTGTATTAACTTATATGCATATCTATAAAACGTAAGAAATTTTCATATAATCAAAGCTATGGATTCTGAAGTTTGTGTGTTTCATTGTTTCTGAGTTCCTCAATGCCATTCTCTTTCCATTCTCATCTCTGTATTGAAGAGTGCCAAAGCAGTCTTCCCATTGCATAAAAAATATGTGTAAAAAGTGTCAGGAGTGCATTCATTTTATAAACATTTCATATACATTTTTGTGCATATTAAAACATAGCTGTGCATATTTTTCAAATATATATTTATTTATTTGCAGCCGCTTCTGAATAGTGTGCAAGTCTGTGTGCAAAGCTTCACAAATGTGTGGATAATTGGGACAAGATGTTTTCTAATCCATTGGTAGTCTTGGGAAGGTTGCAAGATGGATATATATATAATAAGGCTCAAATCCAATCAATCACTTTTCCATCAATGTGCACAACTTCAGGAACATAACTTCATTGCATTTCATCAATGCATACCAGTAATTTATCAAGGAAAAGATGTACATAAAGTGATGGGTAATCTGCAAGTGTCAATGCTAACAATCATTTTATTTTTCCTCCCGGTTGAGGCTGGTTCTGCACTGCAGAAATAATGCAATATGACTTTAAATGCCATGGCTCAGTCTTATGAAATCCTGGGATTTGTAGTTTGTTGTGGCACCAGAGCACTCTGAGAGAAAGGAAGAATATCTTTGTTATTGTTAACTGCCTCCGAGTGGGCCCCAACTCATGGTTCCCCTGTCCTCAACTCAGGTCTTGCAGATTCAAGCCCATCACCTCCCTGATTGAATCCAATCATCTGGCATGCAGTCTTCCTTGTTTTTTGCTATCTTCTACCTTCCCTAGCATTGTTGTCTTTTCTAATGTGCCATGCCTTCTCATGATGTGGCCAAAATATCTCATGATGTGGCCTCAGCTTTGTCATCTTAGCTTCCAGGGAGAGTTCAGGCTTGATCTGTTCTAGGTCCCATTTGTTTATCTTTTTGGCTATCTGTGGTGTCCTCAGCATTCTCCTCCAGCACCACATCTCAAATGAGTTTATTTTCTTAATGTTGGCTTTCTTCACTGTCCAGGTCTCATATTTGTAAATAACTTACAAAACTACAAATCCCAGAATTACATAGCATTGAGCCATGTCAGCTAAAATGGTGTCCGACTGCATTATTTCTGCATTGCAGAAGCAGTCAGAGTTAAAATGAAAATCAGAGTGAATGGGGTGCAGTGCAGAGTGAACCTTTGAAATGACAGATGAATTGAATGAAGGAGATCCCAATTTGAAATGGGAAATTTTCTGAGGTTTTCATGGTCTTCATGGTGTTGGTACCATATTGGAAAGGCATGAGTCTGAATTTACAAAACCTAAGCAGAGCAGTGGGGGCTTGGAGATATCTCATACACAGGGTCACCATGAGTCGAGGTTGATTCAAGGGCAGCTAACAACAACAAGATGTTTGATAGAATTTAACTAAGAATTTAACTAAAATCTGAAATTCCCATTCCAGTTTCCCCAAAACATTCTTGCCTTGTGAATATGGAGGCAATTTTTCTAATGGTTGGTGGGAAGAATTTAACTAAAAACGTGAATTTTGGCTAGGTGTCACTTACCTTACACCATCTTATGATTTATATTCATCCCCCACTTGCTTATATATTATCGCTCTCTCTCTCTCTTTCTCATTCCTTTGTTGCTCAGAGAGGTTCAAGATAAACCTTGAACCTCTCTGAGCAGTGGAGCCATCTGATATAATGTGAGGATGCATGACTGCTTGGAAATTGTACAGTAGAGATGAACAGTCTCCTGAACTTTGAGACCTTATTTTGACTCTCCTAAAACTCCAGAGGGCTGTACTTCTACAGCTGGTATTTTGAATAAATAGCTAGGATGTTTTATTTAGCTTTTGTCACTTTGAGGAGCTGGGGGGAGGGGTTGAAATTTCATGTTCATGTGTGGGTGTTTTGAGAACTTTCTGCTGATTTTTCAACTGTATTTTTTTTTTTTAAAGCTGAAAACTGTTTTGGGATGCTGCAATTTGAGAGAGCTAGGGAGATCAAGGGCTATACAGAACCCCTAAAGTGGCACCTAGGACCCTTTCCTTTGCATAATTCTCCTTTGCTGTAACAAAAGCCTAATGATGCTTGTTGCTGGCCAAAATTTCAGGAATGCTGTTAGGTTGTCCCTGTTTGATGTGATGTGATATCACTCCCACAGCATTATAGGAAAGGCAGTTTGTGCAGAGCTGCAGGGAGCTTGGCATCACTGTGTGTGTGTGTGGGGGGGGCGTGTATGGGTCAATTAATTAGACTGGGAGCTTAAGTATAAAGTTGCTGTGTGCCTTTAAGTCCTTTCTGGCTTATGGTAAGCCCAAGGCTTGGGATGGAAAACTGTGGAAGACTAGAAGGTACATTAGCCCTCCAGGAGGCCTTGGAGGGCTGCACATCCTTACATCACACTTGCTGCAGCAAAATCGTTTTTTGTTATCCAGATGTCCCCCAAGTGCCATAGGGTGACAGGGCATGTTTTGGGGGCCTCCTGAGCCCCTAGGGGGCATTTTGAGTATTTTGAGGGAGGAATTGTTTTTGCAAAATTTTGCAAAATTTCATTTACGTATTGAGACCCAGTGTGGTGTAGTGGTTTGAGTGTTGGACTAGGAATCTGGGAGACCAGGGTTCAAATCACTGTTCAGCCATGGAAACCTTAAGGGGACTTTAGATGTTTGTATCTATATGATTACATATAATACATAGCCTAAAAGATTACTAAAGAGCCTGTCCATTCTCTCATTTAAACATCCTGAGATTCCAAGACTTTTAAATGCTTAAATTGAGTGCTGATGCTAACTCTGCCTGTGGTTTTCATGAGTGGATGCTCAAGTGGCCAGAAGGTAATGATGGGACACAAGAAAGATTAATTGAAATTGGCAAGCAACTCGCAATCCATCAGTCTGAAAAAATGGGGTGGGGAACCACCCCTGTTTCCAAACAAACAAGTGATAATTTTTGAATCCATATCCTGGAGAAAATTCCCCCCTACTTCTCAATATTTTGGAAGGGTTTGGGCTATTTTTCTGTCACTTATCCAACGAATAGTCAAGCAAGAAATTTGTGAAGTGATGAACCCAGCCTTCCTCTCTTAACTCCCTTATCTATAAATTATTAAGCAAAGAGTTTTCCTTTTGACAGTGAAAGCAATCTTATGATCTAATTGTTAAACTGAGAGTATTCAATTATTAGTCTTTCAAAAAAGAGAATTACTCAATTTATTCCCTGAATTATTTGCAGATTTTAACCCTAAAGCATTGGAGAGTTGAGCCTTTTATGAAAATATACTGAGATGCAACAACAACAAAAAACTTAAAAGCAAACTATGGTATAAAATAGTGGCAAACTGTGTTAAAATATACTAGAAAACAGGAATAAATGAGCACCTACTTTTGAGCCTATCCAATGGTTTTGTTCTTTGGCCCATTGAACATGTCAATGAAGAAAGGTAAGATTCAATAATAAAATCTAATGTTTTATAACATGTAAAATTGCTTCAGGGACTAAACCTTTCAAACAAGAGATGTTTTCTACCATACCTTTAAAAAGCTATATTGCAGAGCCTAGTCCTCTTGTTTTCTAGTTGTAATCAGCATTATATTGTATCAGCAGTAATCTTAACAATCTCTAGCCTCTCCCATGATATGTTTGGCATTAAATGTCAACCAATTTGTTTCATAGGCTAATTTTTCTTTTTCATTTTCACACTTATGTCAACTCATGACATTACAGCTCTTTAATTTCTTCAATGAAATATGGTGTCAGCAGGAAACAGTAGTAATTTAGGTTTATATTCAAGTCTCTTTCCAATAGAGTTGAACTTTCCAGGTCATCTATCAGTCTATTTCTGTAAACAGTTATAAAATGTAAAATGATCCAATGGTTTGATGTTTACTTTTGCAGGAGAAATCAGTGGTAAGGGTGTTCACATTCAGCATTCTTGTTGTAATATTCTCCCACAAAGCCATGCTAAACTTCTTTGCAACTGTCATGCCATCAGGAATTCTTCCTGTACTTTCATTTGTGCCCTAGTGGATTAATAAAAGAATCAGGAATGGCTGTCCTGGGGGCGGGATATACCTTGAAATATTGTTATAACTTGGGTTTCATGCACATTCTTATGTTATCTCAAACTATTTTAATTACATTTGATGGAATGGAAAAATATAGTTTAATGAAGTAGGGGAAATACTCCAATGGTAAAGAATAGGTAAAGACATAGTACAGGATAGGTAAAGAATAGGTAAAGACATAGTACAGGAATGCCTGGCCAGTATAAATGAATTCAAATATCAAAGAACAACATCCAAGGGTATTAAAAGAACTTGTAGAAGTAATCTTATAACCAGTGCCAATAATCTGGAGAGGTCCCAGAAGACTAGAGGAAAGCAAATGTCCCTCTCTTCAAAAAAGGAAAAAAAGAGAACCCAAATATTTACCACCCATTCAGCCTGACATCAATGCCAGGAAAGATTCTAGAGCAGATCATTAAATAGTCTGTAAACACTTAGAGAGGAAAGCCCAACTTTTGGGTTATCCAACAGGGGTTGGATTAGATGTCTTACAAAACTCCTTTTGTCCATATAATTCCAGATGTGAATGGTACATTTAATGATATAGATAAATATTGTCCTCTGCAAATCCATGCCTAGTCTTGAATTATACATTCTGCTGAACACATGTAACTGAACACATATAACTGAGTCCAACAGTATGGGGTATGTGATTTTGTAAGTAAGATCTTGACAGTTTCTGTTGTCAGGTTTGATAAAAATGATCAAAAGGTGATTGGTGAATATTATCTATGTATGCTACTTTAAAGAGGGGAGGGAATTAATATGACCTGGAAGGCCACATTCTGAGCTGTACAGATTTATTTCTATTTGTTGGCTTTCAAATGTGCACACCACATTCATTCACCTTCACAGTTCCATACAAGGAATAAGCCCTCCTCTGTATTTGTATAAAGTATCTTTTAAAACCTGGGGTCAGTACAAGGTGAATTGAAGCATTAATATACTGGTTGACCTTTCACAGGAATTCCAGATAAAGACCCAGAAGTTGAGTCACAGATAATCACAAGATCTGGAATTTACAAAAACAAACTCTCCATATATCTACCTGTCAGAACTCTTCCTCTAAGAGAGGGACACAAGGTCACTGAAAAGGCCTCTTTCCATCAACTCTTTTATTATTATCATTCTTTGAGTGTAGTTCAAATGTACACATGAAGGGCTCTGGTTCTGCAGTGCTGTTCATCTCCTCTCAGTATTTGTTTCCCCCCTTTTCTTTTTTAGAACACACTGTTTAAATACTTTGTGTGTGTGTGTGTGTGTGTGTGTGTGATATTGGAAGTCAAATTCATGGACCTTTGATGAGAATAAGCTTTCACATCTGCATTAAACTATGGAGAGAAATTTCAGAGAAATTATTGACTTATCTGCAGTGCATTGTGTAATCATAATACTTTTGTGCATTTGATAACAAACCTATAGATCTATTATGCCAATCCACAAAGGATTTGTATGTTTTACAGTGGAATACTATGTACAGTGGAATGCTATGTGGCATTCCACAGATTACTAGATCTTCTCTTGAAAGAGGATCCCATCAGATGTTTAACATATGGAACAGTTTCACACTAATGGCATAATCAGGATTACTGGATCAGGAGACTACCCCTCTATGTCTGCTCTTGTAAGAATGTCAGTCAATGTGGCATTTATAGATAAAAAGTGAAGATGTATGTGACAGACTAGAGAAAAGACCATAAGAAAAGTTAAGGAGATGTAGAAAGCCATTCTATGGCTAAGAGGCTTTTGCATGATAACAGTATCATTCTCACTTGGCTGACAAACACTTTTATTAAAACAAAACAGAATTAAAACACTGATCAGAGCCATTATAAACACAGCTCAGTTGGGCAAGATTCTTCAAACTTATACTGAACTTTATTGGTAGTCCCTGCATGTCTTCAATGAGTAAAGGAAACTAGATGAACATAGTGAGGACAATTAAAAAGGCCTATCCCCTAAACTTTGTGGAATAGCTGTAACCCAGCAACTAAACAACACTTTACATACAAAAGGATCCTGGTTCAGCCTTTGCTACCTCCAGGTAGACTGGGAAAGGTCCCTGGTTATGTGTAAATGGACTGTACAGTATCCTTTCTTTCTTTTACAAAATAAAAAAAATAAAAAAAACATTCTGTGTCTCATCACCTTTCAAAAGTTTTCTTTGTTCTGCCTAATGAAACATTCTGTTGACCTTTCAGATTTGTAAGTAATCCGTTTAATTTTGCATTTCTTGGATTGATAAGGGTATCACTACTGTTCTTCTTTTTCTGTCTCTAGAATGCCCGGTCTTAAGATCGTGAGTTTTATAGTTCAGGCTGCAATCCTAATGCTCATAAGCTCCACTGAACACATTGGTACGTACTTCCAATTGCAACATGTAGAGAACTGAAATGTTGTTGCATTTACAAATACTGCTAGCAAATATAATTTCAATCCAGGATATTTTGTTTCCACATATGGCTAGGAAAGTGATCAATTATAAAGATTTCTAAAAATGTTAAGGAAGGCCTATTGTTCAAATGACGCAGAGATGATGCTATTAATAAAATTGCATTTGTTTTCCTGATTTATGGGAAAATCCTTTCCTGTTCAGGTTAAGTGTATAAATATGTAAAATAATGTCACTGACAGCAACTGAGATACAATAGTTATATTTTATTCTATTATCAGAGTTTCCCATCCTCTTTTGAATAGTTTTTGTAGTCTTAAAAGTTACATCTTCATGAAAAATGACTTTCAAAAACATTGCATACAAAAAGCCAAATTCTGATTATCTATTTTTGCACTGACCTTTTCCTATCCCACTCCTTCTTGAACAGGTGGACTGGAATGTTTTATAATGGAGAGAAAAGCTTCCATAAATTAAGCATACTTAAGTGGGCTACAAAAGATAATGGCTGGTAAACTGATTTACAATGACAAGTGAATCACAATGTTGCACAATGCTCATATTCTCAGGAGTGGAGCATTTCAGGAGTGGAGCATAGCTACATCTCCAGAACTATTGTGGAAATGGCGCCATCGGAGTGGGTGTTGCAGAACAGTCCCAATGCACAATGTGTCCTGATGCACAATGGGACCTGTTGTGCAATGGGAGCTCGTCTTGTATAGTGGGACATTTTGCACAGTACCCTGTTGTGCACTGTCACAATTCATTAGTTGTGGTTGCAAATCATATGAGCAACATAGTTCCATCATCATAAAGTTGTACACCATCATCTCCAGTGCATGATCTTGACCAATATTTCTGGTATGATACAGAAAAATACCAGAATTGTAACAATGTTGATAACTTAGTAACTTCTTGGAGGGGAAAATAAATGGTGAAGATCTTTTAACTGGAGATCAGGAAGAAGTGATTTATTGTTTATTACATTAATAATAATAGTATTTACATTTCTATACCACTTAATAGTGAATTCAGCATTCTCTAAGTGGTTTACAATTTGTAAGCCAATTACCCCCAACAAGTGGCCTACAAAAGAATGGAAGGCTGAGTCAACCTTCTATACTGTGTCCAGTTCTGGCCACCACAATTCAAAAAGGATGTTGAAAAACTGGAGCATGTCCAGAGGAGGGTGACTAAAATGGTGAAGGGTCTGGAAACCATGCCCTATGTGGAATGACTTAGGGAATTGAGTGTGTTTAGCCTGGAGAAGAGATGATTAAGAGGTGATATGATAACCCTGTTTAAATATTTGAGGAGGGCGCTAGCTTGTTTTTTGCTGCTCCAGAGGATAGGACTCGGAACAACAGATGCAAGCTACAGGAAAAGAGATTCCACCTCAACATTAGGAGGAACTTCCTGACAGTGAGAGCTGTTCAACAGTGGAACACACTCCCTTGGAGTGTGGTGGAGTCTTCATCATTGGAGGTCTTTAAGCAGAGGCTGGATGTCCATCTATCGGGGATGCTTTGTGTGATGTCCAGCCTGGACTGTTTAAATTCTCCCCTGCATTTTCCTTTATTTTCAGTTTAGTGTGAGCATAGGAATGTTCCACCGTATTAGTTTGTGGGAAGAGCTGTTGGAATCCCCTGCATTTTTCTAGTTTTTGGTTTGCCCCTTCCCAGCAAGCTCTGCTTTAGCTTGGGATTTTCAGTTTTTCTTAGGCTTTATTTGTTTGGTGGCAACAGGCAGAGGGAAAGGGCATTTCTTATACCATTTAGCCAACTTACACCTGCAGCCAAATTATTTACCATTTAGCCAACTTATACCTGCAGCCAAATTATTTACCATATAGCCAACTTATTTACCACATTAACCAATTTTGTTACCTGTAGCATTTAATTCTAGTAAACATCAGCATCAAAGAAGACAATAGCACCAGAAGCTGAAAGACCCTGCACCAGCTTCATTGAGAAGGAGATCAATCCAGGAACAAACCCAGAGAGATGACAACACTGAAGATCATTAAAACCTGAACTGTAAAGTACCTTTTATGTTAAACCTATTAGAGCTTGGGAGGAGAAACTCTTTTTCTTTTGTTTTTCAAAATAAAACTTCTTCTTTTTGGACTTTACACTCAGCTTTGGAGCCTTTTTGGGTTAGAGATTGATCTCACCAGGGTACTGGTGTTGCACACCCATATTTGCCACCACCTTTAGTTGGATGTGTCTTCACACTTTGATTTTGAGTTCCTGCATGGCGGGGGGGAGGGTTGGACTGGGTGATCCTTGTAGTCTTTTCCATCTCTATGATTGTATGATTGTAAATAATGAATTTGATCCTAGGCAGGGCCCCAGGGTCTACTCAGCCTTGCATCCTTCCATAGGTCGCTAAAATGAATACCCACTTGGTGTTCTCTTTCTGCCGGTAGGCAGAGTCCTCTTTTATTTAGGCATGACTTTGGCTCTTAACTCGTTGTAGCAAAATGACTTTTTAACATGGTGTGTCTGTTTGTTCTTTTTAGTAAGTTTTAAATGTATTTTAAACTGTTTCAATTTTCTGTTTTAACATAATTGTTATTTAATTATGTTTAAATTTTGTACTAAGAGTTTTTGTTTTAAATTTAAATCTATACTTTGTTTTTATTTGTTGTAAGCTTCCTTGAGTGCTGTGATGACAGAAAGGTGGGATACAAGTTAAATTTCTTGTTGAGTGCCTCCAATCGTTTCTGATTTATGATGACCCGAACATGACCTATTAAGGGTTTTCTTGGCAAGTTTCTTCAGAGGGGGTTTGCCATTGCCATCCTCTGAGCCTAAGAGTGTGTGACATGCCCAGGACCACCCAGTGGGTTTCATGGCTAAGCAGGGATTCAAACCCAGTTCTCCAGAGTCATAATACAATGTTCAAACCACTACACCACACGGGCTCTCTACATTATGCATGCATATATACCATTCAAAAACAGAAGCCATGGAAGTAGGCAGTTCTGTGCCTATTCCATACCTGGATCAATGTATTAGATCAGAAGGAACAGGGGATGACACTCACCTTTCATCTTTACTTTCGCTATCTTTTACATTTGTATATTAAGTCTGTGGAGCCAGAGCGGTATAGTGATTTGAGTAATGGACTAGGACTCTGAAGGGTTATTCACACTGAAAATAATCCAAGATGAATCTGGGTTGAAACTCCATAGTTCACACATATCCCAAATGCAACTGATTAAGGTTTTTTTTTGGGGGGGAAGAGGCTACCAAAAATCTACCTAATCCGGGATAATCAATATTGGGTCCCCCCCCAATATTTTAAAAAAGATCCACATCGTCAGTAGTGTGAATAACCAATGTGAATACAGTCGTCCCTTGACATTTGCAGTTTTGATCATTCATGAAGTCAGGGCCTTTGCCACATGCACATGCTTGTGTACTCCTCCTCCTCTTCCTCCCTCCTGGGCTTTTCTCCTTTGGAGGAAAAAAGCCCAGGAGGGAGCGAGCAGCCAGGAAGGGTGTGCACGCCAACCCTGCCTTTTTCCAGGACTGAAAGCTGTCTTTCCCCAGGCAGCTGTCTGTGTTGGAAAAGGGTTTGGAGGACTGATCCTCCCATGAATGATTTCTTGCTGGTTATTCCCTGGTTATTCCTGGGATAAGCCCTCTATCTTTGTGATGTGTGTGATAATCTTAGCCATGATTGTGCAACTTTCCTTGGATAATGCCTTTTGAACCCCCCAATTTCCCCTCTGTGTGATAAAGTCTTCCGTCTTGGAAAGGGGCATGTCCTCCACCTCTTTCCAGGATGGAGAGCTGCCTATCCACCTAGGAAAGGTGGCCAGTTAAAGGGACGGGAGGGCAGGGAAAGGAGTGTGCGTGCTCCTACTCCTCTTCCCCCCCCCCCATACTTTAACTGGCTTCCTGGGTGGGGGGAGTTATTCACAATTTTTCCACATTCATGGGGGTCTTGCGCCCTTAACCCCCATGAATGTGAAGGGATGACTGTAGATCCAAATAGACCTGGGATAAAACTCTGCATGCCTTGAACGTGTTCTGAATGCATTCACATTGTCAACTCCATCCTTATTCGAATGCTTGCATGTGTAGGCAACTTAACTTGCAGAGATGTGCATCAATGCAGTTCCATAGTGTGACTAACAAACCTGGAATGTGTGAGTAAGGGGGGAAGCAGATGGGCGGCATGGGCCGCCCCAGGAAGCTGCGCCACAGGGCTGAGGTATCCGCACACCTCGGCCCTGCAGCGCAGCTTCGCCGCCCCTGGAAGGAGCGCTAAAATAGCACTCCTTCCACAAATTGCTGAAGGTGCGCCGCAAAAGGCTGCCGGCGCACCTTCGGCAACTCTTCCGCTGCAGCGTGTGCGGCTTTGCGCCGTCTGCTTAGCCCCTAAGATGATTCACATCATTGTGCTAAAAAAATATATGTCTGAATGACCCTTGAGAGACCAGGGTGTAAATCCCCACCCAGCCATGGAAATCCACTGGTTCACCAGGCATGTCACACTCTGTCAGCTCCAGAAAACCTCCTCTGGACAAATCATACAGATAAATCCTGTGATAGGTTTGATTTAGGGCTGCCATAAGTTGGAAATAACTTGAAGGCCTGCAAAACAAACAACAATTAAGTCTGTAAGATGCTTTGAAAGTATCTTGCATATTCTCACAGTGAAAAAAATTCACATAAATGAATAAATATATTTCTTTTATGCATTTATGATGCTATGAATTTTAAAGTTGTGCGTGAATATATCTTTAGGAAGACTGATGTAAACACTTTCAATTATCCTAATTACAACATCCCTTGCTTTCAAAGGACAGAATAATTTTATCAGGTAAAATTTAAGGTGGGAAGTTAATTTTATATCAGGTTTCACGTGGCCAGCAGTTTCGCTTTTTCTTTTCCATGCTGCCTTCGCTGTCACTTAGCATTAGAAGTATTACTTACAGAGTAGTAATTACCTTTGACACATAATTATTATGGTTTTGATGACAAGAAGGCCTTTTCTTTTCCTGCTTTCATAACATATATTCTTGAAAGCCCAAGCTATTGAATGCATTTAAAAGTTTAAAAGCAGTTGGCTTTAGATTGCACTCTGGGATAAGAAGTGAAAGGAAAAGACGGGGGGGGGGGGAGAAAGAGAGGGAAGGAAGGAAGGAAAGAAGGAAAGAAAGGAAGAAAGAGAGCAGCACATTTGAAAGTTCCAGAGATGATCTCACACAGGCATACTGGGTGAAGAAAGCCTTCAAGTGTTGTCGTTGCTGAGTTGTGAGAGAAAGAGTGAAAGAGCTGCCTCCCAGCAACCCAGTCAGATCCCCAACAGGAAAGTAGTGCTTTTAAAGTTAATAAACTGAAAGAGGCTTGAGGGAAAAAAAGGGAGGCTCCCGGCAAGGCCACATAAACTACACAAATGAGTTTCTAATCTTGCCACATGGGCATTTTTCCAACTCTGCACTCTGAGTCAACCCCAGCTGCAGGCCTGGATGAGCAGTTTAACAATCCTTAGGTTTTTCTTTTCTTCCTTTCCTTCACCCCCCCACCCTTTTTTTTTTTTTTTTTTAAAAAAAATGATCAAAATCAGGAATATCATGTTACTCAAGCCTGGGGGCTATGTGGGATTTAAACAGGGTGAGTGGCTGGCATTCCTCCAACCATACCTGCAGCTGTTTTTCTGGGAAGGTTAGAGAACTTAAAGCTGCCTCTGTAATTTTTGATCTTCCCCATTTTCTCTGTTATAAAGGCAGCTCTCATCCATCCATATGCAAACGCACATGCGTGCACGCACGCACACACACACAAAATAAGTAACATTTTAAAATGTTTATTTGCTTCAATTTAGAGATCATCTAGACAAGGGAGAAACAATTCCCAACACTGGTGAATGTGAAAGAAGGGCAAAGGACACTTGGAAAAGTTGGGGAAATATACTCACAAACAATGGATGAACAGAATACATTAAAATATACAAAGGGTGTTTAAGGTTGTTTACAGAAATATTCTATTAATAAGAAAAATCAAAGCATGTGTAATAGTTTATTCAAGGAATGCCACTGTTCTTTCAAAACAACAGTTTGTGAATCAATTCTTTTTGTTGTTGGCTAGGTTGGATATATCCCTCTTAATATAATTATTACTTCCCAGATTCTCCCCTAGAGATTCTGGGAATTACAGACCTGTAGACCCCAAATCCTTCCAAACTGGATCTGGTCACATGCCAAAATGTGTTCAAAGTGGTGGGAAAAGTGAGAGACAGTAGTGGATCTCTACAACAGAATGAACAAAGTGGCTATACAGAAGTTGAACAACCATTTCCACCGTCAGCTAGCTACACCTACAGCAGTGATGGTGAACCTTTTAGATACCGAGTGCCCAAACTGCAACCCAAAACCCACTTATTTATCACAAAGTGCCACATCCCTCTGGCTTTCTAGTAACAAACTCTGGCAAGCTCTGCGCTAGGGCAATGGCACCACCACTAACCTAAGGGCTATCAGAGAAGAGAAACAAACTTAGTTTTTTGGGAGAAAAATATAAAAGCATATTTAGTTACAAATTACTTATCCTTATGAAGAAAAGAAAGAAGAAGAAAATGGCTGCAGATCCAACCCATAATAAAATGAAATGAAAATATTTAATTATTTTGATGAATGTTTTATGTAGTAGTTAGCTATCTCAAGCTATGTGCATTTCTTGAATAGGGAAGTATAAAAGGAATTTTGTCCTAGATGTTGCAAGACACAGAGTGAAGGGCAAGTAATGTTTTGAGAGTTTCCAGGAGTATAGCAGCTCAAATAATTTCAAACTTATTTGAAGAGAAGGTTATGTCTCTTTTTCCTTTAAAAAACCCCCACACTCTGAGCAATTTTGACACATTACAGAAAGTTGTGAAAGGACTTTTGCAATTTTGCATCTACATTTAAGTCTTTTACTAATTTGTGAATGGTTAATTCACAATAAAATAATTTGAGCCAGAGTGATGTAGTGATTTGAGTGATGGACGAAAACCCTGGAGAGCCAGGATTTGATTTCTTGCTCGGCAATGAAAACCTTGGTGAGTCACACACTGTCAGCCCCAGAAAATTGTATCATATGGTCACCTTAGGGTTTTCATAAGTTGGAAATGACTTGGAGGCCAACAACAACAACAACAACAACTTGCAATCACAAGGCTGCATGAGCTCTATGTATGGAAATGGCTTATTACCAACTACAGGAAAAAACTCATCACTATATTTACAGCTGAAGTCAAAGAAGGAATAGGACACATTACTAATGCAGCTTCTTATAACACTTTATAAATGTGTCAAAGAGCTCTGAGCCAGCAACACATTTGCAAAATAAAGTAACAAGCAAATCACACAAATAACCTGCTTCCTTTAGTACTGGTGCTTGACATACCCTATTAAAGAAACAGAAAATAAGGATTATGGGATGGATCCAATATTTCCATCCATTGGTGGTAGCTTCTCCTGAAGAGAATTTTACACAGATACACCCAATGGGGGTCAGCATGGTGTTGGGCTACAATTCTGGAGACTAGGATCTGGAGATCAGGGTTCAATTCCGAGCTTGGCCATGAAACCTGCTGTATGACCCTGGGAATCTTACATTCTCTCAGTCTCAGAGGGAGGAAAATGTGAATGTCCTCTGAACAGAACTTGCCAAAACCAAAAAACAAACAAACTCATGGTTAGGAGGTTGCCATAAGTGGAAATGACTTGAAGGCACACAACTATAACACCCACTGCCAGAATGGATAGGAAAGAGAAGACCATTTGCAGGCTCAGTGGCCACCACATATCCATTTACCAATAACCTCACACTGGAAGACCAAATTGGGATAACAAGGGCCACAACTTTATTTGCCAACCTATTAACCAGGTTGCTTGCTTGCTGAGCAAAATCAGGAATGACAAACCCTTTACAGTGGAGGACCCACTACATGGTTCGCCTGCTAGTGGGGATGGGCTTGGCTCTTTGTCCCATTACTAAAGTTCCCAAGTTCCCAAAGGTAATTTTGCTGATGGGAAACCCTTTCTCTTCCCTTACTGGATCAGAGTAAGACCACCTTCAAATTACTGTGATGAAATAAAATAAAATAATGCTATAAAATGGGGACATACAATGGGAGAGTAGGTGAGGATGAAGCTCAAAACCAGAATGAGGCAACATTCTAGAGGCTGGATTATATAGCCTGGTTCTGAACCAGGGGAAGATTACTGCTCGTTCCCTCTAATACTGACAATCAGCCAGTTGCTCTCCATACAATTGGTTTGCTTTCCTGTTTTTTTCCTCACAGTTCACATAAATTGCATAGGATTCTAGGGAAAAGAGGGACACAGTGGCTTAGCAGTTAAGATGTTGACTCTGATGATCGCAAGGATGGCAGGTCAGCAGTTTGAGACCGAGTGAGCTCCCATCACTAGTCTCAGCTTCTAGTCTCATCATGGAGGTATCCCCTCCCCTTTCCCATCATTAAAGCATTCGCGGAGCCACAATTTGTTAATAACGAAATTTCCCTTTATTGACAAATGGCAGGCTCTGGAAACGCTTTAATGACAAGAGAGGAAAGGGGATGGCTCTATGACAATTTAATCACAGGGACAAGCATGACCGGCTATCAAATCCTCGTGCTTGCTGGATAATTTAGGGATGTTTTAATGACAGTAAGCCTCCATGTAATAATCTCCTTTGTTACCTCTTGATTAGACTGCTGTAATGTGCTCTATGTGGGGCTGCCCTTGTAAAATGTTCAGAAGCTGCAGCTAGTGCAAAATTCAGCAATCAGACTGGTGTCAGTTGTGCATTTTAGAGACCATGTAATTACCAATCTTACAAGAACTGCACTGTCTTCTGAGCTGTTGACCTAAAAAGCACTAAGTGACTTGGGGCCAGGATATTTGAAAAACCTCCTCGTATGGAAGCCTGCCAGAAATGTGAGATCTTCAGAGGAAGCTTAATGTGTCCTAACCCCTTGTGAAGTTAGGTTAGTGGGTACACATAACAGGGTCTTCTCTATAGGAGTGCCTCAACTGTGGAACTTCCTAAATTAGGCTATTCTGGCATTCAGTATTTGAAACTGTTTTGACTGTTTTGAAACTGGATTCTAGGATTGTTTTTAGACTCTTTTTAGGAGTTTTTAAAGAGTATTTTATTGTGTTTTTAAAATGTTTTTTTAATCTCTGTATTGTTTTAATTGGTTTTTATTTTTTCATCATCTCAGAAGCCCTTGTGGGCTGGGAGGTGATACAGAAATGCTTTAGATGATAGCTAGATAGTTGATAGATAGATAGTCCTTCAGATATCATGGAGACAAGGGGTATAGGGCTTTATAGGTCATAGCCAGCACTTTGAGTTGTGCCTAGAAACAGACTGGCAGCCAGTGAAGATATTGCAACATGGGAATTGCATTATCTTTGTGGAGAGAGTGTCTCAAGGAAAATGTCCAATGTGGGTTTATACACAAGTGACCAGGCATGAAAGGGTCACTGGCAGCCATAATGACACAGCACTTTCCACCAGGTGCTGTGTCATAGGAAGTGACATTGGCTGATGGTCACAATGTTCTGGAAAGCACCAAAATGGCTGCAAAACTGCAGAGTCACCATGGATGAGTGACAGGTGTCCAGAGGAAGAGGCAGGGCCAGAAGGCCACATGGAACCCTGGGTATATAAGGGAGTTGCCTCTGAACACATGTGTTGGTTGATGTGGATTGACGATGGGTTGATGTTGGATGGTTGGATGGTTGTCGTTGCTGTGGAGCATGTATATAGCCTTGTACCTAGAGGAACCAAGATTAAAGCCTCATCTGAGAGACATCTGTTTGTAGAGTCTCTTTACTCTTTCTGGAAGGGGAGTGGTGCTCCTTCAGCTCACAAGCTACTGCCTGCATCTGAGAAGATGGTGATACTGGTGCTGCACATTGACATGGATCATCACACACTGCGTAACCACACTAACAGCCTCAGTTAACAATCTGGCTGTAGCTCTTTGGGCCAACTGAAGTTTCTGAGCACTTTTCAAGGGCATTCCCAAGTAGAGTGCACTCCTTAATCCAAATGGGATGTGTCTTGCTGTCAAGGTAGTGCAATAAAAGCAGTGTCTGACTATTGCTCCTATACTAGCAATTCAGTAGACACCTCCTGTTGGTACAAATAAGGAGAAATTAGTTACTCTACCTACTAAATGAAATATGGAAAATAAGAAATGGGCAAAACATAAAGGCCTATAATGAAGTCTGAGTTAAAAACTTAAGACAGACAAGAAGGATGCTGTATCTATGGCTCCTTTCCACAAAAATTCTTCATTCAGAAAAACAGCAATTATTGTCAGATCACTTAAGGAGTATCTCTAATTTTAGTGCTCTTTGGTATTTAAAAGGAACAAAGAAGGTGGTGACTGTTCTGAATGACTAATGTCATATTTTTGGCTCCTGAACCAAATTTAACCACATGCAATCTATAAATTAAGCCAATGAACTCTTTTTTTTTTGCCTGGACTTCTGTTTCCTTTTTTCTATTCTTCCTAAAGATGATTTAACTAATTACTCTTTCAGTTGAACACTATAATGAACACACTTTTTTTCAAACAAATGTATGTGTTTTTAGTGCTGTAAGCTTTGACTTTCTCCCCCACAGTGAACCCATATACAGACATATATTAAACTGCAGTTCTCTGAGGCTGTCAGAATTATAGGCCAGCCGGAGCAGAGAAGTATGATAAACTTTTTCAGGTCCTGTTTAGTTAAGGCAGAAATGCTGGGATTCAGCCAACATCTCTACCACTCAAGGCTCTTTTCACAGTCCAAAATTATTTGGCTTAAACATTTCCAACTGTGAGGAGGTCCCATTTCACTGATTATGCAGTCATTCACTTTTCCACATCAACATCAAAGTCATTAACAACTGGGTATTGTTGCATTGGCTGGAATTCAGTTAAGGACTTGTGGGCTGTTGCTCTTTATTAAGGTAAGGCATGGCTTGGTTATGTCACCCATGAAATAATCAATTTACCATGTTGGTTAATTTCCCCTTTCTTTGATCTGTGAATTAAATTCAACCAATCATTATTTCACACAATTGCCACTACAGCAATGGTTTAAAAATGACTCTATCCACATTTTATATTGAAGAGAGTCTTATAACATACTAACATCAGCACATGTGATCTTTAAAATCTGTCAGATGTTTCACATAGTACTACTTACCCATTATTATTTGTCCATATTAAAGGAATATGTCATAAAGAGAGAAGACATTTCCACCTGGAATTAATCATTTAAGCCAAACATTTTATCTAGGATAAAGCCTTTATTTAAATCTTTTGTTGGAAGTGTCAGAAGACCATCTATTTGTGCAGTTTCAAGCAACTTGTTAGTTTAAGAGGATTTATATTCCCTCTTTACACTTCACAAACAATTTATAATGGTGACCACTGGTGAACATCCACCAGTAAAATGGACACTGCTAGCAGACAGTGCTTTGCCCTTGCTGAGATCGGGATGAGGGACTATGTGACACAGAATTCAGTGTCATGAAATAGGTATCAGGACTGCCCAACAGAAGGCAGGATGACTGATCCTTGAAAGGGAGTATCACTCACCCCCATCTGACTTCTTTCTAATCAACACATGACAAAGCATCCTTTGTTAACACATCCCAAGAACTATCATAGAGACATATACTTGGCTTTCTGAGTGGCCAACTCTTTAGCCCAATTGAACCTAATCTCTCTCTCTCTCACACACACACACACAACTGTCCTAATATTCAGCTGAACAGAAATACAGACTTTATTCAGACCCTCATCAGGTGATGCCTTCAGACTTCCATCCAAGACCCATTTGTTTGTTGGTAGGACTTAGAGCTTTGCAAGAGTGATGTGATGGAGGTCTTGTTTAAATAAATTTGGAGAAGTTAATGACGTAATGATGTACTAAAAATTACCCTAAGTTCATTAATCTCTCTTCCTTCTGGGGAATTTATCACATTGGTCCTGCATACACAGGTTTTGTTTAGCACTAATTTTATTAATTTCTCCTCCCCACCTGCTTCATCAATTTTCATTCTGTTGTTGTTGTTGTTGTTGTTATCATTATTTATGTTCTACTTTTCCTCCAGTTTGGGACTCAAAATGATTTACTATATATATATATATATATATATATATATCATAAAAAATATATCATTGAAAATCCACAAGTTACAAAAGTTAAAAGTTTTTTTTTAAAAAAATTAAAACCATGTTTTAAAAAAATATATCATTGAACACACAAAAGGATCTTGTAGCACTTTTGAGACTGGGAGAAAGAATGAAGTTGGTAGCAAATATCTTTGTAGGCTTTAATCTACTGCCTCAGATGCATGCCCTTATTAAAAAAATCCTTGGACACACACTCATCAGCATGGCAGTTTTTCCTTTTTATTGCCTGCTTAGTGGCTTAGCCAATTCCACAATTTATATGAGGTTTGTTGGTCATAGACACTGGTCTATGCAATAAAATAAAATAAAATATTAGATTGAAGGCAAAACTAAAAATCATGTAGTGAGCCATTGTGCTGTAGTTGTATGAGTGGGGAATGAGGACTCTGGGAAACCGGGGTCCAAATCTCCACTCAACTAGGGGGCAAGTCACACTCTCTCACCCAAAGAGAAAGGCAATGGCAAATCTCTGAAATCTTGCAGATAAGACCCTAGGACAAGGCCAGCATCACCCTGAAGGCATATATCAACAACAGTAACAACTGACTTAGGAATAGTAAGTTTTGCAAAATTCTTGTGATGTAGGTGAAGACAGAGGGACACTTTGGCTACATTGGAAACCCTCACAAAATTATGGCTAGCAATAAGAGCTGAAGAGGGTTATACCTCTTTCTAGTCCAGACCCTACTGAAAGGTGTTAAATGAGAGACTGATAACAATTCTTATGGCTGAGGTTCAAAAGATAGTGTCCCAGGTACTAGACTTATTAATTCGTTTATCTTGTGGTTTAGAATACACAAGTCAGATTGAAGCCAAGGGAGGAGACTAGACCAGGAATGGAGGAAAAAGTTAACCAATACAGTTAGTTGCTGACTTTCATTGTCTATATGGAAATAATCCTGAGGTTTATCCAAAAAGGGGTTCTGCTCTTTCTAAATACTTATACTTCAGACATGATTTAATCTTTACAGGCTTTGCTGCTCTTGCTTGGTTATGTTATGATGAAACATTCTGTACATTTGACCAGTCATTGTGTTGTTTTTACTCCAGTGAATGAACAATGATATATCCCCTGCAGTCCTCATGGGCTACATTTATATGTCCAGCCATTTAAGTGCTTCCAGCCTGGTAAGCACCAAACCCAAGGTATACCCCTGTTAACATGCATTTTAAGAACTCCCTGTTTGCCCTAGATTTTACAGGAAGATCTGGGTCCTCCATTTTGACACCAGGCAGTTCTTTGAATCATGTCCAGCTGTGCTGTCCAGCATGGCCACAGTGGCAGTAGGTTGCTTGCTCTGAGGTCAGAATGAGGCACCCAGCCATGTAGGAGCAAACAATTTGTAGGCGACATAGTGGGATGCTCATGTGAACAGCTACTCCATGTTGGAATGGAGGTAACAGGGATAGATCAGGGAAGCTCAGAGTATCTGAGGATACTCTGAGCTGCCACCAGAGTTTCCTGGCCAGGGCAGACAGGACCCCATTGTATATGTGGAAGTCTGTTTGTGTAACACTGAATGTAAACCAGGGTGTTGATAATCAGGTTCTATTTTATAATCCCATGATTCTCTTTGGTCATGTTTAGGGTAAAAGGGAGACATTTCACTGCATGTCTTTCAAGTGGAAGTACTGTGGTTTCTAAATCCACTAAATCCACTATGATTTAGCATCTTTGAAAAATTGACCATGTTCTGTCCTAACAGTGAGCTAAAGTGGAAACTAAGGATCAAAGGGTGTAAATGGATACATCAGTCCACCTCCTGTTATAATAAAGTTCCAGAATTTGTTAGGAATTTTTCAAATTTCTAAAGGAACTGAGCAATATATTTGCTCTTAGTATGTTCCCAGTCATCTTTCTTTTAAATGAATAGCTATATGTATATTAAAGCAGGATGTACTGATATTATATTGTGCCTCATGCCTCATCAACTGTTTTAAAGATCAATTTCAAGTTAGTTCAAGTTCTTGGTTTATTTAGGATTTCCATGAAGTCATCATTGTTTAGGTTTTGTAAATGAGAAGATTGCAGAAATTCTTGGCTGAAGTTTAAGCTCATCATTTTGCTTTTGCTAAATTCTGCTCTAGGCAGTAGCAGGGAAATTAACCACTGATAGACTTTTATTGACTGATTTGCAAGACTGATATGTTCAAACATGCCAATGACAGACAGAGTTCTTTCCTTTGTCATCCAGCCAAGATAATCATAGGAAAAAGCCAAAGACAAGAGAAAGTGTTGTTCTTATAAACATATTGGACAAAATCCAGCACAGAGTTAAGCATGCTTATAAATCCCATTGCGTATGATAAACTAAGGTTCAGCTAACTATTGTCGATTATCACCATACATGTATTCAATTTTTCCAGTTACAAATTTATTGCATCTCATGGGAGTAGGACTGCGTAAGACTACCACAAATATTATCTTTGGAAAAAATCTTTGCACAAATTGTATGTGTGTAAAAAAAGTGTGAGAGTGACTGGTTGTTTCCAGACTCAAATTCACTTCCAAGGGAAGTTAAGATGGCTTTCTTCCTGTTGTCCATTTTTTTTTAAAGTTAAGCAAGTTTTCAATGAATGACTGGCTGTTCAGAAAGATATGAACAGATTTTAACAGTTCAACACTGTTATTTTTATTGACATGATGCTAAAATTGCTATTTAATTACATAGAGTTTTAGTATTATAATTTTAAAAATGGTTTTAACAGTATTAATTCTTTTTTAAAAAAATCTACCCCTCTTTGTATCTGTAACAGTTTGTAGTCATGATGTGAGATGCCTTGAATCACAATTCTGAGTGAAAGGTGAGCTACATATCAATTAAATAAGTAAATATGGATGCCTGAATGTGCTCCTAGACTGCCAAATGTGAAACTTAGAAAAATGTTTTAAAAGGCTGAACAATAGCTATCCCCAAATATGGCAGTTTAAAGTCTAAGGCTGCATCCACACTGCAAAAATAATCCATTTTAACTACCATGGCTCAGTGCTATGGAATTCTAGGAATTGCAGTTTATTGTGGTACTATTGATCTCGATAGAGAAGGCTAAATGTTTCATATAACTACAATTCCCAGAATTCTATAGCATTGTGCCATGGCAGTTAAAGTGGTGTAAACTGGATCATTTCTACAGTGTTGACAGCCTCTATGTGTGGAACTGGGGATAAGCAACACAGTTTCTTAACCAACAAATAATTTATTGGTGGGGGAATTAAAATATACAACTAAAAGATTAATGTGTATTTATACAGACTACTATAGTGGACACATTTGATATAAGGTTGTGTTGGCTAAGATCCGTGTGAGCTGAGAAGAAAGATGTCCCGAGATGAGAGAGGAAATGAGAGATAATATATTTCCATGTGGCCTTGTATATGTATAGTCAGATAGATAAACTCACATTTAACCACTCTGAAGTAAACAAAAACTCAACTTTATTCTATAGCTTGCACAGCAACTAAAAGATAAATACTTGGAGGAAGAAAGCCATAAATACTTGATGCTACAAGGTAAATTGGGATAAAAGAATAGTTTGATGTGGTAAAAAGACTGCAAAATAAGATAGTTGTGGAGAACCAGGGTAAAGATGGGAGATCTGCTGTACAAAAAGAGCAATGTAGTTTGTTAATTGTGTTGTAGTTATGCTGATTACATATGGATTGTAATATATGTAGTTTTAATGGAGAGGGAAGAGGGAAAACTGGGGTGGGGCGGGGAGTAGTTTATTTTATTTCAGGGACATATTGTTGGTTGGAATAGGGTATGATTTTGTATGTAAGTATTTGAGTATTTTTACTGTGTATGATGTATGTTTTAAAACCACACACACGCACACACACACACACACACTTGTTGTTGTTAACTGCCCTTGTGTTGCTCTTGACCCATGGTGACGCTGTGGATGAGACATCTCCAAGACTCCTTGTGCTCCACTGCTCTGCTAGGTCCTGCAAACTCATACCCATGTTCTCTTTAATATAGTCCATCTATCTAGCATGTGGCCTTCCTCTCTTACTACTTCCCTCCACCTTTCCTAACATTATTGTTTTTTTCAGTGAGGTTCTCCCTTTTCATTATGTGCAAGAAGTATGACACCTCAGTTTTGTCATCTTAGCTTCCAGGGAGATCTCTGGCATGATCTGCTCCAGGACCCATTTGTTTGTCTTTTTGGCTATCCATGGCGTCTTCAACACTCTTCTCCAGCACCACATCTCAAATGCATTGATTTTCTTCCTATCATCTTTCTTCCCTGTCCAGCTCTCACAACCATACATAGGGAATACAATGACTTGCACGATTCTCACTTTTGTGTTGTACATCTTTGCATTTAGAATCTTTTCTAGTTCTTTCATAGCCGCTCTTCCCATTTTTAATCTTCTTCTGATTTCTTGGCTGCAGCCCCCATTTGTACCAATGTTTAATCCCAAGTATGAGAACTCTTTTACCACTTCTAGTTGAATTTGTCAAGATTCTCCATTGTCATTATTTTTGTTTTCTTTATGTTCAGCATAACTTTCTTCCTTGATCTTTCTTAGTACTTGTGCCAGGTCTGGGAGGTTTTCTGCTAGTATTATGGTGTCATCTGCATATCTGAGATTGTTGATATTCCTTCCTCCTATTTTCACTCCTCCTTCTTCTGTGTCCAAGTCTGTTTTTCTTACAATATGTTCTACATATAAGTTGAATAGGTAGTGTGATAGGATGCAATCTTGTCTGACCGCTTTGCCAATTGGGAACCATTCTGTTTCTCTGTGTTCTGTTCTGACAGTAGCCTCTTGTCCTGAATACAGACTCCTCATCAGGACTCCCATGCCTTTAAGGGCATTCCATAGCCTTTCATGATCTATACAGTCAAAGGCTTTGCTATAGTCTATAAAGCACATGCTGATTTTCTTTTGGAATTCCCTGATGCAAGCCATCATATATTTGCAATATGGTCCCTAATGACTCTTCCTTTCCTGAACCCTGCTTGGACCTCTGAGATTTCTCTCTCCATGTATAGTTGGAGTCTATGGGCCTTTGCAGACTGCTAGAAATAGTGCAAATTGAGTCCACTAAGGGTTAGGCTTAGGCTTAGGGAGGGCCTAAGCAGACTGGTGGCACGGGGCCGCTGTGGGAAGGTGCGCCGCGGGACCGAGGCATCCCCACGCCTCGATCCTGCAGCGCACCTTCATCGTCCCTGAAAGGAGTGCTAAAATAGCGCTCCTTTCACTGACTTTTCCACCGCAGCATGTCCGGACGCTGCAGTGGGAGGTTGCCCTCGGAGCACCGGCTGTGAGGAGGGCCGGCGGCTCTGAGGGCAACTTCGGGAGGAGGAAGGGGCGCCGAGCATGCGGCTGCCCCTGCCTCTTCCCTGCCTTTTTAAGTCGTCTGCCAAAGCCCGTAATCATGGGAACTGTATTTTATTGTGGCACCAGAGCTCTCTGACAGAGAAGGCTCAATGTCTCAGAAAAAAAACAATTCCCATGATTTCCTAGCATTAACCCTAATCCTAAATGTGGACTCAATTTGCACTATTTCTGGCAGTCTGCAAAGGCTGTATGTTGAAGAATTTTGAGCATAATGTTGCTTGTATGGGAGATTAGTGCTATGGATCTATAGTTGCTGCAGTCTGTGTCTCCTTTTTTGTGGATGGGAATGTACATCGATCATTTCCAATCTGTTGGCCATTGTTTTGTTTTCCATATCTGGTGACATATGTTGGTTAGCACTAGGGTTGACTCTGCCAATATGGATTCCAGCAGTTCAATTGGAATATCATCTGTTCCTGGTGATTTGTTTTTTGCTATTTCTCTTATTGCAGCTTCCACCTCACTTTTTAGAATTTGGGGTTCATCTTCATATGACCCTTCGTCCCATGTGTCCTTCATTTTGCCATCTCTTTTATATAGCTCTTTTGTGTATTGCATCCAAAGTCTTTTTATTCCTTCTTAGTCTTGAATTATGTTATTTTTATTGTCATAGAGTGTCCCAATCCTTGGTTTGAATTTTCCTTTGATTTCCCAGATCTTGTGGAATAGGTCTCTCATTCTTTCCTTTTTGTTGTTGTCTTCTATTTCTCTGCACTGGCCATTGTAGTAGTTTTCTTTATCTTTTCATGCTAACAGTTGTACTGTTGCATCAATGGTTCTTAGTTTGCTCCTATTCCCTTTTTGTTTTTCTTCCCTTCTTTCCTTTACTGCTTGTAGAGTTTTATCTGTCATCCATGGTTTCTTCTCTTTCTTTTTTGGCTCTTGAAAGTGTCTGTCTGCATTCTTCTTTTATTGTGTCCCTGGCTTCAGACCAAAATTCTTCTTGTTCTCGACCTATTATGCTAAGTAGTGCAAATCTGTTCCTTATATTGTCGCTAAATTGTTTTGAGATATTGTTTAAATGATATTTTATTGTTGTGACTGGTTTTGTTTTCTTATTGAGTTTTATTGTTTTTTTTATTTTTGATATGAGTAATTCATGATCTGTGCCACAGTCAGCACCAAGTCTAGTCTTTGCTACCAGTATGGAGCTTTGCCAACTCTTCCTTGCAATTATATAATCTATTTGGGTTTTGTATTGATCATTTGGTGATATCCAAGTGTATAGCCTTCTTTTTGGGTGTATGAAAAATGTGTTAGCAATGAATAGGTTGTTGGCTTCACAAAAATATATCAGATGCTCACCTTCTTCATTTCTTGTACCTAATCCAAATCTGCCTACTGTTTTTGATGCTTCTTTGCTTCCAAGCTTTGCGTTCCAATTTCCAATAATCAGCTTGACATGAGTGTGCTGTCAAATTCTTCCTGTACTCCTTCATAGAATCGTTCAATTTCTTCCTGTTCTGCCTCTGTGGTTGGTGCATATACTTGAATTATGGTGATGTTCATAGGTTTTCCGTGGAGCCTTATTGAAATAATTCAGTCTGATTTTGCATTGTAGCCTCTGACTGCTTTTGCCACATCTTTTCTTAGTATGAAAACCACCCCATTTCTTCATGTCTTTTCATTCTTTGAGTAGAACACTGTAGTTGTCTGAAACAAAATGGCTCATTCCTGTCCATTTTAATTTATGCACCCCCCCAGTACTGCTAAGTTCATGTGTTGCATGTCCATTTTTACTATGTTGGCTCATGCTTCTGACATTCTGCGTCCCTATTTTATGTATGATGCTGCATCAGATTGCATCTATCCTTTTCTCCCCATCTTTCTTATGCTTTTACCCATTCTTGCAAATGTGATTTCTCTTTATTTCTTTCTGTCTCTTTGTTCGTTCTCTGATCCTGCCTTACTTGAAATGTCTCATCATAGGGTTTTCTAGGTGAAGGGTTATACAAGGAGGGCCACCTACACATCTCTGTGTGCAGTGCCAAAAAGTGTTAGCTATGCTGTCACTGTTATTATGTGACACCACCACTACTGCTGCTGCTGCCCAGTAGCTGTTTTCCTCCCTACATGGTTCCTCCCATTGTTGTTCATTTGCTTCTTTACCCATCCCCTGGGTTTTCCTGCTTCCCTCATATCCTCTCCCCTTTAGTTTCTTGGCTGTCTCCCAGCTTATCTTTGTTGTTCTTATAGAATCTGTTGCAGCTGTAGCTTCAAGGCTGGGAGTGGTGTCTAGCCCTCTTTCTCACCTCTCCCTGTCGACTTTCAATGGCTCCTTCAGGATGGGAGGCGGGTAAATGGAGTCTTTTCCCACCTCCCTGTTGTTTTTCCAAAGATCCTTCAGGATATATATATATATATATATAGTATTTTAATTGTGTTAACCTGATTTTAATTCCAATATAGTTTAATTTAGTTTTAAGGGGTGGGAGGGTTAGGGTGTGGGATAACCATCATTTCCTAATACCTCAATATGTGACATCTCAGGGAAGTGGCCAGCAGCCAATAGTAACAGCCTTCAGCTACCAGATAGTGAGTTGCAACCAAGACACAGAGTTTGAGACAAGTCAAATCCAAAGTGTACAAAGCAAAGTCCTTAGGGCATACCAAAGAGTTCAGAAGTCCAAAGAGCTGGATTCATCAGTCAATCCAATGGTCAGGGTTCCAGAGAGCAGCAAGGTCAGGCAAAGGTCTAAAGATCCAATCCAAAGAAACAGGCAAAGAGTCCACAACAAGAGTGCTTTCCATCAAGAATGTCAGTTAATCTCTGACAAAGTCTTGGCATTCTTCCCAGGCTTTTATCTCCATCACTTTCTAGTGCAGCTGCTCCTTAATTGCTTGGTGTTTCACATAAAGCCTCTGAGATTGACACAGACCCACCCTTTTTGCCATATGCTGGCTGTAGGAAGGCACAGGTAAGTTGGCCTCCTCCTAAATGCCCAAGTTAGCAGGAGACTCTGCTGCTCGGATGTCAAGCTCTTGACTGTCCTCTTTGGCAGCAGCCCCTGCAGAACTAGGACCAGGCTGAGGGTCAGGTTCCTCCACCTTTCTCTGCTCTTCAGACAGAGATGCCTCCAGGCTGGGCCTGACAAGTATGTTTTTAGATTCAGGTTCAGAATAAGATGACAAGTTGTTGATGACATTCACCTGCTGAATGTTCACCTGAAGTTGGTGCTGAAACACATGGTTTGGGAGATATACACAGAAAGGAGAAGAGAACCAAAAGGTTACTAGGGATGCCCTTGTGTTAGCAACACAGCTCTGCTTTGAGTGTCTGACCTAAATAAAGAAGTCTTCTGGGCTCTCCACAAGGCAAAGCCAGGTCATGCAGGCATTGACTACAATGACAAATAGACAAAGTATTGGTGTTTTCAGTAATAAGGAGCTCAGGGTCAAAGGGCATGATCTCTTTTACTTTGTCCTTCACTCTTTTTACTTCTGCAGTTTGTGTTTTGCATTCTGGTGGAAACAGTTGCGTTGCTTTCCTTAGCAGCTGCCAATGAGGACTGCTATAATTTTACCAGCAAAGCTGTCTGAAAAATGTTTATGTAATAACATGGAGGCCATTTATAGAAGAAAGAAAACTGAGCCCTTTGCTAGCAGGCACCAACAAAAGATATGCTGGAATTAAGGAACAATAGGATGGTGGCAGAGCATGTACTTTGTATGGAGATGATCTCAGTTTTTCCGGAATAGACATACTGGTGGCAACCATTTTATTTAAAAAGCAGCTTGAACTTTTCTCTATATATTTTTAATAGCTTTTGTAAATTCTCCTTGATTTGAACCAGAATTTTCTGCATCTCATTGATCTGATGTGGTTCTCCCTTAAGTAAACCAAAAACTGTAGTCAAATCCCATAGTCTCTAAGAAATTTCATAGTAGTGTTTTTTTTGTATATGTATAGTATAACTTCTGGCAATGTTCTTCAACACTGTCAGTAAAAGCATCTCAATTACAGCATATCCTTTTAACAAGTTTGAGGCAGAATATGCTAAAGATATTTAAAAATGTGCCAAGTATATTACGCCCACTGCCAATTTTAGTCCCAGTAAATTATTCTCTGTTTGCCAGTCAGAGCCTGTTGCTGTTCATAGATCGTATGACTCCAATTCCAATTTTCACTCATTCCTTTTTATTTATATGACAAAATTAAAAGTGCATCAATATTGAAATATTTGTATATGTAAAGATGCATATCAGTGTTAAAGCAACTACAGAAAGAATACAATTTAGTTTGCATATCCAAATGTTTCCAGAGGATCAACTTTTTTTTCATAAAGCAGGTAAGCTGCCCATCCTTCAGTGTAACACTTTTATCTGTGAAGGAAATTTCCTATATTTTCAAGGCTGGCATGCCCAGATATTTCCTTCACCTCAAAGCTGTTTTGGTGTGTTATTTGTAGTTTAGTTAACTAATGGCTTCTTTATTCACTTCATATTAAAATTATCTAAACATTTCTGAACTTCTCTACTGCTTAGTGCCTTAATACATATATTGGCCTAGCACTGGGATAGCATCTGAAATACTCCTTCCTGTCATTTGAGCCTGCCCAATTTTGAAATTTTTGGCAAATGCCCTGTTACATATTCCACCACTCTAAGACGTTAGGTTGCTGAGGACATGAGACAATTCATTTTCCATAGCAACATGTTACTTGTGGAACTCCCTTCCAAAGGAGGTCAGGCTAGCCCCATATTTATGAACTTCTAACAAGCAGCTACAAAGATATTGTTCTTTCATGCCATTGACCTTTAAAATTGTAATCAGATTTTACACAATGTTATGATCTTATTATGCTGGTTTCATTTTGTACAAAACTTGGGGGGCCCTTATTGGCTGGAAAGCAATTTATGAAAACTACCACCACTACTACAAGAGAAATACTACTACTAATAGTAGTGAACTGGATTTGATTTAACTGCTTTGCCTAGTTTTAGGGTTGGCTGTATTCGTATTAGATTTGTATGCTGCCTCGCTCCATCCAAAAATACAATTGATAAAAAATATAATATATCTGTTTTTAAAGGTGTTAAAGGAAGCTCTGCGTGCAAATGTGGTTATTCACCTATTAAGAACATAGAAATTATTTAAAGAAATTACATAAAACACAGAATGAAGATGGTGTTGACATCTCTCAAGGATACAAAGAAAGGTATCGTGCAGCTGCCTATCATGAAATGCCCTGTCATGAATACATGAAATGATATGGCACAATGAGCAGTTTGACTTTGGGTATGAGAAACTTCTATTATTGTATGAGTGTTTACATTTGGTGGGGACTGCATCACAAAATTCATAATTGTGAAATCTGAAGGGTAACTGCTTTCTGATCATTTTTTTTATAAACCTGGGATAGCAGGAATATCTGTTGCTTTCTAGTAAAGATATGCAACAATCTTGATATACCTGATGGTTACCCAGAGTAGGGATTTGTAACTTCAAGTGTGTTGTTATAGTTGAATTGAATAGCAGGATGAACAGAACTGATAAAAGGTGTAACCACACTGCAGAATTAAACCAGTTTGACACCTCTTTAATTGCCATGACAGTATCCTACAGAATCCAGTGATTTATAGTTTGCTGAAGTAGTCAACCTGGTCTGTCAGAGAGCTATGGAGCCTAACCAAACTACAAATCACAGGATTCTGTAGGATAGAATCATCGCAGTTAAAGTGAAGCCAAAATCCTTTAATTCTGCTCCAAATGTTTCCTATGGCTAGTCCATATTGTGAAAATGTGATTGATAGATTTCCATCATAGAAGTGATTTATATTTGGATTCTTTTATTATTGTTTTTCCTGATTTTCCCACAAATAAATTAACATACGATGGAGCCATGCTTGTCCCTAGCATATTTCACATATTAGCTCCTGCCTAAAGCTACTATTAACTAAGCTTCAGGATATCAACGGGGTGGAAATCTGAGAAACCACCTCATTTTGATGTTTTGGAAAAGAGAGCATGGCCACCTAAGGAACCTCAATGACCTGACTGAGATCTTGAGGGAGTAGATTTGGCTTTAGGACCTGAGGTTGCTCACATTTCACAGAGGGCATTATTTCCTTTATTTCATTGTTGAAATTGAAGGTTGTCCATTTTATGGGGATCTCTCTTTCCTGATCCAGATAGGAGGCATATGGAAGGTGGAAACAACATGTGTACTCCTAGTAAATGCACATGGAAAAGGACTCCAGCTTCCATAGCTACAGTTACACAGCCCTTTCCAAAGAGCAGCATTTTCATCTATTCCAAAAGGGAAGCATGAAAGCATTGGGAGAATGCTTGGCTACATCTCTCTCTGCTGCCTTTCTTTGGCAAACATTTGATCAGAGCAATAATCATTCACTTTCTAAGAGGGTTCTGCTTACATGTTGGCCCAGCTGCTGCACATTCACTGAGCTGGATCAAAGCTTTGACATAGTTAATTTTTGTACTATTTCTGCTAACCTTAAACATAATGCATAGGCTGGATGAAAAATGTAATTCATGCAAGATTTAAACCCTGTCATCTAGAGTATCTTTTAAGGTCTCTTTGGTGTGAACATTGCTTTGAGGCTTATAAATAAGAAAGAAATGGGAGAAAACAGTGAAAGAGTTCCACATGGTTAGAAAGTTAGAAACAGATGTTTTAAGTTTTAAGAAATATGTAGATGAAAACAAACAGAAGAAAAGTAAAAGGAAAGAATGGGGAAAATGTGAAGAAAGAGAGTGAAGACATCCCTGATTAGAATGAAGTGAGACTGACAAGAGCTATTTATCATGATGTAATATTAGATGTCAAAATTAAAAGCTCTTTGGTCTTACACCATGCCAGGCAAGCTATGAGAAATGATGAGTAAATGTAAGATGTTATTTCAAAGGATTCGAAGCTCTTGTTATATACCAAATCCTTATTTATTCAAGTAAACTAGACATATGGCATATACTAATGTTTCCATATTTCACTACTACCTTTAAAAAGATAAGAATCTTATGTTTATTATATATTAATTTTTGTTCATTGTCAGCCATCTCAGAGACATGTTGTTGGCAGACAGGATGATAAGACATATGTATTTGAAATAAATAAAGGAAAATCTGTGGCTGCTTGCTCCACAAGGTTAAATAACCACGTTTGTACAACTGTCTCCTGAGGCTGATGGAGAATGAGATCTATCTCTTCCCAGAACAACATTTGCACACCAAGATTTCACGAACAATTCACCCACATTAGTGTATCAAACAATGGTTATTGTATATGTTAAGCTAAATATATATCTATTCACTAAGTCAGTGCTGGGGAATTTGTGCCTTTCCAAATGTCGCTGGGGAAAAATTCCCAGGCTGTTTCTACCCAGAGGAAAAGAAACATTCCTGCCCTATTTCCACACTAACTTGTTTAGACGATGCTTGGGGACAAAATGAATGAAACATGGGCCCAATCCATGCTCCAGGGTGATTCTCCAGAGTGAAAAGTTTTCTCTGAATAAGTCTGAAAACCCTGGAGAATCCCTTGCACATGCAGACTGCATGCTGGTGCAGGGACAGGGAGAGGAGCATCAATGGGTGGGCAGAAGAGGTTATGAGAGGCATACTGAGTTAGGTAGGTCACTGACTTCTTCCTACCTAGAAATTCCAAGTCCTGCCACAACACTGACACTTTGCACAGTTTCTCCAGTGCATATTGAGCTTTAATAGAACCGAGGCCAGGATGGAAGGTGCTGGTGTGTTGATAGTACTACCAGTATTGGCCCATTGTGGGTGCTGATTGTACTGGCAGCTAGTCCTCCCTGCAGATCTGGATGCCCCAGTGGTAAACTAGGTCTTCCTGTCTGTGTGAAAAGAGCCTTAGAAATGAAGATGACTAAGGGGGGTTGCAGACTGCCAAAAATAGTGTGAATTCAGTCCACTTTTAGGGTTAGGGTTAGTGCTAGGGAATCATGGGAACTGTTATTTTTCTGAGACATTGAGCCTTCTCTGTCAGACAACTCTGATGCCACAATAAAATACAGTTCCCATGGTTCCCTAACTCTAACCCTAACCCTAAAAGTGGACTGAATTCACACTATTTCTGGCAGTCTGCAACCCCCCTAAGCAAGTGGAACTGGAGACTATGGAATCTATTTTGGATGTCAGGAAAATCGCCATTGAATCTAAGAGGTCACTGGCATGGTTAATGAGCAGTAAAGAAGCTGTTAAAGAAATATATAGAAGTACAGCCTGAATAATAAACAAAAGGAACCCAAACTTCCATTAAAGAAACAGGAATAGACAATAAGGAATGCCTCTTCCTCAAATCACAAGGAACATTAAGGCCAACATTTTTTTAAAAAAAGAAAGCAGTCTCTTTACACTTAAAATAAAGCCTTCAATTAAACAAATACTGTAATTTAATTAAGTACAATAACGTATCTTTTTATTTTAAAAAGTATTTAAATATATCAGGAACAAGAAGCTAGTTAGGGAACCAGTTGAAAGACAAAGAAGTTAAAAGAGTACTAAAAGAGGATAAGGAGATTGCAGAGAACAAAGTTAATTCTCTGTGCCCTCTTTAGAATACATAAGAAACATATGCCTGAACTGATGTTTCTATGAAGAGAAAAGGTAAATAGTGGTGACAAGAAACTGAGTTCTAGAGTCCTTGTTAGCAAATTTAAAACAATTTACCAAGTTCACCTGAAAGTTTTCAAGTGTGAAATTGCTGATCTTCTGTCAAAAATATGTAGCCTATTTGTCTATAAAACCAGCCCCTGTACCAAAGGACTGGAAAGTGGTCAGTGTAAAAAAAGAAAAAAAGAAAAAAGAAAAAAGTGGCACAAAGAATAGAAACAATTACAAATTGTTTAGTTTAATCTCTTTTTCCAGGTAATTCATTATACAGAACAGGGATGGGAATTGTATGACCTACTGACTCCATGCATCCCACCAAATTACCAATTGGAGAATGGAGAATTGTATCCCTAGAAGCCTCCAGGGGGTGCAAGCAGCCATTTTAAGGCTATTTCAGGGAGACCTTTTGGCAATTCAAAATATTTTTTTTCAAAAGTGGAAGTGACCATTCAGTCATCTCAGGGGTTGTTTGCACTGGCCAAATAAAGTGGCTTCAAATCACTTTGAAACTGTGCAGTTTAGGCAACGTACAAGACAAAAGCGGGTGAAAATCAACATGAAGCAGGAGCAAAAAGAACTTCGATACTCCAACTGAATGTGAAAAATGTGTACCATCACACCGGCATATAAACAGCACAGCACAAGCGTAGGAATACAGGAAAGCAAAAATTTAAAAGTATGATAAACACAGCAGGTCACCAATAATGCAATGGATATAATTACAATATACACAAACTAGACAGTCCAATAGAGGGGCATGAGGAGAAGGGGATGAAAGGGGGCATGTATGGGGGCCTCCATGATTGTGCTTTGCCACTATGCCACTGATCACACCAATGTATTGTACTGGTGGTGCATTGCACATGCAACAATGTGGTTGAGCACACCACCAATCATGCAGGGTGTCCAATGAGTGCAGGACAAGGGAGGTAAGTAGTAGTGTCCATGCAGTGAGCATGCATTGTGGAGGATATGAAAAAAATAATTGAGACCAACAGCTTGATGCAGTGTGCTTCAGACTGCCTCTGGGTCTTCGAGCTGCCTTGGGAGCAGACCGTACGGACAACGGAGTTTCAAGCAGATTTGGAAAAACTGGTATCAAGCTGTTTTTTCCTGCCCGTCTGATTTGTTTGTTTTGGGAAAAATGGAAAGCTTTTCAGGTACAGCAGCTGGAAAATGAGTGAGGGTGTAGTCTTAGATGCTTCATGGTTGCCAGCCCCTGATGCAGTGCAGAAGGACATGTTTTGCTTGAATTAGAATGATTTCTGCAAAGGCAGAGGCTGTTTTTGAGAGTGTTAATGAGTCTGTATATAGGAATGTTCTGGAGTTTATCTGGAGTTTCAAAAGGATTTAGACAAAATCCTTCACTAAAGATTCCCTAGCAAACATAACTGTAGGATAAGGGGAAAGGTCATGTTACAGATAAATAAAAAGCCAAATACAGAAGTAACTAGTCAGGTCTCATCATGGGTCTACATTGGGATCAGTGTTTGTAAATCATATGGAATTAGCATTGAGTAATGAAGTGATTAGGTTTGTTAACAAAACCAAATTATTTAAGTGGTGGTGGTGGAAGAAATAGTAAATAATAATATAGGAATCTCTTCTGATTGCAGAAATGGGCATTTAAGATGGCAAATGTGCTTTAGTGTGGGCAAGAGTAAAGGGATGCACATTTTGGCCAAAACCCCTACATTTTGCTGATGGAGTATGGACCAGTGGTGACTGATCAGAAAAGAGATTTTAGGATTGCAGTGGACAGCTCAGTTATAAAGTTGAGTTGGTGCACTTTGTAGTAAAAAACAAAAAAAGAAGAAGTAGATTTTATGTTGGTAATCATTGAGAAAGGAATTAAAAATAAATATGTCATATTGTAATACCTTCATGCAATTTGTAGAGTGATCTTATTTAGAATACCATTGTGAAGGACACCCCTTCACCAAACTTCTTTTCCTCAGATGGCAGCCCTATGGGTTTTGTTATCCCACTGCTGCCACCAATTTGTGAAGGTGAATCCCATTCACTCACCTTTAAACCATTTACTCCTGTGAAGACCACTTTACTTTTCTAAAATTATCTTTCTTGTTTAATTCTGACTCTGCCACCTCTTTGTGACTGTCACTTTACTCTACTCATACACAGCAACTAAGTGTAAAACTGTTTCACTATTTGTAGCTATCAGTAGTGTGGATACTCAAGTGTCAGATAAGCTTGTATTTAAAACAGGAATAAAGCTTTATTTATAAGAAGGTTTAAACAAGATTTCGCTTGTTGAGATGATGCATATGTTTATTACTTTAAGGCAGTGGTTCTCAAATAGTGGGGCACGCCCCCAAGGGGGGGCGTGAGGCTCCGTAAAGGGGGGCGTACTTATAATAATTTTATAGACAAATGATACTATTTACAGTCATGCGGGGGGCGCGAAATGTTTTCTTCTTCCTAGGGGGGACATGACAGAAAATAATTGAGAAGCACTGCTTTAAGGTATTATTTTCCTAGGGGCTTTGCAGACCGGCCTAAAGGGCCGGCCTGGGGGTGGAATTAGGATTGGGCAGCCACACGCTGGCCTCCCCAACTCCACCCTGATGCTGTCCTGTTGCTGTGCACCCGTCTGTACACATGCTGCACCAAAAGGGCACAGAAGAACCATGGTGCCAGCTCTTAGGGCAGCCTTTTGCTGCCCCTAAAAGGAGTGGCATTTTGCTGCTCTTTTGGGGGTGACAAAAGGGAGCATCAGGGCCATGGTGTGCAGTTGCAGTGGCCTCGATCCACCGCTCTCAGTGGCGGCTCCATGACACCCCAAAAGGAGGGTCTGTAAAGGCCCTTGGTTTCATTCAGTTACAGTTTCAATTACCTTTATCACACTCTCTCTGGGAATTATCAGTTATTTATAACCAGGACCCACACCGTCCTAATTTTAGGTTACTTCAAAGCAAAGCAAAGCAGCTTCATTTATATACCGCTTCATACCATGCTATGGGGTGTCTAAGCGGTTTACAACTGTGAGCTGATTGCCCCCCAACAAGCTGGGTACTCATTTTAGCGACCTCGGAAGGATGCAGGCCTGAGTTGAGCCTCAGCCCTGGCTGGTATTGAACTCGCAACCTTGTGGTTTGTGAGTGAGTGGCTGCAGTACAGGCATTTAACCACTGTGCCCTTAACCTAATTCTCCATCAGCCACCTGGCTAACTATATCCCTCAGGATATTATATTTCAGCAATGCTCTCTCTCAGGGTTCTGGATCTGTGCCAAGTCCCTACCAGCTGGACTTTGACCGATACCAGTCCTATCTAGCTAACTCTCTCATTAACAGCCCTATTTATATCCTCCAGTCTTCTTTTTGATTGGCTCTCTTCCTATTGGTTGTCTCCAGGACCGGCAAAATTCTGTCTGTTCTCTACAAGCATGTACAGTTCTGGTCACTGCATCTTGGAAAACACATTGTAGAACTGGAAAAGATATAGAGGGCTGCTGACGTAATTAAGAGGCTGGAGCAAGTCACTTATGAGGAAAGGTGACAGCATTTAGATTTAACTTAGCAAAAACAACACTTAGAGACAAAGTATAAGGGGAGATAATAGATACACAGGTTGAGTATCCCTTATCCAGAAATCCTAATTACTCCAAAATCCAAAATTGTTCACATGGGTGGCTGATATAGTGACACTTTTGCTTTCTGATGTTTCACAAGCTTTGTTTCATGTACAAAAATATTAAAAATATTGTGTATAAAATTGCCTTCATGTTATGTGTATAAGGTATATATAAAATATAAATTTTATGTTTAAACTTGGGTCCCATCCCCAATATATCTTATATAGACAAACCTGGCTATAGGATTGAAGATCTTGAGAGCAAATTCCCAGATAGTGAAGATGAAAGGTATGTTGCTCAAGAGACTATGCACCACAAATGGGGTGTTGGGAGACATTGGGTATATGGAGAGAATAATAGAAAGAAATGGACGACTGAAACTTAGGAGAAAAAAAGAGAGAGTTTTGAAATAGAATGGTAGAATGAATTCAGAGAGCCTACTTTCTAATGCATATATATTTAGGATGAGTGAATATGTTTAGGATTGCACTTTCAGAGCAAAAGGATTATTTCTGAAGGTCCTGGATAATGAAAGCTACAGAATGGATTTCAGATATACATCAGAAATTCAATTAAAATCATGGTCTCCCTTTGATAAACAAATTAATCAACTTATCTTTCACAAAGTATGTCTAAATAAAGTCATTGGTATCTTGCTAATAAATGTAAGTTATAAACTAGTATGTCATTTTTTTTAAAAAAAAACTCTCTCTTTTGAATTGATTGTACACATTTGCATGGTGCTGTCTTGTTATTCTAAAATGTCTATTTTTTAAAGTGAAAAGTACAGACTTTACCTCATAATTTTCTACTATCTTCACAACTGGAAAGGTGCCTAGAAGAGAAAAGTTGCCCATTTGACTGACAGATGCCATTTTAAGACTACATTTCCACCCTTGCTTTCATCCATGGCCAGGAATCACCTCAACACTTATGAGGAAGACTTTTATACTTAATGGAAGTAATATATTTAAAGAAATGAAGCATTGTAACACATAATAAATGCTCTTTTCTGCCATAATTTTACCAACATAAGTGAAAAGACTGTGTCTGCAGCTACTCATATAGGCAGGACCTCCTGTTAATTGAGTCTCTGATTTATCACAGAGGAAAGCATAATTTTCACAGTGGAAAAGATCCAATGCATTAACTCAGTGGCCTTTTATAAAGGAGGATTTCTTTTTTCATTTGAATGAAATATATACCACGAAATGGACCTTGTTTTAAAAAGGAATTGAAAAATGAATATAATCACACTTTAGGCCATTATAATTAATATTTAGTATAATTATGGAAATGATGAATCATGTTCAGTTTTTAATTAATTTATATTTCTTCCTTTTGTACTCAGTTTACCAGAAATACCAAATTTCCATCTATACTCTTAGGTGATAAGCTGAAAATTAAATGGAAAAGAATTTTTTCGAATAATTTCAAGGAGAGAAAAGGCCTGATAGTTTACATACTTTGAGAACTTCATAGAGAAGTACATAGATGTCCAACAGATCCTAATAAAAAGAGTTTCCATTTCATGTACTTGTTAACCAGATTACAACATAAAATTATATATGTGATATCGTGATACAGAGATCCATTTACAGTGTGAGATATTTATGCTCAAAAAAAGGATCAACTATTGAAAATAACTAGCGTATAACTGGTGTTCTACCGTAGTAATCAGATGTAACCACAGCCCTTTCATCTGAGTGTTGTATTGTTTTTCACTTGCATTTATCATTTTGTCATCATCTGGGGGTTTGCCTTTAACTACAAAAAAGTGGACATATGGTTAGGATCATGGTAGTCAGCAGCTGGAAAAGACTCACTACATCAACAATTTGGGGTCTGGTTTCTTGAGAAGGGAATCAATTAACTATGAAAATAATATTGCCAATTGTTTTTACAGAAAAACAGCACAGAGGAAGCTATACCAACAGAATTTGATGAGTTCACTCTATATTTCATATTTCATACTGGGGGATACTTTCTGCAGCAAAACGACTCAGCCTGTGTGAATCATGAAGCCCAATGAATCCTACTAGCCAGGTATTGGAAACATTGAGATGTTAGGTAATTCTTGCTTTTTGTCAGCCTTAGGCAGGCAGGAGAAATGGGATGTTTCATAGGTTCCAAGTGGACTGCAGTTAGTGATGGATAAGATTTTAATTTCTGTTCATTTTTTGACAGTTTTCACATAAATGTTACTTGACTCGGATTGCTTGGGGAGAGGATTGGGGCCAAGGTATTAGAATTACTGCCTCTTCCTATAAATTATTGTGTTCCTTCAAGTCATTTCCAACTTATGGTAAACCTAAAGTGAAGTTATCATGGGGTTTTTATGGCAACATTTATTCAGAAGGGGTTTGTCTTTGCCTTCCTCTGAAGCTGAGAGTGTGTGAGACTTGTCCAAGGTCAAGCAGTTGGTTTGCATGGCTGAGTGGGGATTTGCACCCTGGTCTCCAGTGTCATAGTCCAATGCTCAACCACTATACCACTGGCACTCTCTTCCTGTATGAGCATGCTGACAATCTAAGTTCAGTGGAAGTCCTGTTACATATCCCACCAACCTGTTGGTAAGAACACGTGGCATGACAGAGCTTTCTCTGTAGTGACACCTTACTGTGGTATTCTCTCAAAGGAGGTGAGGTTCAAAGGTCCATCCCTTGGCAGTGAAACTGTTATACTTTCTGTGGTCTTTGCCTCTTAAAATATGGGTTGTCTGGTTGTTTTTAACTGTTTCTTTGCTTTTACAACTATTTTTAAAGAGGAGTTTGGAATGGTTTTAACTGGTTTTAAATTAATGTAAATTGCCTTGAATAAAAACATAGTCATAGATGGTCCAGCAGCATTTTCAAACTATCCACTGTTACCTCCACCTTTGTAAGCCCCAAGATAAATTTCAGAGAGTGGGATAATAGGAGAAAGACGTGTTGACACCAGCTGGTAGGATCAAGGGCCTTTCCTCTTGAATACTTTTTGTGAGCATCTTGCACACACGGGTTGTGTGTGTATGTGTGTAGTCTGAATTTACTTCCTTTTGTAAATACCCCTCCTCAAATGTTCATGACACTCCTGGACTCACATTTTGATGCACTGCATACATGACATTAGTTACTGAAAAGTAGCACCCACTCTTCCACAATCTGATAATAATATCTCATGAACCCCCAAATGTCACCAGAGAACCCTGCCTCCAGGATGGCTGTAGCTTAAACAGGAATGCTCCTCTTAGCAGTTGGGAATATCATGTAAGATTTGGTTAGTTTCCCCCTTGTTCATATCCTCCTGTGCTTGTAACTACATCCAAACTATGCAAAGGTTTGCTTCTGTGTAAAGCTCATTGAAATGAATGTTATAGTACATTTCTGGAACTCTTTAGTGCTACTTGCTACCATTTCTGGACATGAGACTCTTTCAGAATGGTCTAATAAAGTGGTATGTGGTTCCTTGAGTTTTGCCAGGTTTTACTGGTTGTTACAGTGTCCTGACTTTGTATTCTCCGACTCTATACATTTGGGGGGCTGTTGGTAGTAATTTTTTAGATTTACATTATGGCTCTTCCCAAGGTTTTAGACCAGACCATGGTTTTCTGAGGTGGTCCTGTGGTTTGAAGGCTGAGTTTTCTTTCTTTGATTTGATTTGATTTGATTTGTTTTTTTTTTTAAAGAGATGTGCTATCATGCAAAATGCCATTTCACTGATTCACTGTGGAGATTATTGCACACCAAATCTGCGCTGGGATAGACATGGGTTATAACTGTCACCAACAAATCTCACACTGCCGTTTGCCCAGGCAGTAGGCAACCTATATCCAACTCAGGCTTCTTCCATACCTTTCAAAAACAGGATAAAATCCACAAATGCCATTTTAAAAAAGAAAGAAAGAGGAAAGGATACTTTTTTTGTTGTGAAAAATTTTGGAATGAAAAATAAAGCCACTTGAGGGTGGAAATGAAATGCTGCAGCTAGTCTCAGGAATTGCCAGAAAATAATCCAGAACAACAAAATTGATATTTGCATATATTTTCTGTAACCCCCCCCCCCCCAAGAGAACTACAATAACAAATATCACAATCTCCTGACACATTCACTCCATCTGAAGGTGTCCATAGACAATGTTTCATCCAGCAATTTTTATGTGCAGTTTTCTCTGGAAAATGGAACTCAGCAACACGATACATATTGGTGAGTCAGCTGCTCAAGGGATTGCAGATCCACTATTGCCAGTGTTCTCTTACAAAAGCCCAGAGATTCTGGGGGAATATTGACCACAAAAAGGTGCAAGCTTAGTTTTACACAGTAGGTAACAAATAAGCCTCACCACTGTCTATTGCAAACTGATAGCACACTTTAATCTGTCAGTATTCCACAGCAGTCAGCTTGATATGGAAAATATTGTTAGGATATTTAAGCTGCCATACTAAGAATTACTTAAAAAAAACACTACAAGGTGCTTTAAAAAAACCAAACCCACAACCAAACAGGTCTTTGCACTTGAGAGTGTCTGTGACATGTGGGATCTCACTTATAATATTTGTTCATCCAAAAATAAAACTTGTTGGAGCACATCCTTAGCAAGAGTATTGGGTAACATACTAGTGGTGTGTGAAATCATATCCTCAGGCTCAGCCTTGTGTCCAATATCTATGGAACAGGAACTTGGCAATCCAGCTACACTGCATTTCCCTAAAGATATTGGTAGTCTGCCAACCATATAGCTCAATATACCTTGTAGATGAACTTTAGTCTAAGTAGATCAAGCAGTTTTCCCTGGAATGATGGAGCGCTGTGCTCACTGTAGAGACAGTAGCAGGTTCTTGCAATGCTTTCTTTTCTGCTCAATGATTATACAGTATATTTCTGTTTATATTTCTGTTTCTTTTGCTAGAGAGCAAGAGAAGGACATGCTACACTCATGACTTGCTTGTGGGCTTTCCATTGGCATCCAGCTTTTGGTCTGATCCGGCATGCCTCTGATATGTTTATGCTATCTGTTGAATCCCAGGTTAGGTGAATGGTGGTGACACAGAAGTCATAAAGGGGTGTTTAAAAATACTTGGGGATCAAATCAGTCTTTCCTAAACCATAACCAATGCTACAAAGCAGGTACAGGGGCCCTAAAGATCTAATAAAAGATATCAAAAGCACTGTTTTTATTTCTACATGGAATCCCTTTACCCATATAGCATCTCCAAAATTAAGCCTCAGACCACTGTTACGGAGCATTGTCCCATTGCTTGCCAAATTTATAGGTCCCGCACCAGCACCACACAATCCCACAGGCATTTTATTGATCATTTAGATTAGAGTTCATTTGAGCCATTAGCACTACTTGAATTACAAAAAACCTTAGCTGCTGCAGTGCAGAATTCATGCAGTTTTACACCAATTTAACTATCATGGCTCCATCCTATGGAATCCTGGGATTTGTAATTTGTTGGGGCAGCAGAGCTCTCTGACAGAAAAGGCTAAATGTTTCACAAAATTACAAATAGCATTAAGCCATGACAGTTAAAGTGGTGTCAAAGTGCATTTATTTTGCAGTGCAGATGTAGTGCTAGAGGGTGATCTCTCCCTATGTTTATAAAGATCCAATTACAATCACCCCTCCATTTTCATGGAGGTTCTGTTCTGGACCCCTGCACAAAAACAAAAAACTGCAAATATTCAACCCCCATTGGCTTGAATGGCCATGCGTTCCTGCATGGGGCCCTGCATGTGCACCACGGGCATGGCACACACACCATTTTATCCCTTTCTGCTTGCTGGTCCATAAAGGACCGAAATGGCAGACTTAAAGTCCACAAATGGGAAGTGGCAACAGTAGTTTCTTTTAAATAAGTCTAGGAAGGGCTTACATTGTGGGGGAACAGGAAATGGGGCTTTTAGATCTGATGAAGGACCTCTTTCCCTCATTAAATTCTCAGCATTCACAAACTGTCGCCATTTTATCTTTCTTTAGTATTATCAGTTATTGATTTTATGTAGTATTTTACAATTTTATTGTAATTTGCCCAGCACATTATATTAAGAGAAAGTCAGTAGAGAAATTTTCCAAACAAGCAAACAAACATTGTCAGCATGTTTAGGATTTCTGTCTAAATGAATTCCAGTATGTTATTTGGGAGAGACAGTGTGGAGTAGTGGTTTCAGCACTGGATTATGACTCTGGAGATCAGGGTTCAAATACCTGCTCAGCCATGGAAACCCATTGGGTGACCTGGGTTTGCCTTAGGATCACCATAATTGGAAACGACTTGAAGGCACAGAACAACAAATGTTATTTGGGACTGCTGTGTTTTCCTGTTCACCTTTCTGTCAATATTCTTGCAAGATCTACTTCTGATCTGATTTGTGTCCTGCAGAATTAACCTAAGAAAGCTTATACATTGATAAGTCTGATTCACATGACCTTCCTTCTTTTTCTTGAAAAGAAAGAATTTTGCAGAATGGACTTTTTCATAGAGTCCCTATCTCATCAAGTATTTCCTCCTCTAATCTTGCCATTTGTTCAACTTTACAGAGGACAATCCTCTCCTTGGAGGTATTTTCTCTCTGATGTGTTCTCCTCAGGCTAGTCTACATGTACGTGTACTATGCAAATTGGTGTGCATTTTTGCACATTTTCATTAACTGTAATTGTCTTCCCTTTCTTGCACAAATTCACAATTGTTTGCATCTATTCACCCTCCTGAAAATACACATCCATCTGAATGCATGTGAAGCAGGCAGACGAGCACACATGCAATAATGCACATTCATGTACATTTCAGCAAATTTGTTGTTGTTCATGTGTCTTTAAGTAATTTCTGACTTGTGGCAACTCTATCATGGGGTTTGCTTGGCAAGTTTCTTCAGTGGGGATTTGCCATTGCCATCCTATGATGCTAAAAGAGTATGATATGCTCAAGGTCACCCAGTGGATTTACAAAGCCAAACCTGGATTCAAACCCTGGTCTCCAGAGTCCTAGTCCAACAATGAAACCACTATGCCATGCTAAAACTGCAAAGCCTGTTTCTGCTGAGTTCAATAGGTTTTTCACCACCACCCTCAGCCCAAACGACTGTGAATCACATGTGGCCGGTTCACATTCTATTCAACTGGAATGAAGAGTATTTTAAATGTGTAGACTAGCCCCTAGCCAAACCCAGTTTAAATACAAAACATCCATAAGAAGGGAGTGTGTTATAAGGTGTGAGCTCTCAAGTAGGCTATAAAACATTGCAGTGTTCCTTCTGATATATCTACTGACTGGTTTGATATTACCGTGTGGAGTCTGGACTAGCTCTAGTTTTGCATTGGTAGGTACATTGCTAGATGTGTTCATCCTGCTCCAAGTCAATAAAAGGATTGTTGTGTGCCTTCAAGTTGGTTCTCACTTACGACGACCCTGAGGTAAACCTATCATGGGGTTTTCCTGGCAAGATTTGTTCAGAGGAGGATTTGCTATTGCCTTCCCCTGAGGGTGAGAGCATGTGACTTGCCCAAGTGGGTTTCATAGTTGTAAGTCCAGCACTTAAATGTGTTATAATCTATCTACCTGTGTACTCACTAAATGTCCTACTCCAGAACCTATTCTATGGGGTTATGATGAGAAGAGTGCTAAGGATATTGTGGACAGCCAGTAAGACGAACAAATGGGTCCTTGAATGAATCAGGTCATAAATACCCCTGGAGGCCAAGATGATTAAATTGAGGTTGTTGTACTTTGGCCACATCATGAGAAGGCATGGTTCATTGGGAAAAACTGAGGGTAGAAGAAGGAGAGGTAGATCACATACCAGATGGCTAGGCTCAGTTGGGTAGGACACAGGCATGAGTCTGCAGGAAATGAGCAGAGCAGTGGAGGACAGGGAGACTTGGAGATGTGTCATCCACAGGGTCACCAGGAGTCAAAGTCAACCTGAGAACAGCTAACAACAACAACAACAACAACAACAAGCCACCTTGAATCCCACTTTGAGAAAAAAGGTAGGATATAAATAAAGTGATTAATCAAGAACAAGAGCCTTTAAAATTTCCATTAACAATGAGTGCCATGTATTGGTGCTGTGACTCCTATTGCATCATTGTGGTATACCTTCTTTCCACTGTCTTCTTTCTACAGCCATTGATGCTTATTTTTTTCAAAAAAAAATCTCTAAAGGGTTCTTCATCCTCCTATAGGGATGTAAATCTTCAACTATTTCATCTCACATGTGAAGACAAGTAATTATGGTAGTTGTCAAAAACAATCTTTTGGCAGCATTCTCCCTGTATTGGAATGTCCTGAGATATTGTGAGGGATTATTATTAGTAGAAAGATGCAATGGTTTGTGTAAAAACATGCTTTCTGCATAGAAAAAAAAAAAAGATTCCCTGTGAAGGAAGTAGTGTTTTCTACACAGAAAACAGGGGTTTGCACAAAAAACTCCCACATATTTTTCTAAACACAATAATAATTGCATGAAAACCATGCAGGATTATTGCTGGGATGTTATTCGTCCTGACTGGTTTTCTCAATTGTCAGGATCCCTATTTTTCCAACCTGGGAACCAGAAAGTAATAACAAATATCACTACTGTCTGGAGCAGAATTCTAAGGTGTGTGGTAGGGAGTGAAGATTGCCACCTCCTGACTGTGCCAATGAAATCAGTTCCAACAGCAAAAGTTCAGATAGATTCTCCCCGTGGGCAGTAAACTGGGAAGACACAATTACCTGGTCATGGTCTTTTCCAGCATGGCAAGGATGATACCTTGTGCTCCTGTGCAAATTCTATTAACTATTTCTAATTTCTGTCTGTAACCTAATTTCTGTAAATTAGCACATGTAAATGTCAAGCAGTTCTGCATCCCCTTTTTTGTTCCTTTTGTCGATGATGCATTTCCTTTTGTAGGAGCATGGTCACCTTAGCTTCAGAAGATTGCCAGGACAGTTTCTGTTTAAAGAAACTTCATAGAATCATAGAATCATAGAGTTGGAAGAGACCATAAGGGCCATTCAGTTCAACCCCCTGCCATGCAGGAACTCAAAATCAAACCATTCCCAACAGATGGCCATCCAGCATCTGTTTAAAAACTTCCAAAGAAGGAGACTCCACCACACTCTGAGGGAGTGTGTTCCACTGTCAAACAGCTCTCACTGTCAGGAAGTGCCTCCTAATGTTGAGGTGGAATCTCTTTTCCTGTAGCTTGCATCCATTGTTCTGAGTCCTATTCTCTGGAGCAACAGAAAACAAGCTAGCTCCCTCTTCAATATGACATCCCTTCAAATATTATCATATCCCCTCTTAACCGTCTCTTCTCCAGGTTAAACATACCCAGTTCCCTCATAGGGCATGGCTTCCAGACCTTTCACCATTTTAGTCACCCTCCTCTGGACACGCTCCAGTTTTTCAACATCCTTTTTGAATTGTGGTGCCCAGAACTGGACACAGTATTCCAGATGGGGCCTGACCAAAGCAGAATACAGTGGCACTATTACTTCCCTTGATCTAGATACTATACTTCTATTAATACAGCCTAAAATTGCATTGGCCCAAAAGAAAAAGAAAGCCAGTTCATTTTACCAAGAAATCTATATTTTCTCAAACCAAAAGGGTGAAGAAATGATGAAGCCGCATTTTTTTTTTAAAAAAAGGTTTTTTAAAAAATCTAAAGGCACAATCCAGTTGCTTCTGCTCCAAGCCTATTCATTTCCATGGGACCTATTTGAAAAGATCACTTAGTGGCTTGTGATTGTGCGATTTGATAGGAGTAGCCATAATAAATAGTTTAATGGTGTCTGCCTCAATATTTTGTGTGTGTGTATAAAAGTGGCATGAAACAGTTCCTTGTGCTTACTATGTGATTCCCTTTACATGAGAAATCATGTTAGCCCTTATGGCACTACATTGTGGCAAACATGTTTTTATGTCACAAAAGCCCAGAATTAACAAGTGAACTTGACCTAGCTTTTCTTTCTCTTGCTTGTTCCCCCTCCGTTCCCCCCACCTTCCCAACCTTTGTGCTAAGTGTGTCGAGGTAGACAGGGCTTGCGCTTCTCAGCTTGGATTCAATTTGACATGTTATGGGGAGCTCTGGCAGGAATGTGTGCTGCTAAGTAGGTCACTACAGAGTTCTGATAATTAGCATATTGATAGGCCACAGAGCTGACTATCAGTCATAAGGGGACAAGCCAAGAAGATGCAGGAGAAGAAGAAGAAAAATATGATTTGGTGTTATTGTTTTGTACTTGTAGCAGAAGACTCATATTCTTCTACAAGCCTTTCGAGCACATTTTTATGTTATTTTTTTTAAAAAAAACACCCATTCCTCCCCCTCCCCTCCTCTGCAGCAAATGTTCTTAGCCCCAAGCATTGCCTGAGGCCATAGCCAAGGAAAGTTGTCCAGAGCTCATGATGAATGTTTGCTGACTTCTGTGGTCAATGTTCCTCAAGAGTAAATGCTAAAGAACATATGGCCTGCACTTTGTGCTTTTAGCTTGAAGGGTTAGGGCAAGGAAAGCAGCAAGAGAACAAAAATACATCTTTGAAAAGAAGGATTTTAAATGATGATCATTTTCCCCACCTTTTTTTTTTTAAAAAAAAATCTCTTCCCTGCTTGTAGTAGATGAAAATATTAATGTTATTGTGGATCGAGAGGTCAAATGCATTTTTCCTTATTTGCTTTGTGACTAACAAAATGGAAGTTTATTTGGAGAATAAAGCTATTTATTCTTAACAGGAAGACTCAGAAAATGGTAGAAATTTGACATGTGTAAAGTATGCAGAAACTACCATGCCTGATTACCAATGGGCAGTGGTTTGCTTTTTCAGACTATCTGTTCATTTTTCAAAAGCTGGCCTCAAGTGATACACCTCATAAAAGGAAATACATATCCATTTCATGTACACGCCCACATTCACAGAGCTGTTCCTATCACTGGGCAAAGGGAGGCAACCACCTCAGGCAATATGCCAGTAAGGCATGTGTTCTTGTTTGGCCCACAGGCAACTCTTGAGAGGACTAGAAGTAGTTGCAGCAGAGCACCATGGGGTTCCTGCAACTGTCCGTCACAAAGTGCCTTGGTTTCAGGAGATGGCTGGACACAGCTCCTAATAACTTCAGAAATCCCTATGGTTGTGCAGATCCTGGCTTCTGTGTTTTTGGGACTCACATCAGTTGTAGGAGTGCTGGACTCATATCAGGAGCTATGATGATGGAACTCTGTCATTGTAGCTATGTCTCCTAGTGCTGTATCTTGGCTACCATGTTTTAACTTAGCACAAAAATGAAGCCAAAGTCCACGCCAGTCAAGCATTTAACGGGAGGGCATTTCACAACCAGGTTCTACAATAGGGAAGTCTCCTTGCCACATCTTCATAAAACATACTGCCCATACTGGTGGCATATAAGGAAGGCCCCTCCAGTGGACCTTAGTCCTCAGTCAGGTAAATATAGGGAGTAGTTTTCCTTTAAGACTTGGGGTCCCAAGCAGTTTAGGGCTTTAAATGTTATCAGCAGTATCTGAATTCAGAAAGGGAGCATAATCACTGCCAGTCCAGCACATTTAATGCTCATGTTAAGTTATTCTTATATGGTGTTCTAGTCTACAGTCTAGTTGCTGGATTTTGCAGCTTCTAAGTTTTCTTCAAGGGAAGCCCCACAGAAAGTGCATTGCAGTAGTCTAACTGGGAGGTTACAGTGCCTGAACTAATGTAATCTTTAAAAAGGAGCATCTTTAGATGTTAAACCAGAGGATGGGGAACTAACGCTTGAATTTAACCAAAGCATCCTTGCTTTTGAAAAACCTAAATTAGTCAAGCTTGAAAACTGTAGCTAAATGGAGTTGCTTGGAAAAATGGACACTGCACCTCACCCAATTCATATACCAGATGCTTAATTAACCCCTATTTTCTCTGACATCCTTAATTCCTTTTGGACCTCATATGTTTCATGCTAAAGTAAAGAAGACTGCCAAATCGGATGGGAAAACATGATCCGAGAGTGACTCCCCCACCGACAGCTGCTGGTCCTATCAAATACTCAGCCCATACCATTTAAAAACATCCAGAGAAGGGTAAAATGTCTCATTGAGTTTGGCTGCTAGCTGCAGTTAAGTGGGGTTTTTTGTATGGATGCAAGCAAAAACTCCAAATTCATACTTTACCAAAATTTGTTGTCTGTTATGGAACACACAAATCATGCCTGATTTTTCAAAGTTAAGCCAGGTCAGACCCAACAAAGCTTGAATGGGAGACTATCAAGAAATACCCAGGGAAGAGTTCTGTCTAAAACCCTGGAGAACTGTTGCCATTCAGATATGATAATAGTGGCTTAACTGGATCAATGGATTAATTTGTCATAAGGCAGCTTTCTGTGTTCCTATGGAGCCATAAGGGGTTCTTCATAGCAGAATAATGGCATTGTATTGCAGTGGGGAGATTCTCTGCTGGCTTAAATCCCATTTTAGGAGAAATGTGGGGGATAAATCCAAGAAATAAGTAAATAAATAAAATTTGCATGTTGCAAAGTCTCTCAACTAATTAATCTTCACAAAAATACAGGTTAACCATAATTCTTTGTGTTTTACACATACATCAGTTTTCCTCTGGAAGTGCTTGAACATTTTTGTCTGAAGTGGAACACCCACACTGAGTTTAAGCTTGTGGTAGTGGAGTGCATGTGGATGCTCATTGGTGGCTAGATGTTGTCATTCAACACAAGGATTTCAATCAGTCAACACAAGAATTGCAAATCTGCTCACGTGGAGATTTACACTGTGCAACCTTGATTCAGGATTTAGGCAATGGTTCTTCTCTGCCAAAAGAGAGAGAGAGAGAGAGAATCTATCAATCATTTCTGCACAGAAAATGTTTCCTATAAAGAGAACACCTTTCCCTCTTCACAGCACAGATCTCCAAGAAATTTTACAAAGTGCAAATGACTCTCAAGAAATATGTAGAAAATTTAATTTTCTTCCACAGTAGGGAGAAAACTACAGAGACAATTCGGCTTTGTATGAGAGAATGGAGAATGTAAAGAATACTTCCCTAGGAGCCATTGTTGTTACTGTAGTTGTTATTTGCCATCAAGTTGACCTGAAACCAATGAAAGAGAGGCCTTCAAGATCACTAAAACTTGTGGTTCTCAAAAACAAGTCATGTCAAACTAATTTTATTTCTCTCTCTTTTTACCTTTACCTTTTATACATTTGGTAGATGAAGAGTGTGCTGTAGATATAACATGTCTTGATTTCAGTAAGGCCTTTGACAAGGTTTCCCATGATATTCTTGCAAACAAGCTAGCAAAACAAGCTGCTGTTAGGCAGATTTGTAATTGGCTGACCAATCAAACCCAAAGGGTGCTCACCAATGGCTCTTCTTCATCCTGGAGAGAAATGACTAGTGGGGTGCCACAGGGTCCTATCCTGTGCCCAGTGCTATTCAACATCTTTATTGGTGACTAGGATAATGGAATTGGGGGCATGCTAATAAAATTTGCAGATGCCACCAAATTAGGAAGGGTAGCCATTACCTCAGAGGACAGGATCAGCATTCAAAATGACCCTAACAAATTGGAGAGGTGGGCCAAAACTAACAAAATTAATTTCAATAGGGTGAAATATAAAGTACTACACTTAGGCAGAAAAAATGAAATGCACAGATATAGGATGAGGGGAACCTAGATTGATCACAGTACACATGAAAGAGATCTAGGAATCTTAGCAGACCACAAGCTGAACATGTTAATAGTATGATGCCGCAGCTAAAAAGGTCAATGTGATTCTGGGCTGCATCAAGGAGATTAGTGTAATGATTGAAGGATTGGTCAAACCTCAATTGGAATACTGTGTCCAGTTCTGGGCACCATAATTCAAGAAGGATATTGACAAGTTGGAGCATGTCTAGAGGAGGGCAACCAAAATGGTGTAAGGTCTACAAGCCAATGTTCTATGAGGAGTGGCTTAGGGAGCTGGGTATGTTTAGCCTGGAGAATAGAAGGTTATGAGGTGACGTGTTAGCCATGTATAAGATATTTGAAAGGATGTCATATTGAGGAAGGAAGAAGCTTGTTTTCTGATGCTGCAAAGACTAGGACACAAAGCAGTAGATTCAAAACTATAGGGTAAGAAATTCTACCTAAACATTGGAAGAATTTATTGATAGTAAGAGTTCTTCAACAGTAGAATATGCTCCTTCTTTGAAGGTTCTTAAATCGAAACTGGATGGCCATCTGTACTGAATACTTTGATGGAGGGTTAGCAAGGGGTTGGATGAAATGGCCCTTGTGGTTTCTTACAATTCTATGATTCTAATTTCTGTGAATATGTGAATTCTCCCCAAAGCATGGATGATGATGATGATGATGATGATGATACTACTACTACTAATAATAATCATCATCATCATTATCTGCAAATTGGGATTATACAGTCTGTTTCTTCTGCTAAATATCTTTACATTTTGGAAAACATATTTTGCTTTAATGTTACTTGCTGTAAATTAAAACAGTAAACACACACACACACAGTGACTTTTCACCTGGGCAATACAGAAAAGTGAAATCTAGCTTGAAGAGAGAGAAGTAGCTAAGAATGGCAGTGAATTTCATAAAAGGCATATAACCATCTGCTACAAGGAAAGGTCTGAATCATCCCTGTTCTCTGCTTCTGAGTTATTAAGCCACATCTCACTCAAAAGATTACACATTTTATCTCACAGGTCATTCCATTTTATTGCGGCATTGCCTTCCGCAATGCTATACTGAAAGTTCTTGTCAGTGATTCCATTATAGACCACCTATTTTGCTGAATTTATATCTTAGGGCTAAAATCCCCTCTGGGTTAAAACTTGGAAAGAGCAATATTAGGTCTTTTATATAGGAAGAGAATTCACCCCTCCCCCAAATTAGTCAAGTTGTTTAATGTAGATGTCAGCTTTGAGCCATCCACCTGAGATGTGATTTGTTGTAGATCATATTTCATTTATTGAAATTTCACAGGCAATTAGTTCTTAATACAAAAGACTTCTACATTATCAGTATTTAGAAGCAGCATACCACTATATATTACAAACGGTAGTCACAGTTCATGAAGACTTTGTAGCATTTTACTCCCCAGTACTTTGATCAAATGCACTCTGATGCAATGATGATTCAATAGCTGGTAAGACTTCATAAAATGTATAGTTTTGGTTGCTTGTAATCTCATCCAGCTTTATATGATTATGGGAAATCTTGTCTTACTCATAGCAGAGCTTGTTGATTTCAGGTAAGGGAGTATGCTAGCAAATAAGTAATTGACATATAAGATGCACAGGAAATAAACTCTTTTTGAGAGGCTGTGCTCAGAGAACCCTCAGGTGAGATCTCTTATGAGGTGGAAGAGTGATATTTGGGACATCTTCTAAGCAAGTCTTCCAGACTGCTATCATTATGCCTTTACCAATGTACAGTATTTTCTGGCGTATAAGACTACTTTTTAACCCAGGAAAATCTTCTCCAAAGTAGGGGGTCGTCTTATACGCCGGATGGCAGAGGAGGAGGAAGAAGGTGTGGCGCAGCGGGAGGTGGGGGAAGAGAGGAAGCCCAGGTCAGAGGAGGAGGAGGAGGGGGGAGGAAAGGGTGGCATGGTGTGGCGTGAGGCAGGAGGAGGAAGCAGCAGCAGATAAGAGGTGAACCCCTATCCTGGGGTTTTCTTGGCAAGACAGGTTCAGAGGAGGTTTGCCATTGTCTTCCCTTGATGCTGAGAGTGTGTGACTTGTCCAAGTTCATCCAGTGGGTTTCATGGCAGAGTGGGGAATCAAACTCAGGTCTCCAGAGTGGTAGTCCACACTCAAACCACTAAACCATGCTGGCTCCTATTCCCATGTACTGCCTATGAAACAATTGCAGACTTTTTTGCTGTTCTTGTGGGTCTTCAAATCCTTTCTGACTTATGGCAACCCTAAGGCAACTTATCATGGGATTTTCTTGGCATGTTTCTTCAAATGGGGGTTGCCATTACCATCCTCTGAGGCTGAGAGTGTGTGACATGCCCAGGGTCACTTACTTGTCCGCAAATTGTACATACCCTAGAATGCATCACCTAGTATATTGGAAGTCCTTTCCCCCCAACACTTTCTCATTTTCTCCCGTTGGAAGAGGGGTCGTCTTATACGACGAGTATATCCCAAACTCTATATTTTGACTGGAAAAGTTGGGGGTCGTCTTATACGCCCAGTCATCTTATATGCCAGAAAATACAGGTAATAGGAACTTGAACTTGGGGAATTTATAATTAGCTCAAAAAATAATAGCAGGATCTAAACCCATTGTATGCAGGGGGCTAGAGGGAACAGTTCCTTGGAGGTCTTTAAGCAGAGGCTGGATGGCCATCTGTCGGGGATTTCCGTTGGGAGTTCCTGCATGGCAGGGGGTTGGACTGGATGCCCTTGTGGTCTCTTCCAACTCTATGATTCTATGATTCTATGAGTTCTTGCAGAGACAGCATTTGTCCAAAAGAATGGTACTTTTATTAAGAGAGAAAAATAAATCAATAAGCAAGCACACACATATATAGAGGATCAAACATACAAAAACACGCTAACATACATGCACGCACACAAGAACTCAGGAGTAAAGTAGTTAGCTTGGATAGGACACAGAAGGCTTTCTAATGGTGATAATTACCTGAAAGGAGGCTGCTCCAATGATGAATGAAGAGATAGACTCAACCATTATGACAGGGAAAGGACACCAAATAGAACTGGAGACTCTAGTTAGAGATCACAATGGCACAGGCATCATAAAATCTGTCCAGACTCCCACATTCCTAAGATTTTGGGGAGTATTTATACCCTTAAGACTAGGCTGAGGCGAAGAGTTGTTATTGTATATCAAATGATTCCGATTGCTAAGCTTTGAAGTAGACCATTTCCAAAAGAGGGGAGATTGGATGTTGATTTTTTTCTCACCTTCAGCTGGACACATTCTGGCTGGCCCTCATAAATCTTCTAGGTGTGAATGTCCTGTTTTTGCAGCTCCTAAGCCTGGCCTTTTTGATCTGCAAATGGTTGTAAATGCAGGTTTAACTCTGTTTGGAGTGCCTACGTGAAGCTCACATTTTGAGCTCATGGAGATAAAGGTATCTTTCAGCATAGGGACCCAATGACAGGGACCCAAAAGGGATCTTATATAAAAACCAATCAAAACCAATAATCGTAACAGTTCCGTACCAGCAAGTTGCAACACTTTCCCTTTTGACAGGTCTCAAAGAAGGGTAAGAAATCTGTTCTTATGCAGGGACATTAAGTTCTGCATAGTATTATGAATCTGAGATGTGATGCTGAATTTTATTGTCATTTAAAGTACCTTAATTTGCATTAGCATTTGTAGGATGAAAATATTTAAATTAAAGAAAGAATACATTATAAATATTTTTCTGTATCCCCTTAGTCCCACAGTGTCCCACAGAGTTCAGATGACTGACAATTCAAGCTATTGCAACCTCCTCTGCTCACTCCAGAACATTAAGTCAATGTTTGTAATGGTGCCAGGTGCTGTAACAGTTCTGTCTGAAATGAATCTGAGACATATCAGAACTCTGAAGTGGTATGTTTACATGCATTGCTGACACAACATTGAGCTTTATGATACTGTCCTTACACTATCAGTATGGCAATGATGCAAGGCCTTTATCTGATGACTCAAGAGGCTTTATAGTCTGTCCATTAGTCAATGCCTTAGAACAGGGGTAGGCAACCTTTTTGAGCCGGGGGCCGGGTTGCTGTCCCTCAGACAATTGGGGGGCTGAAGCACCCAAAATAAATAAATAAATAAATAAAAATAAAAATATATATTTTTTAAAAAATAAAAAAAATTAAAAAAATATGCATGCACACTCTCTCAGCCCCAGAAAAGCCAGGGCATTTCAAAACAAAAATATAAAGCTCAATGTAGAGTTAACTGTTTATCAATACATAATTCTAATAATGACGAATGGGGACTGCTTTTTTCAAGAATTATTACTCCAGTCCACTTCTGTCACTCCTTGATGGTAGACTCTGTAAGATTCTTCTTCAGGTTTGTAAAGAATTTTAATCACACAATTCTTTGTCTCCCTTTCTTTGTGTCTGTATGTGTATATACAAATACATGTAGGGCTAATTCTAATATCAAGCTCATACTGCACTGTCAGTGCAACAGACTTTTCATTCTCTTCCCTCGAACCCATGGTACTGTTAAAAAATCAGCCCCTTGGGAGGCAGCCCTCTGGAATAGGTTTTGGGGTGTTCAGGAGTCTGCCGTAGGGAAGGAGATTGTCTCTTCTCCAGCTCTGCAGATGGAATCAGTTCTATCATTTGATGTACATGTAGAATCCTGGTGATACATACATAAATATATATACACCTCTCTCTCTCTCTCTCTCTCTCTCTCTCTCTCTCTCACACACACACACACACACACACACACACACACACAACTGGACCAGTCAATAAGCAAGGCTATTTTAATCCAGACTAAAATATGCTACCCATTCTAAGTACATTGATTTTTAAACCCTCTGCATAACATTGAAATCAATTGATCAATGAATGGTTGCCTAATAATGAGCAGCATTCTGCAGTATGATATAAATACTCACATTATTATTGCTGGCATAAACAGAAGTGTGACCAGAACTGAAGAAAATACGACTGCAGTGACTTAGAATAGATGTTCATTTTTTCCTCATGGACTGTGTATTCAAAAGTCTTGTTTGCCACTTACCAGCTGATTATTCTAATGAGATGGGTTTAGCTGATGTGTCCATCTTAAATCTGCCAAAGTTATTTGTAATGGCATAAGGAATTAGAACTGAAGACATGCAATCTGGGGCAACATAATTAAATAAATTAATGTGCTTATGATTGGTTTGTTAATACCAGTCTTTGCTCAGTCTTCTGTGTTCTCCCACCCCCATTAAACACCCCCCAACTTTTCTCTTTTCCCTCCCACAGACAGTATTCTGTTACATCATGTACTATGCAACAAAAAACAAGCAGGGGATAAGAATAATGAAGCTGAAAACTGTGCATTAAAAATAGCCTTTCATAACAAGGTAAATATGGGAATTTTTTTGGTTATCCTATTTATGCTGTCATATGTCAGAAAGAATCAGATGCACTCTGTATTTTTCTTGAATGTGCTTCCCTGCTTAGAACACTTGACTATTGAACTTGGAATATTATTTTGTCCTTCAGAACTTTCATTAACGTACAAATAGTCCTCATTGTTATACTTCCAACACCCCCCCCCCTTTCAAAACTATTTGGCACCATATACTTTGACTTCTTTTTAAAGTGTATTTTTAAAAAGAAAAGGACAGCAAATACAGTTTTGCAAGTTTAAGAATCCACATTTGCTATTCTCCAAAATGCTTATAAATAGAAAATGTGTCATATAAAATATTGTATTTACCAAATGATTTTTTTCCTTTATCCCAAGTCATCCTCTTACAAATGACTCATGATTTCTTTCCTGTTATTGAAATATAATGTAATTATAGACTGTTCCAGAATAATTGGACATATCTTGTGTTCATATCTGAACATATTAATTAAATTCAACATATGTATTTATAATGTGCAGTGTGCCTCCATTATTCAGGATAATCCCTTTAATCCTATTTGAATAGCAAGATGGAAAGAACTAATCCCAGTAACATCTTTATAAACAAATATTTAAATAAACCCATTTTACTCTTTGTTCTCTATGGCACCTGTTCTGAAAAGGCTGTGAAAATACTCTAGCCCTCCATTAGCAATAAATAATAGGGTGCTTAAGGACAGCATATAAACTAGGCTTGTTTATATTTTTGAGTCAAACTGGCAAATACTAGTACAAATATACATAATTTCCCCCAATATATTGTTTAATATACCAATGTCTTAAACTGGAATCAGGGAATAGATATTTATAGATTTTCAAAAGGTTATCATTTAAGACGATTCCCCAAGTTAGCCTGACAATATTGCAGATGATTTAATAGAAATTTCAGATATAGATTGAAATGCATATCCTTGAGAAATGTAGGGGTTTGTTTTGTTTTTAATATGTGGGGTTGGTCTTAGATTCCCTGTATTATTTTCATTGTTTCTAGGAACTGACTAGAATGTTTTAGCATAAGAAATCCACACTGAATCCACAGTAGGATTTGCATGACTGCACTATTACTATGGTTTGTTCATATGGCAAGACACCAGGAATTGGGAAGGAAGCAATTGTTTTTCCCCTGCTGTGAGCAATGGAATTGAACATGCCTCATATTGTTTTCATGCTGGGATTTCTCCACCTTCTTGAAAAATATAAGTCCATACCAAGCTTCTTAAATTCCTCTGGGCATTAAAAAAAAAGATAAACACACATGTCACACAGATGCAGGGCATCCACACAATTTGACAGGTGAGTTTGGTCAAAATTCAAAAAGGACACTGGTTAGCAAACTATTCTCTAGGGTGAGGATTGTAATGCAACTGGTACAGAGAAGAGTGCAAGCCAAAGATAAATGGTTCTGTTTAACTTAAAAGAGGACAAAAAAGATGTTCTCTGTTGCCCCAGAGCAAAAGGACTAGATTTTTGAGACCTAAATTACAGGATAGGTTTCAATTTGACACCAAGAGAAACTTAATGTACTTAAAGACAGCTGGAAACCTGTCTGCATTGGTACACAGATGCTAGAATTTGTTGTTGTTGTTGTTTGCTTCTAAATAATTTTTGACATGGTGACCCTAATACAAACCTATCATAGGGGTTTCTTGGCAGATTTCTTTAGAAGGGATTAGCCATTGCCATCCTCTGAGAGAGTGTGACTTGCCCAAGGTCACCCAGTGGGTTTTTATGCTTGTATGCTCACACAGGGAATCACACTCTGATCTCCAGAATCATAGAATTCCTTGCTCCAAGAAGGTAGATTGTCCTCTGCTTCATTTTGTTTAGATACCAAGTGAAGCCTGTTCTCATTTCCCTAAGTGTTTCTTTCATTTTTATTTTTATGACACTGCAAAATTTCACCCCACTTTTTTAAAAAATAAAAAAGTCTTGAATTGCTATTTCTATTTTGTATTTTCTTGGTTCCTGTGTATGCCAGTGATACCACTGACTTCTTCTGTTTTGCCTTACCTGCCAAAGTCATACTGTTTCTGAATTCCTTCTTTATGTAGTTAGGCTGTGTGACTGCAGATGCACTGACTAAAAAGGTTCTTCTCTGTCAGCTTTCCCAAGTAACCCCTACCTTGATGTTTTCCTGAGGAGTTTCTTACACGATGATCACAGGCAGTTCTCTCTATGGCCATAATACTAATAATATTTTATTGTTTGTTATGTGCCTAAACAACAAGAGCAACTACACAAAGGTCCACCCAGAGAGACCCTGCCTAAAAATGCCTGCAGTTAAATTGGCCTTTACATGTTATCATTTCCCAGCAATGAAAGAGTGTACAAAATGTAGCCCTGAAATGCCTGTGATTCTTGGAGTTTCTTTTGTACCTCCATATGCTTCTGAACCTCTCTGTCCGCTCCAATCCCCAAATCTTGAAAAACAATAGTCCCCAAAATGGCAAACCATATCTCCAGTATACATTTCCAAGAACATATAAAGCTAATGTATTTATCCTTTTCTGGGTGTGATTCGATTATTACCCATACATGCTGATACTAAATCAAGAGCTATAGTATGTCTCCTAAAGATTCAGCTGTCCAATGGACTGCAAAAGCATATTTTTACCCCAGCACTTATTTCTCCCCCCTGCACATCTTGAAGGATGTACAGTTTTATTTTATCCCTGCACTATATTTATAGTAGCCCCCTAACTGACTTAGGGCCTTTGCAGACTGCCAGAAATAGTGCAAATTGAGTCCACTTTAAGGGTTAGGGTTAGTGCTATGGAATCATGGGAATTGTTTTTTCCCCCTGAGACATTGAGCCTTCTCTGTCAGAGAGCTCTGGTGCCACAATAAAATACAGTTCCCATGATTCCCTAACCCTAACCCTAACCCTTAAAGTGGACTCAATTTGCACTATTTCTAGCAGTCTGCAAAGGCCCTTAATATCACTCATACCCAAAATTGTGCAAGTCTGTAATTAGTAAATAGATTAATGCCTTTTCTGCTTTTATCAGGTTTCACACACTCTGTGTTTTAGTAATGATAAGAGTGGGGAGATGGAGCCAATGAAGGTAAAGGCTTTGACTAAAGATATTTAGGGAGCAAATTCCATGCAGCTAATAAGACTCAATGTCTCCAAGTGAACCATCGCACTGTAAAGAAAATGAAATGCTGTCACAAGGCCAGCATCTGCTGAAGGAAGGTGAGAGCCTTCCCCCCCCCAAAAAGGTAAAAATTCAATTAAAAAATCCCCACACACAGTTGAGTGCCCATCCTCCATCTTTTGTCAAGCTGCTGTAATTGCTACTTATTCCCACAAATCTGCCCAATTAAGCATGTTGTACAAAGAATGCACAGTTGAATGCTAAGACCTAGGGGATATAAAATGAACAAATGGAGGGCTTCCATGGAGTGCTTTTGACCAATCATCTCATCGTCTTCAGAGTCTGTCAAGATGCTGAGACAGAGAAAGGCTGAATTAAAGCCTATATTTAAACTGCAGTGACAATAAATGCTTCTCTAATGACAGTTCCCTTGTGTTCCTGCTCTCTTTCTCTTGGGCCCAGTTGCAAATCAGAAGTTCCATTTTCATGGGGGTTTTATGGTGAAACATTACTGCTCAATGAATGCCATGGGACACTTCTTAAACAAGTAGCTTTCAGAGGCGCAAAGCCAGTTAAAAGAATACATTTCCTCTTGATGATCAGCCCCTATGAAATGAGCACCTGTAGTGAATGTCCATGAGCATTACAAAGTGCACTCTTTTCAGAGTGTGTTGCTTGCTCAGGGAAATGACCTAATAACACTCTCAATGCTGCAACATTAACTTGTTAAACACTTAGGGGCTCTTGCTAACAACCACTGATTGTATAATGGAAATGTATGGAGAAGAATTAAACTACAGAGAGCTTGAGATGTCCCCTTTAAGTTATAGCTGTTGGTAGGTTCAGCAGCCTTGCCTATTTTTAATTAGTGAAATATATTTGAATCTGAGGAGCTGGAAACTGAGAACAAACATATTTATTTTCTAGGGGCCAAATGAAAACTTATATTTTGTACCCTATTTGCACCATTTTCTGTTTTCTTTTAAAATGAAAAGAAATCACAAATGGCACAAAGGTTTGACTGAGATGGGAGACACCTTAAGCTTCTCCTTGCTTCCAGGGGACAGGAACTCCTTCCCCTTTTTGTTGTTAACTGCCCTCAATTCAACTCTGACTCATGCCAATCCTGTGGCAGAAACATCTCCAAGCCCCCTATCCTCTACTGCTCTGCTTACATCCTGTAAATTCAGGCCTATGACCTCCCTGATTGAGTCTAGCCATCTGGAGTGTGGACTTCCCCTCTTTCTACTACCATTCCTATCATTATTGTCTTTTCTAATGAGTCTTGCCTTCTCATGGTGTGGTCAAAGTATGACACCTCACTCTAACCAACTTGGCTTCCCGGGAGAGTTCAGACTTGATGTGTTCAAGGACCCATTAGTTTGTCTTTTTGGCTGTCCGTGGTATCCTCAGCAATCTTCTCCAGCACCCCATCTCAAATGAACTGGTTTTCTTCTTATCTGCTTTCTTCACTGTCCAGCTCTCTCATCCATACATGGTGATGGGAAATACAATGGTTTGGACAATTCTTGCTTTAGTGCTCTGTTATATATCTTTGGTCTTTATGATCAGAGTGAAGTGATGCATTGTAGTGGTAGATGTGCCAGGCAGCACAATGGGATGTGAGTGCAAATAGCTACCTGGCATTGGAACAGAGGGCTTGATGTAACAGGGAGGGTGAGGCAGCTCTATGACCACCATACTCCAGGCTAACCCAGAAGTATCCTGGCCAGTGCAGACAGGACCTATGTGACAAAATGTGATGGAGTATTTCAACTTGTTGCAACCAATGGAAATCTTTCCACAGACAACAGAAAGTTTTGGATTATATCTCTAATTAGTCAGACTGTGTGTATGAGAGAGGAGACCCAATATAATCATATAGTTTATATTTAGGGTTGTCTGTAATCTGTGCTGGGAGTAAAAATATAAAATCTGTATTGCCAAACATCAAAAATTTGTGGTCTTGTTATCAAATGATTTGCTTTATGTGATAAAGAGGCAGAACAGATGGGTATGAAGGGGTGGCTTGAAGCAACCCCACCAAAGACTCCTTGGGGCCACAGCAAGCACACACCATGGCCCCAATCCACCAGGAGGCCAACTGAAATAGGAGCAGAAAAGATCTGCTCCTATTTGGGCCAGGATTAAGGGGCCTCGTCGTAGCTCCAGGATGGTTTCCAGTGTGTGGCGTCTAAATGCCATGCCCCGAAGATGTCTTGAAGCCATCACCATCTGATTGACTGTGTAGCTTCAAGACATCTGGGGTGTGTGTGTTTGGTGTCTAAATATCATGCCCCCAAGCTGCTGGGAAGCTGGCTTTTGGAGCCGGTTTGTGCCAGCCCAAAGTCTGCTTGCAAGACTTGGTTTATGAAAGGACATGAACTGGTGTTTTTTGGGGGGTGTTTCTTTGGTGGGCAGGATGGGGGAGATAGAAGTGATAAAATGGGAATCATGAGAGTGTGATGAAACATGGCCAGGTCTCTGCAATGCTCCCAGTTACATGTTTCTGAACCATTATATGCAACTATGTCATGTAGATTCCTGTTTTTAGAAAAGATAAAGGCAAAAAGATTGACACACAGGAGAATGTCAAGTATGTTAGAAAAGCAGAATTCCATTCTCATTCATATTGCCCTGGGCCCAAACAGGCAGGCGTAGATGCTGCAATGCCCATTTTATAAAACTTTTACTTATCAGAGGCAGATTCTAGCAGAGAGCTAGATGTGCTAAAACTATACTTGTTTCAAAGAGATTTAAGCACAAATAACACCACACTGGATGGTACCCGTTTGAGGTCGGAGAGTATTAAGAGCAGCTAGGCAATTATCATCCTCACATAAAATCCCCACTGGTTGCCTCAGCATGTAAGCTATAAAAGAGGAGAGCCATTTTATTATATATCACTAGAAGACAATAGAACGGAAAGCAGCCAGAAAGAAAAATGGCCACTGCAAAATTTAGTGCACAGGAATGCACACTATATTTTTTGCCATTTGCCATATTTATTGAAAAATCAATGATAGACCTCCCACGGTGTGACTGTTGCCTGACAAACTCTTATTATAGGCTAATATTCTATTATACCAGCTCATTTGTGTAAAACTTTTTGCTAGAGAGGCAAATGATAGCATTTCAGGTTGAGGTCCAGTGCTTTTACAGAAGGAAGGAAACATTTGACAATGTAGCTCATTAAGAAGTAGGGAATAAATGTGCTTTCAGTGATTGGTGGGAGAAAACAAATGTGTCAATAGCAGTATGTTAAGGTGTGAAGGAATTGCATAGTCCAGATCAAGTTTTCCATTCATATACACCTCCAATTTAGATACAAAAAACAATGCAGGTCACTGTGTTTCAAGTTCATGTTACCAAATGTGTGAGGTACTTAATTATATCAACAGTTCTTCCAAGAAGAATTTGTGTCAAGAGGTTATAACCTGATTTTTTGCCATTATTGATACATGTTCCACACACAAAAATTGTTGAACTTTAATTTCTAATCTGATCATTGTCATTTTCTGTGGATGGGATGAAAAGGTTCATTAAAAACACCTCTCCCTCTTTACAGCCATTATTTCTGCCATCTGCTTTTGCTACTCCGAGGTGTTTTTTCTTTCTTTCAGATTTCACTGTGTGACTCCCATTAGGGAACATGATGATGTGTTAGCATGACACATAGCCCAATCAGATTTATCTACAGGGTGAAGAATGCTCTCTTCTCTTAGTGCTCCCTGTCTTTTCATATGGTGCTTTTGGTTTTATTGCCCATCAGATGCTAAAAGTGAATTGTGTGAGGTAAATGTAGGCTTGTCTTTCAGCAGGATGCATAGAATACACAGCAGGGTACAATGCATTCCTCAATGGCATTGGGTCTTATGGCACACACTGGCTCCCAGTGCATTTTCAGACTCAGGTAGATGTGCTAGTAGTGGTGGAAAGAATTTCAAACATATTTGAAAAATTGTTCTTGAGTATTGGGAGAAAATCCTGGACTGATAAATATATTCTTAGTTTGAATTTTTTCTATGCACAAGTCACATATAGGAAGTGGTTTGTTCAGGAAATAGCATTTTTTCTGTTCTTTCTGGAGACACACACACACACAATATAAATTTTGCACAAACTGAGTCCCAAGCTGAGAAGATTCTCATCATTCTAGGATTGTGGAAAATTTGCATGTGTTTTTTTCCCCTGACAGAAAACAGTACTTTGTGTGTATGAAGTAGCATTTTCTGCATAGAAAATGTTCCAAATGCCATTTCCTGAATGCATAAACACATACAAACCACAACATGAGACTGCCTGGCTACTGAAGCACTTCCTGGGGAATCTTGTTTTAAGGTACCCACATAGGATGAGAATCAGGTGGTGACCTGTAGTAGGGCCTTCTCAGGTATGGTAGCCCAGCCCTGGAACCCAGGGAGATTCCACATCAACCTCCTAATGCTGAGTTTTTCTCTTTCATTATGTCAGAATATATTTTTCTTTCTTCCTTTCCTTTTGCAAAGTCCTTGAGATGGTGACTTCTGCTATATCATTCTATGCTGATCTTTGTATTTATTGTTGTTTGACACAATAGATTTAATTTTATCTCAGAGGATTTAACATAAACACTACAAGCTCTGAGTGATTTTTTACACAAATATGTGTGTGTGTGTATATATATATATATATATATATATATATATATATATATAAATTATAGACTTGGCTACCAGACGATGTGCTGTTGGCTACCAACTCAGCCTGAAGAAGAGGTTATACAAATTAATGGATTATACAAATTTGTGGTACAAATAGCAACTAATTGTATTTGAATGCTGACTCAGGAAGAAGAAACAATATGTCTCTAAGTATCAGTTGTTGGTGAGCAACAGAAGAACAGAGATATGACCCTCTTTTTCTTTTTCTTTTTTACATAAGATTCATTCCAAAAATCACAAAGCAGTCTACACTCAGATCTTGCTTATATGTTTCCCATAACCACCTGTTTGAGCTCTAATGGAAGCGGAATACAGGGCTAGGTAAGATTTTGGTTTGATCCAATGAGTATATTTTCAAATTTTAATGATGTATGTAATTACATTATATTTATATGTGACCTGGTATACATGCTGGACCCACAACTGAGCTCTTTTTTTACCATGTTGATTGAAAATTGCACAATAAAGTTTGACAGCTTTTTTTTTTCCCCCATGAAGGGAAGGCAAATAATTGCATTTCCAGATGTTGAACAACAACTCCCATCTGAAGACTGGCAAAACTGGCTGAGGCTGATGGGAATAGCATTCAACTCCTTAAAGAAAATTATGTGTAATCAAGTAAAGACGGCAATTGGTCTTTATACCACTTCTTCAAGAATGGAACTATTCTTTTCAAACACAACAGGGAAGATTCCAGGCATCCTTTTGAGATAATTATTTTCTACTTTAACTGGCTACAGAATCCTGAGGTTTGTAGTTTGGCTGAGTATTCTAAATACCCTTCCCTAAATTGCAAATCCCAGTATTCCATAGGATGAAACCATGACAATTAAAAGTAGAATATAGTTCTGTAATTATGCAACATGATAGGGGCCCAACTTTGAGAAAGCTCTGGACACAATGGCCTGAAGCACATGGCTAGTAAAGAGTGGCCGGAGGTAGCTGCAGCCACAATTGGGCTGGGACTGTGGGCAACTCATTGGCCACTCCGGAAGCAGGCCACTGCTGCAGTCCCAAACTGGCGCTGCCAGGAGCCAGATTATATCCACTCCTTTTTGATCTGGTCCAAAGGATTGGATTGCAGTGCAAGAGCAGCTTTTGGCCACTTTGGGGGCATGCATCATCTGAACACCATGCCCCCATAGCAGCAGGAAGCCACCTTATATGGCCCATGTGTTTCATGTCTCTGTTCTCTGGTTGGTCCAATTCTCGGTCATTCCTGGTGGGTTTGCTTGATAATGATGGCAGAAACAGTTTAAGCAAGAACAATAACTGATAGTCACAATTCTATTTTCCCAGAATGTCTAGGAATTGTGCAATATCAGGGGCAAGTTTCAATGCCATTTAGACTAAGCTGCCAAATACTTCAGGAAATACTGGAACAAATGTAAATAAATAAAGAGGACCGAATGCAAGGCTGTGCCTGGACACTGGCAACCACCAAACCACTATGCATGCATAGGCATATACACGGAAACTTGGATCTGCCATCAAACCAGCATCCCTGGCCAGTTTCCAGCATTCTTCACCCAATGTCAAAGCTCAAGAGATTTCGATGCTTGTGGTGAGATATACATAAAGTTGCAAGGGTACCCAAGAGTGAAAAATCTGTTTTAGTAACTGAACTAGAAAATTCCACAAGCACTTTCCTTGGAAATAAAACACACATCAATAACCAATTAAATAAGTAACAGTTGTCTTTACACAACATCAGCTGAGATTTTGCCAGAACCTGCCCAGGTCTGTAACATTCAGTTCATTGCACCTCATCTTCTGATTAAATATATTTCTCTTCTCCTTGCCCATATTGATGGCTGTTCCTGGGGGAAAGGGGCAAAGCACATCCATACTTATCAGAAAACAGGACACGCTGAATGTGAAAATGCAGAATAGGAAGCAGGACTTTTACATGGACATGCTATGTGGGACATGTTCTTTGTTATGTGTGCTTCTGAGTTTTAAAACCTGTATTCTAGTTCCTCCCCACCCCTTGCCAAGTCAAAATTGATTTGGGGACATTGCATGAGAGAGAGAACAGGGCTGCACCATTGATAATGACAACATATCTCCATCTGGCCTAAACTATAATTAAATCATCTAATTCTTCTCAGATGGATTAACTTCTGAAGGGGTTCCTCAGAATTTAAAGGTGAAAGATGTGCTCTCTCTTTCTCTCTTGTTTAAAATGAGCTTTTTGGTGACAGGAACCACTGGTTAATTCCACCAGCATGTTGAACTACTTTAATATTAAATCTTAGCAGCTTCTCTTGCTATCATCGGGCATTTAAGCTGGTATCCTCCTGACACTTGGAAAGTGGCTTTGACCGTGTTCAACTCCTTTCACTGTGGGGGGTTAATCTCATAAAGATTTCAGCCACACAAGCACTGGTATCAGGGGTATAATGATCACTTTGAAGTTTGTTTGCTTTCCAGTGCATTGAAACAGTTTAAATGTTCTAGAAATAGGATTAGATGCCCCAGTGAATTCATTTCATTTACCCCCAGCAGTGGTTTTCCAATACTATATGGTGTTTACATGGTATCAATTTAGAAGCATGCTGATTTCTAAGTTTCATCCCCTCCCCTGTCAATTTTCTGCGACAACCTGCCTCACAATTGCTGTTATGTAGGGTAAATTGTGCTTGTGTGTCTGTCTGACTCAGAACCTGGATTGTGACAACTATCTCGTCCAGATCCTCTTCTTCCTCCTCTTTGGGATTTTGCAGTTTTCTCTGTAAAATTACCTAAGCAAATGAGACGAGGCAAATTTTAATTTGATGTTGGTTGTGTGCAGAGGTTAGAGGGGAGGGAATACTTATTTGGAGTACAATTTCCCAAATGACCCATCCAGCATGAACATTCTGAGAAACACGCACGCACACACACACACATGCACACACACGTATATATGTTAAAAAAAAAGTTAACATTTTAAAATTCTGGTTAATGCTTGAATTACATCTTATCCTTCTGTAACAGAATTCTCTTGAAATTCCAATACAATTTCCAGGACCAAGGAGAGAAACAAGAAAACAAGTCTGGGAGCTTTTTTTTTAAGAAAAAGTTTTTATTATTAAAATTCAAAAAATACAACCATTCAATGCATGATATACATATCATAATTCAAAATACAGATTATATCCATTTATCTATTAAATATATCTTAAAACATCTTTCTCCACTAAATTCTATCAATCACAAAGTCTCAGAATCTTATATTTTCTTGCTGACAAATAATTCCCTTGCTAGAATATTCATATTAATATAGTTCTTTCAGAGTCCTTCTAATCTTTCCATATCTTTTCCTATCATTCCATTCTCTTTCAACCTTGCCATAACCCATCAACTCATTCACTTCCTTCTTCTTCCTTCTATCCCATTCTTCTTCCACCTCCTTACCTTTCCCCCACACTTCCTTACCAACCTTTCTGTTTCATCAATTTCTTCTGCCCCCTTACACGGTCTTCTTCCTTACAACTTAATCTCACCATCATCAAAATACTTTCCCTTCTATCTTCCCTACCTCACACTCATCTGGAACTTTCATACCTATTCTTTGCATTCATTCCTCTACTTCCTTCTTGTCTTAGCTGGATTATCTGATAACATTAAATAACCTTCTTAACTCTTTCTTCATTTCTGCAAACCCCTTAGCTAAGTTGTTCTATAATTATCATTAGATCCATTTGTGTTTATCTTCATCTTCTTATACTTAATTCTATCTTTTAAATACAATCTTATTTCATGCTTTAATATCCCTATGCCATTTCCTAAGAGCTTATCAGACATTATCTACATTTCATTTACTTCTTAGTTCATTCACCAATGAGTCTTATTTCCCTTTAAGTAAAGAGTCTTATGCCGATTCTTCCTCCAGTTCATAGAATCATAGAATCATAGAATCATAGAATCATAGAGTTGGAAGAGACCACAAGGGCCATCCAGTCCAACCCCCTGCCATGCAGGAACTCCCAATCAAAGCATCCCCGACAGATGGCCATCCAGCCTCTGCTTAAAGACCTCCAAGGAAGGAGACTCCACCACACTCCGAGGCAGTGTGTTCCACTGTCGAACAGCCCTTTCTGTCAGGAAGTTTCCCCTAATGTTGAGGTGGAATCTCTTTTCCTGCAGCTTGCACCCATTGTTCCGGGTCCTAGTTTCTGGGGCGGCAGAAAACAAGATTGTTCCTTCCTCAATATGACATCCCTTTCAATATTTAAACAAGGCTATCATATCACCTCTTAACCTTATCTTCTCCAAGCTAAACATCCCCAGCTCCCTAAGTCGTTCCTCATAGGGCTTGGTTTCCAGACCCTTCACCATTTTGGTTGCCCTCCTTTGGACACGCTCCAGTTTCTCCACATCCTTTTTGAATTGTGGTGCCCAGAACTGGACACAATATTCCAGGTGAGGCCTGACCAAAGCAGAATAGAGTGGCACTATTACTTCTCTTGATCTAGACACTATACTTCTACTGATGCAGCCTAAAATTGCATTGGCCTTTTTAGCTGCTGCATCACACTGTTGACTCATGTTCAACTTCTGGTCCACCTGGACTCCTAGATCCCTTTCACACATAGTATCGTTCAGCCAGGTTTCCCCCATTGTATATCTGTGCTTTTCATTTTTCCGCCCTAGGTGCAGTACTTTACATTTCTCCATGCTGAATTTCATTTTGTTAGCTTTGGCCAAGCTTTCTAGTCTGTTCAAGTCATTTTGAATTTTGATCCTGTCTTCTGGAGTATTAGCTACTCCTCCCAATTTGGTGTCATCTGCAAATTTGATAACTATACCCCCAATACCGTCATCCAAGTCATTGATAAAGATGTTGAATAGCACTGGGCCCAGGACAGAGCCCTGTGGTACCCCACTGGTCACTTCTTTCCAGGTTGAAAAGGAGCCATTGTTGAACACCCTTTGTGTTCGGCCAGTCAACCAATTACAAATCCATGTAACAGTTACTTTGTCTGGGCCACATTTTACCATCTTGTTTGCAAGAATGTCATGGGGAACCTTGTCAAAGGCCTTACTGAAATCAAGATATACTATATCTACAGCATTCCCTTCATCTACCAAGCTGGTAATTTTATCAAAAAAAGAGGTCAGATTTGTCTGGCATGACTTGTTTCTCTGAAACCCATGTTGACTTTTTGAGATTATGGAATTACCTTCCAGGTGTTCACAGACTCTCTGTTTAATGATCTGCTCCAGAATTTTTCCCGGTATTGATGATAGACTAACTGGACGATAATTGTTGGAATCCTCTTTTTTTCCCTTTTTGAAGATGGGGACAATGTTTGCCCTCCTCCAGTCTGCTGGGACTTCTCCTGTTCTCCAGGAGTTTTCAAAGATTATTGCCAATGGTCCCAATATTACATTTGCCAGTTCTTTTAATACCCTTGGATGTAATTCATCTGGTCCTGGAGACTTATATTCATTTAGATTAACCAGGTATTCCTGTACTATCTCTTTACTTATACTATGCTGAAATTCTCCTATTCTGTCCTCTGCTCCATTATCCTCAGGTTGAGCACCCTTTGCCTTTTCTGAGAAGACTGAAGCAAAGAAGGTGTTGAGGAATTCTGCCTTTTCTCTGTCCCCTGTTAACTTTTTGCCATCTTTTCCACACAGTGGCCCTACCGTTTCCTTCTTCTTCCTTTTGCTGCGGACATACCCAAAAAAGCCCTTTTTATTGTTCTTAACCTCTCTAGCAAGCCTGAGTTCGTTCTGCACTTTAGCTTTTCTGACTTTAACCCTACACATGCTAGCTATTTGTTTGAATTCCTCTTTGGTGATTTCCCCATTTTTCCATTTCTTGTGCATGCTCCGTTTAAAACTTAGTTCAGTTGAAAGTTCCTTAGTCATCCATCCTGGTTTCTTGAGACACCTCCCATTTTTCTTCCTCATTGGAACTGTTTGAACTTGCGCCTTCAGTATCTCCCTTTTGAGAAACTCCCATCCATCTTGAACTCCCTTCTCTTGTAGTATTCCTGACCACGGGATCACCCCCAGTATTTCCCTAAGTTTATCAAAATCAGCTCTCCTAAAGTCTAGAATACATGTCTGACTATGCCTGGCTTCTCCTTTCCACTGTATAATAAATTCTGTTCTAGAAAGGAATCATCCAGTTCCTCTGCCTGAGTCAGGGGTCTGTAGTAGACACATCCCTGTTGTTTCCCTCCCCTTTAATTTTTATCCAGATGCTCTCCACCTGGCTTCCAGGATTGATGTCCTGGATTTCTTCACTGATGTAAATATCCCTGACATATAATGCTATTCCTCCTCCTTTCCTGTTTGGCCTGTTTCTCTTGAAAAGGTTATACCCCTGTATTTCTACATTCCAATCATGAGACTCATCCCACCAGGTTTCAGTGATGCCTATTATATCATATTTGCTTTGTTGTGCTAGGAGTTCAAGTTCATCTTGCTTATTTCCCATGCTCTGTGCATTAGTGTAGAGACATCTAAGACCATATGTCTCCTTTACTTGATGCCTGTGCATGTTTTTTTGCCTCCCACTGTTGGGTCCCTGTACTGTTTGCCTTGTTTCCTCTATGACAGTTTGACTATTTTTTCCAGTCCTTTTGTCTTCCAGGACGCTGTCTCCCTTCCCCACATAACTCAGTTTAAAGCCCTCCTGATCAAATTCTTGAGACTGTTGGCAAAAACGTTTCTTCCAACTGGCGTGAGATGCAACCCATCCCTTGCCAGGAGTCCGCCCTCATGGAACCGCAGCCCATGATCTAAGAATCCAAATCATTCTCGATGACACCATCTGCGGAGCCAATTGTTGACATCTGCTATTTTCCTCTCTCTTCCTGGACCATGCCCTTCAACTGGCAGAAGAGACGAGATGACAATCTGTGCCTCCATTTCTTTCAGCTTCTTACCTAGAGCCTCGTAATCCCTTTTGATGTTCTGAAGGCTGTGTCTTGCTGTGTCATTCGTTCCCACATGAACCAAAAGGAAGGGGTATTGGTCAGTAGGCTTGACCAGTCTTGTCAGCCTCTCTGTCACATCTCAGATCTTTGCCCCAGGGAGACAACACACCTCCCGAGACATCTTGTCAGGCCCACAAATCACTGCTTCTGTCCCCCTCAGCAAGGAGTCCCCTACAACGACCACACGCCTCCTCCGAGGCTTAGCAGTGACTGTTCCCTGTGGTGGAACTCCCAGGATCCCCTGCTCTGTCTCTGAAATCTGTCCATGCTGCTCTTCCTTGTCCTCCTTGATGAGAGAAAGAGCATGAAATCGATTCTGTAGCTGCAAGCTCTCAGAATGATAACTGGTCTCCTTACTTCTGCGTGTGACATTCCTCCAGCTTTCTACCTCCTTTGTGTGTGATGTGACCTTCTCTTCCCCAGCGACTTCCTCTGTGTGATCTCTGTCTTAGACCGTTTGTTCCGTTCTGTCTAGGAAAGCCTCTTGCTCCCTAATATGTTGAAGTGTAGCTACCCGCGCCTCCAGCTGCTGCACTTTCTCCTTCAAGAGGGCTACCAACTTGCACTTGGAACATGTGTAGTTCCCCACATCTGTTGGTAAGAAGACAAACATCCCACAGGTATTGCAGGTGACGGCCACAGCTCCTTCAGTGTCCATAATGTCTTAATTAGTACCTGAAAGAGGATTACGGCTTTCCTTTTCAAAGAAAATCCCTCACTAACAACAGTGTTACAGTCTGCTGATGACTTTTCAACAATTAGTAGTGGTTACGAAATCCTTTTTTCAGAAACTGGCCTGGAAAACCTCCTCCTCCTTCTCCTGTCCTGGCCAAACTGACCTGAAACTGGCCTCTGGCAGCAGTTGCATAGAGCTAACTGGCTAGCCCACCCCCTATTGACTTGCTAATGCGAGTCAACAAAGCCCCACCCACTGAGTAACAGTCACCCTGTCCCCAAGTGTTTTTAAAAAGAATTTAAAAACTCACCCACTCGAAATGGCTGCCTGGAAACTGCTTTCTTCCTCTTTCCTAGCAGGAACTGGCCTAGAAAGTTTCCTTTACCTTCTCTTTTCCTGGCAGAAACTGCCTGCAAAGCCTCCTTCTCTTTATCCTTTTTCCAGAAACTGGCCTGGAAAACCTCCTCCTCCTTTCCCTGTCCTGGCCAAACTGACCTGAAACTGGCCTCTGGCAGCAGTTGTATAGAGCTAACTGGCTAGCCCACCCCCTATTGACTTGCTAATGTGACTCAACAAAGCCCCACCCACTGAGTAACAGTCACCCTGTCCCCAAGTGTTTTTAAAAAGAATTTAAAAACTCACCCACTCGAAATCGCTGCCTGGAAACTGCTTTCTTCCTCTTTCCTAGCAGGGACTGGCCTAGAAAGTTTCCTTTACCTTCTCTTTTCCTGGCAGAAACTGCCTGCAAAGCCTCCTTCTCTGTCTCCTTTTTTCAGAAACTGGCCTGGAAAACCTCCTCCTCCTTCCCCTGTCCTGGCCAAACTCATTATCATCTTATTCGACCCTTCCATGTTAGCTTCAAACACCTTTCAGATTTATGTCATCTTATTTTCTTTTCTTAGGTCTTTAGTAACTAATTTTAGCTAAATTTCCCCATTGCTCCTCAAAATAATTCAGTATTGGTGACCATTTGTTATTTTCACTATCAATCATATTAGTTCTTAAAAATTTAGTCAGTATGTCCATTTCAACTGAATTGTAAAGCTTCAAGACCCATTCTTTCTCCCTTGGGATATTTTTAGTCTTCCATTTTTGTACTAGTGTTAATTGTGCTGCTGAGATTAAATAAAAGAGGATTTTACCAAATTCCCTATCTAAATTCATATCCCACATATTTAATAGATAAATTTCGGGACGAGCCTGTAAGTTTTGTTTAGTATATAATTAATGTACTCATTAATTTTTGTCCAATTTTTGTCCAAGCTAGTCTACATGACCACCGACAGTGATATAGAGTACCAGGTTCCTTACCACATTTCCAACAAAGATTACTTCTTGTTTTATATATTTCTGAGATCATATCAGGAGTTAAGTACCAATGATAATAAACTTTATTATCTTTCAGATTTTGTGAACATGTATATTTCAATCTTTTAGTCCAAACTCATTCCCACATTTTTAATTCAATTGGATAGCCAAAGTTTTTTGCCCAGCTAACCATATTTTCTTTAATTACCTCATTTTCTAGTTTCCATTTTAATAGTAGTTTGTAAAAACATCCAATCCTTTTTTCATTATCTCCCAACCAAATTTTGTCAAATTCATTCAGTTTGAGTTCAATGCCTTGTTTCCTCATGTCCCTCCTAAAACATTTTGCAATCTGCCTATATTTAAACCAATCTAAAATGAATCCTTCTTCATTTAGTTCTTCTTGTGTTTTCATTTTGTATTTACCTGTTTCATCCCTTTTTAAAAGTTTATATCATATGTTATCCAATTTGTGCCTTGCCTCATTTCTTCCCGTTGTGTAGCTTCTTGGGAGGAAAACCATGCTGCAAACTTAGGCATAATTCTTCCACTATATTTATTCCAGACTCTAAATATAGTGTGTCTAATACAATGATTATTCAAAGCTTTGTTTGCTTTTATTTTCCCATAACCCAAGTAAGCATGCCATCCATAGCAAAGGCCATCACTAGTAGTTTATCATTCTCTAAGGTTATCCATTCTGTCAACCAAGTAAGACAGCTTGCTTCAAAATAATATTTTAGGTTACGTACCACCATCCCACCTCTCTCTTTTGAATCTTGTAATATTTTGAGTCAGATTCTTGGCCTTTTATTTTGCCAGATGAAACTATTTATGTCTTTATTCCAGATTTTAAAAACATTGTCTTTGGCTATTATTGGAATCATTTGAAATAGAAAGATCATTTTTGGGAGCACTAACATCTTGATAGTTGATATTCTTCCCAATAATGAAAGTTGTTTTTTATTCCATTGAGTCATATTTCTTTTAATTTCTCCCCATGTTTGTTGTAGTTATTATGAAATAAGTCTAATGTTCTCTTTGTAATTGTTATACCTAAGTATTTTATTTTGGATTGGATTTTCATACCTACTTTCTTGATTAATTCACTTTCTTTTTCTTTAGACATTTTTTTAATTTACATCCTGTTATCTCTCCGAATTTCTCTATAATCTCAATCAGCTGATTTACACATTCATCTGGGTTATCCAAAAATATCACTATGTCGTCTGCATATGCTCGTATTTTATAACAATAGATCCTAATCTTAACTCTTCGGATTAGCTCTTGTTTTTTAATTTCTTTTATTAATCTTTCAATTATTATCAGGAATAGTAATGTTTCTGCTCCTTCTTCATTATCTATCTTTTCGTTGTATAGATCTTCCTCTTTTCTTTTACCTGTTTTGTTATTTCCTTTTCCTTGCTTTGATTGTTTCTCAATTTCCTTCCTGTAGTCTCTTCAGAAATCTCTTGCTTTTTCTATCGAATTTAACCTATGTCTTCTTTGATTCCACAATACTGATAGTCCCTTGATTTCCTCCTATCTAAATGGGATCCTGTAATATTTTAGTTGTTCCATTAAAAATTGATAATCTTTCTGTCGCCTCAGTATCTGACTGGGAATATCTTTGAAGACCTATATTTTGTTTCCACAAATCACAAATCTAGTCTTGCAATTTTTTTGCAGAAATTCATCCTTAGTCCATTTCCTTGTCCAATATATCACTATTTGATATATTCTATCAATTTCATTCTGTATTTGTTCAAGAGGTCTTTCCAAATATTTGGCTAAATATGGTATCAGGAATTCGTAGAGGTTCTCATTCGATTGTTCTGGCAAACCTCGAAGTTTTATACAGTTCTCTCTTTCTTGCATCTGTAGTTTTAAGATTGCTTCCTGGTCCTCTTGTTGGTTCCTACTTAGATCCTCCATTTTACTTTCACATTGTTTTGTTTTTTATTCCAATTGTTCCAATTTTTCCATTTTCCCCACCATTTTCTCAATGTCCTTATTATTTTTTTCTAAATTCTGTCTTATCAGATTGGATTCGTATTTCAATTCTTTATTTGTTTCTTCCCTTGACTCTCTGATTTCTTTTCTTGACTCTTCCCTTGAATCTCTGATTTTGTTTCTTAATTCTAAGTGTAGTTTTTTCATCTCCTCTATAAAGTTGATGTTTTGTTTGCATTCTTCAGTTGTCATCTCTAGTGAGGGTCTTCATTGATTTGACAGTGCTGCAGTTTGGGCCTGTCTGTCTCTTTCTTTCCTAGGCATCATTTTTATTTATTTAATTCTTTTTTTTTAAATTTTCCTGTTATTATATTTTTTATTTTTTATTTTTATGTTGGTGATCATTATTTTTCTTATTCTTTTCTCTTTTAATTTCCTTATCTATCAAGTTTTCAAATTGTCTTCAAATTTTGCAAGCATCTCCCCCTACTATTTATTTGTTATCCCCCTGATTTCTTTTATTTTATTATTTTACTCTTTTGTCTCTTAAATGATATGAACTAATTGTATTATCAAATTATTTCTCTAAATTAAATTTAAATTAATTTAACCCTCACATTTTTTCCAAAACATTTTTACTCTATTTTCCTAGTTCTATTCCTAATTTGATTTTTATTTCTACACTCAATTGGTTTTAACTGGTATACCTTAATAAATATTTTATCTTTCAAAGTTTAAACAATCAATCGATTAATCAGTCTACCACAATCCCTAATAGTCAACTACAATCCCTTATATACATTTTCTCAATCTATTTGTATACACCCAAATCTATTATCAATCAATTAATTATCCTGTGATAAAAGGAAGGGTAAAGACAGATATATAGGAAGAGAAAAGGATAGCAACAATCAATCCAATCTAAATATCAATTCATCTATCAGTATATGTGCGTATATATATATATATATATATATATAAACTTAGAAGAAAATTATTTAAATTCAATCAGATTCAATCAATACATCAGTACTTATACAATGTATCAGTAGTACACAGTTTAATAATATTTTGTGTTCTTCTTAGTGTATTGCACTCTCAGTACTTCCTTATTAAATTCCTTTTTCCTTCCCTCCCCTAATCTCTCTTATTTCCTTCTCTGTATTCACAAAGTAGTTCTTCTTCTTCTTCTTCTTCTTCTTCTTCTTTTGTCCCCAGTTTATATACTAAATATATCACATAATATCCTCAGAACAGTTTTTTTTTTAAAGCATTAACAAGTTGATTGTATTTCCTTCCTTTTCTGGCAGTCCACCGCTCCCAAAACTGTAATTAATTCACTTCCTCTTTCTTTCTCATTATCCGCTGCACAAATAGTCCCAAAATAGAAATATATTGTGTATCACTGGCTTACTCCTTCTTTCCTTCCTCGTAAGTCAAAGCATACATCTGAGTGTCATCCCCTCTGCCTATTACGATCAACCTTAATCCGTTGTAATCTCTATTTTATTTTCGTCCTAGCACTTCAAAAAAGTTCTTTACAATTAGATAAATATTATCCTTTCTGTTTTCTTCCATTTATTTTTTAGACATCCAGTTCCAAATTTCCTTGTCTGCGATGTATCCTTTTTCTTGTTTCTATATTTAAACAAAGTCAGCCACGACAGTCCTACAGATTCAGAAATCTGTGTTAGGGTCCCACAATGTTTTTTTTGGAAGGGTTAAGTTTTCCACAACTTTCTCTTCTAATTTTAATCACATAGACTCAGTTCGGCACCAAGAGAAAGCAAAAGAAAGTGATCTTTTGTAAACAGTCTTTTGTTTCAAATCACGTCCATGATAGGATCCCTCCTCTCCCTTTCTTTTCTCCCGTCACTTTCCCTTCTTTCAAATCTTTCTTTTTTGATCTTAAAATGGTAAACTGGATATTGTATTTATATAGCCACAAATGGAATTTAAAGTAGAAGGTTTATTCCAGCTCTGACAAGCCTCAGATTATTTTGTCAGCTCAGTCAGTCAGCTAAAAAGTGGTGGCGGCGCTTGCACTGTAATTAGCGGCTGCTTAATCGTGGACATGGCCAGCTCAGACCTTCATGCCTGCCTTGCTCTTACCAGCTCCTCTCCGATATCTCTCTAGTCTCGATTCTGGCAGGGTAGCCTGACACTCGAGTCTTCGATGAGCCCCTCTGTTTCTTCTCTAATGGAGAAGACACATTTTGTCCTCCAAAGCTCACATTTGGAGGACCCTGTCCATGCGATTGGCAATCCTCCTCTCTGAGTGACAAACTCTAGGAGGATTCCTGCACCGCCATACCACAGGAGTCCGGAGCTTTCTGAGTATTTAGAACTTGATGGTGTCTGGCAGAAATACTTAAATCTCATAGTCATTGAGAAATATTTCAGGATACCAAACCAATAGTTCTTCAGCTACATCATAATCAAACTGATCCCTGCAGAGGATAGGAGTGAGGAAAAGGGCAGGTATTCTTCCTTCCCAACTTCCACATACTCCTTTTATGATCCAAGCCAATGTCACCTGCCATAATCTTTGTTGATTAAGTGAGCTACAGGCCAAATTGTTGTGTCAAGCTGCACCGGCACAAAGAAGTCCGAACACCGTTTGTGGGTAACAAATGGCCACAACTTTATTCATCTGTACAGGGTCTTATACAACAATTTGACAGCCATAAATGTTCACATTATTATAACTTCCTTCTTGACACATGTGTATGCACGCATGCCATAATTCCTGATGTAATCCTCACCATAAATCATGTCAAGCCATCAGGGATAAGTCATGTCCTAAACCAAGCATATGTCAACAAGGGTCATACATAAGTTGTGAAACATGTAATCATATCTTCCCCCCATCTAATCCTGACAACATCTTTATGATTGATGAGGTCAGAGATTTTAAGCTGTCGATGTAAACCAATCACCCATCGTAACTGACCAAATATTGACAAAACAGTTATCCAATTATCCCTGGGGGGGGCTCCCTGCCCCGCTACAGGAGGGGGCCAGCCTAGCTTGGCATCTCCTTCCCCCCAATAAGACTTGTTTGATGTGAGAAAAGATGGAATCCAAGTACAGATCACAACCCACTAGGGAGAGCTGGACCCCATCACCCCTGTACAGATGTGGCAATTCAACCCTGGTCATGTTCAACACATGAGGCTCCCATAGCTTCCAACCTCCTCAAAACACCCCAATTCACCCTGTGATGAGCCGCATTAATGGCAGAGTCTTTCATCGCACTGGGTCAGGTTTGTCGTGGCAAGAACTTGGTCCATAAAACAGTGCCCGGCAACTGGCGTTGTACTTCATGGAGGTCCACGATGATCCTTTGGACTAACTGCAATCCAGGGCTCTTGACCAAATCATTCTTGCCCAGGTGGATGAGGAGTATCTGAGGAGATGGGAAGGTATCAGCCAACTCAATGATTTGAGGAAGGAGGGCCCCCATAACATGCCTCTCCCCCTGAACCAATGAATGTGCCCAAATTTCTCCAGATGCAGGTTTGGATCTTGGACCAACTGAAGAGCATGTCATTCAGCCCAAAAAGCAAGCTGTGACCAACAATCCAGACATCATCCTGATCACCTGCTCAACAAAAAACCACACATTAGAACATTGAGGAACCATCATTCGGTCCCCCCCCCCCCCCCCGGGAACTAGAAGTTAACATCTAGTCAACCTAAGGGTGAATGTAAGCTTTAAATGCTCCAGAGCGCCATCGCCCAGTATATTGAATCACAGCATTGCCTAGGCTGTGGGCTGCTGCGGCTGTGGCAGCTCTGATCTGAAACGAATGAGAAGAAAATTGAGCTGCTGGTAAGCTTGCATGCTTCAGAGCCTCCCACAACACCGCCCTAAATTGAAACTGCATCAAAGGAAGGCCCAAGACATGCAAAAACAAATAACCAGGGGATGCTGGGCGCAATCTGAAGTAATCTGTCAAAGACTTTACTGGGCAGATCTGGCCCCTAGGAGCCCGAGATAATACTATGGTTTGACCCCTGGCCAACTGTTCCATCTTTGAGCACCTAAAGCACAATTGCAGGCCCTGATCCAAAACTTGAACATCAAATAACAATAATGACCGGCCTGACGTATCCAAGCGAGAACTAGGGATGAGCTCGCTAATTCTGGTTGCAGCAAAAAAAAGGCCAATGAAAAGGCAGCCTGAAACAAGGTAATTTCCTCTGGCGAGGTGCACACCACTTGTAGGGAGCGCCAAATCTGGATAAGGACTGAATCCGTCACTGGCATGTGGGTATCGCACGCTGGAGGGAGTTCCTTAGATCATCAAAGCCCTCCATACTCTAAAATCCACCAAGGGATCCGAGACCCCCCCCCCCGGCCTGGGAGTAAAAGGCCAGTGCTGCCAACCTTCCCCTAATGGTAACTGGAGACAGTCCGGACTGTCTAAGATGAACTGAAAAGTGGAGTATGACTTCCACCCTCAGGAGCCAAACCTCGATTTCACCCACAGCCACAAGAAATTGTCTAAAAGCTCGCATTGCAAGCTGATAAGACTTGCGTGTAGAAGGGGCAATGGAGTGCAGAATAGCCCTCTCAATCTCTATCTTCCAAGGTTCCACAGATGAGCTGGTACTGTCAAAGGCTGTGCTGCTGCTTCCGGAGCTAGCTCTTGAAACTTATGAAACTGAAAATGAAAGAGGGCATCTGCCAAGGGATTCAATAGGCCAGGCATATGGTACACATGAAACAGCACATTGTATTTTAAACACTGCAACACCATGGATCTGACCAAAGCCATCACGCTTGGGGTCTTTGAGCTCTGGGAATTGATAACATGAACTACTGTCTGGTTGTCACACCAAAACCAAACATTTTTCTGAACAAATTGCCTTGGCCAAAGATGAACTGCCACCACAGTAGGGAACAGTTCCAAAAAGCTAAGATCCGTTGTCAACCCAGTACTCACCCAACCCTGAGGCCAACTCTTCGCCTTCCATTACCCCTTCCAGTATACACCAAAACCATGGGCTCCAGATGCATCAGGATGAACCTGTAAATCTGCCCTGCTAAGCATCTCGCTCCTCCAGAATGATACACCATTGATTTCCCCAAGAAACGAGTCCCATACCTCCATGTCCTCGCAGATCCCACTGTTGATGCAAATGTGGTGATGCGGGGAAGACCTCATGACCTGGTATAGGCGAGCACAAAAAGCCCATCCCGGAACCACCACTTTGCAAGCAAAATTCAACAAACCTGCTAAAGATTGAAAGTCATGCAACATGGCCTTATGCTTACCTCTCATTGCCCTTACCTGTTGTCTCAATAGGCCCAATTTTTCATGCGGGAGGCGAGATAAACCCTCAATTATATCGATCTCGATACCCAGAAAGGTTAGCCGGGTGGCAGGCCCTCCATCTTCTCGTTAGCCAATGACACTCTCATCTCATCCATCAAAGCTTGAAAAGCCCACAAAGTGTTCCAGCACATTTCCATGCCAGGGGCCTCAGCAAACAGGAAGTCATCTAAGTAATGCGTAATTGCAGTATTACCAGACCTCTTCACAGCACACCAATGCAGGAAGGTACTAAACTTATCGAAAGCCGAGCAAGAAATGAAACAGCCCATTGGCATTGCCTTGTCAAAATAGTACATGCCCTCAAATTGGAAACCTAGCAAGTCAAAATCCTTTGGGTGTACCAGAAGTAGCCTGAAGGCAGATTTTATATCACATTTTGCCAAAAGACCTCACTTGCCCAAAGCTCTAACTACCTGTACTGCTGAATCAAGGGATGCATATTTTACAAATGCCAGCACTGGGTCAATAGCGTCATTCACTGACTCCCCCTTGGGATAAGAAAGATTGTGGATTAAGCGATACTCCCCCGGTGTCTTCTTGGGTACCACACCTAGTGGTGACAACCGTAATGTTGGCATTGACAATTCTCTGTGGGGCCCAGATATCCTCCCTACTGCCAGTTCCTTCGCTAGCTTGTCCCTTACCACCCCTGGTAACTCCCTCACTGAACGTGCATTAGGTGCAAAACGATAAACTCTTAAACCAGAATATGAAATGTGAAAACCATGTGTAAACCCATCAAGTAAGTATTGGGCAGAATCCCGCTTGGGATAAACCCTTAACCAGGCAGCCAGAATGTCCAACTTAATGGGCGTTGGTGCTTTTTCCTCCAGCTGGGGTAGCCTGAGGGGCAGCTCCTGCCTTGGTCTGCTTACCTTTGAAGCAAGAAGTGCTGGGGTGATTCCCAGCACAGGTGCCACAGTGGTGGTCGAACTTACAAGTCTGCCGTCTGCACTTACCTGCATTAAACTCCCAGCAGACTCCTGGGAATCTCCTTTCCCCCGTGTCAGGCCTCGCATACTGCCCTCTGGGCTGAGTGACCATAGGCACGAAGCCATTGTCACATCTGCTCGAAGGGGAGGCACCAACCATCACGTCCGCCCACAGTACAGCTTGTACTGAAATGGAACAATCCAGAGCGGCACGCATCTGAAACTGCTCATCATACTGAAGCCAAGCAGACCCTCTTGAGTTAAAGTGACAATTAGTGTAGGCCTTTACCATTATCTCCTGGTACTTGGACAATTCCAGAGACCTCAAAGGCTCCTTCTCCTCAACCAGTCTCCTATGAATTGTAAACCCCATTACCCAATTAACAAAATTCCTCTCCAACTTCGGGCACTTGTGGTCCTCAAACTCTTTAGGGAGACTAAATATCACTCCGTTTTTTACCATAAGTCTCGGTTCTGGGTCCCAGAAAATCAAAGAAAAAAGGTCAATGAACTCACCCTTCCAAATCCGCTCCTACATTGCAAGTGGGAGATGGGACCTAGTGGAGTGGACATGCCCGCGTAAGGGTTACAATCAGCTGAGCTTTCCACCTAAGGCCCCCACTGTAGCAGCTCCTTTGGACGCACCTACCTTGCCAACCAGGGGCTGCTCTACCTGGACCCTTGCTACCTGAGTCTGAATTGTCCCAGCCGCTGAGGATGTGCCCAATGAAACTGAGGGTGAACTCTCAGCTCCACTGCCCTGGCCAGCTTGAGCACCAGGTGCCCAAACTGCTGCTGGCCAAGACCCCATGTAAGTAGGTGAGATAGACATACCTGAGCCCGCTGGCTACTGTGGGGTTTCTGTTGACGCTTCAACACCCCCAACTGGATGATACCCAACCAGGGCTCAGTTGTTCTGCTGCAAGGTAGAGGAAGCACCTTCTGCCACATTGTTCTATGTTTCTGGTGCTTTCGCAGCTGGCCCGCGGGCCTGGCCTGAAGCCACCGCCTGCTGTACCACCTTGTATAAATCAGCCAACGTAGGCTGCTCAGACACAGAGGGCACTGCACCCTGCTGCACCAAACCAGGAACCTTTCTCATGAGCTCCATGACCTCAGCTACAGTTGGCTGCCCGCCCACCACAGCTGTATCATTTACCGCAATATGTGAGGTGTCACCCGCTGACAATCCAGATGAGGGTACTTCCTACACCTGTATGGCTTGCAGCCACGCCACCTGCACCTCGCTCATGGTCTCCGAGCCTGAGGCTGGAGGAGCTGGGGTTCCCAGGCTACCCCCCTGCACCCCCCTCTGAGTGAGCTGCTCGCATGCAGGAACACATGCCGCCATTGTACACCCCAACTGAGCTAGGTGGGCCACAATCTCATCGTCACGTCTCTGGGCTTTGGCTGGACACTTAGGCACTGACTGGCCGGTGACCGCATGCTGCTTGAATTGAGGCTTGCTCTGCGGCATGTCAAGAATTCTCTCTCTCAGCTGTCAATCCTGTAATGGCTGCTGCCACATGGCTGAAGGCCATTAAATAAGCCCAAAATCTCACCCAAAATCTCATGACACTATGAAGTCTCATGATATTACATGGGCTGCTGGGGGATCTTGCGAGATCCCCCCTGATTAGCTGGAAGCTGGAGGAAGGGTAGGACTTCCTGCCCTCCCATCCAATCACAGCGTCAGCCTTCTTAAAATGGCCGGTGCAACAGAAGGCCCCTCCCGACGCGTCGGGTGTGTGTGTCTTTCTTTCTGGAATACTTTGCCTTAGAAAGTTTTCAGAAGGTTTGATGTCCTTCATGGAAACAGATCAAAACTTTTGAGAATTTTTGATTCTTAATTTTTCCATGTTCTTGGAGTGGCAACTTCTCATTATGATGTTGCTTTTATATGTTTCTAGTTTAACTTCATTTTAATGATTACGATGGTTTTTGAATTTTTCTTTAGTGGTTTTTGAATTTTTCTTTAGTGCCTCCTTGATGAACCTTTGTGGTAAAAAGGTAGAGTAGAGATTACATGATAAATATTGTTATATTTCAGTCTTCTCTGGTGCTCTTCTGAGCCTACATGGACATGGCCAACCTGTCCAAGCCCACTTTAATAAAAAAAAGATGTCCAGAGAATAAATTATGTCCAGACCTAAAAGCATAAAGTGTTGGGGTTTCATGACTGGAAATATCAGTGTTGCTTCCTTACCATATGATAATAGAAAAATCAACATATTCTGAGCTGTGGCAGGTACTTCTGGTTTGATGTTTACAGAAATTTTCTGTCCAGTAGGATGTTTCATACTGGTGAGGGTCCTGTTCTTTAATTATTAATTTTATCTTTGCATGAGGTCTGTTTGTGGATCTCAGCATATGCAGAACTGAACAATTAGACTAAATGACATAGATTATCGTACACGATTAATTCCAGTCATTTTCCCAAAGGGATACACACACTTTAACTTCAAAGATGGGTCTTACTGCATTGTCCTGTATGCAGCCTGTATGCAACCTGGGCTTATTCCATGGCTTTTCAAGGATGGGAAAATCCCATCATTGAAAAGTTGCGGGATGACCCCAGGTTGCATATGGGTTGCATATACGGCAGAATGTGGTAAGATCCATCCATCTTTGAAGTTAAACGTGCATCTATCCTATTGGGAAAATGATGGGATAAAGCATGTGCAATAATCTCCATCGTCTCTGCAGAATTACATTTAGCCTTCCATATCCATGGATACTTTATTCATGGATTTAAGCATCCATGCTTTGAAAACATTTTAAAAATATATAAATTCTAAAAAACAAACCTTGATTATGCCATTTTTATATAAGGGACACTATTTTACTATGCCATTGTGTGTAATGGGACTTGAACATCCATGGATTTTGGTATCCACAGGTGGTCCTAGAACTTAATTCCAGTGGATGCCATGGACCCACTGTATATGAGAATGAAGAAGTGGAAAATCTCAGTGTGAAAACAAATTTATCTCAGCAACATTTATTCCCCTAATGAATTCTTACACTATAAAACATATTATGAATTTGCAATCACAACTGAAGCCATTCCCCCCCATCCCACTTCTTTTCACTTCTGGGAAATATTAGGGAGGTCTTCAGCCACACACACTGTATGAGCAAACACCACTTAAGCCAGGCTTGACTTCCTAAACAAGTATTTAATCTCCTCATTAAAGATATATGAAACTAGAAATCAATGAGCACTGGTGGTTAGAGCTTTTTAGTGGAACTAATGGCTACACCTTGTCTAACATTACAAATTTCACTTGTGGTTTACAGTTGCTATGCATGGAGAAACATGAATCCACAACAAAGGATCTTAGCCAGTTTTAGTAACTGTACTGTGAATTTTGAATAGACAGGTCACATAAATATATAACTGGTCCAATAAACACTTTCAATTCACATTTCAGCATCTTATTTGTTGACAGTGAACTCTTAACTGTATGGCACTGGATCACAGGCAGGAAAATAAGCTACACCTGAGACACAAACTTTATAGAGGTGTGCTATAAACTGTAGCTTGTACAGTGCAAATAATTACAACCTTCTGAAAAGAAGAGCATTGTGAATTAACCAAAATGAGTTCATTCAGCAAGAATCCAAGCTGAGCAGTGAAGAAAAGAAAGTAGGACTCTGAGCTAATGAAAGATCTCTGATGCATTTCATTCTAAATATGGATCTGCATTAAAAGACAATTTTGCATGTACCATTATTAGTAGGGTTACTGTTCTCAGTTGTTTCAGTGCTAGTCTGAGTAATTATAAAAACTTCAACTCACAACTATTGGCATCTGACTACATGTAACATCCATCTTCTAGACTGGCTCTTTCATTTATATAAAGATATTATTGGGGTAAAACATGTGAAAGAGGGAATGATTGAAGAATATTGTGACAACTAGGCCTCAGTGTTTCTATTTTAGAAAGACAGTGGATCAAAGTATGGAAAGTGCTATCTTAATTTAGGAAATGTATATTGAATATATTGAAAGCTCTTCATGATGGCATTTGACACTATTTAAATTTCACACAAAAAATCACAGTATTCTTCCAAGGTTGTGATGGAACTGGGAGAACAGATCACATGTGGTTGCACTGTCTAAAAGTGGTAGCCTTTTGGAATACAGTAACTGATTTCTTTGTAGAAAACATGTCTTTATTATTATTAAACCTTTATGAAGGGGAAATGGAAACATTTCACATAAAGAGCTTATTGTTATATTGCTGCGGTTCATACAGCTAGAAATTACACAAACATGGAAGGGATTGAAAGATCTTTCAATTCAGTTTTGGTTGGACCATGTGTGAGAAGATGCTCTTGCTGAAAAACTGACTTGACTTGTAGAATCTGAATGTCTAGAGGTAAATGCAAAAAAGAAACATCTGGATACTTTGATATTCTTTTATTTCATCAATAAGTAAGCAAGAATCATTATGTCATCCACCATCACATCAATAAACATTGTAGTTCTCAACTTGGGTCCAAAACACACTCAGTGCTCAGAAATTTTCCCTAGCTCACTGCTAGGGAATCCTAGGAATTGTAGTTTATTGTGGCACCAGAGCTTTCTGATTGATCAGGCTAAAATCTCACAAAACTACAGTTCCCAGAATTCCCTAGCTTTGAGCCAGAGCAATTAAAGTGGTCTCAAACTGGATAATTCTTGCAGTGTGTTTTGGACCTTAGTAATATAATTATGCAATTAAATCAATGTTTGTGATACTGGTTGACTGTGTTGCTTTGTGTGTGCATGTGTGTGCGTTGTTGTCTTTTCCTTTTTTCCTGAATATATTGATTTGCTGTTATTGTTGATTGTCATTAGAATAAATAAGTAAAATGTAAAAGTAAGGTCCAACTCCTTTGTAATGCTATTGCTTGTATGGTATATGTAATATGAACCTTGTGGAAAAAAAGTTTTTTATAAGCTTGAACAACCATTAAGGTCACCTTCAGAGGTTCTATGTGGAGTACAACCACATTCTACAATTAGGCTTTCCCAGACCGTTTTCTGTGTGAAGAGTTGTTGAAGAATAATCTTCTGATAATTTCGATGCAAAGGACTGGCCCTTTCAAGTCTGGTTTAAAGATAAGAACACTTTCCCACAGGCAGCTGATAGCTTCCATGTCAGTGGGACAGTTATGGTAAACTCTGGATTTTAGTCCAGATTAAAAGGGGTCACTAAACCCTAGTCCCAAAATGGATTTGGAACCTTGGAACCTATAAAATTTAGACTAAAATTCAGAGCATATTCATCACTCCACAGATATGGGAACAACATCTCTTGTGAAAAGAGAAAGCAGTGGGCTTTAAAGTTTGCCATCGGCATTTAGTACCAAAATAACATGGAAAACCAGCATGGTGTAGTGGTCTGAGAGTTGGACTGGGTCTCTGGGACCCTGGAATCCCCCACTCAGCCATGGAAACTCACTGGGTGGCATTGGGCAAGTCTCACTCTCTCAGCCTAGCAAACTTCCCTTAAATAAATATTGCTATCATGTGAGAGTGTAACCATAAGTCAGAATTTTCTTGAAGGCATGTATCAAAAAACTTAAAAAACAGACTCACCAAGAACACACACCAGTTGGTTGCTGACTTCCTTCAGTGTATGTATTGTAGTTATATTTACATCACAATAAAGCAGGGTCAGCCATGGCTAGTACTTGGATGGGAGACCACTAATTAATATTAGGTGCTGAAGGCTATATGTCAGAGGAAGGAACCAGCAAAACCTCCTCTGTGTATTTCTTGCCTAAGAAACCCAATTAAATTTATGAGATCACCATAAGTCAACAGGTGAATTAAAAGTACATACACACAGACAACTATTTTTGTATTTTTAGATTTTCAGCAGTACATATAAATACATACAAATGTTGTACAGAAATCTTGTATCTTCTTTACTGAGTAATGTGTAAGTGGCCACCCTAATCTGTAGTTTACACACTGGTACTTCAAACAGAAGTGCCTTTAGACATTGTAGTGGGAAGGCTGAGAAGAAAAGGATTATGCAGAGGTTGCTCTGTTTGCTCTAAGCAAATTCATTGTGCATATTGGGTTATTTTGGCAGAAACCTAACACAATTACATTGAAACTGTGGCAAATTATGCTAGTTGGGAATGAGCAATCAACGTTTTTTTATATAACCATAGTGGAAAGAAGCAGAATAACCTGATTCAGCCTGAATTCTCTCATCATTAGAAAACAAATTGCTACCAATTATGTTATTTGTAATGCATCTGTGATTACAGATACATGATGCAGAGCAGCTGGAGAAAAATAGTAAGGGTCACTATGGAAAACTGCATTACAAATACCCTCATTTCTGGAGTAGACTACTAGTTCCCTTTAACAGGAAACTGCCAATTTTAACATATGTGACTTGGTTTGACAAACTGACTTGCAAGAATGAAAATACTTCTTACTTTTTCCACTCAGGGGAAACAAATGTAATCTGCACAAAAGCTTATTGCAAAATGTACAAATTGATTTGAAAAATTCAGCATTAAAATTTGTATCTGCCTCTTGAGAGTGGAAATTCCCAGCTACCGGTTAAGGCAGTGTGCATGTATATCCCATTATGACATACCCACCCATGCTATCTGTTTCTTGACAAAAAGATCATGTGTTGACAAATGCAGGCTTACCTGGTAGCATTTCACTGCCGTACTACCAACCACAGAGTTGCCAAGGATAGTTTTGGGACTTAGCAAAATGTTTGTTCTTGTTTTGTTCAACAGATCTGCATGAGGGGTGGCAACCACTAGTGAGTATGTGCAATCTAGCAGAGGAAGCATCTCTGGGATGGAGTGGTGACTTTGGGCTGAGCAGAAAAGGGGTTCCTAGATGTGTGTTGGGGGTGCTGTGGAAAAGGATTGTCACCAGCTCCCCTCCCTCTCTCCCTGTCTTGTTGGAAGTTGTGAAGAAACTCTGGAGACTGGTGACATGGGGGACCACCTAGTGGGTGTGCCAGCAGTGTTCTCAGTGGCTAGGTAGGTGAGCAGATGCTTTCCTGCTTTCCACAGACACAGGGCAGAGGTATGAAAAGTGGGGGTATGAAAAGTGGGGGTTAATATATATAGCTGTTGTAGCTAAGTCACAAACAGCCAGAAATACAAATAAATATGAATGTCATTTGGGTTATTAACTTGAGGGTAGACAATATGTAGTCTATGGTCCATATGTGCTTCCAGTGCCCTTTTAATGACCTTCAGGACACTCCGGGGCCAGGGAGAGAACATCAAAATTATTTTTGCCCCCAGATACCCTCTGCAGGCATGGGGGAATTTTGCCGTTTTGCCCCCGGGCTTATTTTAGACCCAGGTAAAGTTCTTTTCTAAAACAGGAAAGGAACAGAAAGTGACTTGCAATCATTTCATTTTGCTTTAAAGAAGAGGAAGCCTTCTTCTAAGTGTAAAATGGACCAGGGGACCCATAATAGTGGCAAAAAGACCTCCACACCTCCTCATTTTTCATTGTTATTCATAAGGACCACAGTGTGGATGCAGGCTTTCATGGTCTCCTGAGGACTACTATGTACCCCTAGCATCCCACAATTACCCACCCTTGGTCCAAATAATCTTAACTGCTTAACAAATTAATAACACATAAGTTATGAATGTATGATCTGGTGAAACCATATATTCCTGATCAGAGCTTTGTGTGTGCCTGAATGCATAAATGGAGCTCCTGAGCAAATTGCCTTCCCCATTCTCTTCAGTGAATGAACAAAGATCTAGATACCAATCCTTTCATATTGATATTGATTGAGGTGAATCAGGGAGTTCATTACTGGTGCTCAATATGTTTACTGAACAAACTCTCATGGCTAGAAAGCTTCTCATTCCTGGAAAGAAATTAATGTCTTTGCTAGAACAGGACATTTGGGTTTGGGATACACTTTCCTTTCCTTTCCTTTTCTTTTTTTTTAGTTCAGTGGGTAAGATTATGGATACACATTAGGGTGGGATATGATTATAATTTCATACTCACAATAAATGGAAGCTCTGGACACAGTCCATAAGAACTAATAAAATATGTCCAGAAAAGAGCATTTGTAAACCTCCTTTGCTTTCCTGCTCTTGGCTACAATCCCACCATGGATTTGGGATGTCCAAATGCTCAGTTTCATTTTTTTTAACCCTCTCTTGCACCCTATTCTGAGTGGGAAAAGGCTTTGTCTTGCAGCAAAGTGAAAAACAACTGACATTCATGCTGAATTTCTCATTTTCTCATATCACACTGGAAGAATTGTTTGTGGGCTGTACCTAAATCTGGAAAGTGACTGATAAGTGGAAAGCACTTAAGCTAAAGATGACGCAGAGCAAAACCACTGCAGAACTCCTTTGGGTAGATGTGAAAACTCAATTATAGAATAAAGGTTGCAAGTGAAGATGGAAACAAAATAGAAGCTCATGGATTCTGGAAAAGTTTACCAAGCAATTCTAGAAACTTTAAAACAGTGCCACATTGTAATTTCAAACCGTAGCCTTTTCTCTTATTGTTCTTTCTCTTTAAAATGGACTTGGACTGGACAGCCATTCAAATAGAGGACTGTCCTCTGTGAAGTAGGACACTTGGTTGTCACACCAAGTAGTACACAGATGTAGACATTCTGGAAACTATGACCACATGAAGCAATGGGCTTGATTGTATTGACCAAAGATAAAATGTACAGTCAGTGGCTTTTGGATGATCAGGGAAGTTGGATGGGACCAAAGTGGCAGGGGAAGGCCTAAATTCCACATATTTATTAGAAATGAACTGCTAATAACTGCAGCATTTCATTATGACTCCCACTGGACCAATGCCAAAATTTCTTTATCTCCTTCATTCTTAGTGCAACCCTACAAGAGAACTAATCCCCCCCTCCTGATGAAAACCACACAGGAATGCTATTATCTTGTCCATCTTGAAAGGATACATTTTAGCAAAAAGGAATTCTTTAAAAAAAATCATGCACACACAACCTTGAATGCAGAAATCTATTAAAATAAATTCATTAAGCCCTTCCACTATTAAAAACCTACTTATGCAAAGATAAAAGCCCTAGGAATGCATTATGGTCAAAATCTTCAGAACAACTTCCTCCGGTGCAGCCCCATTAATGAAGGCTATTTTGGAAAACAAAAGTGGTTTGTTAAAGACAGTCCAATCTTGAGTGAAGTATATGAATTTGCCTTACCATTGCACTGTCTGTTTCTTTGAAAGATAGCTATTTTCATTAAAATATCAAAAAGTCAAAAATAAGGGTAAAGGAAACAAATGTACACATATCAAAGCTGCCTTCATTTTCCTCACTTGAGGGCTGGGCAGCTTCAAAAGATCCAGAGGCCTTCCCCTGTTAGAACTGTTGGAAAAAAGGAACACCATGTCACCACTAATTTTGTTACCTGAATTAGTCAATGTGGAAGCAAAAAATGACATTGCTTTGTTAAAAACAATTTTGTTATAGATCCCTGTTCTTGATTCTTCTAGGTTACTCCTAGACCATACCTCTTTAAAAAGTTAATAATGGAGTGGGGGCATATAGACCCTTGGGGAGCTACTAAAAAGGGACAGAGGAGATTATATGTGCCTGTCTGGCCCATATCCTGCATGCTATCCATCCTTCCTGACTGGATCAACTATGATAATCTAGAAGGTCTTTCTCCTCCAGTTGTGGTTTAAGATGAGCAGTTCCAGGATAGCCACTGACTGTGAATGCGGTGAATAAGTTTTCTGCAGGTGTGCCGCATCCCTAAGGCAGGATGAGTTGGCTGACTCTGGGCACAGATTTTGGATATCATAACAAGGCAATTAAAAAAGGGAGACAGATTTAACTAATGGTCAATGTGGTTGGATCTTGTAGGCTCTTACATCAAAAAACTTAATCCAAGGCTAGAAAGATAAATGTTATCCATCTGTTGTTCAATGTCAGACAATCTCCCTGCTTTAGCTCTCTTGAATGTGGATTATATAGACATAAATGGGTATTATATTGAAAATAAAATGTGTTTTGAGAAATATGGTTAGCTTATGTTACTGTATATGCCTAGCTCACATGCATATCCTATGTGTTCCTTCCTCCTCTCTTTTCTCCTTTTTCTTTTTCCTTTCTTTGTAATCATACTTTAGAAAACACACACACACACACACACACACAATTAAAAAAGAGGGAGTCAGAAAAGCCCTTAAGTGATATTCCACTACATGTATCAGAATGACTTGGCTGGCTTTTGGTGCTATATGCCTTGACTTTAGTGAATAAGGAGCATTATTTGCTGCTTCAGTTCAAGCAATCAAATATCCTGTGCTGGCCCTGGCACTTTGCCATTAGTTCTATGAATGTGCCATCTACTTTTTAGCCCTAAATGCAATCCACCCTGTAGAGTAGCTGCCTATTGTAAACTCAAGGCTTAATTGAGTATGTCTGCATTTTGTGTTATGATGGAGTATAGGGAGATATTATGAAATAGCTCTTAAACACAGATAAGGGTCACAACCCTGCATCACAGTCATAGTTATGGATGGGTCATTATATATTGTTTCCTGACCTGACTCCCTAAAACTACCTTACCAGCCAGCATCCACACCAAGTGATGCAAGTCTGTTATGCTGGTGATCAGGGTCCAGCAGGATGACATTTCCAACCCTCACCTGTCAGCAGTGCAATGAGGTATTGTGACAAGAATGCTACTTCTGATTGTCACATCACTGACAGAAGGAGGCTGACAAAGTCATCCTGCAGCACTCTGATCAGCAGCAGAACAGATCTCTTTGACTGATGCAGCTTCTGGCTATTAAGATAGGTTGGGAAGGGAATTTGTAATTGTGACAATAGTACCATGATTATAAACATGATTACAGTCGCCCCTCCATATCCATGAATTCTGTATATACAGGTTTGACCATGCATAACTATATGCAAACCTTGATTTTATCATTTTATATAAGGGACAGCATTTTATTATGCCATTGTATATAATGGGACTTGAGCGTTCATGGATTTTGATATCCACAGAGGGCCCTAGAACTAAACTCCAGAGGATACCAAGGGCCCACTGTACTGAACTGTTACAAATTTTACACCTAGCTTATACATTCATGACTGTTCAACAGGGTGCCAGCCTAATTACCCAAGGGCTCTCAGTAGAATAGTGAAAAGTGTTGTACAGAAGGAGTTTTGAAAAGTTGGTTAAAAGGGAAGCAGTTTGCAAAAGTAAAAAAGAAAAGAAAAGAAAAAACGAAGTTCCCAATTGAGAGGGTTCTTTGTTGTTGTTGTTTTCCCCAGGCAGGACAAATCCATGTAACTCTGAAATTATTTGGCAGGTACACGACAATCTTCATGTTTTCAGCATGATAGGATGGGAATAATTAAACTTATAGTTAACACCATATTTAAAGAATAATTGAATAACCTAATTCAGAGTTTTTGTTTGGGAAGATTATTGAACAAGGGAGTATGTTATTTCTCTCCTCTTGCACTCTTTGTGTATATGTATAATATCCTTGGAATGAAATCACTGTGCTATCCGCTGAGAGAGACTATGGTTTAGATCTAGGTTTAATCACGCTTATAATAGATCAGTTGAAATTAATGGGATTTAGACTTCTGGGCAGGGAAAATGATGAAATAACACACCTTGCTAGCACTCTATGATGAAGGGAGCTTTCATAGTTGAAAACACCAGTCAGAAGGACTCTGGCTGGTGGAACTTTGCCTGGATGAAAAGGGAAGCGAGGGTATTGCCCACATGGGTCTGGAATCCTTGTTACTCATGAATAAAACATCTATTTACATGCTTGAACATGGAATGAATGAGAAAGATGGAATTAAATCTATGCCCCAGTCTTGAAAAGCAGAAGATCAGACTGGAGGCAATCTGACAGACTTTGAGTTGGCAACCTGCTTTCTTAAAATGACTGATAAACCTTGAGACTATTAACTTGTGATTAAAGTGGTGAAATGGAAGCCTCATTAAGTTGTCTTCATTTTATAAACAAGAGCTGAGTAAAGTGAAGTACTTTACAAGATCGGGATTCAGTTTGGTGGTTGATGTATATAAAAGGATATAACAGAATATATAAGATCATTTAAATTTTATAGATGGATTAGATTTTATTCATTACAAGACTGGATTGAATTGAATCTAGTAAAAAGATTACATCGAGAGAAAGTGGAGACTTTATTTTTTTGAAGTTGATAAGAGTGACTGCAAACTGATTGTAACCAGTGGGAGGTGGAGCAGGAGTAGAGGTTTCAACATTGATCTTTTAACACTGTGGCCCCATTCACACTAGTGTTTTGTGCCAGGTAGATCCAGCAAGATTTGATAATGCATTAATTAATGGAGTACTGAATCTCACCTGAATTGAAGTTTCCACTATGTTTACTCTGATCAAACCTCTCAGGTGCAATTTAACCCTCTCGAAGTTCACATTGACATAAGTACTGATTCAAAATGGATCCTCTGTATCGATAACATTCGATCATGTTCTGGTCTCTTTATTTTTGTTCTGTCAATCAAATAATGTACATTTACATCATTCCACTTCCATTGTCATTGCTGGTGACATTGATTTGTATCCGCTGTTTCCATTTCTGATGCATTTCTGATGCTGGTCTTCAAGTGGGAGGGCAAAAGGTGGCCTGGAAGTGCCCTATGTTCCCTGGCAGCCTCTGATGATGTCATTGGTGGAATGCCCCTCAAATTAACAATTTGCAAAGCCCTGTGACAGTGTTGACATTAGGGGAGTGATATAGCAGCCAGTCAGGGTAAGGAGGAATTAATATTCAGACAGTGAGCCATCCCACATGGAAGTCACACAAATGCAATGGTTTGCAAAGTCTGTTTTTTTTTAAAAAAAATTAAAAAATAAAACCATGTCCCCAAAAGGCCACACTTTCTTGGCTTTGGCAACATCTGACCATCTAGCAATGCATCATTGTGGAACTCAAAAAAAAAAAAAAAAAAAAAAAAAAAAAAAGCAGAAAAACAGAAACAGCAGAGTGATATGATAGCCAGGGGAAGGGAGGAATTAACACTTACAGAACAAATCACCCTGCGTGGAAGCCATGCAAATGCAATGGATTGTATAGTCTGTCAAATAATAATAATAATAATAATAAAAAATAAATAAATAAATAAAAAAGACATATTCCCCAAAGACACCCCTTCCCCAAATTTGGCAAGGTCTGAACATCTGGCAATGGTATCAGTGGGGAAAAAGAGCAGAAAAGGAAAATCACTGAGTGCTTGTTTAAAGGGCACACCAGCAGGGAATTTAAAACACTTAGAGCTGGCAACTAAGCACGAGCACAAAAATGGCTCTTGCCACTCTGTAGATGGGATAGGCACGTTCCACTCCTCTGCCCACCCTCTGCCCATTGATCCCTCCATTCAGGAATCCCCAAATTTAATTGGAAGAAAGTTCCCACTGGCAGCACCCTGATAAAACCCCTTTTTCGAAAAGAAATGGGGGAAAACTTAATATTGGAAACCCATGTGAAGGGGGATTTGACATGGTCCCACCCCAATTTGGGTTGAAAACCCCCAATTCAAGTGTGAACTACCCACTTTTGAACCAGTTTGCAAACTAATTCAAGTGTGAACAATGACTCCTGTGATTGCTGGAGGTAAGCAAGAAAGATGGACATGAAGATGGAGGATTTTCTACAAGAGATGCTGGCACAGATTTGTTTGTTGAAGAATCAAGAATTCACACATTTGATGAAGTGAGGATGTGCTACACATCTTGAGACAGGAAAATAAGGAATTTAAAATTTCGATGATAGATCTGAGGGGGAAGGCAATGCATGGTGAAATGGAAACAGTGGATCCTAATATTGAAAAGATAAATCAAGGGAGGATGGAAGAATGATGCTAATCTGGAAATGATGGATTAGCCTGTAAAACTCAGGGGAAGAAGGTAGAAGAAATCTTAGTTCTTAAAAAGGAAATTATAAATCAGGAAAGGGAGAAGTTTGGGGCTAGTGCTGAAAGGATGTTTATTGGAAATAAATACATGGAAAACCAAAATCAAATTGATATAAGCAAGGGATTCGATGGTAAAACTGATGAAGAGAGAGTTGAAAAGTGGGGTGAAGAACGAGAATTCATAAGCACTTAGAATAATTACTTGCAATGGAATGGAAATTAACTGATGGTAATAAGAGGTAAGGAAAGAAGTTAGATGGTTTGGGGAGGGGAGGTTATGGTTTGAATGGGTGAGGAGAAAAGCTTGGGTTAAATTTAAAATGAATTGAAGAAAGAGTATTTGATTGAAACTGGGTTAATTAATCTGGTTATTGGATACAACATGGAGATTTGGATGTGGATATAGTTTAAACAGAATTTTATAAAGTGAAACTTGATAGGAATATACAAGGTAGATTGGAAATAAAGGTATTTTACTATAGATTCGTGGTTCCCAACCTATTCTATGCTCCATACCACTAGAAAATGTTTAATATTCACATCCCCTACCAAAGTAGTATCACGTTTGAAGATAAAAAAGTCTAATTTTTGAACCACAAATTGAACCACATACAATACTGCAGGTGAACACATTGAACTTAGAAAAATAAGCTTTTAACTCAGTGCATGAAATGTAAATCTAAATTGATCAATTATATTATAATTTATTCAGAAAAAAATGAGTGATGACTTGTGCCTTGTACTCAAGGACACAAGCCACTCTTTGTCACACCCCTTGAAATTCCATCTCATCCCTAAGGGTGCAGGTACCCCAGATTGAGAGTCCATGCTATAGATAATAGATTTAAAGTTTTAATGAGAAGGATTAATTTTATATAATTTTCTTAGTATTAATGTTAACAGTAAAGAGGGAAAATATAATATTGCTTAAGATAATGCAATGGCTTATTGTTTGATATGATTACAGAAAGATAATGAAGATATTTTAATGTTAGTTATGTGAACTTTGGAAAGAAAGAAGATACTATTAGTTTTGAAGAATAATGAGAATGGAGTATAGAAAGGAATGTATTTGATTTTTACTGAGAGAGGCTTGAAATAACCATATTGATATATAACTGTGAAAAGAAAGATTAAAGCTATCTTTATTTTTATTGTTTATTGGTTATCTAATTTTGTTTGTCTTATTTTGTGTTACTTTTTCTCCTTTTAAAATTTTTGATGTATCTACATAATTTGTAATATTTTTAAAAAAAGAAATGAATGGGATTTAAATCAATCATTGATAATCTACTTCACAAATGACTATACCAATTTACCTAGAGTAAGGTTAATTGAACACAGTGTAGATTCTCTGAAGATGACAGTCACAGATGCTGGTGAAACATCAGAAAGAAACTCTTCTAGAACATGGCCACACAGCCCAAAAACCCCACAAAAAACTATCAGTGTAGATTATTTCTGAATATATATAATAATAATAATAATAATAATAATAATAATAATAATAAGTTTTATTTATAGCCCGCCCCTCTGCTAGGCAATCGGGGCGGGTTACAGCATTTTAAAACAGCACAGTTAAAAACATTCTCTCCAAACATAATATGTGTGAGATATCACTATAGGTTTGCATCATTCAGCCTTTTAAAATTAAATATATACTAGCCATACATGCCAATTTTTCAAACACCTTTGCTTCAAAATAGGACCAGTTTTATTTGTGTGTGTGTGCACATGTGTTTCATGACACCATAATGCTAGCAGAAAATAGCAAAGACTTGGAACTGAAGAAAGTCAATTCAACAAAAATAATAACCATGACAGATTTCCATAACTTTAAAGCAGATGAGGAAGGCATTTAAATAATTCAAGATTTTCCATACCTTGGCTCAGTCATTGGTCAGAATGGATACTGCAGTCAAGAAGTCAGAAGAAGGCTAGGACCTGGAAGGGCAGCTGTGAAGGAACTGGACAAGATTCTGAAGTGTAAAGGTATATAATTGAATACTAAAGTTAGGACTGCCCATTTCCCATTACTATGGATAGTTGTGAAAGCTGGATAGTGAAGAGAGCTGATAGGAAGAAAATCAACTCATTTGAAATGTAGTGCTGGAGAATAGTTCTATGATACCATGGACTGCTAAAAAAAGCAAATAAATGGGTCCTAGAGAAAATCAACCCTGACCTTTCCATAGTAGCCAAGATGACTAAACTGAGAATGTTGTACTTTGGCTATATCATGAGAAGACACGATTCAATAGAAAAGACAATAATGCTTGATAAGGCAAAAGGTGCAGGGGAAAAAAAGATTGAACTCCAGACATATAGAGTCAATCAAAGAAGGCATGCATTTGGTGTTTAGGTAGAACTCAAACTTGTTAATATCAGCATCCTGACTCCCAACCCTGAATGTCATGAATTTTGACTGACTCTTATTGCTGTTTTAAAAACTTGGCAATACTACATAGCCCTGCATATTTAAATGGTCAAAATTGTATTTTTTTTCTTTCCATTACTGTCTTTAGAATCACCCTTCAGACTGCACAGAATTATTTCATGTCTTATTTCTTTCTAAGATGAAGAAGCTTTACAAATTTTGGAGTCTGAATCATTTCTTTGATGTTCTTCCATTTAACTAGACCTATGTATCATTTTCTCTGGTCCTAAATGTGAACCTTCTGGATTCAGAGAAGTCTAAGTAAAGCTTTAAGTAAAGCTCTATATAGAAATGCCTATAAAACTATTACAGTATTAGATCATGTTCAGTACACATTTTACCATCCTGTCATTTTGTCGACAGCATTTCAAGCCTTGGTCTTTTCTTTCAATGGCTGTGCTAAAGATTCAGTGGTATATTTGATAATTATTTCTAACTTGCAAGGATTCACACTACACTCTCCTCTGATGATTTAAAACCCTGGATATGTAACCTATGGTGCAAATGAAGAAGCCAAGCATTGCATAATTTCCCTCAGAGTAAATGTGTTTCTCAGTATCCTGCAAATCCATAAATGCTAAAATGGATTAAATTTCTATGGCTAAGTAAGATCTAACTTTTTAAATGCCTTACTCTGTTGGATACATTACATACTTGGAATTTTATGTTTGCATATGCATCTCATATATGAAACGTGACATGTGCTTCTCTCAGCATACACATATTTCCCTTTTTATAGAATCTGCTTATTTTAGAAAAAAAATAGTGGGAAGAGTAGCCATATTAGTCAGTTTCAGCAAAAACAACAAATAGTTGTTGTTTTTTAAAGAAAAATTCACATAAACAAATAAACTACAGTTGCCCCTCCATTCCCGCAGACTTGGGATCCAAGTTCCTTACCCATCCATGGGCGGTGAACAAGGGGGGACAAAATGGGGTGCATGCCTCCATTCAAGCCTATGGAGCTTGAATATATGCAATTTTCCATCCTTGCCGGGGTGGGTGGGTGGCCAGAACAGATCCACTGCAAGAATGGAGGGTCGACTGTATATCATATACTTTCATGTACCAGAATCCACTTCATCAGATAATTTAGGTGGATTTTGATCCACATATTTGTGGACAGAAAGAATCAAAATGCAAAATAAATATAGACAGTATTTATTATCTTAAAAGTTGCCATTCATATACAGGTTGTTGGGTGATAATACAAAAATGTTTGCATTTGGAAAGTGGCTCACACCTGTAGTGTAGAAATAAGCCAGTGCCAGGAAAGGGAAGTGGAAAAACAACCAAATATGTTCTGTGATGAGGCAAAAGGGCCACATATTTTATTGAGTACAGCTTATAAAGATTTGGTAGCCTTGAAAGACAAGAATCCAGTCAATCGATCAGGCAGTCTGCCTACAGACCAATGTCCTCCTAAGATTACCTGCTAGAGAATACCGATGGAGGTAGTAGGATCAGTGATCCTATCAAGATGGTGACTGGTGTGTAGTTCCCTTTCAAAAGCTAGGAGTTAGGCCAGCATATCATCCTATGAATAAGAAGGTACCTAAAGATCCCATATCAACATTTCTTAAGGGGACTGCTCTTAAAGGAAGCAGGTAAATCTATATTGCTACATTGATTGCCCCCTACCCCATTAATCTGTACCAGTGCTCACAATGTTTTGCATGATAATATTATGACAGGAAGAAAGCATGCAACATGTAATGATAATTAGGTGAATTGGTAGAGGGAAGGTGAAAGTCTTTTGAGCTTTGAGCCAATTCTACCCACATATAAAGTTATTTCCCAGCTTTGGTAATCAGCAGCTAACAAAAGTCCACAACAATGTCAAAACAGAAACCTTAGTTGGCATGGACAGAGGAAGCTCAGCCCAGAACAAAGGCTAGACAGCCTTGGACCAGAACAGATAGGTGGGAAAGAGTTGCCCGAGTTCACTCCAGCCAGAAGCAGGTCCAAACCAGAAGCCACTTCATTTCACCCTTCTGTTTCACCCCATAGTGGCTGACGTAGAATGCAGAGGTCTCCTTCTCCCAAATCTTTAGACAAAGGGATCTTTAAGCACCTTTGAGACTAACTGTGCAAAAGAAGTTGTAGCATGAGCTTTCATAGACTTGGTCTACCTCCTCAGATGTATAGCGAAGGCTAGAACTCTCAGTATATAGCATGGCTGCATGGACTCCATGCCAGCCTTCACAGGGCCCCATGATGCTCACAGATGTAGCTGCAGGGTGGAGGATCAGCGCATTGCCTCCCCCATAAGAATTCTGTCCCATCAAATGAAATTTTCCTTCAGTCCTCAAATTTCCAGCATTGTCAAGAGTGACTTTTTGCTTGGGATCGCTACAATGGCTACAATGTTTTTCCTAAAGGTTCCACTGAAGTTTTAATGCTAAAAATTTTGTGACTTAAGGAAAATTTCATATGGGGGGCAGCATTAATGTTTGATCAGGATTTCTGGTGGTGCAGCAGTTAAATGCTTGTACTTCAGCCACTCACTTCCAAACCACAAGGTTGTGAGTTTAATCCTAGCCAGGGGGCCAGGGTCAACTCAGCCTGGCATACTTCCGAGGTTGCTAAAATGAGTACCCAGCTTGTTGGGGGCAATTAGCTTACAATTTTAAACCACTTAGAGACTTCTTACTGTGGTATGAAGTGGTATATAAATGAAGCTGCTATTGCTATTGCTATAGCCCTCATTTTGCTTCCCTCCCCATGGTCCCCCCCCAGTCCCTTTCCATCTCCCTCTATGCAAATCACAAGGGGGAAGGGGGTGTCAACTGGCCCAGCTAAACAGGAATGTGGGCTTATCCTAGTCCACTGGACATGGTGAACTTTGAAAGACAATGCCACAATGGATATACACAAATATTCATCCTTGGTAGTTGCCGTACATCTTTTTACTGAATGATGAAATCTATGTCAAATAAAAACCTACTCATAAGAAGCACTCCTCCATAAATACAGCTGTTTCAAAAGGACTTTACCTTTACATAAGCAGTCTTAAATTTATATTCTGAAGGGCGCAGAAGCAGCAGCGGGGCTTGGACCGCCCCTTAGCTATTAGAGCGGCGGCGCAGCAGCAACAGAGGGGCTTAAAACACCCCAGGAACACCGGAGCGGCGGCGCAGAAGCAGCAGCGGGGCTTGGACCGCCCCACAGTTACTAGAGCGGCGGCGCAGCAGCAACAGAGGGGCTTAAAACGCCCCAGGAACACCGGAGCGGCGGCGCAGAAGCAGCAGCGGGGCTTGGACCGCCCCTTAGCTACTAGAGCGGTGGCACAGCAGCAACAGAGGGGCTTAAAACACCCCAGGAACACCGGAGCGGCGGCGCAGAAGCAGCAGCGGGGCTTGGACCACCCCACAGTTACCAGAGCGGCGGCGCAGCAGCGACAGAGGGGCTTAAAACGCCCCAGGAACACTGGAGCGGCGGCGCAGAAGCAGCAGCGGGGCTTGGACCACCCCACAGTTACCAGAGCGGTGGCGCAGCAGCAACAGAGGGGCTTAAAATGCCCCAGGAACACCGGAGCGGCAGCGCAGAAGCAGTAACAGTGAGACCCATAAACGCTGTTGTGACAGTGCAAAGGTTAATATCAGGCTTCCAGAGAGTTGATGCTGTAAGAGGGTGGGATAGGTAAATTTTATCACCCACTCTGGGGTTATGAAGTTGGAGACGAATATTTTTAGCCATCACGTTCGTCTAATTTCTACCCTCTGGGAAGAGGGAAGGTAAGGAGCTCAAAGGGGACCCATAGAACCTCCTTCGACAATTGCAGGGGAGGTCCTCTGTTAAATTTGGTCGTAGGGAAGTAGGGGGTCAGAGAGCCACCACAACTTCATAACATAGCTGTTTAATTACAGCATGGCAAAACTCTCACCTTAACTCTAGTAAATATAATAAGTTTCTTTGATAGTTTGTGAAAGAGGAAGTAGGAGGTTGAATTTTAGACCTTCCTCGGCTCTCTTTAATAAATGGACTCCTAGAGGTGATAAATTTAGAAGAATTCGCTTTAAATAAGGGGAAAGAAAACAAAACAAAACAAAAAAGATATAAAGTAAGCCATAAAGCAGTATTAGCATAGGGGGGAAAAAAATAGAGAGAGAGAGAATTTATCTTGCACTAATTCTTTACTTTTTTGGTAAAGCTCAAATAATAAACATTGGTAATACTGTGATTAGAAATTTATCATACATAATATTAGGTGTATTTAGTATTCTAACGAATGTATTGTAATGCATACAGGGTATTGTGTTTATTGTTTAGTCTATGGTTATAGTTATCATCATGGGGCTAATATTTTGACGGATTAAGCTATAGCATCTTGTGAACGTAGGTTGAATTAAGAATCAGTGATAGTTTACTATTGAGATCAAGATAATTCAAGAATTGTCGATATCTGGGCTTGGATTTTGACATTGAGCCATAGGGCTTAAATTTTCAGTATGGCTTCAGGGAAAAAAGGTTGGACTCAATCACAGATACAAACAATAACACAAAGAAGAAACTCAACAGATGAGGGATCTAAAGTGACAGACTCCAATATGTTAGTGTTGGAAGAAATCCGAAAATTAAGACAAGAGATTAAGGAAATACGGCAGGAAATGAAGACTGAATCTAAGGAAACAAGACAAGAATTAAGAGAGGAGATCAAAGAAGCTAGAACGGAAATAAGAAGTGACTTGAAAAAGGAATTAGATAATTTCGGAAAGAAGATGGAAAAACTTTCGTTAGATATAACCAATACCCAAAAGGAAGTTGAAAAATGGCAAGATCAAACTAAAACTCTAGAAAAAATATCTAAAGAATTTATTCTCAAGCAGGAACAACAAAGAATAAATGAACTAACAAACGAATTGAGACACAGGGAAAAATGTGTGAAAATCAGAGGACTTTCAGAAATATCTAATGAAGACTTATTTAAAAGAATCACAGTCCCTTTGGGTGAATTTATTGGTTATTCAGAAGCAAAAATAGAATCGGAAATAGATAAAATATTTAGAATTAAATCTAGCTATGCTAAAGAGAAAAAAACAGCAAGAGACATAGTAATATGTTTCACATGAACTAGAATAAGAGACTTAATTATTCAAAAAAGTTATGAGACAAGTTTGGTAATAGAAAACGAGGAGGTCAAGATCTTTAAAGATATTCCGCCTTCAATCATGATAGAAAGACAAAAGTATAAACCTCTGACCCAAGCCTTAAACAGAAGAAAAATAGAATATAGATGGGAGAGAATAGAAGGACTTTCCTTCACGTGGAACCAAAAAAGACATAAAATTGATAATCTGACTAAGGCTACAGACTGGGAAAAGAAACTAAATAAAATAGGAGAAACAAATGAAAATATAGGACCCTATCACTCAACGAGGGCTAAGACGCAACAAAGATATGAAGAAATGAAACAAAGAAAGGATACCAAGAAAAAAACAAGATTTAAAAGGAAAAAAGAAGAATTAGATAAGGGACTAAAAGGAAATAACCCAAAACAGGATTTATCAGAAGTTGATACAGATTCCGAGTTGGAAGACCCAGAAGAAGGAAAAGACAGCGAGTCAGAGGAGGAAGATATATAAAGAAACAGGAAGGGAAAGTATATATAAATAAAGTTTTGAAAAATTTACCTGGGGAGGAAGGGGTGGAACAACAAACAAAAAATAAAAAACAAAAAACAAACAAACAAATAAACAAACAAACAAAAAACTAATTATCTATACAATCTATCAGGTTAAATAAGATTATCGTAAGTAAATTAGAATAAGTGACAAAAGTACTTAAGTAAATTAGAATAAGTAACAAAAATGACTATAAGAACACTGTCCTGGAACATCAAGGGCCTGAACTCCAGGTACAAGAGAAACATGGTATTTCATTATTTGGAGAAAATAAAAAGCGATATTATCTGTCTACAAGAAATTAAGATAAGAGAAAAAGACGCTAAATATATAAGAAATCCTAAACTAGGAAACTGTTTCACCTCACTAATAGAGGGGGGAAAAAGGGAGTGGTCCTTTATGTTAACAAGAAGTTTATAACAAAAGAACTCTTTAAGGATTCTAAGGGAACATATATTGCAGTGGAAATTAAAAATAGAGAAATGCGACTATTGGTTATTGGAGTTTATGCACCTTCGGAAGGAAGACATAAATTTTATGATGCCTTAAAAACAGAATTAAAGAAGGTGGATTATGACAATATACTAATAATGGGAGACTACAATGCCGTAATTGAACCAAAATTCGAAAGACTATCCCATACGAAGAAAACAATAAGACAACATCAAGGTAAATTGCCAAAATCCTTCTTTGAAATGATGGAAGAATTTGAATTAAGAGATGTTTGGCGTTTAAAATATGGAAATTCGAATGGATATACCTTTTTTTCAGATGCACACAAATCCATGTCCAGGATAGACATGTACTTAGCCTCTAAATCACTTCAACCCAAAATAAATAAAATGTATATATTACAGAAGGTTTTTTCCGATCATTACCCCATTATTCTGGAAATTAAAGAAAAAAAAATTAATGTTAGATGGAGACTAGATAATTACATATTGAAGAATGAAGAATATTTAGGAAAAATTAAAAGTGAAATTAAAGCATACTTTAAAGAAAACATAGCAGGAGAAGTTAAGCAAAAAACAATCTGGGATGCAAGCAAAGCAGTTGCTAGAGGAATTCTAATTGGGCTAAAGGCAGAAGATAAAAGGAAATCCAGAGAAGAGGAAAAAAGAATTATAACAGAATTGAACAATAAAGAACTGGAATGGAAAAGAGAAGGAAATAAAGATATACTTTATGAAATAAAAAAACTACAACATCAATTGGAAAATAATAACCTGAAAGAGTGGGGAAAAAAACTACAATTAGTTAAACAGCAACATTTTGAGTGGGGAAATAAAGCCCATAAAATTCTAGCAAATAAAATAAGAAAAATAAAGAATAGAAGAATTATAACGGAAATAAAAGAAAATGATGTGATCTACACAGATCAAGAAAATATCAAACAATCGTTTCAAAATTACTATAAAGCATTATACAGAAACAATAATAAGGACCCTTATAGGGAAAATAAGATAAAAGAATATTTGAGGAAACAAACAATAACTCAACTGACAAAAGAACAAAAGGAAGAATTAAATCAAAACATCACACAGAAGGAAATTTTAGAAGCAATAAGAAAAATGAAACCTGACAAAGCGCCAGGCCCTGACGGTTTTACGGCTCTTTATTATAGGAAAATGGAAGAAGTAATATGGCCACCTTTGGAAAAAACATTCAATGCAATATGCAGGGAAGGCATTCCAAATACTTGGAAAAATTCATATATAACCCTGATTCAAAAAGAAGGAAAAGATCATAGATTAACAACGAATTATAGACCAATTTCGCTAATTAACATGGACTATAAAATTTTCACATCAATTCTGGCAACAAGATTTAAAAAAATTCTACAATATACAATTCAAGAAGATAAAAATGGATTTTTGCCAGGGAGAAGTGGTAGAAACAATATAAGAACTGTTCTGAATACCATCGAATTTTTTGAAAAGCATAATGAGAAACAACTCGCAATGATATTTCTTGATGCCGAAAAGGCTTTCGATAGAGTAGACTGGACTTTTTTGTTGGAAGTAATTGCTAAAGGAGATATGGGTAAGAAATTTATTACTTGGATTTCATCAATCTATAAAGAACAATATGCACAAATTATAGTAAATGATGAAATAACCGAAATAATAAAGATCGAAAAAGGTACTAGACAGTGATGCCCTATTTCCCCACTACTCTTCATAATCTCTCTGGAAATATTACTGATCAAGATTCAAAAAGATATAAATATAGGTGGTATCAGAACAAAAGGATACATACATAAATTAAAGGCATTTGCGGATGATCTGGTCTTCTTTATAGAAGAACCTTTGAAAAGCATCAATGACTTGATAACCACTCTAAAAGAATATGGACAAGTGGCGGGCCTCTCAATCAATAAAGATAAAACCGTAATGCTAACGTTAAATATGTCTAAAAAAGATGAAGAACTTTTAAAAGAAAAATCAGGATTTAAAATAGAAAAAAAAGTAAAATATCTGGGCGTTACTATAACAAAAAGGAATGCCGACCTATTTGAGAATAATTACGTTAAGCTTTGGAAAGAAATTGAAAAAGATTTACAAAAATGGTCCAAACTTCAAATATCCCTTATGGGGAGAGTATCTTTAATCAAAATGAATATATTGCCTAAACTTTTGTATTTTTTCCAAAATATTCCAATAATACATAACGAAAAATGCTTCACTGTATGGAAAAAAGATATAACAAAATTTCTGTGGCAAGGAAAGAAACCAAGAATCAAATGGACCACTATGATTGACTCAAAAGATAAAGGTGGACTAGCTTTACCAGATCTGAAAAAATACTATTATGCTTGCTCCCTAATTTGGCTGGAAGATTGGATTAATTTAAAAAATGAAAGACTTTTAAGTTTAGAAAGCGACAATATGCGTTTCGGCTTCCATGCTTTCATGATATATAACAAGATTAAAGATAACAAGGACTTTACACATCACTACCTCAGAAGAGCATTGATTCTGGTATGGTTTAAAATCAAAAAGATATTCTACAGGAAAATACCAACGTGGACATCTCCTCAGGAAGCCTTAATGAACAGAACTTGAAGGGAAAACCAATTATGGATTAGATATAAAGATCTATTAGAAGCACAGAATGTCAACACAAGGGAAATCGTTTATAAGATAAAATCAAAAGAACAACTAGAAGAAGAAAAAATTATCCATAACTGGTATCTGTATATTCAGATATACCAAAGATTTAAAATAGATGAAAAGGAAGAGGGTTTTGAACATAATAAAACAGAATTAGATAACATCAGAGAGGACGGTAAAGGACAGCATATAGCTAAGTATTATAAAATCCTAAATGAAAGAGAACTAGAACAAGATGTGATAAAATCAACCATGATTAAATGGTCTCAAGATGTGAGAAGAGCTATCAGTATTGATGAATGGGGAAAAAGCTGGAAAGTTACAAACAATTTTACTCTCTGCCAGGACCTTAGGGAAAATTATTTAAAAATGCTACATAGATGGTATTTATCTCCCACAAAGTTGAAGCTTATATACAAAACCGGAACTGACAATTGCTGGAAATGTCAAACTCATAAAGGTACATTCTTCCATATGTGGTGGGAGTGTAAAACAGCTGACTCCTTCTGGAAGGAGATACATCAAACTTTGGCTGAAATATTTAAGTCCCAGTTTCAGTATAAACCGGAATTATATTTACTGAATATAATCACAGGCTTGGACAAAGAAGTTGAAAAAAAATATAAAAGAGTTATATTATATCTTATAACTGCAGCACGCGTAATATATGCAAAGTATTGGGGAAAAAAAGAAAAGCCTAGCATTAAAGAATGGTGGGTGAAAGTATGGGAAATGAAAAATATGGATAAATTAACAGCTTTAATGAAGGATAAAGCAATGGGAAAAATAGATAATGAATGGTCCCTGGTAGAGAAATATAATCGGGTGTAAAATTTTAAAGGAGAATAAAATAAGCTTATTTCTGTCTTTCCCTCCCCTTTTTTCTTTTTTTTTTTATTGTCTATATGTTTGCTTTTTTTGGATAAGGGGTGGGGGAAGGGGAAAAATACAATTTGGAAATATATCATACTCTAGAAGAGGCTTATATTAGGGTCGTTTTCCTTTCTCTTATATAATAGCGGACTAAGATTTAAAAACTGCCTTACTCCTTATTTTAGATAAGAGATCTATTTGATGTATCCTGGGTGTCCTTGAAATAGCATTAGTTTAAGTAGAGGAGTTTAAAATTGTTTTCTATCAGAAGGTCAATTCAACCGGGAAGTCTAGCTTAATTTTGTAAAAATGTTAAAGAGTGTATGTTTATCGTTGTATAATTTTGTCAATAAGTATATGTATATGTTTGAATGTATATATGACTATGTGGTTAATGTTTTGTGTAAGTGTGTGTCGAAATGTCTATTCTTTTAATAAAATAAAATTAATAAAATAAAAAATTAAATTTATATTCTGAAGCAATTTTCTATTATTTAAGTTTCCTCCCATAATTTAAAGTCCTTCACATTTTAGTGACACCTTTTCATTTTAAGTATCTGGTCAACACAGCTGTGTCATTGATAAATAAAGTGGTTAATTTCATTTCCCCAGGGACTGGTTCTGCATGTGTGTGTGTGTGCGCACGTATGTGCAAGCATGTATTTTATCCCAGTCCTACACTTCCCATATTTTTTGAAGATAATTATCAGGCAGCCTAAATTATTATTGCAGCTCAATCCTATAGTTGGAGCTGAGATCATCTCCAAACTGGTTCTAGCCATTTAGTATGCTATGGGACAATCCAGCACTAAAAGAAAGATCAGAATAAAATGACTTTTCTGTCACCAGGGAAAATTAGATTTTCTTTTTTAAAAAAAAATGCCTGTCAAACCATGGAAAAACAATACTTAGTCCATCGCATGGGCAACCTGTGGCCTTCCACATATTGTTGGACTACTTGCAGAATTTCCTGACCATTGGCCATACTAGCTGAACTTGATGGGAGCTGGAGTTCAAAAATGTCTGGTGCACTGGTTATTATTATTATTATTATTATTATTATTATTATTTTCTTATATCCCACCTTTCTCCCAAGGGAGTTCCAAAGCTTGGGAGCAGCCACAGAAAAGGCCTTTTCTCTTGTTCCCACCAAACGTACCTGAGAGGGTGGTGGGACAACCTCTCCTAGTGGCTTCATGTAGATGTTAAAAAGCATAGGGGACAGGACTGATCCCCGTGGGACCCCACAGGCCAATGGCCAAGGAGTCGAACAAGAATCCCCCAGCACCACCTTTTGAGAATGCTGATCAAGAAAGAATGGAGCCACTATAGAACAGTGCCTCCAAGCCCCATCCCAGACAGACAACTCGGAAGGATACCATGATTGATGGTATCAAAAGCCACTGAGAGGTCCGGTAGAACCAACAGGGACACACTCCCCCTGTCCAGATTGAATTAAAAACCTGTTCTCTGCAAAGTACTGGAGAAGTCTGGATCGAGTATGGGATGCCATTATTTGGTATGGGATGCCTCTGGCCTAGGCATGGAGGCATGCGATAAAATCTATGTTTAAAAGTTTTCAGCCTGTGCCTAAGTCAGGAGGGAAGGATGGAAAAGGGGACTGCAATAAGCTCCATGGGTCTGAGCCTAACCTACCTCGGGATAGAACTGTGTAGATAATCATTATGTATGCCTTTGCAAGTTCCCCAGAAAATTATTTGTTGTTCTCTCTCTCTCTCTGTTTTAATAATGAATACTCTCTCTTGACTATTTTATAGAGAAGCTAAGGTATCAGAGAGCAAAATATTAATAAGTGATTAAACAATTACTTCAGAGTCACAGTTGATTCAAAGTCTGGTATAGTTGCTGGGCAAGCAGCTGTGGCAGGCCCCTAAATGGGCCCTCAGGAGGCTGTAGAAACTACTGCTGCTGGGATGATAGTGCCTTCTGTTCAGAATCTGGCATGGTTGCTAGGTGAGCAGTCACATTAGACTCTGAATAGGCCATCCGGAGGCCACAGCAGTCTGGCCAGGCAACAGGCAAGTGAGGTATTGGGAGGGAGGGAGGGAGGGAGGGAGGGAGGGAGGGAGGGAGGGAGGGGCAGTTCACCCCCCCCCCATCCCTTTCTGCACTGGATGACACCAACCTCAGTGACACTACTGGGACCCTGGATTTATGTGAGAGAATCACAAACCAGATCACATTAGCAGTGATCCCCATGGCCTTCTTGAATACATGGTCTATGCTCTGATATTTTTAGGTCCATCAATGAGAATGAGGAAGGGTGGCTAGAAAGAAATGTAGCTTAATAAAGAGCAATAAACTAACTAATAGAGTAAGACAAAGGCTTTCTCTAATATGCCAACCTAATGCATTTGGAAAATATTATTGAATTATAGGCTGGAATTCTACAGTGAGAGATGTATGTGCAGCATGGAGCATTGCTTAGTGCTACCCACAAACTTTGCCTTTTAAATGATGTAGCCCCCTCAACATGGCCTTTTGTGTGACACTGGAGTGTGGGGGATAGCAGAGATTTATCAAGATATTTACCTGTTGTTGGACATGCTGCAACTGGCATTGCAAGAGATCTTTGGGAGTCTTCAGGAGGTCCTCACAGATGATGTACTTGCAACACACCCATCTACAGAAAATTAGCTGGACATATTTCTGCTGATCCCTCCCCCATTCTCCAACATCACAGAAATGACCATGTTGAATGTGTGTGCACACGCATGTACATTACTTAAAAAATGGATTTGGAGGGTCTTTGGAAGTTGCATGCTTGCTAAAGAAAATCAATCTCCACAACAACCCAAAAAGCAGAATACAATAGCACCAGTTGGACTTACACTGTCATTACTCATTAACAAGATTTCAACTATGGCCTCCTTACAGAAACCGTGGAGGGTAAAAAATGTCAAATAAAGCTGGGTACTGCTATTTGGAACAAAATGTATGATTGTCAGTCAATCAATCAATCAATTTGAACTCCATTTTCCCATCCTCTCTAGAGGTTTAGGTGACAACTTTGTCATGGTTTTGAGTCCCATTTGGGTCCAGGAGAAGCTTTTCTTAACATCAGGAAGTGATCTGAAAGTCAACATGACCTGGACGTTAACTGTTTAAAAAACAGATCTCCTCTGGACCTAAAACAGCTGAGGGAGCCAAAAAGATGGCAAAGTTGACCCCATATCACCTAGAGAATACTGGAGGAGGGCATATGGAATTCTTTATAAAAAGGACTGGGTGGGGGAAATGCGCAGGGGTGCAGATAGTTCATAGGCCACACTTTTGCCATTACTCCCTCACTGAATATTGTCATCATCTTTAAATTATGGGTGTTGCTCCTATATCTTGAAAATTATAAATTAATCCTCTCCACAAAATGGTTTGTAAACATTCCAAGAATGTTGTAGTAGTAGCAGAATGTGCATGTGGCTTCATCCACATGTTTTGATTAACGTGTATTTCTCTGCTTCCTTGCTAGTACTTTTGTTGGCCTGAGGATCTGGTGTTAGGAGCAGCTTACCATACAGGTGTTGGTGGTGACTCTTTCTGAAGTTTCTGGGGACTGCTTACTAATGTTTACCCTAAAATCATTTGTGTATTTCTTTTGTATAGGACTTTACACTTTCTGCCCAAAAATTTAAATACAATTCTTTTTTTTTCTTTGTCAGAGTAATCACCAAAGTTTAAATGTTTCTATTTTTTATTTTTAGTTAATAAGCCCTCACCATAGTTGCTAGAGCTCATGGTGGAGCACTTCCCCCCAAGGTTTGTTTCTTTATTTTATAACCCACTTTTCTTCCAGCAGAGAAATCTTAGGGAGATTTCTCCTTGAATGTCCCTAAGATTCAAGGTAATGTAGAACAAATTGAAATGAAGTACAGCTAAAGGAAACCAGCTATAGTTTTGTTTTTTCTTTTGTTTTTGGTGGTAGGGAAACTAGTAAGGCCTTGTTTTCCTAACATGAAGTGACCAGAGGCCAAGTGATACCTACAACATGGCAAAATTGTTTCTCATAGCCACTACAAGGTACAAGGAACTTTTTAAAAAAGAGAGACACTGGTTTAAGATAGCTCAACAGATTGTAGAAAGTATATAACACTCTCCCCCGAATCCCTTTCTGCTGGAGTTTTAGAGCTGCTTATGTCATACAGGTCTGCTTTTAGAAAGGATGGTGCAGTATAGTACCTCTGCACAGCTGAAGTTCACCAGACCTCCACTGAACATTAAGTGATCATGCTCTTGTGATCTGCTCAAGGTATAATGAAATGTTGTTATTTAGTTTGCATGAAGCAACAGTTATCTTGAGATGGTGGGGGAGAACATTCTTATCCTGCCCATTTATAATTATTATTTTCAAATCTGGAAATAAGAACAAAATTCAATCAAGTTCTGTTCTTGTCTCCTCACATAATATTTCACATACATTTTGAAAATCATCCATTTTATTCTAAGCATCAGTATTCATGTTTATTTGTATTATATTTGTAATAAAATTATTCTTTGCTCAGTATAAGGTCCTAACAAAGCAATGATTTTTGTTTCACACAATGTCAACTCCTGAGAATGACAGAAGGAAATGTTGGGATATGTAGTCAAAGTGGAAACGTACAGATGTGGGAAAGTTCTAGCTGTGAAGGTTTTAGCCTGCAGGTGAATTACATGAATACAACTTAGCCAAGGTCAGTGTGTCTGGGAACACAGGATACTAGAGAAAAACAAATTAGGTCATCAGAGTGTGTGAGAACCACTGGTCACATGACACAAGAGGAATGCTGTTTAGCAAATGTCTATAAAGGTATCAGCCTGGGGGTGGAGTTATTGAGTTTTTGCCTTGAATGGATTGCTGGGTTTAGCCATGGAGTTTCCTTTGTTTTCTACCTGTATGATGGATGTTCTACAATGTAAATAGTTATCATGTTAATTCTGCAACTGAAGAATAAAGAACCTTCTTTTGAAGAGAATTTGATCTCTGGTCTGGTTTCATGGAATGCTACAAGCTGTAGGAACCTACAGAGTCCAATGATGTATGGAGCTGATGAATGGCAGTCCTGCACACACTCTGCACACTATCATCATAATTCAACAGGAAATACTCTTTCTTCATATTATTATGCTTATTATGGGAAGTCCAGGTTAGTGAACCAATCTCAGAATAAAAAACTAAGCACCAAGGTGTCTTTAGCAATATAATTTCCACTCAGTGGTGATCCTGGCACCTGTTTTACTGTTTCCATTTCATGTGATTACTTTTTGGATGCCCTGAGATTGTGCCAGTCAGTGACAGCACTAGATATATAGGGAAAATTGCTCAACAGGTACTTCATATTACAGTAACCTGGAGCTATCATAGCTGGTTTTGATACCATGATCGATAGAAGCGCTCAAAAGAGAGTTCAATATTAATATGCTTAATTAGTCTTTGGTATGAAGTTGAATTATCCCTGCCCTCCCCAACCCAGTACTGGACACTGCATGGGACAGAAGTCTTAGACATCAGAGGAGATGTGGGAGGGAGGACACAGGACCACCTTTCCCCGCCATCCGAGCACTTGGACACCATGTGGTCCAGGAGGCCTAGATGTCAGAGGAGAGGTGGGAGGGAGGACACAGGAAGAAAGAGAGAAACAGAATGGTTCCCAGTTGGCAAAGGGGTCAGACAAGGGTGCATCCTTTCACCCCACCTGTTCAACGTATAGGCAGAACATATTATATGGAAAGCAGGCTTGGACACAGAAGAAGGAGGAGTGAAAATAGGAGGAAGAAATGCTAATAATTTAAAGTATGAAAGTTAGAATCACACAAGCCATTGTATTCCCTATTACCATGTATGGATGTTGGAGCTGGACAGTTAAGAAAGCAGAATTCATTTGAGATATGGTGCTAGAGAAGAGTGTTAAGGATTCCATGGACAACCAAAAAGTCAAATAAATGGATCCTAGAACAGATCAAGCCAGAAATCTCCCTGGAAGCCAACATGATTGAATGAATGAATCTTTTATTACAGCCATTCAGCCACCAACATGATTAAGCTGAGGCTGTCATATTTCATGAGAAAGGAGAACTGATTAGAAAAAACAATAATGCTAGGAAAGGTGGAGGGAAGTTGGACTATATCTAATGACTTGATGCTGTCTTTTAAAGATGACAAAGTAGATCCCTGGTAATTGTTTCAAATACATAAAGAATTATAATGTCCTGGCAACATGGAGAATTCATACCCTCCCCCCAAAAAAGGAAGAAATAAGTTTTACATAAAAATCAGAAAAACTACCTAATTGTTGCTGACCCTGCACTATCAGCAATGGCTCTCTAGAATTTCACAGAAGTCTTTCCCAACCACATATGGTGAAAATGGGGGTTATGTTGTGTTGTGGACTGCTGGTGACCACTTCATCTAGCAGTGTGACCACTGGTCTTAACACCTTTGAGGATCAGTGAAATCTAGCACAGGGCTTGGAAACATCACTTTGGACTGCAGCTCTCAAAAGGCCCCAGTCATATAGTTCCAATGCATGGCACGCTCAAGCTCTTATTTGCACAGTGCATAGTTTGGACTGGTGAAACAATGCAGTGAGGAACTTTTAAGAGGAACTGTTGAGAGGAACATCTTGGCTTTTGAGAGGAACATCTTGAGCATCAGCATCTGCTTGATACATTAGTTGTGTTGGATTTTGCATCTGATGCAATAGGAACTGAGTGCCATCAAATCAGAGTTCCTGATCAGCCATTCAAAGTGAAATTGCTGGTGGCTGATAAGTTCTTTAAATACAGTCTTGTTCATAAATACAAAGAAAGAAGTTATAGTTAAAGATAGGAAGGTATAGCTATTTAGGGCAAATATTTATCTCTTTGATGCCAAATAGAAGCTAAAGAGAGTGTATGTAATGAAAAACAATTTTGAGAACCCCAGGGAGAGTTACTGCAGATGCTTGACATTTTTCTGTTACTGCCATATTACTGATGTATGCACTTGAGGCACTTTATGAGTCCAAGAGGTAAAACATAGGATAGCCATAAAACCTCTACACATCACATCACTGTGGGCAGTCACTCCATGCACAGAGAAATACACAACTAAATTTTAGACAGTACTCAAATACAGAAAAGGTCATTTTCTGGCTGTCTTCTTTCAAGCTAAGGTAAATGAAATAAATGTTGGAGCTATGTAATACAAATCAAACTGAAATCTCATCATATTCTTCTTTATGAAAGATACCTGTTTTGCTTAAGACAACTCAGGGCATAGTATTATATTATTAAATAATCTGGGACAGATCAGAATGACATCTTCAATTCTGACTTCAGACTGTAATGTCCAAGAAAACTGAGTGAAGGTTGGGAGAATGAAGAAATTCTCTTGAGTTCCATTTTACATTTCTTCAAACATAATAATTTTGGGGTGAGGCTAAAATGGGGTCAGTTTTCTGACAGCAGAACATCCCCTGTTGCAAATAAAAATAATTTTAACATATTCATTCCAGTTTTGTCCTAAAATAAACTAACAATCTGTTTCAGTGGCTGTAATTTTCTGTTAAAATTTTGTAGAGCATGCTACATCAAGGTTTAGTTTGAATAGTGTTCCATTTCTAGTGTTGCCAGTTGATTGGATTTCCCCCACATTTACCTGGATCTAACCAGATGCTAGTCATGTTCCTTGATACTTATTTGGGCCACTTCCTGGCCCAGATTTTACATCTCTAGCCCTTCTGGAAGTTAAATTATGATGCAAAATAATTATTATTATTATTATTATTATTATTGCCTACTCCTTTGCAGTTAGCCAGTGAATGAACCTGAAAACGTGCTTGACATAGTTTCCTACTCCTCATTTTTCCTTACTACAAGATAGATGTCAATGAGAGGCAGGGACTGACCCATTTTCACTCAATAAACTTTGAGATTCAGCAGGGATCTCCCTGTTCCCGTGTCTGGCATTTTAAGTATTACACTATACTGGGTCTCTCAGATCAGTGCTCTTACCTTGGAAATGCTGTCAAGACTGAAACACAGTGAGCCTGAAATATAATGTTTGAAAAACAATACAACTAGTATTTTTAACAGTGAACTTAATTTACACATCAAATTTGGGGAACTAGAATATGGTAACCAGGTATTAGGATACAATCTCCAGACCTAGATGGGGTCACACTCTCCTCCAAAGACTGCATTCGCAATCCGGGGGTGCTCCTGGATCCGTTGCTTCAGATGATAAATCAGGTAAATGTGACAGTCAGGAGTGCATGTTATCAGCTTCGGCTGATATGCCAGTTGCGCCCTTTCCTGGAAGTTGGGGACCTTGAAACTGGTGCACGCACTGGTAAACTCGCATATTGATTTCTGTAATTCACTTTACATGGGGCTACCCTCGTGCTTGGTCCGAAAACTTCAATTAGTACGGAATATGGCAGCCAGGTTGGTCTTGGGAACAATGAGGAGAGACCATATCACACCAGTCTTAAAATCACTTCACTGGCTGCCCATTAGTTTCTGGGCACAGTACAAGATGTTGGTTATTACCTTCAAAGCCCTAAATGGCTTGGGTCCAACCTATCTTTGGGACCGCTTCCTTCCGTATACTCTACCCCATACACTTAGGTCCTCTGGGAGGAATTTGCTGCAGCCTATAAAAACTAGGCTGTCTGCAACTGCCCAGAGGGCCTTTTCAGCAACTGCTCCCAGATTATGGAATGGCCTGCTGGATGAGATCCATCATATCACTACCTTAAATAGCTTTAAAAAAGCTGTTAAGATGGATCTCTTCCAGCAGGCCTTTCCTGAATAGATACCCTGGCCTCCAAGAGTTTGCCCAAATTTTCTCCCTTATTCCTTGCCACAGCTGCTATTGTTTACTGTTTCTTATTGTAACTTATCTTAACTATGTTTTTATAATGTTTCATTGTTTAATACAATTTTAAGGGGCAGGGGTTATGGGACATATACTGTAATTTTATTGCAATTTTAAACGTTGTAAGCTGCCCCGATTGCGCATGCAGAGGGGCAGGATAAAAATAAATTGTTGTTATCATCATCATCATCATCATCATCATCATCATTTAGCAGACAAAAGCAAAACTTAGGGATTTTCATTTGCTTATTAGATGGTTTAGGCATTCTTGGTTCAGAAACTTCTGAAGTTTGAGACTAAATAGCCCCCTAAAAAGGACCTTAAGAGCACCCATAGGGTGAAACATGTCAGGCTTTTCTACCAATAAATGGACCATGTTTTGAGTGTCTTGAGGTATGTCACTTTTTTCTTTAGTAGAACCCTATCACTTAGCCATTTAGCAACTAATGATAGTAGCTGGTGGATCCATTGGCATGTGGATGGTGTATTCCCTTTTGGTTTTTGGCTGCTCCTCCTGCAGATACTCCAAATTATACAGAAGCTCTTCCAGTGTTAGAGTCTATTCTAGTAGATGTATTGGCACAAGAAGAGCTGCCATCAACTCAGAATACCTGAGGGAGGAACAGACATAAAAACCAAAAATGGATTTGCTGCTTCCACAGCAATGGATACACCAATCAGCCCTGCCATTAAATGCAATGATGAACCCATTAAAAAGGACCCAGCAAAAGAAGGACAGAAATTGGTATGGATTCATTATGTCATTTTGTCTGTTGGAATAAACTAATGGAGCTCTACAAAAAATAACTCAAAGCCAGCATAGCATGGTCAGATGGAGAGTTTGGGAGACTGTTCTATCATAATGAAACTCACTAGTACCTCTGGAATTACAAATGGAGAACAAGAGGGAAATGACTTGAAGGCACACAACAATAACCAATCTTGAGCACAACAAAACTAAGAAAACATTTTAGAGTGATTTTTCTGCTCTAATAATAATAATAATAATAATAATAATAATAATAGTATGGATGTTCAGATTGTCCTTGCTCAGCCTTCTTTCTTCAGTCATGCAAATGATTAAAAATAATCTATAAGTAAACCAGTTCTGTGGACCTTCCCAACCTTTCTTCTTTCTTGCACTAGGGTGAGCTACTGTATTTCAATTCTTCTGGAAACAATCAGATCATCCTGTAATGTTATATCTGCACCTTGTTCCTCCAGAAGAATAGAAGCAAGAAGCTAGTTCCCTTACCCCATTAGGAAAAGCAATAACATGCTAATTTTTGATATAACTGTGAAACTATTGCAGCTAATAATATTGTGACTATACTAGGAAGCATTGTCTTTGGAAATAATTTTCAACATTTTCAAAATCCATACTTGCAGGGTTTTCTTTGGTTTTTTTTTTTTTTTTTTTTTTGCAACTCTAGAATTTCATAATTTATATTTTCTTTAATCAAACCATAGTCTAGAACCATGTAACAAACACTCTGACTGATTTTGCCCAGCTATTTGGGGGAGAAATCAGTGAGAAATTAAGATTACTATCTAGGCTAAGCACTTTCAGAATGTGTTGATTTAACACACAAAGTTAAGTACATGCTTAAATGTCTCCCACAGAAAGTGAGATCCAGAGGTGTCTTTTTTTTTTTTTTTTGGGTTGATCATTACTAAAAATGTTATGCAGTTCTAAGTATATAGGTTATTGGCAGCTATCTTTATTTCATTCCATTAAGCACATAATGTGTTTTATTTCACGTCATTTCACTTTATTTTTTGTTTCTGTGAATGAGGAAATTGTACAAGTTCCAGCTTAAAATTTAAGCAGTGAGTTCTTGACACTTCTAATTATAGAAAGTGCTTAAAAATACGAGCTCCCAAACATTCAACCCCAGAAGGAAAAACTAATAATTTTTAAATAAATTTAATCCATTTAATCATGTTGATTATGATTAATGCTTTCTATCAAAATTATGCAAGCCACTTAAAACGTCCTGTTTCTGCATGTTAGATGACACAGAAGGAGCAAAGGAAACTGATAAGGAAGCAGAAGAGTTGTGGAAGAACTGCACAAAGGAATACATAGGAAATCTATTTGGAAAATGATACCTACCTTGCATCCATTAAGAGATTTGGGGAGCAGGGGGAGGGGGAGAGGCAAAATTGGGTTAACTTTCACCATGGCTATTTGATGCTTCATGTCATTTAACAGTTGAGCATCACAGGCATCTACTACTGATAATATCTTGGGAGATGGAGAGTTCTACAAGAAAGCACTTTTGTGGACATTTTCACCATAGAAAACTGGGCGACAGCATAAGCTCTTCTTCTTGGATGAAAGCTAACACTTGTGTCAGGCTTCACTAAGCACACAAGGCTCTGATTTTGTATCATTAAAGACTCATTATGTCTTTTAACTTCTGTTGAAAGCATTCATCCATAGCCATAGCTACCTCTGAAACAATAGAAGCTACTAGTTTAGTAATAATGCATTTTTGCCAGCTTAAAAAGCCTTTAAAGATGGATTGGATTTCACAACAAAGGAACAAAAAGCCCCTGTACAGGGAGGGGAGAATGAAGAGTTATTTCTATAAGTGACTTACTTTTTTTTTAAAAAAAAAAATAGCAGGATGTTAAAGATTCCTTCCATGGCTGTCATTGCATCTGGGATATTTCAGTTTGTGGGGGGAAATGCAATTTGTTTCAAAGAAAATGGAATCTCAGTGTCTTTTTTAAAAGATAGTACACAATCACATACAAAACAAGAATTAATAAGACTGAGACACAAATGTTATATTGATGTTTGTGTTTTTTGGTCTGTTATTACATAGTCAGTAGTTCTCTCCCTTGAATTCAATGTATTATTTTAAAGATATTTCTATGTTTACAGATTTTCTTTATGCATTCATGATACCTATACTACATTATCTGATGCTATGATACAGTTTTCAGTCTTATAGCTACCATAATCTTTTCCTGCATTCAGTATATCTGTGTCAGTTTGTTGGCATAAGGGAATTTTGAAGGGTATATTGCAGTGCATGAATCAACAGAAAATGAAATGCACTTGAGACATGATCAGCCAGTTTTAATTCACTACAGAAAGTTAGAGATAACAAAATGCCTTTAACGCAATCTGATCTCTTTGTTCTAGCCTGAATTTATGAGCAATTCAACAGGAGCAGAAAGATAACTTTTAAAAAAACAAAAAAAACCTCCCCTATATCAAATGCCAATCTAATGTATCACCAATGTATTTATTTACACATATTGCTCAATGAAAAGATAAACCTTTGAATATAAATTCTCTTTCCACCAAAAAAAAAAAAAAAAAAAAAAAAAAAAGGTCTGGCAGATACACAGACATTTTTTTGTAATGATTGTGTCATTGTAATGGAGGTAAGCCTTGTGTTACTATGTAAATCTGTAGTAGTATCAGAAAATGGATTATTAGCACACAAGAGCCTTATTCAACTTTGTGATTCAAATCACATCAAAGAGAGAATGGGGATGAATCCATTGATCCTGCCCAGATATGTGAAGTACCGGGGGGGGGGGGGGGGGACCCAGAAAAGCCTTGAGTGATGGGGGGGGACGACTATTTTTTTCACTGTAAATGTTTTTTCTTCTTCTTTCTTTTCCTTTGGTCTGGAATATTTTCCTTCAGAATGATGAATATAGTGTTTAAAAGGTGTTCCTGCATTTATTCCCCCAAAATTATTTCTAAAAACTATTTAACTGGAAGATATTGAGGTGATACAATGTACAGTGATTTCCTTTTCTCAGTTCTTTTCATGGGAATGACTGTGGTATGTCTGCTTGGCACTATGGAGATCTAGAATAGACAAAATATGTATTTTAAAAAAATAATGTTAAGCATTTCTTCTATTTCTATTGTTTATTGCTTGCTACTAATAAATTGGCAAAACCAAAGAGTATCCCAGCAGTTCAGGACCCAGTGAGGTCCATTTGTAGTTTCATGAGGCATTCAGAATCTGCAAGACAACCAAAGTTCATTCCCCTGTACTACACCACTAGATCTCTTTCGCAGAGAATTCTAAGTACCCCACTGCATCAGACTATAAATCCTGGGATCCCATATGGTGAAACTATAGCAGTTAAAGCTCAATCAAACTACTATAAACATGCAAGGTAGTAGGCCATGTCAGTCTCTCTGGAGTCTCTTGGTTTCCCTTCATAAATTTCTCCCACTAATCTGTTTTGTAAGCTGCCTTTGAACCCAGACTTGATAAGAAGTACAGATATAGGCAAAATCATCATCATCATCAGACATTCTTACCACCATCCTTTTCTTCCAGTACTATCTTCCAGTCTCACTCTCTCAGCCTATGAACATCCACATAAACATACTCTTCATTCAAAATTCTCCCTCTCTCTTCATCCTTTTAAGCATACTTACCCCCTAATACTAGATTACAAAAATGCAGACCATTTTTAGAATTTATCTAACAGGGTGTATGTGTATGCACCTTCAAGTTGCTGGGTGACCTATGGTGGCCCCATGAATTTCATAGGGTTTTTCTTAGACAAGAAATACTCAGAGGTGGTTTTTCAAGTTCCAGCCTCTGAAATATAGCCTACAACACTTGTTATTCATTGTTGGTTTCTCATCCAACTACTAACCTGGGCTGACCTTGCTTAGCTTCCATGATCATAGAGGATTTGGTGTCTTTAAGGTATTTAGGCCCATCTAACAGTACAAGGACTGAAAGTCTGCAGTGCAAGCAGGCTCTATTTATATAATCTCCTGTTTGAACAGAAACCCTGAATTATGTACTATGTATAGGAGCCAGCATGATATAGTGGTTTGAGCATTGGACTATGAGCCTGGAGATCAGGGCTTGAATGAGTGACCTTAGGCAAGTCACACTCTCTAAGTCTCAGATGGATGCACTGGCAAAACCCTTTCTGAACAAATCCTGCCAAGAAAACCCTATGATAGGCTTGCCTTAGGGTCACCATAAGTTGGAAATGACTTGAAGACAACAATTATAAATGTATTTATTCAATTTTAATCCCACCTTTCTCTTGCTAAGGAACCCACAGTGGTTTACAACATTTAAAATACAATTAAACTTTATTTAATTGAAGCCTGGATGGCTGTAGGAAGAAGTGATGGATATGTGACTGAAGGGATGGACCACAGTTTCAGTCCTGTTCTCCAGCTGATTGAATCAAAATTGTGGCAAGTGGGATGGATATCTGAACTTCTGAGTAAGGTTATCTTTCTCATTTGAAAATTAATAAGTATATGTTTCAATCACTATTTTCTTTACATGACCTCTAGCTTCCTGCAGCATAGCAATGTTCTTGTCCACACACATGCCTCAAGAACTAGAATTTGTTGTGGCAGGGGAAGCATCATAATAAAGACTACAAGAACATCCAATTGGCAAGGAAAAGGCCACAACTTTATTGATTACAGCAGATAAGAAGGGTTGGCCCAAAAAGCATGAGGTCTGGATCTGTCATCAACCAACCCTTGTTGGTCAATGAACTGAATTGCCTGGTCATGACCAAGCTTCAGGATGACAGAGGGGTAACCAACTGATCGTATGTTTGCATCTCAGGAAGCCGGTTGAGCCGGTGCGCATCTATACCCCTTCTCACCGGGGGACACTGATCTGGTTTTGCCCCTGCCTTGGTGACACTCCAATGATCTCAGCACCCCTGGTTACCCAGTGGACTCCAAATCCAGTGCTCTGCAGCACCAGAAACCACACCCACCATATCCAAGACCTATGCTTCAGCCCCTGTAAAGTTATGACAGCACATCTCCAACCCTAAACAGAGGGAGGGAGGGTGAGGAGAGCCAAATGAGAATGGCTCCAGTCAGAGATGCCACGTGACCTTTTATAGACCAAGTACCAAATCAGCACCCAGGAGGCCGGTAAGTCCCACCCCTTCTGGCTTCCATAACCAATCCTGTGGCTTGCTGCCCCAGCACCAGCCAATCACACTGCGCTTCCACTCCTGGTGCATACCAGGAGTTGTAGTCCTGTCCTGGAATGGAAGTGCTACCCATACTTGCCCCTAGCAGCCAATCTGGGCCCTGGCAGCCTGTGCCACAGTCTGCCAGGGGGTAGCTGGGCTGAAGGGCCTTTCCTGCATGGTGCCCTTCCCCCCCACAGCAACTGAGTCAGTCCTGGTGAGTCAGGTGGACCCTTTTGTTGTGGCAGGGGAAGTGTCGCAATAAAGACCACAAGAACACACAATTGGTAATGAAAAGGCCACAACATTATTGATTGCGGCAGATAGGAAGGGTTGGCCTGAAAAGTATGAGGTCTGGATCTGTCATCAACCAACCCTTGTTGGTCAATGAACTGAATTGCCTGGTCAGAAGGACAGAGGGGTAATAGACTGATTTTATGTTCACAGCTCAGGAAGCTGGTTGAGCGCATGTGCACAGGTCTACCCTTTGTCACCAGGGGATGCTGATCCAGTGTTGTCCTCGTATTGGTGACACCTCAATGCTCTCAGCACCCCCGGGGTCCTGGTGGGCTCCCAATCCAGCACTCTGCAGCACCGGACACCATATCCACCATATCTGATACCTATGCTACCACCACAAAAGCCCACCACCCCCTAGGGTCTTCCTTCCGCCAACCCTTGCAAGCTCCAATCACCCCAAAACCCATAATGGAGTCTCAGACATGAGTCCCTATTTGGATGTATGAGTCCCCATATGTATGCCAGCAAATGCCCCATTTTTCCACCTGCCCATCTTCTTTATGGAGTCAACCAGCAAGCCACATCCTGCTGCCATGGTGGTGGCTCCTATGCGGAATGCCACCAAAGTCTTTGGCAGGAAGGCTGGCATGCTGTAAGGCCAACTGAAGAACTGACACCACCTGGAAAGGTGTTAGGGGTGTGCCATCTGCATGGGTAAAGACTGGGCATTATGTTTGGGGTTGAGATGTCATGAACCTGTGTAATGTCTGGACAGAGCACAGGCTGTGATCATGTAGTCTTCCTAAGATGATGGAGGCACCTTTCCCAAGCTGATCACACTTATACCTGTCAAGAACTAGACAGACAGTGTTGCACACAATGGAAACATCCCCCACCTGCAGTGCATGTTTTGAGCCATCCATCTTGGAAGAGAGAACAAGCTCACCTACCCTCAATGCCCCAGAGAATTGTGTTAGGGGCACAAATGTGGCTCTGAATAGGCAGGCCTCGGCTCTGGAGTCACAGACTCGGTCCAACCGTTTGCAAAGTTTCCTGAAGTGAGAGTTTGCAAAGGAGGCTGAAGCAGATAGGTCTTGTCATCCATCCTATGTCCCACTGTCCTCCTCCAGCCCTCCAAAGTCCTCCTGACAAGGAAAGATAAAAACACATCCTGAAACACACACACACACTCTCTCTCACACACACACACAACTGCTTTGGAAAAGAAAGAAATACCAGTCAGATGTACTGACATGGTATGAGGCATAATCCCAGCCTCCCTCAACCAAACCAAATTTTTTAAGACAGTGTGAAACCAGATGGGTCAATGGGGCCAGAGGCCGGCCACTCCAGAAAAGGCACTCAGCTTGGCAACAGCTCTTCTGTAGGCTTTGAGGGTGGCTGGGGCCAGCAAAGATAGGACACCCTGCATCACAGCAGATTTCCAATCTCCCACAGTTCCTCTGGGAAGGGCATGGGTAAGGGCTCTGCTCCAGGCATCAAAAAGTTCTTTGAGGAGGAAAGCCGTAAGCCTCTTTCAGATACTAATTAAGACTTAGTATGGACACTGAAGGAACTGCTGCCATCACCTGCAATACCTGTGGGATGTTTGTCTTCTTACCTACAGATGTGGGGAACTACACATGCTCCAAGTGCAAGTTGGTAGCCCTCTTGGAGGAGAAAGTACAGCAGCTGGAGGCGCGGGTAGCTACACTGCAGCATATTAGGGAGCAAGAGGCTTTCCTAGACAGAACGGAACAAACGGTCTTGGATGGGGACCACACAGAAGAAGTTGCTGGGGAAGAGAAGGTCATACCACATACACAGGAGGTAGATAGCTGGAGGAATGTCACATGCAGAAGTAGGGAGACCAGGGATCGTTCTGGGAGCTTGCAGCTACAGAATCGATTTCAAGCTCTTTCCCTTATCAAAGAGGACGAGGAGGAGCAGCATGGACAGGCTTCAGGGACAGAGCAGGGGACCCTGGGAGTTCCACCACAGGGAACAGTCGCTGCTAAGCCTCAGAGGAGGCGTGTGGTCGTGGTGGGGGATTCCTTGCTGAGGGGGACAGAAGCAGTGATTTGTGGGCCCGACAAGATGTCCTGGGAGGTGTGTTGTCTCCCTGGAGCAAAGATCCGAGATGTGACAGAGAGGCTGACAAGACTGGTCAAGCCTACTGACCAATACCCCTTCCTTTTGGTCCATGTGGGAACAAACGACACAGCAAGACATAGCCTTCAGAACATCAAAAGGGATTATGAGGCTCTAGGTAAGAAGTTGAAAGAAATGAAGGCACAGATTGTCATCTCGTCTCTTCTGCCAGTTGAAGGGCATGGTCCAGGAAGAGAGAGGAAAATAGCAGATGTCAACAATTGGCTCCACAGATGGTGTCGTCGAGAACGATTTGGATTCTTAGATCATGGGCTGCGGTTCCATGAGGGCGGACTCCTGGCAAGGGATGGGCTGCATCTCACACCAGTTGGAAGAAACGTTTTTGCCAACAGTTTCAAGAATTTGATCAGGAGGGCTTTAAACTGAATTATGTGGGGAAGGGAAACAGCGTCCTGGAAGACAAAAGGACTGGGAAAAATAGTCAAACTGTCACAGAGGGAACAAGTCAAACAGTGCAAGGACCCAACAGTGGGAGGCAAAAAAACGTGCACAGGCAGCAAGTAAGGGGGACATATGGTCTTAGATGTCTCTATACTAATGCACAGAGCATGGGAAATAAGCAAGATGAACTTGAACTCCTAGCACAACAAAGCAAATATGATATAATAGGCATCACTGAAACCTGGTGGGATGAGTCTCATGACTGGAATGTAGAAATACAGGGGTATAACCTTTTCAAGAGAAACAGGCCAAACAGGAAAGGAGGAGGAATAGCATTATATGGCAGGGATATTTACACCAGTGAAGAAATCCAGGACATCAATCCTGTAAGCCAGGTGGAGAGCATCTGGATAAAAAATAAAGGGGAGGGAAACAACAGGGATGTTATTGTGGGAGTCTACTACAGACCCCCAACTCAGGCAGAAGAATTGGATGATGCCTTTCTAGAACAGATGACCACACACTCAGAAAGGAGAAATATAATAGTGATAGTGACTTCAACTATCCTGATATTTGCTGGAAGTCAAACTCAGCAAAATCCTCAAGGTCTAGCAAATTCCTCACTTGCCTCGAAGACAATTTCATTGTTCAAAAGGTGGAAGAGGCAACGAGGGAGTCAGCTATTTTGGATCTGATCCTAACTAACAGGGAAGACCTAGTTAATGGGGTGCAAGTGGTTGGATCCTTAGGCGGGAGTGATCATGTTCTCCTGGAGTTTATTATACAGTGGAAAGGAGAAGCCAGGCATAGTCAGACACACATTCTAGATTTTAGGAAAGCTGCTTTTACTAAACTTAGAGAAATACTGGGGGTGATCCCATAGTCAGGAATACTAAAAGAGAAGGGAGTTCAAGATGGATGGGAGTTTCTCAAAAGGGAGATACTGAAGGCACAATTTCAAACCGTGCCAACAAGGAGGAAAAATGGGAGATGTCTCAAGAAACCAGGATGGATGACTAAGGAACTTGCAACTGAACTATGTTTTAAACGGAACATGTATAAGAAATGGAAAAATGGGGAAATCACCAAAGAGGAATTCAAGCAAATAGCTAGCACGTGTAGGGTTAAAGTCAGAAAAGCTAAAGCGCAGAATGAACTAAGGCTTGCTAGAGAGGTTAAGAACAATAAAAAGGGCTTTTTTGGGTATGTCAGCAGCAAAAGGAAAAAGAAGGAAATGGTAGGGCCACTGTATGGAGAAGATGGCAAAAAGTTAACAGGGGACAGAGAAAAGGCAGAATTCCTCAACACCTTCTTTGCTTCAGTCTTCTCAGAAAAAGCAAAGGGTGCTCAACCTGAGGATAATAGAGCAGAGGACAGAATAGGAGAATTTCAGCACAGAATAAGTAAAGAGATAGTACAGAAATATCTGGTTAATCTAAATGAATATAAGTCTCCAGGAGCAGATGAATTACATCCAAGGGTATTAAAAGAACTGGCAAACGTAATATCGGAACCATTGGCAATAATCTTTGGGAACTCCTGGAAAACAGGAGAAGTCCCAGCGGACTGGAGGAGGGCAAATGTTGTCCCCATCTTCAAAAAGGGAAAAAAGAGGATCCCAACAATTATCGTCCAGTTAGTCTGACATCAATACCCGGAAAGATTCTGGAGCAGATCATTAAACAGAGAGTTTGTGAACATCTGGAAGATAATTTCATAATCACAAAAAGTCAACATGGGTTTCAGAGAAACAGGTCATGCCAGACAAATCTGATCTCTTTTTTTGATAAAATTACCAGCTTGGTAGATGAAGGGAATGCTGTGGATATAGTATATCTTGATTTCAGTAAGGCCTTTGACAAGGTTCCCCATGACATTCTGGCAAACAAGTTGGTAAAATGTGGGCTAGACAAAGTAACTGTTACATGGATTTGTAATTGGTTGACTGGGCGAACCCAAGGGTGCTCAACAATGGCTCTTTTTCAACCTGGAAAGAAGTGACTAGTGGGGTGCCACAGGGCTCAGTCCTGGGCCCAGTGCTATTCAATATCTTTATCAATGACTTGAATGACAGTATTGAGGGCATAGTTATCAAATTTGCAAATGACACCAAATTAGGAGGAGTAGCTAATACCCCAGAGGACAGGATCAACATTCAAAATGACTTGAACAGACTAAAAAGCTGGGCCAAAGCTAACAAAATGAAATTAAACACAGAGAAATGTAAGGTACTGCACCTAGGGCGGAAAAACGAAAAGTACAGATATACGATGGGGGACACCTGGCTGAATGAGACTACGTGTGAAAGGGATCTAGGAATCCAGTGGACCATAAGTTAAATATGAGTTAACAGTGCGATGCAGCAGCTAAAAAGACCAATGCAATTTTGGGCTGCATCAGTAGAAGTATAGTGTCTAGATCAAGAGAAGTAATAGTGCCACTCTATTCTGCTTTGGTCAGGCCTCACCTGGAATACTGTGTCCAGTTCTGGGCACCACAATTCAAAAAGAATGTGGAGGAACTGGAGCGTGTCCAAAAGAGGGCAACTATATTGGTGAAGGGTTTGGAAACTAAGCCCTATGAGGAACGACTTAGGGAGCTGGGAATGTTTAGCCTGGAGAAGAGAAGGTTAAGAGGTGATATGATAGCCATGTTTAAATATTTGAAGGGATGTCATATTGAGGAGGGAACAAGCTTGTTTTCTGCTGCTCCAGAGACTAGGACCCGAAACAATGGATGCAAGCTGCAAGAAAAGAGATTCCACCTCAACATTAGGAGGAACTTCCTGACAGTAAGGGCTGTTCGAGAGTAGAACACACTCCCTCAGAGAGTGGTGGAGTCTCCTTCCTTGGAGGTCTTTAAGCAGAGGCTGGATGGCCATCTGTCGGAGATGCTTTGATTGGGAGTTCCTGCATGGCAGGGGGTTGGACTGGATGGCCCTTGTGGTCTCTTCCAACTCTATGATTCTATGATTCTATGATTCTAAGTGGAACCTGGCCTCCTGGAAATGTGACAGAGAGTCTGCAATGTTATTCTTGAGGCCAGGCATGGCATGAGCCTTAAAAGTGATGTTTTTGCAGAGGCAGAGCAGGACAAAGTGGCACACCAGGAGCATGACCTGCTCAGACTTGGATGTTTGGCAGTTGAGGATCCTGACTACTGACACATTTTTGGCTAAGGCATTGCCCCAAATGTGGATAGCTATCATGATAGGGAAAAATTTGAGGAAGGTGAGGTCTTGGAGGATCCTCCCTTGAGCCCAATGTGCTGGCCAGAGTTGTGCACACCAATGTCCTTGGAAGTATACACTGAAGCTCAGGCTTCCAGAGGCATCAGAGTGTACCTGAAGGCCCAGTCCCATAGATGTTGCCACAAGGAAACCCCATTGTCATTTTGTAGGAATCTCTACCACAAGCTGAGGTCCTGTTTGATGCCCTTGGAGAGGTGGATGTGGTAGTGAGATGACTTGACCCCTGCTGTGGCCCTGGCAAGTCTGGCACAGAAAGCCCTGCCTGGGAAAATGACCCTGCATGCAAAGTTGAGATGTCCTAGAATGGCTTGGACCTCTCTGAGAGCTGACTTATGTGCTGAGAGGGTGGTCTGAATCAGGAGACGTAGAGTGAGGAGCTTGTCCTCTGGCAGGTGGGAGATACCCACCACCAAATCTAGCTGGATTCCTAGGAATGTGAGAGACATGGTGGGACCCTCTGTCTTGGCAGCTGCTAAGGGGATGACCAGCTCAGCTGTGAGAGTTTGGAATGTGGCCAGCAGTTTGGTGCAGCTGTCGCTTCTGGCCTCACCCATGAAAAGATCTCTGGCATGTCCCTGGCGACTTCAGGTTCCAGGCATCAGAGGCTACATGCAGGCCCACAACCGGGATTCTGAACCCTAACTGAAACCATACACAAAGAAAGTGGCCTCCTCCTTGAAGGGGTAATTGTGGAGGAGCTGAAGCAAAACTGAAGGGTGCAGTGGTGTGGGGGCAAGGGCAAAGTGCAGCTGGGAAAGCAGAATGAGAATGGCACCAGTCAGAGGCACCATGTGACCTTTTATAGGACAACAACTCAATCAACACCCGGGAGACCAATAAGTCCCATGCCTTCCAGCCTCCCTAGCTGCAAATTTGACATCTACAAATTTGTTTCTTAAGGCTTCTGATCTAGTGGGTGGAATAAAAGTGATCTTCATGATTCATATCTCACCCAGAAGTCCTCAAGTTCCTCCCTCAAATTTGGGATGGAAAAAGTATTCAAAACTATTTTTTTAAAGGTTGAAAATGTGTTTCTTGTGTTTGGTGAAATCCTTACAAGGCAAATCCTGGACTGACAAGACTTCACAATTTGGGACTTATTCTTCACAAAGTTCACAAATGGATTTGGGAAGGTGCACATTAAAGCCACATTTTCTGCTCATTTTCTGCGCTGAAACTAGAATTGTTTCCTATGCACAACATGCCATTTCCTATATGAAATATTGGGGGGTTGCAGACTGCCAGAAATAGTGCAAATTGAGTCCACTTTTAGGGTTAGGGTTAGGGAATCATGGGAACTGTATTTTATTGTGGCACCAGAGCTCTCTGACAGAGAAGGCTCAATGTCTCAGAACAAAAACAATTCCCATGATTCCCTAGCACTAACCCTAACCCTAAAAGTGGACTGAATTTGCACTATTTCTGGCAGTCTGCAACCACCCTTTGTGTAGAATAAGTTCTGAGCTGTGAATAGCCTTTGAAAGTTTTCTCAAAGCAAGAAAGATGCTAAAATTACTTATTTCTTCAGTTGAGAATGGGATTAACAAAGAATTACATCCCTACCCTAAATATGTTCTTCAGGGTATAGAGAATCTCAGGAGCAGTAGGGTAGGTAGTACTGGAAATTACAAAGAGTTGTGAGGAGATTGGTAAAGATTCCATTCCCACTCCTTCCCACCAGCAAGAATATGCTGAGCTACAACTGCTCCTATCATGGAATTACAAATCAAATCAAAACCTCTGTCCATTGATTTCATGTTTAACCTTCATCCACACAGATTTTTGGGGAAAGGAGCACTTTGCACTGAGTGATCTAACATGCCTAAATGCCCTAAAAGAACCAAATTCCATCTTATCTTGGGATCTAAACAGGGTGAGACCTGATTACTACTTGGATGGGAGACTGCCAACAGATGTCATGTGGTATAGGCTATATTTCAGAGGAAGGAACTGGTAAAACTTTCTCCGAGTATTCCTTATGATAAATTGACAGGTGACTTGATAGTGTGCATGTATATACACAAACGTTTTCTCACTCCAATGAGAATTACAATGTATTGCACGTTATAAAAATAATCCATGTCCACAGGAGTATTTGTGGGTGAAAAATCAAGAGTATTCTAAATACCCAAATACCTAGAATTAGAAAGCATCTGTTAACATGGGGTGAAACATTTGTGCTGTGCAATTGTCTTCTCTCCTTCATTTTTTGTCAAAACTATAACCAATACAGTTTTTGTGTCTATGTTATTCTGGTCAGACGGGGAAAGTATAAAGGGAACTAGATGAAACTTGGGAGGATACTGTTTATAACTCTACAGGTGATAATGTCTTAAAATGTCTACATGCTGGGTGTAGTTTTATAGGAAAGTATGACTTTGGAGGATTAAAACATTCCATCCACCTTGGTGAAGAAGAGTATGTGCGTGGATTTTATTTTAATTTTTATATGTAAAATATTGTATTTTTTTAAAATAATAATCTATTGTAAGTGTATGTTTTATTGTATTATATTGATCTATGTAATACAATAAAACTGGTGTGGTGTAGTGGTTTGAACATTGGTCTACAATTCTAGAGATCAGGTTTTGAATCCCTGCTTGGCCATGGAAATCCACTGGATGGCATTCAATAAATTACTCTCTCTCAGCCTCAGAGGAAGGCAATGGAAAAACAAATCTTGCAAAGAAAACCTTGTGATAGGGTCCCTATAGGATCTCCTTAAGTCAGAAATGACTTGAAGACACACAGCAACAACATAATACAGTATCTATATCCTTGAGAGCCTGAATTGGCTAGTTTGATAGGATGCATGGTAAATGAATTCATACGTATATATATATACAAACACACATACTATTACATACTACTAGTAGTATTTAAGTGGGATGTCAATTTATCTGTATTTTCAAACCAACTTTTTTTTCATTTTGCTGGAAATGTATGTGTGCTGAGTCTGTGTACTGTAGGCCTATATAAATTGCTAAATATTGCATGTTTTTCTACAATATATGTGGTTTGGAATTTCCCGGATGCTCATTGACTCTTGCTGAAAACAGAGGATAGGAAATGCAGATTGCATTGCAAATGCATTGTGTAGGTCAACATATAATGGCTATGTAGGCATACTTAATTTTTCTGTTGTGCTGCTGGGGAATCTGCTTCAGCCTCATAATTATGTGTTCTCACCTCTCCACCTGTTTTAGGAGCAGAGGTGCCTAACCTTTGAACTGAATGAAATACGGTTCCCTTAGGACATATCAAAGCCACTCTCTTTAAAGTATTCACACATTGATTAAAATATATCTTAATCAATACTGCACAGTGTTCATACATAATATGAAGTGCTTCCTGCAACAGCTCTTTCTCAGAAGGTATTTTCTCTACTAAAAGTTGAAGATACTTCACATTACTCTTTATGAACAAGATCCAACATCAGTGTAGCACAATTATGTATTGGCAGTGTTATTGGTCAATGAACATTGTTGACAACCCAACTGCAAAATTGCAATATGAAATGCACAGAGATAATCCACATTTTCATACTACTCTGTGTACTTTAATGTGCTACCATGTGCACAATGGTCTCACATGTACAACTCTGCTTATGTTGGGCATGATTACTATGCATTGTGTAATAAAAACTTTCTGCATTCATAGCACAAATTATGGCTGCCTAAGAAGATTATCAGATGCCTGAAAGTGACAGGAGCAAGGCACGATTGGAGCAAGAATATCAGATGACATTGCACTATGGGGTGGATGCAGACAGATGACACAGAGCTGCCCCGGGAAGTGGCAGATCGGGGCCACGGCTACCCCATGCCATGGCCCCGATCCGTCCTTTTGCCGCCCTGAAAAGAGAGGCAAAATGCCGCTCCTTTCAGGGGTGGCAAAAGGGTGCCCTAAGAGCTGGTGTATGGCTCTTCATCAACCCTTCTGGTGCAGCGCATCAGGACGCTGCACCTAGAGGGCATCCTGACACCGTACACCATGCATAATGGAGTGTGGTATCAGGATGCTGTTGGCATGGGGTTCGAGTGGCCAGCTTGTGGCAGCCCTGCCCCATCTCTGCCTCCAGGCCAGCACTTTGGGCCAATCTGTAGAGGCCCTATGTCATCATTATCCCATCCTTTTCCAGCCTGAGGTGAAGAATTCTCCCATTGTTTTTCATTAACTTAATGGAAAGCAATGGGAGAATTCCTCCCCGTGGATGGGACAAGGACAGGATAATGGCGATGCCATAAAAAATTGTCTAATATTCTTGCCCCAACCACGCAATTGTGATGGGAGCCTCCCGCCTGCTTCTGTCACTTTCAGGCATCTGATAATCTTCTAAGTCAGAGATAAAATGCCACCCTATGTTTGTTTGCCCCTCTTCTTTTTAGGGCAGGGGTAGGCAACCTTTCCCCTTTAAGGGCCGAGGGACTTCAGCTCCCAGAAGCCTCAGCCATGTTGGCCAATAGTCCCATGTTGGCCAATAGCTCCTGGGATTCTGGGAGCTGAAGTCCCTCTGCCCTTAAAGGGGAAAGGCTGCCTACCCCTGTTTTAGGGCAACATATTTATGGTTATTTCCAGAAATATGCCGTGCTGGTGAAATAGAATTTTATTTTTGTATTCTAATCTTTTCTAAAAAGTAAATGTTACAAAGAATAGAGGCACTCTTATCTCAGTCCCCTTGGTATAGTGATTGGTAGAAATGTTGAGAATCCAATCCTCCAGGTTCCCAAGCCTGCCAGTAAATGATTCCATTAACTGCTATTGACTATCCACTTAAGGCTTCCTGAGGAATGTATTTGGTACCCTGTCTGTTGTCCTTCCATTTTTTGGAGATTTCAGCTCATATGAAACATGGCCACTTAGAACAGAAATTTGGGGCTTATTACACCAATGTTGTACCAAGTTTATTGGCTGTTTGTTCATTTCTTGCAGACTAGACTAAATGGCTGGCCGGGGGGTAGAGTTGGGGCAAGGCAGCCACACTCCAGCTGCCCCAACTCCATCCCAATTCCATCCTGATGCTGTGTGCCCATTTGCATGGTGCGCGGTGTCAGGACTCCCTCCTGGCGCACACCATGCCAAAAGGAAGAGCCATGGCACTGGCTCTTAGGGTGCCATTTTGCGGCATTGCCATTGCCCCAATTCGCCACTAGCAGGGGCAGCTGGGAGCCACCCCAAATGGTCCATCTGTAAGGCCCTAAAAGCTTTGAGACCAGATTATTTAAAGATGGCCTTTACTCATATGAATCTACTTGGACTGTTGGTGTGGCCTTGGAGACCCTGTCAATTCATTTGCCTCCAAATTAAAGTAGACTGATAAACACTGAGCAGAAGGCCTTTTTAGTATTGGCAACACCTTTTTCCTAAGGAATATATCTCTATATGTCTATTTTTATCATTTTTAGAACAGAATTCAAAAACATGTTTTGATTCAATCTACTCTAAGTTAAAATGGACTGATTTCTTTTAAGTATTAAAAATGTTGTTTCTGTTTTTAAAATGCTGTGCTGAATTCCCCCCTCCCTGGGAACTTGAACAGCATTTCAGAGTGATTGGGGACTAATTCGTGTACCCAGAGAGCCAGCATGGTGTAGTGGTTTGAGTGTTGGACTAAGAGTCGGGAGACCATGGTTCTATTCTTCACTTGAGCATGGAAAGTCATTGGGGGAATTGGACAAATCACACTCTCTTAGCTCCAGAAAACCCTGTGATAGGGTCATCTTAAAGTCACCATAAGTCAGAAATGATTTGAAGGCACATAACAGCAACAACAATAAGAGTATCCAGGTCAGTAGCATTCTATTCTCTGACTTTCAGGGCTGAGACCAGCAGGAAGCTCTTGTGATAAATAGTGGTGGATTCCTCTGTAGTGCGACAGGCAAGGGTTGACACATGCATAGCAAACTGAGTAAACGAACCTAGAATATGGGAAACCTACCAGATAGGTAATGTAACAAAGATATGGATATGAAGAATAAAGCATTTTTCAGTGGCTGAGCAGACAGAAAAATAAGCCTAGTAGCTACAGAAGCTGCAGTCATTTCTATTGGGGCTGGCATCCCACATGTATATTAATGACAATACATAAATAATGAACAGTAGCAACAATATCAGCTATGGAGTTTCCTACAGCACATATGACACACGGGGAGTTTTTTCAGGCCTTAAGGTGCTATTGAATCTTATGGAGAGATTACTGTCAGGCCCTTGGGGAGTTTTCTTCCCAGCCGTCATATCTTCATTAGTCCTGATTTGCAAGGACAGTCATGATTAATTGTCTTGCTGTTCCACTTTTTCATCTGCATTTAAAAGGTCCCAATTTTCCTCTTCTCCTCCCACTTTCCTTTGTTCTCAGCTTACTTCAATTGCTGTAAACTAGCCTTGCAGACGGGTGACCATGGGCCACCCTGAGAAATGGAGGATTGGGGCCGAAGTTACCCCACGCCTTGGTCCCAATCCACTTGGGGAGGCGATTAAAAGGGCACCAGAAGAGACGTCACGTGGCTCTTCCGCATCTCTTCTGGCACAGCATGTGTAGAGGCTGCGCTGGGAGGATGTCATCAGGGTGCTCGCTGTGTGTAACAGCGCACGTTCTGATGACGTCCTCAAGAAGGGGTTAAGGCGGCTGCCGTGCGGCTGCCCCTTCCCTTCCCTGCCTCCAAGATGGCACTTTGTGCCGTCTGCATCCCCCTCTTTGTTCAAAGGGAAAATGAAGATTGACCTTAATTAACTCAGTGGGGAAAGAGGAGAAGAGGACAGAATCTTGCCCTTCCCAGGGGGTTCAGGCAAAAGCAAACTACTGCAGCATCCCCTAGCTTGTGTAATCTTCCACACTAATAACTTTTGCTGTCATAACCACACTTTGTTGTTTACACAGATGAAAACATAGTTGTTTTAATCTGTGAAATATTGGAGGATACAGGCCTCATATCACTGCTACCAGGGCTTAAATAAATATACAAATAAAAAAAACATGCAAACAAATGATTTGCATATCTCAGTGATGGTATTCTTCTACTTGTCTTTCTGCAAATAGCACAATGAATGCCTAATAAAATTTAAAAGGAAGAGTTGCCTACCTCAAATTACTGTTTCTCTGCCTTCCACCCATTCACCAGTTTCTGCAGATAAAACCACAACATTTAGGAGCTGTAAAATCAGCAGCGCCTTCTTGAATCTGCCTTTGCAGACTGCCAGAAATAGTGCAAATTGAGTCCACTTTAAATTGAGGCACTGCCCTGGCTCAGTCCTAGGGAATCATGGGAATTGTATTTTTTTCTAAGACATTGAGCCTTCTCTGTCAGAGAGTTCTGGTGCCACAATAAATTACAGTTCCCATAATTCCCTAGCACTGAGCCAGGGCAGTGCCTCAATTTAAAGTGGACTCAATTTGCACTATTTCTGGCAGTCTGCAAAGGCCCAAGTCAGTTGGAGAGGCTAGGTGAGCTGTTTCCTCAGCTAGTTCTCTTCTTTCAAGTTTGTTTTGCCAGGAAAGTGTGGGAAATAGAAGGCTAGGGGTCAATCCAAGATATCTTATTACCTGAGGCATAACAGGAAGTCCCATGTTCCAAGTCAAAAGTGGGTGGTACTCAAAGCCAAACAGACACATTATTTTGGTATGTAAGTCTGAAATTTCACAACTACTTCTTCCAAGGAGGTAAAAATACCACAATATAAATCAGACAGTCAAAGAAAGGCTAGGAGTGAGGGGAGCCCTGGATGAATCCAATTTTGAAAAACCCTAGGAAATGGGGCAAGTTGTTTTAGGAGCAGGGCAAGTTAACATGTTGACTAGACCTTGATATAGGGGGGATGCAGATGGCAAAAAGTGCCATCTTCAAGCCCAAGAAGAGGATGGGCAGCCAGATGCCGGGTGGCCCAACCTCTTCCTGAGGACGTCATTGGATCACACGCCGTTGCACACGGTGGGTGCTCCAATGACGTCCTTCCATCGCAGCATCCAGAAACACTGTGACAGAAGAGGCATGGAAGAGGCGCACGCCACCTCTTCTGGCACCCTTTCAATGGCTTGAGGAAGGAGCGCTATTTTAGCGCTCCTTCCAGGGCTGCTCAAAGAGTGGATTGGGGCCGAGGAGTGGGCCCCAGCTGGCTACAGTGTAAAATCCCAGCTGCCAGACATGCAGGAATTTAACTGACAATCATGCCCCTGGTTATGCAAAGGGATAGAGCAACACTTTTGAGACTAAGGGGGGATGCAGATGGGCGGCTCTGGGCCACCCTGGGAAGCAGAAGATTGGGGCCAAGGCTACCCCATGTCTCAGCCCCAAACTTCCCTTTTGCTGGCCCAGAAAAGAGCGACAAAATGCTGCTCCTTTCAGAGCCGGCAAAAAAGATGCCCCAAGAGACGCTGTGCGACTCTTCTGCACCCCTTCTGACACAGCGTGTCAAGACGCTGTGCTGGGAGGATGTTCTGATGCCACACTCCATGTGTAATGGTACGTGGTGTTAAGACATCCTCAGGGAGGGGTTTGGGTGGCTGGCGTGTGGCTGCCCCTCCCCATCCCTGCCTCAAAGACACTGCAAAGGGCCTGTCTGCAGAGGCCCTAACTGAAAGAAAGAAGCTGGTAGCATGAGCTTTCATAGACTTGAATCTAATTCCTCAGATACATAGGGTGAAGTGGAGAATCTAGAGAAAGACCTATATAAGATGGTTGTATGTGAGAATCTCAATTGAAATTCGAAAGCAAAGCAAAGTAGCTTCAGTTATATACCGCTTCATATCGCACTATGGGATGTCTAAGTGGTTTACAACTGTAAGCTCATTGCCCCCCAACAGTTGGGTACTAATTTTAGCAACCTTGGAAGGATGCAGGCCTGAGTCTACCCTGAGCCCTGGCTAGTACTGAACTCGCAACCTTGTGGTCTATGAGTGAGTGGCTGCAGTACAGGCATTTAACCACTGTGCCACCAGGGCTCTTCAAAGCCTTGTGTGTATGGAGATGAGGTGGCAAGTTCATTTTTAACAATTGTTGTTGTGGGACAAAGACAGGAGGAAAGATGTTGCCTAAAGCCAAGGAGAATAGATAACCATATGAATAAGTATTGGAATATAGTGTGGAAAACAGAGAGGAGATGTGATGAACTGGTCAAGGGTAGAGTGGCTAGAGTAAACTAGGATGTTTCTTATTACTCTATTAACATTTCCATACAGAGGGTTCTTTACATATGAGTAATTAGAAGGCACTGCACTGTTATTCTGTCTTTTTGATCAGAAGTACAAAGATGAAAGAAATGGGAAAACCAAGGGCTAACAGATTATGCATTAGTGTTAGTTGCTTAGATCCAACCCAACTTCTCCATAGCACTAGATTAGGGATGTGAATAATATCCCTAAAGTGGCTGGGCAACTTCAGGCATTCTTGGAGAAAACAGTTTATATGGACTCATTTCAGTCTGGTTTCAGGCCAGTACTGAAAAAGCCTTAGGGCAGGGGTAGGCAACCTTTTTGAGCCGGGGGCCGGGTTGCTGTCCCTCAGACAATTGGGGGCCCGAAGCACCATAAATAAATAAATAAATAAATAAAATATGCATGCACACTCTCTCAGCCCTAGAAAAGCCATGGCAAACCCCCTGTGGAAATTTTGCCAAGAAAACCCCAAGAACAAGTAATAACAACAATAATATCATCATGGCGGGCGGCGGCGGCAGGACCGGCCTGGGGCCGGTCCAAAGGCCTCAGGGGGGCGCATCCAGCCCCTGGGCCTTAGGTTGCCTACCCCTGCCTTAGGGGCTATGCAGACTGGCCTAAAAGGCCAGCCACCCCAACTCCACCCCGATGCCCTCCTGGCACAGCGTGTACACATGCTACACCAAAAGGACACAAAAGAGCCACAACGCTCTTAGAGTGGCCTTTTGCCACCCCTAAAAGGAGCAGCATTTGCTGCTCTTTTGGGGGTGGCAAAAGGGATGATTGGGGCCACGGCATGTGGTTGCCATGGCCCTGATCCACCACTCCCAGGGGCAGCTCTGTGCTGCTCCAAAAGGCAGATCTGTAAATGCCCTTTTCCCCCTCTAATTGAGGATCTGCTTGAGGGAAAAGACAGGGGAGTGCTATCTGTTGATCTTGAATCTCAGCAGCTTTAACATCTTGAGTGACACTAAGGTTTTCATCACACTATTGTCCTACCTCATTCATTGAGTGGCTGGGGAATTCTCGGAGTTGTAGTCCAAAATAACTTTCCTAAACTGTAATCAGAATCACAACCAGCTTGTGTCCCAGTGTTATACATTATATCACTCCCCTATCTTGGCTTATTGATAATATAGTCTCTAGTAAAACAACAACAACAAACTTACTGCTGAGCTTTGGTCTTCTTTTGTTCAGTTCGTTCTATCTTGCTTGTGATGCTGCTGTTTTGTTTAAAAAAAAATAGGCAAGGCCCAGGTCAATAGCAGCACAGGGAAAAATCTACTGCCAGGCTAGAGCTTCAGCTGACAGCTCCAACTGTGCAGTTTAAAAAGCAAGTGGGCCCCCTCTTAGGCTTCCGTCAGTCAAATGTCAGTCAGCTTCAGGGAAATCTACTCTACTTTCCCTTAGCCAGGAGGAAGGAAAATACATGTGTGGCATCTCTGTGAGTTGGTATGAAGAATTATCAATGCTCAAAATGTTAGCCATCAAAATTTCAGTTATTCTGAATCTTACCTGCTGAAAATCCAAATGCAGAGTTTGAGATACTGTTCTCTTCATAAGCTTGTAGAAAAGACCATGTGTGATTATCATTACCCCATTCTCTGGAGGCAGGAACATTGTCAAGACGGCATATCACTACAGTCAAGCTCAAAACCTGAAAGGCAGACCCACAGTGTTATTATTCTACCTTAACTGTCAAGCTTTGTCCTATTGAATCCTGGAATTGGAAATTTAGGTAGGGGCATTTAGAGATCTTAGTGCTCTAGTGCTCTACCAAATACTAGTCCTAGGATTTGATAGGTTGGAACCATGGCAGCTAAAGTAGAGTGATATAATTGTGTAGTATGAAAGGGCCCCAGGTGTGAACAATTGCTATGATCTTTGCTATGAATGATTGCTTGTCTCTCTGCAGCCCTGGCCATTGCTCAAATTACCCATTGCTTCCTTTGAGAAGAAGTGAAGAATTACACCTCTACCCAGCAAGCTAGTTTAGAGCACATAAGACAGGCTTTGGGGCTAAGGAGGAACATTTAAAAGACAGTCACTGGTGCTTGATCATTTGCCTCCTGAAGCAGTTGCATAAGGGGAGAGCCAGCCCCAGGATAGAGTAGAAAACATCTTGAGTCTTTTTAGTAAAACAGAGTCTTGTCCTGCATTCTGTAAAACTACACAGTGAAGGTCCTGCACAGACTGAGAAATGCCAGAGCACCTGGGAGTGACAGTGGGAAGACCTTTGCTCCGGCAGTAACTTTGCAGTGCTATTGCAAAATAAATTAGAGAGAGCCAGCATGAGAAATGGCACTGTGAAATGAGTTTATCAAAATAATATGCTGGATAAAAGGAACTAATGATTAAAATTATAATAAAGAAGATTGCAACTAGTATTAAGTACAGATCAGGTCTTCCTTATCCAGAATTCCAAAATCTGAAATATTCCAAAATCCAAAACATTTTCCATGGGTGGCTGAGATAGTGAAACCTTTGCTTTCTGATGTTTCAATGTACACAAAATTTGCTTCATTCATAAAATTATTTAAAATATTGTATAAAATTACCTTCAGGATATGTATATAATGTGTATATGAAACATAAATGTATCCAGTGTTTGAACTTGGATCCCTTCTCCAAAATATCTCATTATGTATGTATAAGCAAATATAGGTATTCCAAAATCCAAAATAAAATAAAATAAATAAAAATCTGAAATCCAAAACACATCTGGTCCCAATCATTTTGGATAAGGGAGACTCAACCTGTACTACCAATTTACTGATGGAAATAACTGTTTGACTGTGGAATAGTTTAGAATGGAAAGTGGTGGAATGAGGCAGCATGAGGCAACTTATGTACTGCAGACATAGTGCAGTTTGACACCACTTTAACTCAATACTATGGAATTCTGGAATTTGTAGTTTTGTGAGATATTCAGCTTTCCCTGTCAGAGAGTGCTGGTGCCACAACAAACCACAAATCCCAGGGTTCCATAGCATATGGAATGGCCTGCCGGATGAGATCTGTCAGATTACCAATCTCAACAGCTTTAAAAAAGCTGTGAAGATGGATCTCTTCTGGCAGGCCTTTCCTGACTAGTCTTCCTGGCCTGAAGAGTGAGTTTTGCTCTTCCCTTATCCCCTGCCATACCTGCTACTGGCTGTCTGCTTTGCTTTTATATTTTTCTTAATTGTTAATTGATTGTTTGTAGTTTGTCGTGTTTTTAACCTTATGATGTTTAATACTGTTTTAAGGGGCGGGAGGGTTTTGGGATTATATAATGGTTTTATTACTGTAAGCTGTCCTGATTGCATTTGCAGAGGGGTGGGATACAAATAAATTATTATTATTATTATTATTATTATTATTGCACTATGATAGGTAAAGCGATGTCAAGCTGTGTGATTTCTGTAGTGCAAATGCAGCTTTCATTGAATGTTTTTAAACAGAGGATAGATGGAAACATGTCATTGGTACTTTAGCAGTGGATTCTTGCACTGGTGGAAGTTGGAGTAGATAGCCCTCAAGATCCCTTCCAGCTCTGTGATTCTAAGTGTTTCAGAGATAGATTAAAGTGACTTGAAAGAAGAACTGGAGAGAACTACTGAGAAGGAATTGCAGTACTCCAGAGGAGAAACAATTGGAGAATGGAACAATAGCTCTAAATATCAGAAACTTTCAGTCACCCAGATACTTTTCAAGTTTGGAAGATTATTTTAAAAAATCATAGTCAAATGTTTTGGTAATGCTCATTTCCTTCTACAGACTTACTACTTTCACAGTATCTATGGGTTTTCTCTAGAGTGCTCCTTTTTCTTGTTGGCTTTACAGTGTTTGCAGAGGTAGTCAACTTGGATGAATTACAATTCATAGCAATTATGTGCAGAGGTATCTCAGAGTAGAGGTTAAATGTAATGATAGCACCAGTCTCAGGTTACTGAACAGACTATAATTCAGTTATTTAAGATTTGAAGAAAAGAGTATGTTAGCAATAAAAAATTGGCTTCCAGCATACACATTCTAATGTACCTCAAGAGGAAACAGGAATTCAAAATATAGTATTAAGCTGTAAGCTCTGTGTACAAATTCTTACTTAGGAAATAGGTGAAATGGAGGGTTTGGAAAAGAATCCAAGGTTTTTTCTTGTCCTCTGTTTTTGATGATGATTCCTCTGATTTGCTAGACAGTATTGTTTTCCCATTTGGTGGGCTATCTCAGTACTGGAATCTTGGGCGTTGTGTTCAAAGTTCCCTTCACAATGATTTGTGTGAAAGAATGGATCCTAGCCACAGTTTTGTATCCCTGACATCTGAGAAAATTTATTAAGAGCACAACAGCATGGAACCGCTGAGTTTCTCATGAAAACACCCATGTAGGCTTACAACCCGCCTCTCAGGGACCCACGGGCATTTTGAAGGAGCAATGATTTTATGAGCACAGCTTGAACACAGCTGTCTATGGCTCTCTTTTGGTCTATGGCTACAAGACAAAATGCAACATGAGATTTTTCAAGCATTCCAAAGCCCATCTGCCATGTAACCCACTTATCTTTGTGGCTGCAAGTTTATTATTGATCCAAAATGGGAAAAGAAAAAAGAAACAAAAGGGAGAAATGCAGGGGAGAAAAACCATAAATCCATTCTTTTGTTGTTCTTCCAGCAGCATCTGTGAGCAATTGTCACAATTACTATCAAACTGTATTTGACTGGTTGCCAACATGAATTTTCCAAAAACCCCAAATGTAAACAAACTCTGCAAGTGCTTCCTCATTTGCCAAGCTAGTAATTATTTACTTTGTTTGGGGCTAGCATTACTGTCAGCTCAGCTTTACAGCCCTATAATGTGTTTGCTAATGAAACCATGAGGTCTAAAGCTACATATTAACCTTGTCACCCTTCAATTTTGATCTCAATAAAGTTTCACCATGGTTTTGTAAACTAGTGTTGGAAGGACAGGCAAGTGATTAATTATATTTTTCCGTTTTCCTTTATCCGAGCAAATTGCTAATCCTTAAACCTGCCTTGCATTCGAAGGTTAACTGACTAAATCAGAAGCCCTCATTTACAACTGTCAAAATTACAATCTTTACTCTGGAGCTGAAAGTTGGCAAACATACCTACTAATAATGAACACCATCCATGAAAAATCTAATTTCACATGAAGGTTTATAATACACTAGAAGCATGCTGAAAAGACAGAATATGCTCATCCTGATTCAGGGAGTCCAAGTCTTACTGAAGAGCCTCAGAGCCTGACCCTGTGGCCCAGCCTAGTAAATTCTCATGATTTTGTGTGATTGATTTTGAGTCCTCTGCAAGCACAGAGCAACTGGCAGGCAGTGTGAATTGGCCAGCCTGGTACACATATGAAGAAAGACGTCTGTCTTTGCCTAGTCCAGTTCATTTTTGCCTATATGATGTAAGAAACCAGCAGGCTTTTTTTCTCCAATGTGTCAAGGACCAGCGCCATATTTGTGCCTATTGGCTAAAACTGTTTCTTTCTTCCCAGCCATTTTTTTTGCAGACTGCCAATCAGTGGCTCAAGGATTGGCAAAGGTCCACAGGACACCACTGTCAGCAGCACTGACCTAGGGTTTCTACAGCCCGGCCCAAAGGGCCAGCCTGGAGCCAGAGATGGAGCAGGGCAGCCACACGCCGGCCACCCCAACCCCACACCGACGGCATCCTGATGCCGTGCGCCATTATGCATGGCATGTGGCATCAGGACACCCCCCCAGTGCAGCATCCTGATATGCTGTGCCAGAAGGGGCGACAAAGAGCCACGTGCTGGCTCTTAGGGCGCCCTTTTGCCACCCCTGAAAGGAGCAGCATTTTGCCACTCTTTTCGAGGCGGCAAAAGGGAGGATCAGGGCCACAGCATGGGGTAGCCAACGCCCTAATCTGCCTCTTCCCAGGGGGGCTCTGTGCCGCCTGTCTGCAACCCCCCTTAATTGACACAGAAGAATGTCCTGATATTGGTAATGCAAGACTCATAGCACAACAACATGCAATCATCATGGAAAACTGAAAAATGTATCCAGCTCATTAAAAGATATATTAACTTTTATAGAATGATAGAATGATAGAATCATCAAATCATAGAGCTGGAAGAGACCACAAGGGCCATCCAGTCCAACCTCCCTGCCATGCAGGAACTCCCAATCAAAGCATCTCCAACAGATGGCCATCCAGCCTCTGCTTAAAGACCTCCAAGGAAGGAGACTCCACCACACTCCGAGGGAGTGTGTTCCACTGTCGAACAGCCCTTACTGTCAGGAAGTTCCTCCTAATGTTGAGGTGGAATCTCTCTTCCTGTAGCCTGCACCCATTGTTTCGGGTCCTAGTTTCTGGGGTGGCAGAAAACAAGCTTGTTCCCTCCTCAATATGACATCCCTTTAAATATTTAAACAAGGCTATCATATCACCTCTTAACCTTCTCTTCTCCAGGCTAAGCGTCCCCAGATCCCTAAGTCGTTCCTCATAGGGCTTGGTTTCCAGACACTTCACCATTTTAGTTGCCCTCCTTTGGACACGCTCCAGTTTCTCCATATCCTTTTTTAATTGTGGTGCCCAGAACTGGACACAGTATTCCAGGTGAGGCCTGACCAAAGCAGGATAGAGTGGAACTATTACTTCTCTTGATCTAGACACTATACTTCTATTGATGCAGCCTAAAATTGCATTGGCCTTTTTAGCTGGTGCATCACACTGTTGACTCATGTTCAACTTGTGGTCTATCTGGACTCCTAGATCCCTTTCACACATAGTCTCGTTCAGTCAGGTGTCCCCCATTGTATATCTGTGCTTTTCGTTTTTCCGCCCTAAGTGCAGTACTTTACATTTCTCTGTGTTGAATTTCATTTTGTTAGCTTTAGCCCAGCTTTCTAGTCTGTTCAAGTCATTTTGAATTTTGATCCTGTCTTCTGGGGTATTAGCTATCCCTCCCAATTTGGTGTCATCTGCACATTTGATAACTATACCCCCAATACCGTCATCCAAGTCATTGATAAAGATGTTGAATAGCACTGGGCCCAGGACAGAGCCCTGTGGCACCCCACTGGTCACTTCTTTCCTGGTTAAAAAGGAGCCATTGTTGAGCACCCTTTGGGTTTGGCCAGTCAACCAATTACAAATCCATGTAACAGTTACTTTGTCTTGCCCACATTTTACCATCTTGTTTGCAAGAATGTCATGGGGAACCTTGTCAAAGGCCTTACTGAAATCAAGATATACTATATCTGCAGCATTCTCTTCATCTACCAAGCTGGTAATTTTATCAAAAAAAGAAATCAGATTTGTCTGGCATGACTTGTTTCTCTGAAACACATGTTGACTTTTTGAGATTATGGAATTACCTTCCAGGTGTTCACAGACTCTCTGTTTAATGATCTTCTCCAGAATCTTTCCGGGTATTGATGTCAGACTAAATGGACGATAATTGTTGGGATCCTCTTTTTTTCCCTTTTTGAAGATGGGGACAACGTTTGCCCTCCTCCAGTCTGCTGGGACTTCTCCTGTTCTCCAGGAGTTTTCAAAGATTATTGCCAATGGTTCCAATATTACATTTGCCAGTTCTTTTAGTACCCTTTCATGTAATTCATCTGGTCCTGGAGACTTATATTCATTTAGATTAACCAGGTATTCTTGTACTATCTCTTTACTTATTCTATGCTGAAATTCTCCTATTCTGTCCTCTGCTCTATTATCCTCAGGTTGAGCACCCTTTGCCTTTTCTGAGAAGACTGAAGCAAAGAAGGTGTTGAGTAATTCTGCCTTTTCTCTGTCCCCTGTTAACTTTTTGCCATCTTCTCCACACAGTGGCCCTACCATTTCCTTCTTCCTTTTGCTGCGGACATACCCCAAAAAGCCCCTTTTATTGTTCTTAACCTCTCTAGCAAGCCTGAGTTCATTCTGCGCTTTAGCTTTTCTGACTTTAACCCTACACGTGCTAGCTATTTGTTTGAATTCCTCTTTGGTGATTTCCCCATTTTTCCATTTCTTATACATGCTCCGTTTAAAACTTAGTTCAGTTGAAAGTTCCTTAGTCATCCATCCTGGTTTCTTGAGACACCTCCCATTTTTCTTCCTCATTGGAACTGTTTGAAATTGTGCCTTCTGTATCTCCCTTTTGAGAAACTCCCATCCGTCTTGAACTCCCTTCTCTTTTAGTATTCCTGACTACGGGATCACCCCCAGTATTTCTCTAAGTTTACCAAAATCAGCTCTCCTAAAGTCTAGAATGCATGTCTGACTATGCCTGGCTTCTCCTTTCCACTGTATAATAAATTCCAGGAGAACGTGATCACTCCCACCTAAGGATCCAACCACTTGCACCCAATTAACTAGGGGGGGTTGCAGACTGCCAGAAATAGTGTGAATTCAGTCCACTTTTAGGGTTAGGGTTAGAGTTAGGGAACCATGGGAACTGTATTTTATTGTGGCATCAGAGTTGTCTGACAGAGAAGGCTCAATGTCTCAGAAAAATAACAGTTCCCATGATTCCCTAGCACTAACCCTAACCCTAAAAGTGGACTGAATTCACACTATTTCTGGCAGTCTGCATCCCCCCTAGGTCATCCCTGTTAGTTAGGATCAGATCCAAAATAGCTGACTCCCTTGTTGTCTCTTCCACCTTTTGGACAATGAAATTGTCTTCAAGGCAAGTGAGGAATTTGCTAGACCTTGAGGATTTTGCTGAGTCTGAATTCCAGAAAATATCAGGATAGCTGAAGTCACTCATCACTACTATATTTCTCCTTTCTGAGTGTGTGGTCATCTGTTCTAGAAAGGAATAATCCAATTCCTCTGCCTGAGTTGGGGGTCTGTAGTAGACTCCCACAATAACATCCCTGTTGTTTCCCTCCCCTTTAATTGATCCAGATGCTTTCCACCTGGCTTCCATGACTGATGTCCTGGATTTCTTCACTGGTGTAAATATCCCTGACATATAATGCTATTCCTCCTCCTTTCCCGTTTGGCCTGTTTCTCTTGAAAAGGTTATACCCCTGTATTTCTACATTCCAATCATGAGACTCATCCCACCAGGTTTCAGTGATGCCTATTATATCATATTTGTTTTGTTGTGCTAGGAGTTCAAGTTCATTTTGCTTATTTCCTTTGCTCTGTGCATTAGTGTAGAGACATCTAAGACCATATGCACATTTTTTTTTGCCTCCTACTGTTGGGTCCTTGCACTGTTTGCCTTGTTCCCTTTATGATAGTTTGACTATTTTTTCCAGTCCTTTTGTCTTCCAGAACACTGTCTCCCTTCCCCAAATAACTCAGTTTAAAGCCCTCCTGATCAAATTCTTGAGACTGTTGGCAAAAACATTTCTTCCAACTCGAGTGAGATGCAGCCCATCCCTTGCCAGAAGTCCGCCCTCATGGAACCATAGCCCATGATCTAAGAATCCAAATCATTCTCGGTGACACCATCTGCGGAGCCAGTTGTTGACATCTGCTATTTTTGTCTCTTGTCCTGGACCATGCCCTTCAACTGGCAGAAGAGATGAGATGACAATCTGTGCATCCATTTCTTTCAGCTTCTTACCCAGAGCCTAGTAATCCCTTGTGATGTTCTGAAGACTGTGTCTTGCCATGTCATTCGTTCCCACATGGACCAAAAGGAAGGGGTTTTGGTCAGTAGGCTTGACCAGTCTTGACAGCCTCTCTGTCACATCTCGTATCTTTGCCCCAGGGAGACAACACACCTCCCGAGACATCTTGTCGGGCCCACAAATCACTGCTTTTGTACTCCTCAGCAAGGAATCCCCCACCATGACCACACGCCTCCTCCAAGGCTTAGAAGCGACTGTTCCCTGTGATGGGACTCCCAGGGTTCCCTGCTCTGTTCCTGAAGTCTGTCCATGCTGCTCTTCCTCATCTTCCTTGATAAGAGAAAGAGCTTCAAATCGATTCTGTAGTTGTAAGCTCCCAGAACAATCCCTGGTCTTCCTACTTCTGTGCGTGACATTCCTCCAGTTGTCTACCTCCTGTGTATGTGAAATAACCTTCTGTTCCCCAGCAACTTCCTCTGTGTGGTCCTTGTCCAAGACAGTTCGTTCTGTTCTGTCCAGGAAAACCTCCTGCTCCCTAATATGCTGAAGTCTAGCTACCCATGCCTCCAGCTGCTGTACTTTCTCTTCCAAGAGGGCTACCAACTTGCACTTGGGGCATGTGAAGTTCCCCACCTCTGTAGGCAAGAAAACAAACATCCCACAAGTATTGGAGGTAATTGCAGCAGGTCCCTCAGTGTCCATACTGAGACGTCTTAATTAGTCCCTGAAATAGGACTATGGCCTTCCTCCTCAAAGAAAATCCCTCAACTAAACACCAGTGTCAAGGGCTCCTGAAGACCTAAACTTTTCACCAATCGCTGTCGGTAATTTAAAAAATAAAATAAAATAAAATAAAATAAAAATAAAAATAGTAGCTCCACCCTCCTCAGCAACAACACACTTGCAGCAAGACTTTTCAAAAGTTCAAAACACACCCCCTTAGAATGGCTGCCCAGGAACTGCTCTCCTCCTCCTCTTCTCTAGCAGGAGCTTGCCTAGAAGAGTCTGGAAGGCTCTGAGAAGAGTTGTATAAAGCTGGACAGCGACCTCCACTCCCCAGTGACTCACAGTAGCTCCACCCTCCTCAGCAACAACTCTCAGCAAGAGTTTTCAAAAGTTCAAAACCCACCCCCTTAGAATGGCTGCCCAGGAACTGCTCTCCTCCCCCTCCTCTCCAGCAGGAGCTTGCCTTAGAGTCTGGAAGGCTCTGAGAGGAGTTGTATAAAGCTGGACTGCTACCTCCACTCCCCAGTGACTCACAAGTGTGACTCACAGTAGCTTCACCCTTCTCAGCAACAACACACTCTCAGCAAGAGTTTTCAAAAGTTCAAAACTCACCCCCTTAGAATGGCTGCCCAGGAAATACACCTGGTTCCTAAAAGCTAGATGGAAAGAACTTCAGCCTTTTTTTTAAAAATATGTGATTGCACTTGGACCAAACTCTCATTTGATACTGGACGAATGTAAAAAGTCTACCATTGTGCCTATGCTGGAGTAGGGTTATCAATTCAGAATCATCCCTGCTCCTCAGGTGTCCAGCCCAAAACCTGAGACCTAGGGATAGCCCCAGTGAGATTAAACATTAATTACCAACTACAGTTGCTTACACCTTGTCAGTCAGACACAGAGAACAGAGAAACAAAAATCTTAGCTCAAGGGACTATTCCCAGATCAGGGGAAACAAGATTATTCTTTCTCTCTTACTTAGGGAGATGTATTTTAAAATACAAATAAAAAACAGGCATTTAATCTAACCTACCTGCTTCTAGTCAGAAGATGGATGGAGAGCAGAGCAGAACAGAGGGTGGGCCCTGATGTCACAATGACTGGGAAGAAAGGAGAAAGCTCACTAAGGGGCTATACTATCCAGAAGTGCCGGACTGGGGCTGTGGCAACTGCACGCCACAGCTCCAATACAGCACTTTGCTTCTCCAAAAAGAGCTGGCAAATGCTGCTCCTTTTTGGAGCTGCAAAAAGCCACTTTTACTGCCGCCACGGTGGCTCTTCTGCACTCCTTTGGTGCAACATGTATGTATGCTGTGCTAAGGGAGCGCCCCGACCCCGTGCAGCATGCGATGGGGTGAGCAGCATGACGGTGGCATGGGGCAGAGTTGGGGCAGCTGGCATGCAGTCGCTACACCCCAACTCCACTCCTAGGTCGGCCCTTTTGGCCAGTCTGTACAGGCCCTAAGTAAATATATAGAACCATTGGAGAGTCTTTCCAAGTTACAGCAGCAACTCAGTTGAGCTTTAGAGACTGTAGCAAGCAGCTCTTCTAATAGCTGAACATAGCAGTTTTCTCTTGCCTGGAACTGAGGCCACTAAAATTGAAGGATTTGCTCCCTTGTCTCCTCCTGCAGATTACCCATAAACACAGGAGACTTACAGCCAGGCGCTTAGATCTAGAAACCCTATGCTGGAGATCTCTTCCCCAGCCTTGTAATGGCAGCCAGATGGTCATACTCCTAGGGCCAGTCAGTAGCCATTTGAACTGGGGTAGGCAATGTTTGGCTGCCATTATTCAACTAGGGGGGAAAATGTTGCACAATGAGGTACTATGCAACATCTGTGAAAGTGCTTATACTGGTGTGATCTCTGTTTATGTTAGCCTAAATCACAAAGCCGATTTTGGCCACAGTCCTTGGATACAACAAGGTCAGGACCTCTTCAAGCAGTATTCCCTACTGATTTGTCTGGTACATGTGGGTCACAAAAGAGAAGGTTAGTGTCTGTGAAATGACACAGATTGTCATTCTTGTTAAGGCCAAGATTTGGGCACAGCTTACAGGTTATTTAAGCTTTCATTCTTTTGTGGAGTACCTGTCTAGTTGGGGGATGTGAATGTGATGTCAGAATATCTCAATTGTATAAAAACCCTAACATGCACATACAGAGAGAGAGAGAAAATCAGGTTACTATATATAATTCTGCTTGACATCAGATAATAACAGATTTAGTTTGTGATTCTTAAAATGTTTAAACTTGCACACATGATAACCAAAGCATGGTTCAACCTCATGACTTCCTGTGTACAGTACTGAAGGGTCACAAATTCAAATGCCAGATCCCTCATTCTAGCTATACCAAACTCAGAATAAATCAGATGGGATTTCCCCCCTCGTGTGTAGGTAAAACTAAAGGAAAATAATGCTTACAGAAGGAATGCTATATTATCTGCCAGCCAGGATGCTACAATAGCAAGTCCACTGATTCAAATATAGAAGTTACACATTATTACTCATTCTTGAAGTTCTTCTGGTGGAGGAGGTTGGTCTAGCTTCAGTCTAGCTGCAATGAACTTCCTGTGGTCTAGTCATATGTTCTTTCCAGGCAAAAGTAGATGTTTGGGTACAGAGCTTTAGTTCTCCAGGCACGGAATTGTACTTGGGTTCAGAGCTTAGGATTTTGGAGTATACCCCCAGAATCTGCCAGCCAGCATGACCACAGGCCATGCAAGTGAGGGCATTCTGGGAGTTATAGTCCAGAAAAATAACTTTTAAAAGTTCTGTTTGGAAGCTCTTAACATTTAATCTAATATGTTCTTCCCACTGTTCAGTATGCTTTAAATAGATAAAATTAAACCATTAGGCTATCTAGTGGTGCACATTGCAATTAGGGCCAGCCCTAACAATGGGCAATGTGTGACAAGTCTGTTTTGTGCATTGGGGAAGATCAGTAAATTGTTATTTAATTCCTTACTATTTTATTTTTACTATCAGGAATGGGGATGACCAAATTGATCTTCAATTATTTCAGTTAAGATTCCAAGGATAACATCAAGAGCCAGTTCAAGTCATGATGCTAAGGGAAAGCAACAAATTGCAAACCCCATCCTAAATCAAAGTGCCTTATTTTCGGAAAGGCGAGGAACCATCTGTATAATGGTAATCTTTGCTCCTTTTTAGCTGCCCCATCCTACCTGACCTCAGACTGGAGATCATAGCATGTGTGTGTGTGTGTGTGTGTGCATACTCCCTTCTCCCAGTAAGATCCTGATCTGGATCAATGGCCCTGTAAATATGTTACAGTAGAACAGCAACAACAGCAAAAGCCATAACTATCTGCTAGCTACATCTTTAAAGTAATGGCTGCTTTGGCCCTGAGCTGAAGAATTTTCAGGATTTTGATATCTGCCATACCCCCATCACCTTGGTGTCTTTCCACATGATAACCAGGCTCATGACACAAGAAAGAATACATTTATCTCAACAAACAACATACATTTTGAGAGAAATATTGGCAATGATGTTCTTTTTCAACAATCCAGATGCTTGTAAAATAGATTAATGCTTATGGTACTCTAGAAATCTCTCACTGAATAATTCAGTTTCATAAGCCATTTTTATATTAAAAATATTGAATCTTAGGAATACTTTTTTATCCCACCCTTTGGGAACCCAATCAGGGCGGCTTACAACAATTAAAAATACATAATATCCAAAACAATCCCTCCCCCCCTTAAAACAGCATTAAATCTTAGAAAGATTAAACCAATAAATCCAACAATATAAAATTTAAAAACACATTTAAAAGAGAAAAATATAACAAGGCACAGCTTAACTAGTGGCAATGATCTTCATCCATCGAGATGGGGCCATGCGAAGATCACTGCAGTGGGGGAACCTGAGGCTGGGACAATTAGTCTGGAAAGGCCTGCCGGAAGAGATCCATCTTGACAGCTCTTTTAAAGCCGTCTAATGATGTTAACTGACGGATCTCATCCAGCAGGCCATTCCAGAGCTTGGGAGCGACAACTGAAAAAGCCCTTTGGGAGGTAGCCACAAGCCTCAATTTTGAGGCTGCAGCAGATTCCTCCCAGAGGACCGGAGAGCATGGGGAGGATTGTATGGGAGGAGGCGATCCCTAAGATAGCTTGGACCCAAGCCATTTAGGGCTTTAAAGGTGATAAACAACACCTTGTACTGGGCCCGGAAGCTGATAGACAGCCAGTGGAGGGACCTCAGAACCGGAATAATGTGGTCCCTCCTAGATGTTTCCGAGACAAGCCTGGCTGCCATATTTTGAACCAGCTGTAATTTCCTAACCAATCACAAGGGTAGTCCCATATAGAGCGCATTACAGAAGTCAAGGCGTGAGGTTACCAGTGCGTGCACAACAGTCTCGAGATCCCTTACTTCCAGAAAAGGGCGCAGCTGGTGTATCAGCCAAAGCTGATAACAGGCGCTCCTGACTGTTGCATTCACCTGATTTGGCATCAAGAGCGACGAGTCAAGGAGCACCCCCAGACTGCGAACACAGTCACTGGAGGAGAGTGTGGCCCCATCCAGGACTGGAGGTTGCAACCCAATTCTTGGTTTTGGGGCCACTACCGTGAGCACCTCCATCTTGTCTGGATTCAACTTCAATCTGTTTTTCCTCATCCAGCCCATTACCGCCCAAAGACATTCATTGAGAGAGGAGATGCCATTAGAATTCGAGGCCGACGAATGAGATGTAGAGAAATAGATTTGGGTGTCGTCAGCGTACTGATAACACCCATCACCATAACTCCGTATAATCTCACCCAGCAGCTCCATATAGATGTTAAATAACATCGAGGACAAAATAGCCCCCTGAGGGACCCCACAAGTGAACTCCCTCTTGCTGGAGCTACTGTCCCCGAGCAGCACTCTCTGGGACCTACCCGAGAGGAAGGACCAGAACCACTGCAAAGCAGTGCCCTCGATACCTAGCCCACTCAGGTGGTCCAATAGGATGCCATGATCTATTGTGTCAAAAGCCGCTGAGAGGTGTAAGAGCACCAACAGGGTCACACTACCCCTGTCAATACTCAGACACAGATCGTCGGTCAAGGCAACCATGGCAGTCTCAACCCCAAAGCCTGTCCTGAAGCCGGTTTGAAATGGGTCTAGATAACACACACACACACACACACACACACACACACATCCAAGACAGCTTGGAGCTGAAGAGTAACCGCCCTCTCAATCACCTTGCTCAAAAATGGCAACAAAGAAACAGGCCTGTAGTTATTCATATCCAGGGGGTCCAGGGAAGGTTTTTTCAGAAGCAGCCTAACAGCCATTTCCTTTAGAAAGATGGAACATGTCCTTCCCTGAAGGATGCATTGATGATGTCCGTGAGGAATCTCCTCAATGCATCCCCCCCTGGATGGCCAGCCATGATGGGCAAGGGCCGAGAGGTCAGGTTGTCTTCCTCACCTTACCAAGCAGCTTGTCTGCATCCTCAGTACTCACGGGTTGCAGCTGATCCAGGATAACTTCATCGACGGACACCTCGCCTATAGTCGCTGGACACCTCGCCTATAGTTTCTGTTACAATGGTGGCGTCTAAGTCAGCTCTTATCTGAGAGATTTTGTCTGCAAAGATGCTGTTAAACAGCAGGCCGTCATTGGGTTAAGTAAGGGATTTGGCGCAGGGGGGCACCTGAATCATCTCCCTCACCACCTTAAACAGCTCTGCTGGACAGGACTCTGCAGACGCAATGCGTGCAGAGGAGAAAGCTCTCTTCGCTGCATGCATTGCCTCCCAATAGGAACAAAGAAAGTTCCTATGGCGAGTTCTGTCAGATAGGAGTCGAGTCTTGCGCCATCTGCGCTCTAGTCGTTGACCAACCCGCCTCTTAAGCTCTCGTCTATACCAAGGCCTACGGTTAGAAGCGGGATGGCAAGGACGCTTGGGAGCGATCGTGTCGATAGCTCTGGTGAGATCAATGTTCCAAGTATTGACCAGAGCGTCAACAGGGTCACCGGCATTCCCAACCATTAAACCCTCCAAGGCTTTCTGGAATCTGATTGGATCCATTAACCTTTGAGGGCGGACCATTCTAATGGGTCCACCACCCCTGGTGGGGAGGATGTTGGCTCTAAATTCCATCTTGATCAGGAAATGATCCATCCATGACAATGCGGAGGTGCATACAACCTCCGCCCATGGATATTCCTGTTCCATACTGAAGACCGCATTGAGTGTATGACCTGCACAATGTGTGGGCCCATTGACCAATTGGGATAGGCCCATGTTTGTCATGGTCTCCATGAACTCCCGAGCCGCACCTGTTAAACTGGTCTCGAGCGGAATATTGAAGTCCCCCAAAACTAAAAGTCTGGGGGACTCCAACAACAGCTCCGAGGCCAGCTGTGTCAGCTCGGTTAGGGAGTCTGCTAGAGAACGGGGTGGTCGGTAGACTAACAGAATCCCCAAACTATCCCTGGTCTTCAGGCTAAGGTACATACACTCGAAGTGGACTGTGTTCTGGATAGGTATCCTGGTCCAGGTCAGGTTGTTTTTGTGGACTAGAGCCACTCTGCCTGCCCGCCCACTTCCCCTCACCTGCTCACTGACAGAGTATCCAGCTGGGAGGGCCTGCGCCCAGGTAACTGTGCTATCCTCTCCCAGCCAGGTCTCTGTAAAGCAAGCCAGGTCGGCATCCTCATCTAAAAGAAGGTCTTATTTTTAACTGACCTGGTATTGCAGAGGAGCAAGGTGAGGTTCTGTGGAATGGTTGGTCTGCTCTCCAAACCATTTTGGGAAGCAGAGGGAACTGAAGGCAGGATAGCTTTCAAGCAGTGATCCCATCTTCTTTTGTAACATATGTTCCCTCTGTTGCGACCATACCTCCCGTTCCCCTGCACAACTCTGATAGCTTTCCCTGCCACATTCCCGGCCTCAGGGAAGGCAATGGACTCAAGGCCACTAGAAAACTTAGGAGGCTGGGACATAAGATATTTCTATCCCCATGGCCTAATTGTTATGATGACAAAATAACAAGGGCCAGGTGTTCCAAGGGAAGGAGAGGGCAGGAGAGAGCGCTCACTGCCCTACTCCAGAGTCCACTTTCCAAGCCTCCGCTGGTGCCGGTGGTAAGGCTGGAGGAGGCTTTATCGGCTCCCTTGGGACTCCCTTGGGGCCAGGTGTTCCGAGGAAAGGAGAGGGCGGGAGAGAGTGCTCACTGCCCTGCTCCAGAGTCCACTTTCCAAGATAACACCCTGCCACAAGCATATAAATTCTTTTATAGCTGTTGGTATTTCTTAATGATTGCATTTTTAAACTTTTGTTGTTGTTGTTCACAAATTGTTGGTAATTCTTACATTTCATAGTGGCACGTCATATCTGGTTGTTGGGTGTAGGATTTAATTACAACAATCCCCCTTCTTTCCACTTTTATCAATTCCAACCCGCACTCACTTTAGTTGAGATAAAGTGAACTTTGACAAAATGCTGAAATTTTGAGGAAAAACAGAGTTTCTCATAGAACAGGAGTGGACAAAGTATAGTAATGAGGCCCCATGAGCTACCAAGCTGTTGGTTTTTGTTTGTTTATTTGCTTGTTTTGTTCTGTTCTCTTAGCTCCACTGAGATACAGTATAAGCAAGATGGGTTACATCAGTGGTTCTCATACTTTTTACCCTTATGACCCCCCTTTACATCTATATGTGGATGTCACAATCCTCCCCAGCTCAACATAGTATATGAATAAAAATATTTTGTTTGTTTAGTGTGCATATTTTAGCCTGCACATCCATGTATGTTCATATTTTAATATTTTATAACTCAATAGCTCTTCTTCTCCTTCAGGCAGTGGTTCCAAGCACCCTCCTTTTACCATTTATTAGCTACAGGTGCATCATTATACATTATTTGTAGATGCTTTATGCTTTATCTTCACAACAACTGTAAGGCCACCATATAGCAAGCCACCCATCAACTACACCATTGTATTTAATGGGACTCTTAGTTATTTCGGTAGTTTTGTGCCTTTGAATGTTTGTGAGATTGAGTCCTCAAGTTGCATTGCTGTCATGGAAACCTTCCAGAGAAAATGATGTGTGACTCATTTAATTTCAAGCTATAATGTATCACCAATTTAAATGGTCATTTCCTTTTATCTTCTGAAAAGGTGTGAATAAATCCCCCCTGGAGGAATAATTTTGTTTAGAGTCAGACAGCAATGGCTGGGTGTGTCTAAGCACAGTAGTTTATATGCTTTTTATATTGAGATCAATATGAATCAGGGAAACAGTTTAATATTTTGTTATAGTGTAAGGTTTTTATAGTTAGCTGTAGAAATATAAGAATCTGTTCTACCGCTTCTGTGCAATAGCAAAATATTGCTTAAGACTCAGAAACAACCTTAATTTGGTGAGCAAAGCTATGGACATGATACCGTTGTAAGTGAATAGTTACAGATGGATACAAGGAAAATATATAGCTTCATGGGAACAACTTGTTTCTAGATGTTTCTAGATGAATGATTTCTAATTTTTTTCCTAACAGCTTGCATTTCTGTGTAATGTGAATGGGCAAAGTTCAAGATTATTAAAGTTCCTTAACTTTCACCCAGAACTTTGTTCTGATTTGGGCATGTAAGGGATTATGAGATTGTGTTTTTTCTTATGTAGAAATTTTAAAATATTACTTTACATATTTTTTAAAAAACCTGTACTTGATTTGTATGCATTTTTGAAATGTAGGCATTTTTCTCCAGTGGTCATGTACATATTTTTAGTGTACACATTTTTCATTTTTTTTCAAAAGCCTTCAAAGGAGGAGCATATAATATTATAACTTGTAAATGTGTATGCTTCCAATTGCAACTTGTGTTCAGCTCTGGGAAGTGCAAATTGTATAAATTCTAATTTTAAAAAATAAACTGAAACAATGAACAATATCTTTCTCATCCCTAGTGAAGAGAATCCATGTTATATGCTTGCTGCTCCTGCACTCTCCATGTACCATCAAAGAAGGGGATTCATTCACAGCAATTCTTCATGCCTTCACCAACCAGATATTCTCAATAATTTAGCAACTGAAAATGCCAACAATTTATTTGATAATAGAGGGAGATCCATGCAGTCAAAATTTGATGCACAGACCAAGGGTGGGACTCTTTCCAAACTCCCCAAAGAGTTCTATTTACAACAGTTAGTTTAGGACAACAGAGCTGCTAGAGCTAGAGGATGGTTTGCATAGCAGAGCCCCGGCCAATAGGGTGGTAAATCCTAGGATTGGAAAGAATGACTGGAATCCTGTTAGCAAGTCTCAGCTAGAGTAGAACCATTGAAACTATTGTTGAAAGGTGAGTCAACACATGGGTCAATCCTATTAATTCAATGATTCTACTCTTCTTGATGAAAACAATGGGACAATTACTCTTTTGCAGGTGAAAAAGCAAAATGAATAATAGACCAGTGTGATGGTGCACATTTTCCACCTTGAGTCAGCGCCACCTTCTTTTTGCTTTGGTTTTTAGCCCTGGAGCATGGTTTCTTTTCACTGTCCACCTGGTTTTACCTCATGCATAATCTAAACAACCAGGCTTCAAAGCAGTTAGGAGCCACTTTATTTTGTCAGTGCAGATCAACCCTAAAAGACCTAGAGAAGCTTCACTGCTCCAGGTGAAATTAGAACCAACTGGTGCTGCTCCTGCTGGAGGATAGATGGTTCATAAATCCACAGGCAACTTGAAGGCATATACACAGACAAGCCTTGATCAACACACATGCTCAAACCTAATAATAATAATAATAATAATAATAATAATAATAATAATGTGATCAACATTAGAGCTGGTTCAAAATGGTGGATCACTGAATTCACAGCTTTGATTGTAGGCTACAAAATAGGGCTGCCTTTTGCTGGTTCTTAAAGGGAGCTCAAAAGGGAGCAAAAGCAGTTGCCAAAGAGCTGCCCAGCCATGCTGCCTCTTATGCATTCAGGCTGCTTCTGAACAAATAGCATCTAGGTATGTCAGTGTAGCAACATGAATTGATTGTTGCCATGGTTCCAAGGTCAATCCTACCATTAAACTGAGGGAAACAACTATGTCAGGCTGTTGATTTAGAATGTATTCATGTATTTTTAGTTCTAGATGAGGTGAGATGGTGCATGTGGGATTTTCCTCTTCAGGTACCAAAACATGTTAGAATGGTTTCTCACCTTGACTGGAAAGCTCACCATGGTGTACTGGTTTGAGTGTGGGACCAGGATTCTGGGAGACTGGGGCTTGAATCATAGCTCAGCTATAGAATCCTTTGGTGACCTTTGGCAAGTCACACACTCTCAGTCTAAGAGGAAGGCAATGGCAAACTTCCTCTGAATACATCTTCACAAGAAAATCCTATCATAAATTGGCATCAACTTGAAGGCACATGACAAAAACAAGGAGCAGCAAAATATCTTAGCTTGTCCTATACAGTGTTGTTAATAAACAAACAAAAAGTGTGGGAAGGGGGCTGTTTCCTAAAAACAAATGAATAATCTTGTGGCCAACTGTGTCAAAAGTACAAAAACAAGCCAATGAATAGTATTCAGATTTAGCTTATTTTATTTTCTGACATCACCACAGTGTACGTTCTAATGCACTGTATGATCTAATGTTCCTGGAGGTGTGGTATAGGCAACTGACTCCATTGTCTTATCAAATGTGTTTCCAGAGAAACAGCTCTTGTGGTCTCTTCCAGCTCTATGATTCCATTCTATGAAAGAAGCTACTACAACTACCTATTGAAAGATACAGTCCAGCTATTTTATCTTTCCTCATTGAATATTTTTCCCTGTTAGAAACCAACTGATAAAAACATAAAATGCTATTCCATCAGTTCAGTTAAACAAATTATAAAGTTAAAATATTATTGAATTAAGAACTATTTAAAACCACATCAGTAAAAAAGAACATCATCAATCTATTCAAAGCCCCTTCCTCAACAGCTGGGAAGATGTTTCAAACTTTTATAAAAGTGTTAAGCTTCCAGTAAAATTTCAGGGAGTATTCTAGTGCCCTGTGAAAGCTCTTTTTTCATTTGTGAGCTCTCAGTGCAGCCCTACTTAAAACTAGAGCTTAGAAAAGTTACTTTTTGGATGACAGCATCCAGAATCCCTCTCACTAGGCCATTCTGCATTTGAGATTCTGGGAATGTAATTATACTATACAGTTATAGCAGTTTAATGTCACTTATAGTGCCATGGTTACATCTGATGGCTGGAGAACTGTGGGATTGTGGAAATGTAAAAGTTGTTAAAAATTTGATATCACTTTAACTGCCATGGTTCTATTCTATATAACCATAGGGTTTGGTGAGGAACTTAGAATTCTCTGCTAAGGAATTCAAATGCGGTTGAACTGTAGCATTAGAGCTCTAAACCACAGATCCCAGGATGCCAGAGGATAGACACATAGCAAATAAAGTGATATTATATTATGGCACTTTTATAATTGTTCTAAAGTGAAGCTAACTGAATAATGTTGGTACTGTTTGGGAACTGCAATCCAAAAATGGAAATTACTCAAGCACTGCTTAAAATATAGCAGACACTGAAAACACCCATTATATATATATATATATATATATATATATATATATATATATATTTAAAAAAAATTCCACCCACTCCCAACATCAACCTCAGATGGAAAGACTTTCCAGAGAATCCAAACAGAGCTCAAACCTTAGTGCATTTGTGAGGTGGGGCTTCACAGCTGGGAGATGCTGCCAAGAAAATCTCTAAACTGGTATGTGGATGGTGTTTTTTTTTGTTTTTGAAAGAGTGCTCTTTACACATTCAGGAGAGAATGATCGAAAAGGGGCTGCAGTGATTTGGAGTAATGAGGAAGGTGCAGGCCTAGTGGAACACCCCCCCACACACATCTTTAGTCTGTTCTGTGGTGGAATGGCATGTGCTTTCCTTTTGAGTGTTTTCCAGTTTGTAGGCTCAAGTTTGTTCAAACAAATCCTCCTCTGAAACACAAATCGTTGGCAGAAGCTAAATTTTGTGTAATTGGATTGAGCTATGAGCTTAAAGATGAAGGGGACAAAACCATGTCCCAGAGCTCTATTTGATGCTCTTAACGTCTTATCTGTGGATGTTTTATACCAGGCATGAAGACTGTTATTTGTTCACAGTGATTTGTACAATTTACAGTGACATTTTATTTCAGTGGGAATCATGTAGACAAGCCATAACACACATCTATGTTTAGTTGTTTTCTGTGTTGCTTTTGATGAGCTATCATAGGAGCACCTCTGCAGAAGACGATGCTTAAGAGGCAAGGATTTAGCATATAATGCCAAAATGAATTTTGTAAAGGGCTAAGGATAAGGGACTACAATGGAGTGCAGCAGAAGGCTTGAATCAGAAGTAGCTTAGAGAAGAGCAAAGCTTCAAAATCCTGGTTGCAGGGTATTGTAAATCAGTTGTTTGAACTTGCACATATGACATGTGGTAGAAGAAAGGCATAGCTTCCCATCCACCCCAAGCAGACCGTGTAAAATATTCAGGGAAATTTGAGACCCTAAATTAATTGTTTAAGAAACCCACAAAAATCATATCAAACAAAATATGGTTGGCTACAAACATAGTAATCTCACTTCTGTCTTCATGAAATTACCAAAATATGGACCAGCACATTGTGGTTGATCCTGAACAAACAATTCCTCTTTTGACCATGGATAAAAATGTTAAATCAGACAAAATCAAACATTGTGGATCTTTCTATGAGTTTTCATTAGACACAAGTAAGACTTGACAGCCACAGTTAATTTTAGGGCCTAAGGCTGAATTTGTATGCGCATTTATACTTGCGAGTAATATTTTCTGAACTCCCTAAATCTATTTCTAACATAAGGGGCATAAGGTTTAGTTGCTTGTTTGGTAGCTTGTTCTACATATGGCAATAATATTCTGATATTAAGTTTCCTGCTTGGAATTTTTCAGGAAATGTGCTCATTTTTATTGTTTCAGGGAGCAGGTGTAGCCTATGGTGGGTTTGAGGGATGGAAATTCTGCCCCAGACCTCCATAGTTTTCCACCATTTCCTATTATTCAAAAGGCACATCCAAATCAAACAAAATACTGGATATATAGTGAAGAGAGGACGTCATTTGAGAGGAAGCAGTCAAGTATCCAAGTTGGCATTGTTAATTAATTTGCACCACAGCACCTGATAGGATTGACACTGGGGCACTTCAAATTTCCTTTGAAGTCTCAATCAAAGATTGTCCTAATTCTTCTATTGTCTTTTTGCATTTGTTTTCAAACCTAAAGAATTAAAAAAAAATCAATATGAGATCTGAAAGCCACACTCACTCACATTTTACCCTCATACACTTTTAACTCTTCGTTTGCAGTTATCAGACTTTGGAACCAATATGGCAATTGTAAGAAATATCAAGTGTAAAATGAACAATTGGTTCATTTGGCTTTCAATAATTCTTTTACCCATAATTCCTAGAATTTCTTTTTTCCCCTTTATTGTTTATCTCCCAAAGTAGCAAATGGGTCTCTTCATATTTTATTTCCCTTCCTGAAACTTTTAGAAATAAAAGAAAGATGTAATTCAGTCATATGATTAGCTTGGGGGATGTGTGGGATTTACAAAACTTTAGGAACCTTTAGCAGAATTTTGATGTGGATTTTTCTCAGTTAAACTGAGTTAAACTCAGTTAAATAAAAGAGCACTGGACTGTCTTATTATGCTGTCATACATTTGCATTTCCCAATGGCTTAGGGCAGGTTGCAATACATATCCTCCCCCAATTTGCATGCTTCAGCTGTGTTGTAGTACAACCTTCATTATCTCCATCCTCAGTCCAATACAATTGGAGGCCACCAGCTTGGAGGAGGCTGTAGTATATCCATATTTGAAATCAACTTCACAATAAAGCAGAGACAAAGACTTTCTGGATTTGCTAAGGGCAGTTAGTGAGTTTCATCGCAGAAGAGAACTGGAAAGCCAACTACAGAGAAGAACATCACACCAAAGATCTATCTAGTCCTGCCTTCCCCATAACAAGAAGCCCTCAAACCAAGCATGATTGTAATTATCTCCCATTGTGGCTCCCAAGCAACTCATGTTCAAAAGCTTGCTACACCTCTTATATAGGCTGGTCCTAGATCCATTCCAGAAATCTTTCTCCCTCCCCTTCTCAAATACAAAATACATGCCTGCAGAGAGAAGTATGATAGGCTAGCCTTGTCACTACTGTTCCTGCTGATGGTGCTTCAATCTTTGACACATTTATCTCATTCAGGAGGAGAGAACTGGTTTTCATAAATTTGTATTATTATTTACCTTGAGGTTTTGGACTAAAGGTTACAAGTAATAAATCTATGAACTAAATTCAAAGTTCTTAGGGAATTGTCCAAAATTTGTGAAGATGATGAAAGGGAGTAGCATGGGATGCCCAAACTCTAATTAAACCAAAATCAATTAAGTTGTCATTTCAGTTGGAAATTTTCTAATAAAAAAGGCAACTTGATTAAATTTATTTTTTAAAATAACAGATTGGTTTATATTGGAATTTTCCATGTTAATGTAATTCCAGAATTATTAATTAAATTATTAATTTATTGAATGATGGATAGTGCTAGAGAACAAATGAACTTTACGTTTCCTACCTGGTTCATTGCCCAAAGCCAAGTTTTCTTTGATTTTTCCAAAATTACTTTTTGTTTTTTGTTAGCTGCTCAGGGCTGGAGAGTTACAATGTATATGACAGAAGATCCATAACAATTATTTTAGTTCATGGTTAGAGTAGTAAGGCTTTTAAATGTCATTGTTAAAAGATATTAAATCAACAAATAGTAAAGGCAGCTTAGAAGAGGATGTTCATTTTTGTATTCAGAGTGTCCTTTAATATCAGACATTGCATAGAAGCTCTTCATCTGTCCCAAAACCTGAATTTGGAATCTCTTAACTCTGGGAATTTTGCTAACCCATGTGGGAATTATTGAGCTAAAGGAGATGAAATTTAAAAAAAAAAAAGGGGGGGGGGAGAGAGAAAGGGAAAACATGGTTGGATAGATGAGAAATAGGGCTTTCAAAAACTTAGGCAGCTTTTTCCTTCTCTCCAAAGCTCAAAACAAGGACAAGCAGTGTGTATGTGTGCTAAATCATAGATAATATTTTTCATCTTTGTTCCAGTAAGGCTTCTGATGCAGGCATTTATCTCAAATTTCAATAGCAATTTAGTATACGTTATTGTTTTCTCCCTCTCCTAACATAAATACAGTTGAATTGATCTTTATTCATGATTCCTGATTATTCATGAATAAATAAATACCTTAAATGTTTTCCTTCATTTTTCCTGTCTTTGGGGGTGCTTAATCTTTTGGGGCATCTGCTAAGGCAGGGTTTCCAGGGGGTGTGAGATGGAATTTGAGGGGGTGCAACAAAGATTGGCTTGTGTCCTTGAGTCATGAGACATAACTCATTTTTTTCTGAAAAAAATAAATTCTAATTGCTCAATTAAGATTTTGCATTTCAGAGATTTTTTTTAAAAAGTTCAATTTATGCACCCACAGTATTGTATATGGTTCAATTTGTGGTTCAAGAATTAGAAATTAGACTTCTTAATCTTCAAATGTAATATTACTTTTGCAGGGGGTGCAAACATTAATAAAACATTTTCTAGGGGTGTAGGGAACAGAAAAGGTTGGAGACTACCGATCTAAGGATGATTGTAGAAGGAGGCATCCAGGAATGACACTGCAGACAATCAACCAACCCTATTCTGGTTTGGTTAGGCCTCACCTGGATGCTGTGTCCAGTTCTGGGCACCAGAATTCAAAAAGGATATTGACAAGCTGGAGCATGTTCAGAGGATGGTGACTGAAATGGTGAAGGATCTGGAAACCATGCCCAATGAGGAGAGACTTAGGGAATTGGGTATGTTTAGCCTGGAGAAGAGATGGTTAAGAGGTGATATGATAGCTCTATTTAAATATTTGAAGGGATGTCATATTGAGGATGGAGCAAGCTTGTTTTCTGATGCTCCAGAGAATAGGACCTGGAACAACGAATGTAACCTACAGGAAAAGAGATTCCACCTAAACATTGGGAGAAACTTCCTGACAGAAGAGCTGTTTGACCGTGGAACACACTCCCTCAGAGAGTGGTGGAGTCTCCTTCTTTGGAAGTTTTTAAACAGAGGCTGGCTAGCCATCTGTCAGGGGTGCTTTCATTGTGGGTTCCTGCATGGCAAGAGGTTGGACTGGATGGCTCTTGTGATCTCTTTCAATTCTATGATTCTGTTATTCTGTTATTCTTTTGCTATTGGTGTGCCCTCCCCCATGGCTATTTAGTGGCTGAGGGAGAAAGGGCCGGGCCAGGCGATTCATGGCTGCATTTTGCAACCAGATTCATGAAGATAATATCACCCTCCCAGACATCTCAGGGACCCTCCCAGAGCCCCAGAAGACCTGGGAAGATGCTCTTTTCTTCATATGTCTGGTTGCACAAATACTGATGGATGCTATCTGGCTGCTCCTGCCTCCCTCTGGCTGCTAAATCACTGGGAGGGACACTCCAGTAGCCAAGAGGTATGTTGCATACCTGCAGAAAGGGGCACATGGATGTGGCAAGCCTTTACACTCCACAAGATCTCAGCCAAAGATGGACAGAAACAGATGTAATCATGCAACAAAAAGAAACTTGGAACTTTTCTTTGCCGTGCCCTCCACTTCATCAACAAGAAAACTATTAGAAGCTCTTCCATATGGAGAAAAAGTAACTCCAGCCAAAACAAATTGTTCAGCTTGTTACAATCACTATGAATCAGTTCACTGGGGGGAAAAAACTGGCACAGCAACATTTTCTTTTATTTAAAGTAATTGGTCATGTTTTGATCTTCCTCATTTAAGGGAAACTTCTGAACACATAAAAATACTGGATGAATGAGACAGTAAATAATACCATGCTATGCAAAAATACAGATGGATGTGAGAATTTTTAAATTTGGGATAGAGGGAAAAATTAGAAAGAAAATTCATAGCTCTATTTTTTTTCTTCTCAAAGGGAGAAATAACATCATTCATTCATTCATTCTTAGACAATGGCAAAGCCTCATATATCTGTTATGTGGTTAAAAAAGAAAATACAACTTCAATAAGAAAGGCAGCAACTTGTGCAAAACATAGTTTTTTGTGGTTTTTTCGGGCTGTGTGGCCATGTTCTAGAAGAGTTTCTTTCTGATGTTTTGCCAGCATCTGTGGCTGGCATCTTGCAGCCACAGATGCTGGCGATGCCAGCCACAGATGCTGGCGAAACATCAGAAAGAAACTCTTCTAGAACATGGCCACACAGCCCGAAAAAACCACAAAAAAATATGGATGCCGGCCATGAAAGTCTACAACTTCACATTGTGCAAAACATTTTAAAACTAACCAACAGCCACAAATTTCATACCAGATAAGAAATACAGCTGCTAAGACTCTTTGCATAACCTCCAATGATCAATTTATTAAAATATCCACTACTTTGTGGATCATCACATAATTAGAATGTTTACAGTTTTGGGTTGTTGTTTTTTTAAAAAAAGAGGCTAATTTGTTATTTGAGAGTCAGTATGGAGAAATGGTTCAAGTGTTGGTTTCAGATTCTGGAGAGTCATAGCTGAGAGATTCAAAACCCCATTCAGCCATGAAAACCCACTGGGTGACATTGGGAAAATCACACTGCCTCAACTTCAGAGGAAGACAAAGGCAAACCCCCTCTGAACAAATCTAGCCAAGAAAACCACATGGCAGGTTTTCCATTGCCATAGGTTGGAAAGTACTTGAAGGAACACAACAAGAACAACATATTTGTTATTTATATTGATAGTTTTGGACTTTAAGTATTCTACCTCAAAAGAGGAAGGAGGCAATCTGAAGGAGCATATCCATTTATGGGAGAAAAAAATGTTTTATTAAATTCTTTGCTACTGTTAAGAGTGGGAGTTAATGGAAACTCAGAAATTAGGGATCCAACCACACTCCAGAATTAAAGCAGTTTTGACACCACTTTAATTTAATTGTCATGACCCACATTGGCTACCCCAACTCTGTCCTCACGCTGGCTTTACGCCTCGTAGCCCACTGTGGGAGGTGTCAGGGAGCTCCTTTGGCACTAGCCCATACATGCTGTGCCAAAGGCGTGCAGAAAAGCCACTGCAGTGGCATCAAGGGTGCCCTTTCTGCGGCACAAAAAAGAGCCACTTTTTGTGACTTCTTTTTGCACCGTGGAAAGGCCAGATTGGGGCTGCAGTGTGCAGTTGCTGTGGCCCCGATCCGGGAAGGAAAGGGGCAAAGTCCCACTGCCCCTTAGGGGCAGACTGTACAGCCCCTCTGTCTTACAGAATTCTGGGATTTGTAGTTTGGTGGGGCGTCAGAGCTCTCTGACAGACCAGGCTGAATACTTCACCATGATGCTAAAGTGGTGTCAAACTGCTTTAATTCTGCAGTGTGAGGAGTGCACACCTGAGGAGTGCTCAACAGATATTGTAAATTATTTTTATATTTATTTATTTATTTATTTATTTATTTTTGGTGCTTCGGCCCCCCAATTTTCTGAGGGACAGCAACCCGGCCTCCAGCTCAAAAAGAGTGCCTACCCCTGCTATAAACACTTTCTTTTTTAAAAAAAGTATCCTTGTAGTTTGCAAATGGCAGTTGCTGAGGAGGTGTCCTGTCCTGTCAGAATCAGGGTGGAGTGTAGGAGCTTTGGGAAAATGCTTTTGGTGAGAAAGCGGGTGGGAAAGTATTAAATTTCCTTCCCTTCATCACAGTCCTGAAGTGAATGGAGAAGGGACATGTGTGAATTCTTCTTGTGAATTCTTCTTGTGAACAAAGAGACATCCTTGATTCTTTTCATTCATACAACACAAGTGGATAAGGTTAATCTCAGCACTGGGAAGCAATGTAAACTGAAGTCCTTAATCCACTTCTGGTTTAACACTACAGGAGAAAAACTGACCAAAGAGAACTGAAAAGTGCAACCATGCCCTATGCCCCATTTGCTTCATGTCCTCCAAGTCAAATTCCAACCCTGGGCTGGAGCAGGCTAAATCCACATAACACAAATGCGAAGTAGTTCTCTTGAAGTTTCATGTGTGGGAAATTCAGCAAAGGACAAAGCAGACAATTGGCTAGATTTCAGAACTTGGCAGGATTCCTGCAGTTTGGGAAAGCCAAACTGCATATGAACTTTAATTTCATCAACAATTTTAGCTCTTGCCTGGGAATGGGAATTTATTATTAACTAAAATTTATAGACTTGCACCAAAACCTGTAAATCATGAACCACAAGTTCCGTCAGTTCTCAGTAACTACACCACTTGATCTTATTATGGTCTGTTTACTGAATGCCTCAGTTCTCCTCTTATTAATATCAGCTTGAGAATGTCAGTGGCTTGTCACAATGTGTAAAACACATATGGCATTTATAAGGATTATACCTCCCAATATTTGATGAAGAACACTAAAATATTTTTGTTATCATTGAATTCTCCACTCCCTGGATGAAGCCATCAACATTTTTCCCTAAAAAAAAAAATAAAAAAATAAAAAAAATTAAAAGACATAAGAAAAAGAAATGCTGTTTGGGAAGGGCAATATGCATCCTTTTCTAGAATGAGGGGCTGACCTACATATTATATTTTTAACATTCCTTTCCACATTGTGGGATTGAGAGAATGGGAACTACTGCAGTATAAATCCTTTCTGTGTCAATGTGGTAATGTGAACAGTCTCATGCCCTGAGGAAGGAGCTTCTTTTTTAAAATTTCCAAGTAACCTGCTACAAATAATGAGTTATTTGTAATTAATTCCTTTCCCCAATAATAATAATAATAATAATAATAATAATGTATGTCCCACTTTTTTCCCAAAGTTGGAACTAGAAGTGGCTTGCAGTTTAAAAGAATACAATAAAAACATACAAAAGTGAACATTACAACATTACAGTACATTACAGTTGAAACGTAACAAGGAATAATTCATCACTTCAGTCTTTCAATAGTAATTTTCACTAATTTTTATAGTTACTGCATGTGTGTGTCCTCATTGAATGACTGAGGAGGAATATCATATAGTTCATGTACTGCCTTATATGGTGCCTCGTGTTACTATTGTGGTTGTGTAATGTTCAATTGACCTTGGAAAAATAACTAAAGGTTACTAGTCTATTTATTTTTAGAAAAATGGGGGGGGGTTGTTACTTTTTAAAATTGTGGCTACAATTGTAACAAGTGCCCTTGAAGGTTGAGAAATATAAATCAATCATTCCTTTTTGAAAGTAATTTTCTAAATTTCTGTTTCTTTTCATGCCACTGTGTTATTCTCATCAGAAATTGGGCAACACTGACATGGGAAAGAAGTTGTAGTCCTGAAGTTGGAGCCCTGGTGGTACAGTGGTTAAATGCCAGTACCACAGCCACAAGGTTATGAGTTCAATCCCAGGGAGAGCTCCAAGGTCCACTCAGCCTCCCATCCTTTTGTAGGTTGGTAAAATGAGTACCTAGCTTGTTGGGGGCAATTGACTTACACATTATAAACTGCTTAGGGAGTGCTAGTTCACTGATAAGTGGTATCATTGCTATTGCTATTGCTATAGTCTGATGTCTTTCCAATTAATTCACATGAGAAAAGGCCCTAATGCCACAGTGATGAGATAGAAAAAGAGGTCCTCCAAGTGTTTGTAGCTTCTTATGTCCACAGTGTAGGGTGGCAGACCATTTTTTGGTCACTTCCATTCACTGCAAAATCTCACTTTAGCTGCAGAAACTATCATGAATGTGTTGAGCAGCAGCTTATGGCCAGCATCCTGTTGGCAACATGCACAGGCAAAACTGTTGGTTATACCTCTGCATCTACTTTTTCAGGCATTGGAAGAGGAGATATCTAGTCCCTCTTTCTACAAAACTGTCACCCCATCATGTAGCAATGCCAGGTGCCACTCTGCCTCCCTAGCCATTGATAGCTAGGAAAGTGTATGTGGACTCATTCTGCCTACCCTAGAGAGGAAGAATTAGTCTTACATGGGGGGGGGGGGGGGGGGAGAGCGCTCTGAGGTATCACAAGACAACAAATCCCAGAATTCTAATGCATTGAACCATAGAAGTTAAACTGGCATCAAACTGCAGAGCAGATTAGACTCTTCTCTTGTGTTCAAGAGCAGCTGGTTTTACTCTGGGGACAATCCCATAGCCAATCAGTGGCCAGAGTGATAGAGCTGCACCCAGCTGCAGTGTTATTGTTGTGCTGCAGGATGAAGCAATGAGGTGAAAAGAGCACCCTTGGCCTCCTTCTAAAATTATACAGGTAGAGATCTAAACTCTGCCAATATTTTATCACCAGCTAGAGATCGAACAAACAGACATCATTCTTGGTCTTTTTCTACGGATGAGACTATGAATGCAGAAATGGGTGCCAAGATCCTACACTTATATAGTGTAAATCAATACTCATATAGTTAAGAGGTTATTGTACAACATCACTTGCTCTTTCTACAATGCCAGGGAATAAGTCGGGAAATTTTAGGCACTATTATACACCATCTACAACTGCATAAGTGGGTTGCAAAGAAAGCATCTTCTTTGAATTGCAAATGGACATTAAATTTCCTTTACCAGTGACCACATGGCCAAAGGAGGAGGTGATATCCTGCCTGCAAATTGCCCTCTCTACCATCTAAAACTAAGACCAGAAACAACAGAATGCAGGCCTATGACTAACATCTTCAATTTTTTCTCCTGTGCCTGATGAAAAAGCCAGTGTGGCTTCGAAAGCTTGCAATATGTAATTGTGCATTTTGGTTGTTCCGATAAAGGTATCATTGTTTGGATGTTATTGGATTTCTTGTAAATGGGCCCAACACAGCCATCCCTGGATATGCACATGCAACAGTTATGGATCTCTGCTTACACAGCTGGGGTTGTGGAAACAGTTGGACAATACACCATCACAGTAAAAACAAACAAACAGATGCATAAGAGAAATTACTTATGCATAAATCATAAACAGGATGGTAGCTTTGATCAGGGAAAGTATAAGCCATAACAAGGAATCTCATGGTGCCTTTGAGACAAGTTTTATTTGGATGTCTGTCCACTTCATCCAAAAGCTTGTGCCAAATAGAACTTATTAGTGTTTAAGCTGCCACAAGACTCTGTATTTTTTCTGCAACAGATTTAGATGGCTACACCTCCTCACTCTTGAATTTACTACCAATCTTGGGAGAAGGGGAAAATTATATTCAGTTCCTTCAGCCTACCTATTCCTCTTCATGTTGAACAGGTACTCAGGAATGATGACATGGCGCACACTCCCAGCTATTGCATGTTGGACCATTGCCATGCAATGACTTTTTGTCTGTTCCAAACATGACTCATTTTGACTGATTTCCTTTCAGACTATTTTAACTTGGAATTCAACTTGGCAGCTCTCAAGAGTATGATTCACAAACTAATTATTAAGATGAACCACTTGGATTCAAGCCAGTTAAGTAGGTATGTCCTATATAGCTGTGGAGGTCTGATTTGTCTAATGGATTTTCATCGTAATATATCTCATTTCTGTCTAAAATTATCATGTTAAAAATACCACTTCATTTGATCCTAACTACTGTAACACAAAAAAGTTGTTATATTTTTTTCTTCCTGATAACTAGCAAGTAAATTGAGTGTGGGAATGTGTGTTATTTTCTTTTTGGGTGTAGGTTTTTTCTGACGGTTTATTTGTAGCAAAGCTTTCCATTAAAATAACTCATCATGTTCAAAAAATATTTGAAGTGTTCAAATTTATAACTATTAGTGAAACTTTCTTCTAAATACAAACCATTCTTGAGTTTGAATTTGTATTTCATTAGAAATGTGTAGTTAATATTAACCAATCCTTATTTAAACATTGTTTATCTTATTTTATGACTTTTCTTAAAGAAAGATATATCTGTTTTGTTTTGTTTTAAAGCTCTTGTCTTTCATAGAGTGTTTAGCCATTGGAAATTATATCCTTTTTAAAAAAAAATAAAACAAAACCTATTATCAGAACGTATATATGAATTTTCTCAAATGTAATTAAAAAAACAGAAAATAAAATGTAGGGCTTACTTGATGAGTATATATTGAGCACTGTTTGCCTTTCTGTCTGTTTTTAAACCCTATGTTCCAGCAATCTTGTTTACATGTATTCAAACATAGTCATTTTTCTTAACCACCTTAGGAAAGCTGCAGTGTGAGCAGAGATTATCAAATATGCATCCCATTAAGAACTATATATCTTGTGCCCAGAGATTTATTATGTTATGAAATGGAAAGATGAATTGGTCAAGCTCTAAATCAGTGCATGTGTCTGTAAGTCAGGATTCCCTTTCAAGACGGGAGCATCTTAAATTAGATAGACCTGTTGAAAAAGGCTCTGAATATTTCTGTACTCTTGCAAAAACAAATGTTCTCCTCTCTTTTTTGTGACTGCTGTGTGTGTGTGTGTGTGCATGTGTGTAGAATAGAAAGATGCCCCCATCCACCTATAAAGTAACTAATGGAAGCAAGCAAGATGAGTGGGCTGAATTTGATTTCAGTTAGACTTAAGTGTTCTTAAAAGCTGCCGATTTAACTTTATCCATGTATTTCTACTGATTTGAACAATGTATGGAATGCATTGCATGAGATTTCTAGATTTCACCACTTTGGCCTTCCAATGGTGTGGATGCAGCATTTGTAGGGTCATTTTCCACATTGCTTGGATAATGTTCTGTTACTGAGAAGACAGAATTTTCTTCATGGGTGTGGGAGGTGCTTCCAGGCTTATTGTTGTAATATGCCTTGAGGTGCAGGCAATTTGATATTGTATTTAAGATTTAAGACCCAAAGAACATGGAGTCTTTCACCCTTTGTCCTCTTGTGGTCCCAGTCTGGATCAGCATCTTCTATAATGTGTGTGTGTGTGTGTGTGGAAGCTTCTGTTGAAGTGAATATGGTCCCTCCATCTGCCATGCAAATTGCAATTACTGTTGGCAAGTTGCTGCTCTTCCAAGAGTCTGCCTAATATCCTGTCCCAGCCATGCTTTTCTCTGTGTGTATGGAAGGTGTATGTGTGCATGCATGTGTGTATGTCTGTGTAATATCCAAAGAAGCTTACAAGCGTATTGCACCACACGCTTAAAACGGGGCTAGGTCGCTTTAACTGCTCTGACTGTCTCCTGTTGCATTTTGTGGTTTATAGTTCAGTGAGGCTTAAAAGCTCTCTGGCTAAATATTCTAAATGCCTCTTCCTAAACTACAAGTTCCAGAATGCAACAGGAGGCATCCAGAGCAGTTAAAATGACCTAGCCCCATTTTAAGAATGTAGAGTGGTATTATCCTTAGAGTGTCTCATGTTCCTTAGCATGAAGGACTGACAATGGCATCAATAGAAGCAGATGAAAAATGTCTGGGAAAATGAATGCTATGAGCTTGGGTCCCATAAAGAATTAAAATCCTATACACATGGTACGTTATCAGAAATTATAGCCACCATGCAAATTGTTTCTCATAATGGTAAATGTAGTTGAGTACCATCTACAGCAGGGGTAGGCAACCTTTCCCCTTTAAGTGCCGAGGGACTTCAGCTCCCAGAATCCCAGGAGCTATTGGCCAACATGGGACTATTGGCCAACATGACTGAGCCTTCTGGGAGCTGAAGTCCCTCGGCCCTTAAAGGGGAAAGGTTGCCTACCCCTGATCTACAGTTTGTACATAAGAATCCAGCTAAGTACATATATATAAAACCATATGGAGTTGCCATTGCAAAGGTCCCCAGTTGAAAAATTCTACTAGAATACCATGTCCTGATGGGATTTGGGCTTAAAAATCCTCCTGAACTTTTTGTTTACTCTGCACAATTTAATGTATGCTCATAATACATCCTCAGTTAGACATTCTGTACATTCTGGCCAAGTGAGCCATTTCTTACTTTTGTTGGTTTCTTTCTAGAAATGCTCTAAAATTCAATGACTTAAGTTGCATATCATTCTTGGTCCACTTTGCTTTTTCACTGAAGTCACCTTGCTGCCAAAGATGACTTTACTTATGCAAATCATTAATGGTGGAATCATTTTGCTTATTCAAATCACTCTGTTGCAGGGGTGGGCAACTATTGAAGGGGTGTGTGTGTCACATTAGCCCCACAGAAAACTTGGGAGGCCATATCCCCTTGCCATGTTGTTGTTAATTGCCATGGAGTTGGTTTTGCCTTATGGCAATCCTGTGTATCATAGAGTTGGAAGGGGCACTATGGGCCATCAGGTCCAACCCTGTTCAGTACAGGATCTCTACCTAAACCATCCCCAGCAGATAGTTTCATTTTGAAGAGAAAGAGACTTCACCACCTCTAAAGGCAATTGGTTCTATTGCTAAACACTCTCACTGTCATGAAATTCCTTCTAATGTTCAATAAAAATCTTCCATCATGTAACGTAAAACCATTTGAGTCTGTTCTACCCTCTGAGGCAGCAGAGAACAAGCCTGCACCCTCCTCTTTGTGACAGCCATTGAGGTATTTAAAGAGTGTGATCAGTCTTCTCTTCACCAAACTGAATGTGTCCAGCTCCTTCAACCTCTCCTCATATGTTTTGTTCTCCATCCTCATTTTCCTTCTCTGAACCTGTTCCAACTTGTCTATACACTTGTTAAAATGAGGTGCCCAGAACTGAACAAAGTATTCTAGATGATGCCTGACCAATGCAGGTTATAGTGGGACTACTACCTTCCTTTACTGGAAGCTATGGCTCTATTAAGAGTCTTCTTTGTTGCAGCATCACCCTGCTGGCTCATATTCAACTTTTGATCAACAATAATCCAAAGATCCTTTTCACATGTAGTACTGTTGTGTATTTTGTGTATGGCCTAAATGTAGAATTTTGCATTTCTTTTTTTAAAAAATTCATTTTATTAATTTCAGCCCAGCTTTCTAATTCGTCGTGAATTCTGTTCCTATCTTCTTTTGAATTCTGTTCCTATCTTCCAAAGTATTAGCTACTCATCTCAGTTATGTATCATCCACAAATTTGATAAGGATTCCCTCTACCCCATCTTCTAAATCACTAATGAAAATACTGAAGAGTGCTGGCCAAAATACAGAAGCCTATGCCATTCCACTTGAGGGTTCTTTCCAATATGAAGCACAGCCACTGTTGACAACTCTTTGAGCACAGTTTTTCAACCAATTATGGATCTATCTGATGGTGTTTCCATCTATCCCATATTTAGTCAGTTTCATAATCAAAGTATCATGGGGGTGGTCCTTATCAAATGCTTTGCTGAAATACAGATAAATTTCATCTACAGCATTTCCATCATTTACTAATCATTTGATCAAAACAAAATATAAGGTTAGTTTGACAGGACTTGTTCTTAGCAAACCCATGCTAGTTCCTACAAATCACTATGTCATCATCAAGATACTCACTGTGAAACTTGATAAGATACCCTATTATTTACAGTCCTGTTAAAGATTCTGAAAACACAGGGTTGTGGCTCCCTTGTTTGAGTCTAACCACCTGTAAAATACCCCTACTACCTTTCACTTTTCTGAGCATTTTTTCTTTTTCACATGCTCACAAAAAATTAATTTTCTTGTCACCAAATGCCTTCTAGGGGATGTGAGGGCTTTTTTTGCCAAGGTTTTGTCCCCTTGAGCTATTTTAGGCCTAAGAAAGGAGCCCTGGTGGTGCAGTGGTTAAATGCCTGTACTGCAGCCACTCACTCGTAAACCACAAGGTTGCGAGTTCAATACCAGCCAGGGCTCAGGCTAGACTCAGGCCTGCATCCTTCCGAGGTGGCTAAAATGAGTACTCAACTGTTGGGGGGCAATGAGCTTACAGTTGTAAACCGCTTAGACACCCCATAGCGCAGTATGAAGAGGTATAGAAATGAATCTGCTTTGCTTTGCTTTGCTTTTTTAACACCAGGAAGTGACAAAAAGCCACTTCCTATTTTTTAAAAGACCTCTCATTGACTTAACATGGCCAGGGAGGGGGGAGGGGGGGAAAATGCCTTACCATGATCCCAGAGAGTATTTGGATGTACTTTTGAGCCATGGGCCTCTCCCCCAAAAACTTGTATGTGGCCTGTGCTCTGCATTTAGCCATTCCTTCTCTATAGATACCAAGAACTGAAATAAATGCACTCAGGGCTTAGCCATGGCCCCCTTTGCCTTGGACTGCACAAATAATACAGTTTGACACCACCTTAACTACCATGGCTCAATGCTATGGAATCCTGGGATTTGTAATTTGTTGTGGCACCAGAGCTGTCTGACAGAGAAGGCTAAATATTCCATAAAACTAGATAGAATAGAATAGACTCATAGCATTATTGTATCATAGAGCTGGTAGGGGCTACAAAGACCATCCAGTCCAATCCCCTACCTTGTACAATGAAATTGTCTGCAAGACCAGCGAGGGGTTTGTTGGGCCTTACATTCTGTGACTTTCAACAAATATCAGGGTGGATGATGCTACTATCTTTCTTCTTTTTAATACTTGGCCATTTGGTCACATGAATCTAGAGAAGGCCAATTTGCAAAACAGTACTTTGCTTCTAAAATCTTACTACCATAACTCCACTATAGTTACTTATTTAAGTTTAGTATATGATCAGAGCTATGGACAATGTCACAGTTAATACCATTCTTAAAAACTACCCATCTTTTATCAGAATAACAGAATATCCATGAGTGAAATTAAACTAAAGAAGCTTGTGGTTCATTGAAGGCAAAGAAGAAACAAAACTAAAAAAATCCACACACACCTGAAAATTGAAAAAAAGAAAAGATTGAAATCTGGTTAAAGAAAAAAATCTTGGCAAAGGGAAGAAGAGTATGCTTTATGGAGTGGTCTTCTGGCCATGCCTTAACTTGTTTACAGGTAATTTAGACTCTGTTTATGTAACACAATAAATTATGTCAGCACGTAGGTACAAAATTAAAAAGAGAAACAGATTTTTTCAAAAATATTTTATCCCTTGTTTGGCAGTTGATATGAAATCTTAACCCATAATTTCCCCCACCTTCATCCTTAAGGAGAAATCATATCCTAACTCTTGCAAAGTTTGTTTCTGTGAAATGAAAGTGAATATCAATTTTATTTCTCCCTTTCATGCTTTATTTTATTTTAAATATTAAAGACACAATCTTCTTACAATTATTAACCACATCTTAATAATTGCGAAATGTTACACTAACTTTTAGGCTCTTTTCACACTATATAATTATAGCAGTTTAATAGCCCTTTAATTGCCTTGGTGGCATCCTATGAAATTCTGGGATTTGTAGTTTGTTGTGTTACCAGGAATTTCTAAAGGACATCATAACACTACACATTCCAGTATACCATACCATGTTGTTGCGGCAGTGAAAGTGCTATCAAACTGTTATATTTGCGAAACAGTGTGAAAGAGTTGTAGAATAGCAAAAATTTACTATGAACACTGAAAACACTCCATAAATGAATAATTATATGTATTCATAAATGTGTCCAAAAATGATTCCCCAGTTGTGACAAAGCATTTTAAATTAAATGAATTAACACCATGACCCATTCCCAAAATACATTACTTAACATCAACAAACAATAGATCTCAGGGAGGGCGAAAAACCCAGGGGAGAACCCTGGGGAAAAATTCCTTCCCGGCCCCCGAAGGCAACCAGCCAAAGCCTGAGAGTAAGAGTTACAAACTTATTATAAAAGGTGGGTGGGATGGGTCGCCAAAAGCAAAGAGCAGAGTGATGTTACTCTCTCCGTCTCACCTCTAAAATGGGTCCCTCCACGTGACAGCGCAGAGCTATAAATAACAAACTCTCGCCCCAATTCTCACAAAACCAGAAACACCGTGGGACTTGGTTCAAAACCAAACCTATTGGGCAAGGCGCGCAGGTGTGCTTATTGCGCCTTGACCAACCAGGCATCTCCTGTCCTTATTTGGCCAGCACAACAAGAAACCCCTCCCGAGTTGTCGGGGGGGGGGTCTTTGCACTGGCACAAAGGACACAAGATGCCTCTTTTTGGGTTTAAACAGGCCACAACATTTATTTAACTGTACAGGGTCTATTGATAAACAATAAATAATAACAAATTTGTCATGTGTGTAAGTGAAGGTGTAACCACCCCAGTGGGTGGTCCTTCACCACACGTGACAAAGCAAATAAATAAAATCATCAACAAATATACAAACCCCTCACCCAGGAAATGATGTCATATTTCATCATATGACATCATGCAATTTTATGACATCATGCCTTAAATGTATACGTCATTTCCTTTCAATTTGTTTTATGCCAAATTTCCCCCCCAATTTTAATTAGCCAAATTAAATTATTCTGTGGGGTGGGGGTCATTACCCACCACAAAAGGGGGCCAGCCTAGCTAGGCACCCCCTCTCCCCCCCTTTTGCAATTTGGTCAGAGAGTGCAGTTATATATATCTCTGACCCCTCTGGAGAGAGGTGAACCTCATCCCCCCTGTACAGCTGCGACCGGTCAAGCTTAATGCTGTGATCCACCAAGAAAATTCCCAGTTTAGCAAGGTGCTTAGCCACGTAGCAGTTAAGCCAGCGCCGAGCTATCTCAAGGACCGCCTGCTCCCGTACAATCCTCCACGCGCTCTTCGGTCCTCCAGGAGGAATTTGCTACAGCCTCAGAATTCAAGGCTTGTGGCTACCTCTCGGGGGGCGTTCTCTGTTATTGCCCCTAAGCTCTGGAATGGCCTGCCGGACGAGATCCGTCTCTTAACATCTTTAGACAGCTTTAAAAAGGCTGTCAAGACGGATCTCTTCCGGCAGGCCTTTCCAGACTAGTTATACCAGATTGATCCTCCCCGCCTTAGATTAACACCCGTTTATGAGACGATCCTCACGTGGCCCCATCAACTTTTGGAGTCACTGGGCTGGATGGTTTATATTTTAATTTTGAATTATTGTTTTATATTGTTCTAATTTAATCCTGTTTTAAGGGGGGGGGACGGGGTCTGTTCATATTGTATGTTTTATTGTGAACTGTATGTTTTAACTGTAAGCCGCCCGGATTGGATTACCAACGGGCGGGATACAAATAATAATAATAATTATTATTATTATTATTATTAGCTGAGTTCTTCTGCACTCCAGGCCAGCAACGCCTTGGCACAAGTTTGGTCCACAGGATCACAGTGCCCAACAAGATCTTTTGGACTTCCTCCATGTCCTTAACAATCTGCTCGGCCAACTGCAAACATGGAGTCCGAACAAGGTCGTTCTCCCCCAGGTGTACTACTAGAACCCGGGGCTGAGTAGGCGAACGTGCCAACTCCATGATAAATGGCCACATCATTCCCCTTTGTCCAAACCAATCCGTAAATCTAATATGGGCAAGGCTCAATGTATTGTTGCGGCGATGCTCCAACATTGTTCCATCCAGAAGACCAGGCTGTGTCCCACTATCCAGATTTTGCCGGGGTAAAAGCCAGCTGAAACAAAACAAAACAATCAACATGGCTTATCAGGAGTACCACTACCTGATTGCCTAACATAGGATTTAAATGCACGTGAACGCCACCTGCCAATTCTGCAAATATCGGCTTCACTCAAACCATGAGTGGCTGCAGCTGTTGCAGCTCCAATGCGAAAGGAGTGCGATGAAAAACATTCCTGAGGCAGCTCAGCCCTCCTTACAGTCTCCTTTAGCACAGCCCTGAATTGGAATTGCATTAAGGACAAACCAGACAAATGAATAAACAAATAGCCAGCCACATTAGGCCTAATTTTCAGTTACCCATCGCTACCACTGGGCAAATTTGACCTTGCTGCACCTTAGCCAGGAAGATAGACTGACCTTTTGGTCAGTCTTGGAATGCCTAATGTGAATCATGCCAAGAAAACCCTATGATAGGTTTTCCTTTGGGTTGCCGTAAGACGGAAACAAGTTGAAGGCATACAACAATGACAACAAATTTCTAAGCTGCATTATGTAATTATTCATTCAGATTATCCCATCTACTACTTCAACCCAGAAGTCTGTGCTTTTAGACAAAGTAATGAAATATGTTCTAATAAATCTATTTCTCCACAGTCCCACTAACAAACATTGGAGGTATCTTGGCTGGTCTTATGTACAGTGGGCCCTTGACATCTGCTGGGATTTGGTTCCAGGACCCCCCTCTCCCAATGGATACCAAAATCCATGGATATTCAAGTCCTATTAAAAACAATGGATAGAAAAATGGTGTCCTTAAATAAAATGGTAATAATAACAATAACAATTATTATTATTATTATTATTATTATTATTATTATTATTTTTACCTCACCCCTCTGTTAAAATAATCGAGGTGGCTTACGTAAAGTCAAGGTTTGTCATCATATATATATATATATATATATATATAATATTTTCAAGTCATGGATGCTTGAATTTATGGATAAAGAATCCATGGATAAGGAGGGCTGACTGCAGCTTGATTAGGTACATGTGCTGTCTGTAAACAACCTTCAACATGCACTCCCCTTATGATGCAAATATTGACCTGTTATTAGGGTGAGGACAATAACCTGTTCCTACTTCCTTCTGGGTTGCTAGTTTTAGGTTTGTTTAAGACTCTGTTATCCTACCACAGGAATTTATCATCAACACAAATATCTTTTTTTATTAGAGGAATGCAGACAGCGCAAAGCACTGTCTTGGAGCCAGGGAAAGGGAGGGGCATGTGTTAGCAGCGGCCCCAATTCTTGGCTTCTCTGGGCGGCCCATGGCCACCCATCTGTAGAGGCCCATTTTTAACTAACATCTTCATCCTAACAGTTACAGTTGGCCCTCTATATCCATGGATTCTACGTCCACGGATTGCACCATTAACAGCTTATATATATATATATATATATATATTTTAAAAAATCAAAAAAGCAAGTCTTGATTTTGCAATTTTATATAAGAGGCACAGTTTTATAACCCCATTGTATTTAATGGGACTTGAGCATTCATGGATGTTCATGTCCACTGGTAGTCCTGGAACTCAAACTCAGTGGTATCAAGGGCCCACTGTACAGGAAGTGTACCTTACTTCATAAGTCTTAGTACCCCATGTTAATACAGTTTTATATTCCTAGGATGTAGACAGCACTTCTAAAATGAAAACAGGGGAGTCTAGCTAATGCCTGACCTTTGTTTTCTTCCGTCTTTCTTTATTCTGTGTATGCAAGACCTTATGTGCCTCCTTACTTGCAGATGTTACTTCCCCCTTCTTGCAAGATGTTAGTCTCATTGTTTTGTTTTGTTTTGGAAGGAGCATCAATGAGGCTCCAACTCCAATGATGGATGTTAACTTTCACTCACACAGGACAGCCAGGGGATTTTGTAACCAAGTTCAGATCAACTTTTTTTGCCTATCTCCTTTTCTATCCTAATATGGATTTCCTGAGACGATAAACACATGCTCTCCTTTTTACCTTACAAGAGCACCCAGAATCATTTTTCCTGTTTTTACCACAAGCTTATGTTGTACTAGCCCCACTGCACTCTGCTTAATATAGATACCAAATATCCCTACAATATGCACCATCACCCTTTAGGGATTCACTGTAATGTATGGAAAATTCATTGGTTGCAAAGAATTCAATTCTATTACATTCGTATAATGAGGCAGTCAAGGTTAGGTGGTAGAATAGATAGCAGTAATTTTTCACTAATTTAGTTTCATGGTATATATTTATCACCATGGCAAGGCATGGGGTTTCTTTCTCTCTCACCTCAGAGGAACGTGAATGAACAAGAAAAAGTAACTGTAGAAAAGAGAAATAATATTTTTAAATATCTACGTGACCCCTTCAAATTATAGGAAGTCCAGTGCTATGTACCTGAGACCTTCTCTGCTAGGACTACAACTTCTCCTGCCATCCTGGCCAATAAATGTATGGCTTATCATAAAATCAGATTAACCAACTTAATATTTACAACAATAAAAATAATTTAAGCATATTAAAAATATGCTTAATTCTGAATAATTTCAGAAGCTTGAATCATCAAAAAAGTCAAAACAGTCTAAAATATGTATGTGTACAAATTTAGATGAAACCATCAGACCCCAAAGGATATAATAAAAAGCAAAGTTTTAACTTGATGTCAGAATAAAACCACTGTCAGTGTCCATCGGGCCTCCAAGGAGAGAGCATTCTACAACGAGTAGGTCACAATGGAAAAGACCATCTCCCATATTTCCACTAGAGGTACAGAGACAGGCCCCTCCAGCTTATCTCAATCCTCAGACAGATATAGAAAGGTGGATCTAGGGGGACCAGCTGGTTCTTTGATGTTATTATTTCCTCTTTAAGTGAAATCGTATTAATTAGGATGACAGCAAAGTATTGTCACAAACTGGGAAGTGGTTAACTTAAATGGAATGTGCAAGGGAAGCCTCCTCCCTGACATTTGATGCCAAAGTATTTTCACATATTCTGTGAATGCACATATACACATATACCTTGTGTATATTTTTGTTTGTTTGTTTCATAGCCCAACTTTCTCCTGGCTCAGGACCTAAAGCAGTTTATGACAGAGACATAAAACAAAATACATCTAAAAACTTAAAAGTCTGAAACATATTTTTTTTTAAAAGCAACACAAGCAAAATTAACAAGCAGTCCTATTACTATAATAATATAAAACAGTTTAATACACATTTAAAACATACTGAAGATAAAAGCACAGCACAGCTTATTAAAAGAAGTGCCTCAAGTTTGGAGGCTCTGATGCTGAGGAGAGGCGCGGAGGCAGGCGTCGTCGCGCGGGAGCTCTTCTGCTGCGGGGAAGGCGAAGGCATCGCCACCGCCAGCCCAGATGAAGCACCTCCTCGGCCTCTGGCTTTCCCTGGCGGCGGCGAGGACAGTTGTAGGCTTTGGAATGGACCCTGGTTTACAAATTGATATTATCACAGAATTGGATCTTGTCAACATGACAGTTGGAGTTACACAGGTGTCTGGACTGCATAATGCCAGCAAAGCATTTTTATTTCAAGGAAGATGCTGAGACCCTTCTCACTTAATCACATTGGAACCACCTTTCCTGGAAATGAAAGCAAAATTCTTGTGGTTAATAACTGCAGTCTGGAACCTGCCCATGTAATTTTGGACTCCTGCATGAGTGACAGCAGTACAGGAAGAAATGACTTTGGAGCAGAACCATTGCCATTGCATCTAATGCCAAAAAGATCCTGGATTACCTCAACTGAATGCTATAAAACTAGAATTATGACAACAGTAATAATCATAATGTTGCTTATGCCATAATGCCATTAACAACAGAACAATATCTATTCAACACAGAACAACACACAGTTCACCTGGAAACCACTCCTCCCTACCCAGGGTCTCACAGTATATATAGACCCATTCTCTTCCATTCCGGTTTTCTCTGAAGATGCCAGCCATAGATGCTGGCAAAACGTCAGAAAGAAACTCTTCTAGAACATAGCCACACAGCCCGAAAAACCCACAAAAAACTATTAAAAGATCCTTCTGCCATAGCCAGTTAATAGCCAAAGGCCTGTCTAAAATAAAAAGATTTTTGCTTGTGGTTGGAAAGAGGGGGGCAATTGGTCCTCCAGTCACAGGGAATTCTACAGCTCTCACACATCCTCATCAAATGTACCTGTGGCAATGGTGGGAACGGAGAGAAGGCCCTTCCCAAAAGATCTTTAATATAGGTTTGGGAGCAATTATTTAATGCTTTTAATTGTAGTGTTTTAATGCTTTTAATTGTACTGTTGTTGTTTTTTAAATTTTGTGAGCCACCCTGAGTCCCAGTTTTGGGAAAAGGACAGGAAATAAATAATTCAAATAATTCAAAGCAAGAATGGGAAATATGCATCCTTCCTTACGTAGATGTACTGCAAATCTCATCAACCTTTGTGACTGATTATGATGGTTAGAGCTGATGGGAAGGCACTCCAACAATATTTAAAGGGACACACATGTCATATTTCTGCCTTAAAGTACTATTTGTATTCTTATGATTATTATGTTCACTTACAGTTGCAGATGATGAATCTGAATCAATGCATTTAAATGGCTGCTAGGAATTGGATCCTGCTTTATAAGTTACTTCAACATGAAACTGAAACTAGTTCATACTGATTGGAAATTATATTTATCTCTTTTAATGGTGGGTCTTATACACAGTAGCTTGAAAATACAGACATGTTTAACATCAATCTATCTACCTTCTCACTTATCTTCTGACCTATCAGCCTCCCATTCCTAATTTGCATGAGATTACGAAATATTACTTACTGTCTTTCCTGTCTCCCTCTGTCATAATTCAATCATACATGAGGGACCTACCTGCTGCAGTCATTAAATTCCATATCTTTTTTTTTTTTATCACATCTAGTCACTTAATTTTTACTTACTCAATCACTTTTATTGATCAACAGCATTTATATTACAGCCAGGGCCCTGTAGGTTTAGTACTTCAAAGTGTAGTAGCTGAACGACACACTTTGATAATCCAATTATATATTTTATAGGTTGAACTATCTATATTGATGATTGAGGTTGATGATATGTCATTTTCCAGCAGTGTTGTATATTTTGACTAGCTTAAATGTAACTGAAGGTATCAACTCATTGAGCAAGGCCAATTCACTGAATGTAACCCTGTGGACAGGGATGTAAAAATATATCCGTTTCATTTTCATTGTGTTTCTCAGAATCCCACTACCACTATTCATGATATGTTTTTATGCATTATCTCAAACGATGCAGCTAAAGAGTATTTGTACACATTTCCCCAAAATATATGCAAATCTAACTGCACTTTTTTTCAAATGTATGCATGATTTTGTGGGCAGGTCTCTTTATCAAGATGCATCACAAGCCTAGAAAATGTACAGATTTGTTCCATCACCAGTCTTCAGAGGTACAAAATGGAACCTTTCATAGAATTAAAAAACAACACCCTAAACTGATTTCCTTTTCCATGTCTTACAATTGGTGTAATCTAAACTCTGATGGAAAGAACAGCCCAGGAAGTAATTCTAAACCAGAGCCAGACTTTGTAGAACCTAGAATTAAAGCCCTGGTGGCGCAGTGGTTACATGCCTGTACTGCAGCCACTCACTCATAGACCACAAGGTTGCGAGTTCAATACCAGCCAGGGCTGAGGCTCGACTCAGGCCTGCATCCTTCCGATGTCGCTAAAATGAGTACCCAGCTTGTTGGGGGGCAATCAGCTCACAGTTGTAAACCGCTTAGACATCCCATAGTGTGATATGAAGCGGTATATAAATGAAGCTGCTTTAGAATGCTCCAAACAGGAAGCAGTTGATGAACTGATTCCTACCAAAGCAATGAATCATTTCTTAATTCTAGGATGGTCATTAGGATAGTAATCCCAAGAAAATTCAACATTGGGCAATAGAGCAGGCTCATTGAATCTATCAGGTTTATGTAAAATAATGATGATTGTATTATTATTATTATTATCATCATCATTATCATTATTATTTCCTACCTATTACAAAAATCAAATGAGACAATCTAAACTACCAAGTAGCACCAGCTTTCTGTAGGAAGCCAATATCTACAGGTTAAACTTGTGCAAGAGACCTCTATCCAAAAAGAGACTAAAGTTACATGGAGTTTTCCTACAATGTTAATCCTGGCTGGTTGGTTGGAAGCTGCCAGTTTTGCTTCACTGGCTTTTTCCAGACTCAAATACATGACTGCAAGACTTTTTTTTAAAAAGCCAGTCTTGGATAAATTATTATATAATAGTCTTATTATACTATTATATATTAAATTCAAAAAAACAATCTTGGATATTGAGATATATTTTAACTGGAGGTGTGTGGGAAAAAGTCAATAATAGTTTTATTACAAACTTTCTCAGAGCAGCACATTTGCTAAAAATAATATGATTGTGCCAACAAACAAAATGGCAAAGATGGAAGAATTGCAGGAGGGTGCTTACACTGTTTCTGGGAGGGATTGAAATGAAACTGCAGCTATAAACATGCTCAGAAAAGTGCTGGTAGCAGGGGCAGAACAATTAATCCTTTCCTGACAATTTTCCACCACAGTTGAAGCAACCTCTGCTGTTTCAAAATCCATGAGGGGTTGGTTCCAGGGGCACCCACAGGTGGGAAAATGAAGTTGTTTGTGCCCTGTGTCAGTCCATCCATGTGCAAGCACTACTGTTGAACACTATGGGATGTGGCAATCTATGGGCAATTGTAGGGTAATTTAACTTTACTAAGGCTTCAGCCTTTAGTAAGGAAACAAAAATATTGAAATATCAAAAATGTCAAAGACAAGCCTGTTAGGGTCTAGCTTTAAATTAGCAGAGCAGCAGAAATGTGACTTTATCTAACTATGGGGGGATGCAGATGGCGAAAAACGGCATCTTCAATCCCAGGAAGGGGAGGGGCAGCTGGACGCTGAGCGCCCCATCCCCTTCCTGAGGACGTCATCAGAGTGACGGCCCGTCCACACGATGGGTGCTCCAATGATGTCCTTCCGGCTCAGCATCCAGACATACTGAGCCAGAAGAGATGCCAAAGAGGCGTGTCACGGCTTTCATGGCTTGCGGAAGGAGTGCTATTTTAGCGCTTCTTTTGCAGACGGTGAAAGGGAGGATCGAGGCTGAGGTGTCCGGCAGCCTCGGCCTCAATCCTCTGCTTTCAGGGGCAGCCCAGGGATGCCCGTCTGCTTCCCCCCATACTTCCCTAAGACTGACTCAAAAACAACACAAGTAGCTTGTAGTTCAAGCAAAAATTTATTAAAGATTTTAATCTATATATACATAAAGGTTATATCCTAATCTAGCTAGTGAATAGTTCCAGTAAAAAATACACCTTTATCTCACCATCTTTTCAAAGAAAGTTGAGAGAGGGTCACAAGGCTCATTTTGACATCTCATTCTGACCTCAGAATGTGACCCAAGTTGATGGCAGACACACAGGGAAGCTTTGTGGGAAGTTTTGTGGGATGCCCGGGGCACACACATTGCAGTAAGAAAGCATAGGTGTCCTTCCTGGAGAACACATATTTAAAAGTGCCAGAAATAGTCTGGACTGCCTGCACCAGAACCAGGGTATGGGACAGGTGTCATTGAAACAGGAGGATGCCAGACCAGGGAAGAGACAGGCTTTTTGGCCCATGCAGACATGGCATGAATCAAATGCCATTTAGATTAATATCTAAATTAATATAATATACATTATGTGGGGTTCATTTGAAACAGTTTGTAAACTTCAGTAAATTCAAAATGCTGCAGCTCTATAACACCTTTATTGCAAGATATAACTCCCTTGTTGCTATAGGACTCAGTAGGTCAGTGCTTCACTTCCAGGCAAAAATTAAAGTACTGGTAGTGACCTATCAAGCCTTATAAGGCTGGGTCTAAACCAGGGGTAGGCATTCCTACCAAAGCAATTTCCCCTTTAATGGCCGAGGGACTTCAGCTCCCAGAAGTCTCAGCCATGTTGGACGGGAGCTATTGGCCAACATGGGACTATTGTCCAACATGGCTGAGGCTTCTGGGAGCTGAAGTCCCTTGGCCCTTAAAGGGGAAAGGTTGCCTACCCCTGGTTTAGACCCAGCCTTATAAGGGGAAAGGTTGCGTACCCCTGGTCTAAACTATGTGAAAGACCATATCTCATTATATGAATCTACTTGAGTTTTAAGATTTTCAGGGGAAAACTTTCACTCAGTCCTGTCACTGCATTAGCCATTTAGTGAGAACACAAGAAAGGGCCTTCTCAGTGGCTGCTCCCAGGTTGTGAAATTCCCTCTCATGGAAGGTTTGGCCATCCTAGGTGGGTCATACCAGGTGACACTCCTAATGAAGGGTGACACCACTGCTCTCCAAACATTTGCCTTTTGGTAGAACTGGGCTGTGGCGGTCACCTGTGTCCCTTTAAAATGTTCAAGAGATGGTATGAGTGGGACAAGCCTCAGTGGAAAGAGAAAGGGGTTTTTTAGGCCCCAGGTTTTAAAAAAATAAAATTAAAAAATTTAAATTTAAAATATAGTTTTAATTTTTTAAAGACATTAATTTTAAATATTTTATTGTTTTTAAATTGTCTTTAAAGGCATTACCAAATATTCACTTTCACCACATGAAACAATGTACATGTAGATACATTTAGGCTGTGAGTATAATATTATAATTTATAGGTATAATTTTATTTTTGCTAGTTGTTTATGTCACATCTATTTACCATTCCATTCCGTGATATATGGGAATTATGATTTATGAGTAACATTAGTACAAAAATATTACTAAGGATTCTGTAGAGTGTAGTATGGGAGGAGTGACACCATAAGTTACCTGTGAATTTTTTAATGAGTTGTGTTGTACTTTTATCCCATTTACTGTGTTTAAAATGTGTATAAGACTATTTTGAATTTTAAATTTGTGGTTTAATAGATTTCCTTGTTTAATTTTTTTTTAAATTATGAGTAGAGTTTTGGGGTACTTTATTTTAATATGTTTTGTAAGCCAGTTTGAGTCCTGTGCATGGGAAAAGGTGGGATATAAATTGAATGAATGATTGAATTCATAGCAATAGCAATAGCAAGTAGATTTCTATATGCTTATCAGTGAACTAAGCATTCCCTAAGTGGTTTACAATGTGTAAGCTCATCACCCCCAATAAGCTGGGTACTCATTTTAGTGACCTATGGAAGGATGCAAAAGGCTGAGTGGACCTTGGAGCCCCATGGATCAAACTCACAACCTTGTGGCTTGTAGTACAGGCATTTAACCACTGCATCACCAGAGCTTCCTTTAAGAACATAAACAATTTGTTTTAAAAAATGGTTTGTTTTTATGATGATAGTTATAATGTTAGTGCCCAGCATTAAACACTCTGAAGCTAGATGTCTGAAATGTGGTTAGGTTAATTCCCTGTATGCCATGCCTGTTGTGAGTAAAACAAACAAACAAACAAAAAAACAAAGTTGCATTTCCATTTTGGTTTCCCAGTGCAAATCAGTGGGGAAAACTGAATATTTGGGTGTCCAAATCCTGATGCAGGGTCTGAATCAGATTGGGTCTGACTTATTCCAGACTGATTTCAGCTCAGAACTGACTCATCAGGCTCCTCAACAAATCTGAGGTCCAGGAACACAGCCCTAAAAATCCCTTAATGGATAAGAAGACAGTGTTTTATAAAAATACATCTCTAAATGGAATTATCACTGGACAGGAGTGTGTTTTTCTCTCTTTACTTTGCAATAAGGTACAGTAGAATCTCCATCACCACCTTTATTGTGACCAAAGTACTTACAAAGGGGGAATATATATTTCTGCCATGTGAAGTTGCCCCCACCTGTCCTGTAATGAAACTTTAATTCACCAAAAGCAAGTGGTGTCTGGGAGGGGATCCTTAAAGAGAAAAAGGAGAGAAAGGAAACTCAGCACAAATACAGCCTCCTCCCAGATAGGGCTGTCAATAGTTGTGTATTACTCTTTGAATGAAAACTGCAAGGTAAGCAACATCCTGACACATATCATATTTGAGATAGGCCAGAGTAGAGGCACGTAATAAAGTATCAGAATGGATGGCAATCCTATATTGTAAACTCACACCCTGCAGTGAGAGATAATAAAGTAGTATGATACATCAGCTCTCTAAGGCAGGTATTTCTCTGGAATACTTCATAATTATCAGACTGGACAAGGGATTGCAGGATTGGCAGGTAGTATGCATCTCTCTGAAGTTTTTTAGAAATTTCTTTTTCCAGGGTGTTGATACATGTACTTGTGTGCTGATAAGAGTGGTGACAGAAACAGGGGGGGAAATCCCCAGCTGCTTCAAGGGATGGAAAAGAGGACCCAGTAGAAACCACCTTCCTCCCCCTGCCCTTCTTCCTCATGCAACAGATCCTACATCAAAAGACAGAAAGAGCGTCTCTGTTCTCTTCACAGTTAGCCAGAATTCCTTTATCACTCATCTCTGAGAAATGCCCCATCAAAGAAGCAGTCCAGGGTTTTTCTTTCCACTGTCAGCCAGAGGTGAAGCCTTCAAATCAGCATCCAAACTTTAAAAAAAAATATTTGGTATGTCAGAAGTCCTCATGAAAAAGATCTGTGAAATAGATTTTCCAACTAACAGCTGTGTTTATGGCATATGCTATCTCTCACTATCTTCTTCTTATAAGCCAAGCATATAAAACCTTTCTGATGGGTATTACTCAGCAAGGGATTAATCTTTTCAAACATCTCATCCTCGACCTGAATGTTTGCCTTAGCAGAGGCTATAATGATTACTTATAGCTTGTGCTATGTCTAAACAGTCTTAGATGCACATTCAAATTTCCTTGGCACTGAGACAAATACATACGTCAGGTAATAAATGTGTATTTCCCATAGGTTAAGACTTAAAGGTTTTAGAACCTCATAATATTTTTGAACATGAGGCCTACATTTTCCTACCAGGCTAAAACTCAACACAGGCTTCATTATGGTTATGAATATTTCAGTGCGAGTCACCTGTAATAACACTTTGCTTAAGACAGGCAGTGGTGTCCTATAGCTTTCACTTCCAATTCTGTGCCTCCATATGAACATAGTGTTCATAGTATCCTGCCTAAATACATACCCAAGGCTGTTGACAGATTGTATAGGCCAAATAAATGAAAGATTCTCTCTCCAGTAACTAAGCCTCAGAATTCCAATGGAAAAAAGCCCTTAAAGCCCAGCACTGTCTGCTGAGCAATTTGTGGGCTAACCTAGTAGGTTGTCACAGAAATACTGAAAATCATGAACAATACTAATGCAAGGTATAATTGTCCAGCTACGTAATGTAGGGGTACTTTGTGATTTATTTGACAATTTGGTTTTCATATCCATTTTTGCTGATATGGTATGGACAATTTGGTATTTGTATCTTATATATTATTAAATATCAAAGTCAGCGTCATCCACCTCCCCTCCCCCAATATTTCCTATTTCTTTGTTGTTGTTGGTGGTGGTGGTAGTGGTGTGTGCCTTCAAGCTGTTTCTGACTTATAGCAAACCTAGGAAGAACCTATCACATGGTTTACATGTGTTCAGAGGGTGTTTGTCTTTGTCTTCCTCTGAGGCTGAGAGAGTGTGACTTGCCCACAGTCACCCATTGAGTTTCCATAGATGGGAGAAGGATTTGAACCCTGGTTTCCAGTTGTAGTCCAAAGCGAAAATCACCACACCATGCTGGCTGTCTATGTACAGTTGTGAATGATGGACATTGAAGAAACATGACAGGAAGAGGATCAATTCATCTAAAAATGAGGTGCTAGAGGAAAGCTCTATGGTACCAAGAAGAGCCAAAAAGACAAATAAATGAATTCAAGAGGAAATCAAGCCTGAATTCTTGCTAGAAGTCAAAATGACTAAACTGAGGCTATACTACATTGAACATATCATAAGATAACATGACTCATTGCAAAAGATGTCAGTGCTTGGTAAAGCAGAGTGGAGTAGGAAAAGAGAAAGACCACATTACAGATATATTGATTCAATAAAGAAAAGTATGGCCTTGTGTTTTGCATCATGAATATAAAATAATAAAGCAAGACGATCTCCTATCATGTTTCTTCTTCCTCATTTGCCTTTGGAGCACAGTTTGCAAATTCACAAAAAGTACAGTTTGTAAAAACTATAGTTTGCAAAGATTACAACTTATTGCAGGACCAGGCAACTTAGCAGGCCTGGGCTGCATGGACTGCCAAATATGCAGAATATTTATTTTTTTAAAAGTTATGCAGTGCAAAGGAAGGGCAGCACTTTGAATTCCTGCTCCTGGAGGCTTCTGAGTGAGGAAATTCACAAAAAGATTTTGTCCAGTAATTGGGTACTCCAGGGAGTCTGGGAGTCTGGTGCCTTGGGGCACATACAGCACCATGGCTGCAAAGCAAAGCAGCTTCATTTATATACCACTTCATACCATGCTATGGGGTGTCTAAGCAGTTTACAATTGTAAGCTCATTGCCCCCCAACAGTTGGGTACTCATTTTAGCAAAGTTAATCTCACCACATCAAGGGCTATGCTCAGTATCAAAGTATGCCATGGAGTTCCAGAGCTTGGCAGCACAGTTTCCAGAGTGGCCAAGCCAGAACCCATCAATGTGCAGTACTTTAATGATGATCTCTGTCCTGAATTGCTGGAGTGGTCTCTGATCATAGAGAACCCAACCACTGTGCATGGATGGATCAGGCTGGCTGGAGAGGCAGAAATGGTGAAGGAGATCAAGCTCTCCTAATAGCAGATGGCCAGCACCCAGAAAAAGAGTGAGTCCAAGGGCCCTACTTCTGTTGCACCTAGAAAAAATAAATTGGCAGCTGAAACTGAAAGACAGCACTGGATGAGACTGGGCTGTGCTTGGAGTGCAGAAGAAAGGGGCACATGATTGCCAATTGCCCAGATTGAGCAAGAGGCGGGGGAACCATCAACGCTGTGCAGGGGCAACCGAGTTCAGTAACCAAGGGTGAGAATCACTGTAGCGGCAGCGCCTGGGGGAAAGGCAGGCCAAGTAGCCAGCCAACCTGCAGTGGAGCCAGCCAAAGTGTGGACAGACAGTAATGATGACGCACTAAAAAAATGGTGACTGTGTGGAGGTGGCAGAACATTGGGAAAGAATCTGTTTAGTGGTTGGGCCAACCAATAGCTACCAGATGTTGTTGGAAATCGACTGGCTACACTTTTACAACCCCACCAATTGTCTCATTGACTGGAGACAATTGAAACTGGTGGACAATGACCCAGTATGCAGGGAGCATGTTCGAAAACCTAGTCCACGGGAGAGTGGCAAGGCAGCAGTGACTTTATTAAAACCCGGTGCCATGGGGGAGAGAATGGGGCAGGTCACTCCAGAGACCACCTGTCCCTACCCATTGGTATACCAGGACCTCAGGGAGGTGTTTGAGGAGAAGGAAAGTGATCAGCTGCCTCCACATAGGGAAACAGACTGTGCCACTGAAATAGAACTGGGGGCTGCTTTCTCTAAACCCAAACTGTACTCCATGACCCCTTTGAAGTTAAATACTTTAAAATAATTCATTGAAAAGAACTTAGCTAGGGATTTATAAGACCCTCCACATCCACCTTTGCTGCCCATGTGTTCTTTGGGGAAAAGAAGGATGGTTCTCTTTGGTTGGTTACTGACTAGAAAAACCTGAACGCCATTAGTATCACTAACAAATACCCTCTGCCACTGATGAAAGATATTCTGGGACATTTGGCCACCAGAAAGGTGTTAACGAAGTTGGACTTGAGAGATACTTATTTTCGAGTGTGCATCAGGGAAGGGGATGAATACAAAACTGCTTTTAATTGCCCACTGGTGGCTTATGAATATCTAGTCCTCCCTTTTGAGCTGTCAGGGGGGAGGCAGGATGCTTTGTGAGACTTGTGAATGAAGTCTTGCATGATTTACTGTTTGAAGGAGTGTTGCTTCATCTGGATGATGTGCTGATTTACTCTCAAGACCTATAATCACATATCAAGATGCTGCAGGAGGTATTGAAAAGGTTGCTGGACAACCAGCTATATGTGAAACTGTTCAAGTGCCATTTCCACACAGACAGATTAGATTTCTTGGGGTATTGAGTGACCACCCAAGGAATCCAAATGGACCTGGACAAAGTACAGACAGTGATAGATTGCCTCCTCCCCAAAACCCCCGAAAACAAGTGCAACACTTTCTAGGGTTTGCCAGTTTTTACCATCAGTTCATCCCCCCACTTTGCCCAGATTGCTTTGCCCATTACTGATTTGTTGAAAACAAAGGGGGGGGGGAAGAATGTCTAATACAAAAATGGGGAGGTGGTGGAGAAAACTAAGCCTTCGGCGAAGGTAGAATGAACTCCCAAATGCCAAGAGGCTTTCAAACAGTTGAAGCACCTGTTTAGCTCAGGGCCCATTCTGAATCACCCTGATCCAGAACTATCTTTCGTTGTTCAGGTGGATGCTTCAGATTTTGCCTTGGGGGCTGTGTTGTTGCAAAAGGACTCAGAGGGGGTGCTCAGGCCATGTGCTTATTTGTAAAGAAAGTTTCAGCCGACTGAGGTATCATGGCCCATCTGGGAAAAGGGGGCATTTCCTATAAAATGGGCTCTCCAGACCTGGGGACAATTCTTAGAAGGGCGCATCACCCGTTTAAGGTGTGGACAGACCATCGCAACTTGGAGGCACTTCAAGCCCCTCACAAATTTAGTCCTAAACAGCATAGATGGGCTAAGGACTTTTAGAAATATAGGCTTATGCATTATCTAGACTCCCTCAACATGTGGGCAAAGAAACACAGCCACTACAAACTTTGTTTACTCCAATGCAAATAGGATTAGCTGTCATGACATGTAGCCAGGCTAAGACAAAAGGAGAGGGAGATCACAGAGAGCTGGATCCATTACATTTAGAGATCCAGAAAGCTTCAAAGAGTGACAACTAGCTGCAAACACACCAGCAACAGTTAGAGAAAAAAGACAATGGTCTTTGGTACAAAGGACTGAGAGTATATGTGCCTAAAGACTTAAGACTAAAGCTGTTACAAGTATGTCATGATTCCAGAGCTGCGGGACATTGGGGTTTTGTGAAAACCTGGCACACCCTCTGCAAGTAAGCAATGAAAGAAAGAAAGAAAGAAATGTCATTTTACTGTACTAATTAATATATCTGTATACGGTCTTTCAAAGTAGTATACATAAAGAGAAATCAAAGTTAAAATAAAACAATGTGAAACAACTGACAACCCACAAAAGCAGCTAAAAATCATACAAAAGGAAACAGTAGTAAGAATAAAACATGCTGAAACAAAAGCATTTTAATGTATCTACAGAGGTCCACAACAAAGGAGCCGAATACACAGCCCAAAATAGGTTATCCCACAGCTCTGGGGCTGTGATTGAGGATGCCCTTCTCCTTATAGAAGCCAATTTAACCTCCAAGCATTGGAAGCCATTGTATAGATAAAAGCAGCAATGGATGATAAAGAAATTATGATCCAGAATACCCTGTGGTTGATTGGGTGTACATTAGGTGGAACCAGTCTACTAAAATGGGTAGAATGCTGGGGAAAAAACCAGAGAAACATCTGTAGAACTATGGCAGAACTAAAAAGCAAACAACCCTACAAGTTATTGGCAACTCATAGAATCATAGAGTTGGAAGAGACCACAAGGGCCATCCACTCCAACCCTCCTGCCATGCAGGAATTCCCAATCAAACCATCCCCGACAGATGGCCATCCAGACTCTGCATAAAGACCTCCAAGGAAGGAGACTCCACTACACTCCGAGGTAGTGTGTTCCACTGTCAAACAGCCCTTTCTGTCAGGAAGTTCCTCCTAATGTTGAGGTGGAATCTCTTTTCCTGGAGCTTACATCCATTGTTCCAGGTCCTAGTCTCTGGAGCAGCAGAAAACAAGCTTGTTCGCTCCTCAATATGACATCCCTTTAAATATTTAAACATAAATATCATATCACCTCTTAATCTTCTCTTCTGAAGGCTAAACATCCCCAGCTCCCTAAGTCGTTCCTCATAGAGCTTGGTTTCCAGACCCTTCACCATTTTAGTTGCCCTCCTTTGGACACGCTCCAGTTTCTCCACATCCTTTTTGAATTGTGGTGCCCAGAACTGGGCACAGTATTCCAGGTGAGGCCTGACCAAAGCAGAATAGAGTGGCACTATTACTTCTCTTGATCTAGACACTATACTTCTATTGATGCAGCCCAAAATTGCATTGGCCTTTTTAGCTGCTGCATTGCACTGTTGACTCATGTTCAACTTGTGGTCTACCTGGACTCCTAGATCCCTTTCACACGTAGTCTCATTCAGCCAGGTGTCCCCCATCGTATATCTGTGCTTTTCGTTTTTCTGCCCTAAGTGCAGTACCTTACATTTCTCTGTGTTGAATTTCATTTTGTTAGTTTTGGCCCAGCTTTCTAGTCCGTTCAAGTCGTTTTGAATTTTGATCCTGTTTTCTGGGGTATTAGCTATTCCTCCTAATTTGGTGTCATCTGCAAATTTGATAACTATGCCCCCAATACCATATTGAATAGCACTGGGCTCAGGACAGAGCCCTGTGGCACCCCACTGGTCACTTCTTTCCAGGTTGAAAAGGAGCCATTTTTGAGCACCCTTTGGGTTCAGCCAGTGAACCAATTACAAATCCATGTAATTTTGTTTGCAAGAATGTCATGGGGAACCTTGTCAAAGGCATTACTGAAATCAAGATATACTATATCCATAGCATTCCCTTCATCTACCAAGCTGTAATTTTATCAAAAAAAGAGATCAGATTTGTCTGGCATGCTTGTTTCTCTGAAACCCATGTTGACTTTTTGTGATTATGGAATTACCTTCCAGATGTTCACAGACTCTGTTTAATAATCTGCTCCAGAATCTTTCCTGGTATTGATGTCAGACTAACTGGACAATAATTGTTGGTATGTACTGTACCTGGGATAGCCTGGAAGACAAACAAGAATTCACTGCCAGGTGCTCATGACAGATGGCTTATCATGACTAATGGCAAATATTGATTATAGTTGGTCTGAATCCCTTAGAACATGTTTGGGATCAATTTGGGTAAATATCCAAAGCTACCGGTCCCATTATCCACTAGTGCAAGGATGGACAATTTTTGGCTTTCCAGATATTATTACACCCTTCTCCCAGGGCTGGGACTCAGAGCAGCTTACAACATTAAAAACAATACAATTTAAAAAATACAAAAATAGTACATTAGAACAGAATTAAATTACTACAATAATTAAATCAGATCACATGCCAAAATATCAAATACTTTAAGAAGAAAAAAATGTTTAAAATATATTAAAACAATATAGCTCCCCAGGCTATTCTTTAAATGCTTTCTGTTTTGAATGCCTGTCTGAAGAGGAAGGTTTTTGTCTATTGGCTGAAAGCCATCAAGGAATGGGCCATTCTGCTCTCCCTGGGCAGGGAGTTCCAGAATCTAGGGGCAGCCATGGAAAAGGCTCTCTCTTGTGTCCCCACCAACCATGGAGAGAAGGCCTCCCCTGAGGATCTCAGAGCCCAGGCTGGCTCATGTAGGGAGATACAGGGCCTTTGCAGACTGCCAGAAATAGTGCAAATTGAGTCCACTTTAACTGGCCTGACTCAGTGCTAGGGAATCATGGGAACTGTAGTTTATTGTGGCACCAGAGCTCTCTGACAGAGAAGGCTCAATGTCTCAGAAAAAAATACAATTCCCATGATTCCCTAGCACTGAGCCAGGGCAATTGAAGTGGACTCAATTTGTACTATTTCTGGCAGTCTGCAAAGGCCCACAGTCAGCCAAATAGCCTGGACCTGAGCCATATAGAGCTTTATAGGTCATTGCCAGCACTTTGAATCATGCCTGGGGAAAAATGGCAGCCAGTGGAGCTGTTTCAACAGGGGCGCTGTGTGATCTCTGTAATCTGCCTGTGTTAGCAACCTGGCTGCAGCTCTTTGGACCAGCTGAAGTTTCTGAACACTCTTCAAGGGCGGGGCTGCCTTTGTAGAGCACATTACAGTAGTTCAAACAGGATGTAACCAAGGCATGTATCACCATGGTCAGATCCAGTGTCTCAAGGAATGGGTGCAATTGGCACACAGGTTTTGAATGTGCAAAAGCACTCCTGGTCACTGCAGAGACCTGGGCCTCCAGGTTCAAAGCTGTCCAGGAGTATCCCCCAAACTGCGAACCTGTCTTCAGGGGAGTGTGGCCCCATCTAACACAGGCTGGATCCCTATTCCCTGATCTGCCTTCCAACTGACCAGGAGCAACTTTGTTTTATCTGGATTAAGTTTCAACTTGTTTGCCCTCATCTAGTCCATTACTGATGAAAGACACTGGTTTAGGACCAGGACAGCCTCCTTGGATTGAGGTGGAAAGGAGTAGTAGAGTTGAGTGTCATCTGCATATTGATGACACTGCACCCTAAAACTCTGGATGACCTCTCCCAGCAGCTTCATGTAAATTGTAAATAGCATAGGGGACAACACAGAACCTTGAGTGACCTCACAGGCCAATGGCCAGGGGGTCAAGCAGGAGTCCCCCAGCACCACCACCTGGGTTCACCCTTCCAGGAAGGAATGTAGCCACTGTAAAACAATACCTCCAAGTCCCATCCCAGGAGGGTGGCCCAGAAGGATACCATGGTCAATGGTATTGAACGCCACTGTGCGGCCCAGCAGAACCAACAGGGGCACACTCCCCTCTCCAGTTCCCTGCATATGTCATCCCCTAAGGCAACCAAGGCTGTCTCTGTTCCATAGCCAGGCCTGAAACCAGATTGAAATGGATCTAGATAATCCGTTTCATCCAGAAACCCCTGGAGTTGGGAAGCCACATGTTCCAAAACCTTGCCCAAAAATGGTAGGTTGGATACTGGCCGATAATTATTCATTATTGTGGGATTCAGGGATGGCTTTTTTAACAAAGGCCCCACAACTGTCTCGTTTAGGCAAGATGGAACTCTGCCTTGTTGGAGAGAGGCATTGACTACTTCCTTTACCCACTCAGCAAATCCCCTTCTGGCCTGTTTAATAAGCCAAGAAGGACAAGGGTCCAAGACACATGTGGTGGCTTTTACCTCTCCAAGGATCCTGTCCACATGATCAGGCTTCAGAAGTTGAAAAGTATATATTAACACTGGACAGACAGCTGCCAAAGTTAACATACACTGGCACTGTATCAACTGTAGCATCCAAGTTGGAGCAGATCTGAGCAACTTTGGGCCTTAACAGACTGCCAGAAATAGTGCAGCTTGAGGCCACTTTAACTGTCCTGGCTCAGTGCTAGGGAATCATGGGAACTGTATTTTTTTTCTGGAACATTGAGCTTTTTCTATCAGAGAGCTTTGGTGCCACAATAAACTACAGTTCCCATGATTCCTTAGCATTGGGCCAGGACAGTTAATATGGCCTCAGATTGCACTATTTCTGGTAGTCTGTAAAGACCCTTTATTTGCAAAATGCTGTGCAAATTCTTCACAGCTAATAATCAGAAATGATGGTAGTTGCAGTCCAACAACAACACCTGGAAGCTCACCTGTTGCCCAACCCAAATGTGTGCACCTTTCTAAATTACATGGAATGCCCATCACACACAGGGAGAAAAACTGTTACATTCATGCCTTACTGGCAGGTTTTCCATATGCAACTGATGTAAACTGAATACTAGACTACACAAGTAACAGTCCCACCCAGCAGTGTGTTATGTTCATCCAGATTCACCTTGAATTCCACCTAATGTGAAAGCTGGTAGTAACTATAGAATTATGCTAAATCCTGCAGGGGAATGTCACTAACCTCATCAAAATTCAATCTGCTTCCTTTGAAATGCAGACAGATGTACTTGACTGGACAGCAGGTCCTTCAAATTTCCACAACTCTTCTTCAAGTTAGAGTGAAATCCAAACATTTAATAAACAAAAGAGCCTGTTAGCGTTGATTATGTGTGCTGCATCAGGGAATAAAGTGAATTACTAATGCTTGGGTGAGAGGATAATTATACAAAGCCTTAAACTTTATTAGCTGTTAAGCTAGTTGAGTCCCTTCCATAATTACAATTCTTCTTTAAATAAAGCTGTATTTGGCAACCTAGTTGCACATTTTATAGTTTTTCCAATGAATTTTAAAGCTTCACCTTTTCAGTGTGAGGAATGTAGCCATCACACCAGGGAATCCATGGCTGCCAGCCTTCCCATATGTTCTGTCATTCCTACACTTGTAGGCCCAGTTGTTGTATTGCTTTTGCAACAAATGTAAATACAGTTCTGACTGGGAATTCTCTAGGCTGAATGAACTTCAAAAGATGCAGTCCCAGTGAACAGCCTTTTTGTCTGCCTGCTGCTGTTCAACTTTTTAACATGTCTTATTTCTCAGTTTAAATTATGCAATGGTTGCCACTTAAAATTTAAGAGATGCACTCTTGATGGAATCAACATATGGTCTTGTAGGTCACAAAGGACTAAACTATGCAGTTTACATGTTACGGTTGCCAGGCACTGCCTGCTTTAAAGTGCTCCATGAATGACTCTGCAAGGTGAGTAACTTCACCATGTGGGAAGGAATTCCATGTGAAACAACAGTAGCCTTTCAAAATGTTGAAAAGTTAATTTTGTGTGTTTGTGTAAGTAAATCCATTTAGTCCCTGTTAGTATAGACCAGCAGAAGTTAGCCCCAACTAGCATAGACCAACTGAATCAATTAAAATGTAGTAACCCAGCACTTATTGGGGGATTCACATTACAGTATCACCTTCCCATCTGTGGAGGTTTAGTTCTGGGGGCCACCACAGATGGAAACATGGATGGTTGTGACAGATTTTATTTAATGATGGAGATATGTACATAGCTGTGCCAGTGTGTCCTGTATGCACACACTGCTATTGAATAAAATGGGGTGTGGCAATCCACAAGCATTTGAATCCATGGATACCTAACCCACCTATACAGTGGGCACATTGTATTAGACACACTGATCATTTTTTAAAATTTTAAAATTTTTTATTAATTAAAACAAGATACACTTCCAGTCCATACATAGATACCTAGATAATGCATACTGAAGTATATTTTAACTAAACAATCTGATTATATCTATCCTACATAACATCCAAATACCTCTGGGCATGAGTAGGAGATGTCTTAAATCAGTTTCACATAACATACAATAATTATACTATTCTAAATTATATCTATATTTTATACATAATTTCTATTGTGAACATAAATTTTAACCAACTTGTATATCGATGCCTAGCTCTTACTCTTACAATATCTAATTTAACCTTAATAGGAGATAATTTGATCCACCTAACTAAGCATATATATATTATATTTATAAGTACATATCAATGATCATCTGTTTAGTCCAACCTAACAGCCCTTCTTATATCATATTATGACGAACCACTCCTGCCACCTTGACTAATTCTCTCTTTTAGAATTTTATGTGACTTGCTTCATAGCCCTCATCAGATACCAGTCCCAGAACTATTAATAACACACTGGTAGCGTTTGTTCAAAATTCTCACACAGAGGCCAAAATAGGTTTTTATAAAATATAAGATGGTTTTATTGTGTTTCAAACATACAGGCAATGTTTCTTGGTTTTCAAACTTGGTAATAATATAACTTGGTTACCGTTTCAAGTGTAGTGTAGCTATTTCAAATATAATCCTTCAGCTGTTTCTATGATTACAACCTAACCACACAGACCCTCTCTGCACTAGAGCTCTGTTGAACCACAAAGAGTTCTTTTCCTTTTTCTTTTGACTTTTATCTTTGTTCCACTCAGGAACAATCCACAGCCTCTGGCTTAAGGTACTACCTCACTATACCTCTGTCTAAGTCAGATCCAACTGAGACTCTCGAAGGTTCCGAGCCTTCTGTTCCACAGTTCCCAACTGCCTAACTCCCTAACTGAAAACTGACTATGGGGGGTTGCAGACTGCCAGAAATAGTGCAAATTGAGTACACTTTTAGGGTTAGGGTTAATGCTAGGGAATCATGGGAATTGCTTTTTTTTTCTGAGACATTGAGCCTTCTCTGTCAGAGAGCTCTGGTGCCACAATAAAATACAGTTCCCATGATTCCCTAGCACTAACCCTAACCCTAAAAGTGGACTCAATTTGCACTATTTCTGGCAGTCTGCAACCCCCCATATATCCCTCACCACCTGAGCTATTTATCTCCTCCCAGCTGCTCTCTCATTGGCTGGTTCTAGCTGTCTCAGGATTGGTCAGCTGTCTTCTGGCCTTCACAGCTCCCTGCTGCCTTTCTGTTCATCACACATATCTTTTCCACTATTCTATTTAATCACAGTTTTTGTTTTGTTTTTTTGCTATGTTTTTAATTTGCTCCCATTTCTTTTCATATTGTTGTAATGATTTCCCTGCATCATAAATGGATAATTTATCCATGGTTGCTAATTCATTTAATTTGACTTCCCATTCCTGTATGGTGGGTGTCTTCTCTGATTTCCAATATCTTGCGTATACTATCGGGCTGCTGTTATCATATATAGTATTAAGCTTTTTTCATCTTGGCTTAGCTTATCATTTATTACATCTAACATATTTAATAAGAATAGTTCTGTTTTTAAAGGGATGCTTTTCTGTAATATTTACCATAGCTCTATGGATTATTTTTCAATATTCTTTAATCTTTTTGTAGTGCCACCATATATGATACATGGTACCCATCTTGGCCTTACATTTCCAGCAGGAGTTGCTATCTTTTTTCTGTATTTTTGCTAGTCTAGTGGGTGTCATGTATCATATATAAAAAAAATTATAGAAATTCTCTTTTAACGCATTGCATTTAGTAAATTTTGTACTATTTTTCCATGTAACTTTTTGTACTATTTTTCCATGAACTTTTTTCCAGTTCTGTAAAGGTATAGGGTTACCAATATTCTGCATCCACTTGAGCATATTGTCTTTCACTGTTTCTTCAGTTAGGTCTATATCTAGCAGCGTCTTATACATTTTTCCTATTCAATGTTGTTCGCTTCCCTATACTATTTTATAAAAATTTTTTAATTCCATTTCTTCTCTGTGTTTTTTAAAGTCCTCTTTCAATTGTAGGTACTTTAACCAGTTAATATCTATTCCCTCTTTGCGTAAATCTTCTCTCGACTTTATATTTAAACCTTCTTTTGTTTTTTTTCCAACAGCTTTTCATATGTGATCCAGTTTCCTTGTAATGGACCTTCATTCTTATGATATGCCTCTTGTGGGGATACTCACATTGGTATCCTTGAATAGAAATATCTTTTGTATTTCTTCCAGATAATATATAATGCTCTCCTTATACTATATATATCGAACTCTTTACCAACCTTACATTTTCCGTAGCATAGTATATTATGCCATCCTGTTTTCATCCCATAGCCTTTTAGTTTTAAATTTTGAAGAGGTATCCAATCCTTTATCCAAAGTAGCACACAGGCATTGTAATATATCTCCAAGTTTGGCAGACCCATTCCACCTTTCTCTTTCCTATCCTGCATCACTGAAGCTTTAATCCTAGGTTTCCTCCTCTGCCATGTAAATTTGGTAATGTCTTGTTTCCAGTTCTTGAAGGGGTACTTTGTTGTGAATATAGGGATCATTTGGAAGAGGAAAAGCATTCTTGGTAACACGTTCATCTGGACCGAGTTTACCCTGCCTAACAAAGATAAATGTTGTTTATCCCATGTCATTAAGTCTCTCTTGATATTATTCTACAATGTTATGTAATTATTCTTATATAAATCAGTATTTTTTTCTGAGATTAATATTCCAAGGTATTTTACTTTGTCAATAATCTAATATTCTGTTTTCTTTTTTAATTCTTCTTCTTCCTTTTTAGAAAGATTTTTAGTTAGTATTCCACTCTTGGACTTGTTTATCTTATAGCCTGCTAATAAACTGAATTGGTCAAGGATTTCTTCCAGTCGCGTTATATTCTCTGTTGGATTTTCCAAAAATATTACAATGTCATTAACAAAGGCTCATGATCTATAACTGTATTTATACATTTTTAGAATCTGTATTACTTTATCATTTCTTACTCTCTTCTTCAGAATTTCCATAGTCATAATAAAAAGTAACGGAGAAAGTGGGCAACCTTGCCGAGTTCCTTTATTTATAATACAGCTTATTGCCTTTTCACCATTTACTATTACTTGGGTTGTTTGAGTAGAGTATATATTCCTAATCCAATTAATATACTTCCCTTTTATTCCACTCTTTTCCAAAACTATGTCTAAAAAGTCCCAGCAAACATTTTCAAATGCTTTCTTGAGATCCAAGAAAACCATACCCAATTTACCTGATTTCTGATGTTCATAATGTTCTATAATATTTAATACTATTCCTATATTATCTTTTACATTTCACCTCGATAAAAATTCTGCTTGATCTTCGTGGATCCACTTTGCTAGAACTTTTTTCAATCTTCTTGCCAATATGGATGCATATATTTTATAATCTATATTTAAAAGCATAATAGGGTGATAATTGCTTATATTTTCAGGGTCTTCATTTTCTTTCCGTATAAGGGTAGTTAACGATAGTCCCCAGGACTCTGGATATTACCATAGTCTATATCGTGAATAGCCAATTCATCTTTAAACCATTGGGTCCAGGAGCTTTGTGATCTTTTAAGTTCACTATTGCCTGATCTATTTCTGCTAGTGATATTGGTGAGTTTAAGTCTTTTATAGTTGAGTCATCTAGTTTGGTGAGTTGCACTTTCCTTATATATTCTCTCATCTGAACTCTTCTCCCTTGTGTTCTTTGCGCTGAGAAGAGTTTGCTATAAAATTCTTGAACTACTTGTTTTATTTTGCTTTGTAGTGTTAATTCTTTTCCTTTATTCTTAAGTTTAAGAATCACATTTTCCCCCTTTCTTTCTTCAACCTTTGCACTAACCAGCTCCCTACTTTATTTGTGTTTTCAAAATGATAATGTTTTACATATTTAATTTTATTAGTTATTTCTTGCATTAAAATTTGATTAATTTGATTTTTGATTATCTGTATTTCTTGATGTATCTTTAGGTCTTTGGGTTTTCTTTTATGTTCTTGTTCTTTTTGTTCTAATTTTTCTTAGCAATTCTTTTCCTTTTTCCTCCTTTAGCCTTGTTTTCCTACGTTCTTGTTGGATTAATAAACCCCTGAAACTGCCTTATTAGCATTCCATACTACCTGTTTGGTGTTTCTTTGTTGATATTTTCCTGGAAATATAATTTTAGCTATTGTCTTATCTTATTTACAATTTTTTATCTGCTAATAAGGATTCTTTTAAACACCAGGAGCATTCTTTTATTCCTTGGCATTATTGATAGTGTCACCGGACTGTGATCTGAAAGTGTTCTAGGAAGAATCTCTATTTTTGATGACTCCTTATGCATTGTTTTTGAAGCAAAAAAAAGTCTATCCTCGACCATGATTTAAACCTATCTGAGAAAAAAGGTATAATCTATAGATCCTACATGTTTAGTCTTCCATACATCAATCAAGTTATGTTCTTCTATTAATTCAAAGGTGGTGGCTGGTAATTTACCTTGATATTTTCTCTTAGAACTATGCGATGATCTATCTACATCTGGATCCACCACTCCATTCCAATCCCCTGCTATTATTATTCTTTCATAATCATTCTTATTTTCACTTTCAGATCCTTAAAAAATTTGGATTTATTTTCCTGTGGGGCATAAATATTTTATAATAGTACTTTTCTAATTTGTAATTCATGCAATCATAGAATCATACAGTTGGAAGAGACCACAAGGGCCATCCAGTCCAACCCCCTGCCATGCAGGAACTCCCAATCAAAGCATCCCCGACAGATGGCCATCCAGCCTCTGCTTAAAGACCTCCAAGGAAGGAGACTCCACTACTCTCCGAGGGAGTGTGTTCCACTGTCGAACCACCCTTACTGTCAGGAAGTTCCTCCTAATGTTGAGGTGGAATCTCTTTTCTTGCAGCTTGCATCCATTGTTTCGGGTCCTAGTCTCTGGAGCAGCAGAAAACAAGCTTGTTCCCTCCTTGATATGACATCCCTTCAAATATTTAAACACGGCTATCATATCACCTCTCAGCCTTCCCTTCTCCAGGCTAAACATCCCCAGCTCCCTAAGTCGTTCCTCATAGGGCTTGCTTTCCAGACCCTTCACCATTTTAGTTGCCCTCCTTTGGACACGCTCCAGTTTCTCCACATCCTTTTTGAATTGTGGTGCCCAGAACTGGACACAGTATTCCAGGTGAGGCCGGACCAAAGCAGAATAGAGTGGCACTATTACTTCTCTTGATCTAGACACTATACTTCTACGGATGCAGCCTAAAATTGCATTGGCCTTTTTAGCTGCTGCATCGCACTGTTGACTCATGTTCAACTTGTGGTCCACCTGGATTCCTAGATCCCTTTCACAGGTAGTCTCATTCAGCCAGGTGTCCCCCATCGTATATCTGTACTTTTCGTTTTTCCGCCCTAAGTGCAGTACCTTACATTTCTCTGTGTTGAATTTCATTTTGTTAGCTTTGGCCCAACTTTCTAGTCTGTTCAAGTCATTTTGAATTTTGATCCTGTCCTCTGGGGTATTAGCTACTCCTCCTAATTTGGTGTCATCTGCAAATTTGATAACTATGCCCCCAATACCGTCATCCAAGTCATTAATAAAGATATTGAATAGCACTGGGCCCAGGACAGAGCCCTGTGGCACCCCACTGGTCACTTCTTTCCAGGTTGAAAAGGAGCCATTGTTGAGCACCCTTTGCGTTCGACCAGTTAACCAATTACAAATCCATGTAACAGTTACTTTGTCTAGCCCACATTTTACCAACTTGCTTGCAAGAATGTCATGGGGAACCTTGTCAAAGGCCTTACTGAAATCAAGATATACTATATCCACAGCATTCCCTTCATCTACCAAGCTGGTAATTTTATCAAAAAAAGAGATCAGATTTGTCTGGCATGACCTGTTTCTCTGAAACCCATGTTGACTTTTTGTGATTATGAAATTATCTTCCAGATGTTCACAGACTCTCTGTTTAATGATCTGCTCCAGAATCTTTCCGGGTATTGATGTCAGACTAACTGGACGATAATTGTTGGGATCCTCTTTTTTCCCTTTTTGAATATGGGGACAACATTTGCCCTCCTCCAGTCTGCTGGGACCTCTCCTGTTTTCCAGGAATTCTCAAAGATTATTGCCAATGGTTCTGATATTACATTTGTCAGTTCTTTTAATACCCTTGGATGTAATTCATCTGGTCCTGGAGACTTATATTCATCTAGATTAACCAGATGTTTCTGTACTATCTCTTTACTTATTCTGTGCTGAAATTCTCCTATTCTGTCCTCTGCTCCATTATCCTCAAGTTGAGCACCCTTTGCCTTTTCTGAGAAGACTGAAGCAAAGAAGGTGTTGAGTAATTCTGCCTTTTCTCTGTCCCCTGTTAACTTTTTGCCATCTTCTCCACACAGTGGCCCTACCATTTCCTTCTTTTTCCTTTTGCTACTGACATACCCCCAAAAGCCCTTTTTATTGTTCTTAACCTCTCCAGCAAGCCTGATTTCATTCTGCGCTTTAGCTTTTCTGACTTTACCCCTACACGTGCTAGCTATTTGTTTGAATTCCTCTTTGGTGATTTCCCCATTTTTCCATTTCTTATACATGTTCCGTTTAAAACATAGTTCAGTTGCAAGTTCCTTAGTCATCCATCCTGGTTTCTTGAGACACCTCCCATTCTTCCTCCTCGTTGGCACGGTTTGAAATTGTGCCTTCAGTATCTCCCTTTTGAGAAACTCCCATCCGTCTTGAACTCCCTTCTCTTTTAGTATTCCTGTCCATGGGATCACCCTCAGTATTTCTCTAAGTTTAGTAAAATCAGCTTTCCTAAAGTCTAGAATGCGTGTCTGACTATGCCTGGCTTCTCCTTTCCACTGTATAATAAACTCCAGGAGGACATGATCACTCCCGCCTAAGGATCCAACCACTTGCACCCCATTAACTAGGTCTTCCCTGTTAGTTAGGATCAGATCCAAAATAGCTGACTCCCTCGTTGCCTCTTCCACCTTTTGAACAATGAAATTGTCTTCGAGGCAAGTGAGGAATTTGCTAGACCTTGAGGATTTTGCCGAGTTTGACTTCCAGCAAATATCCGGATAGTTGAAGTCACCCATCACTACTATATTTCTCCTTTCTGAGTGTGTGGTCATCTGTTCTAGAAAGGCTTCATCCAATTCTTCTGCTTGAGTTGGGGGTCTGTAGTAGACTCCCACACTAATATCCCTGTTGTTTCCTTCCCCTTTAATTTTTATCCAGATGCTCTCCACTTGGCTTCCAGGATTGATGTCCTGGATTTCTTCACTGGTGTAAATATCCCTGACATATAATGCTATTCCTCCTCCTTTCCTGTTTGTCCTGTTTCTCTTGAAAAGGTTATACCCCTTTATTTCTACATTCCAGTCATGAGACTCATCCCACCAGGTTTCAGTGATGCCTATTATATCATATTTGCTTTGTTGTGCTAGGAGTTCAAGTTCATCTTGCTTATTTCCCATGCTCTGTGCATTAGTGTAGAGACATCTAAGACCATGTGTCCCCTTTACTTGCTGCCTTTGCACATTTTTTTGCCTCCCACTGTTGGGTCCCTGTACTGTTTGCCTTGTTTCCTCTATGACACTTTGACTATTTTCTCCAGTCCTTTTGTCTTCCAGGACGTTGTCTCCCTTCCCCACACAGTTCAGTTTAAAGCCCTCCTGATCAAATTCTTCAGACCGTTGGCAAAAACATTTCTTCCAACTGGTGTGAGATGCAGCCCATCCCTTGCCAGGAGTCCGCCCTCATGGAACCGCAGCCCATGATCCAAGAATCCAAATCGTTCTCGACGACACCATCTGCGGAGCCAATTGTTGACATCTGCTATCTTCCTCTCTCTTCCTGGACCATGCCCTTGAACTGGCAGAAGAGACGAGATGACAATCTGTGCCTCCATTTCTTTCAGCTTCTTTCCTAGAGCCTCGTAATCCCTTTTGATGTTCTGAAGGCTGTGTCTTGCTGTGTCGTTTGTTCCCACGTGGACCAAAAGGAAGGGGTATTGGTCGGTAGGCCTGACCAGTCTTGTCAGCCTCTCTGTCACATCTCTGATCTTTGCCCCAGGAAGACAACACACCTCTCGAGACATCTTGTCAGGCCCACAAATCACTGCTTCTGTCCCCCTCAGCAAGGAGTCCCCCACCACGACCACACGCCTCCTCTGAGGCTTAGCAGCGACTGTTCCCTGTGGTGGAACTGCCAGGGTCCCCTGCTCTGTCTCTGAAATCTGTCCATGCTGCTCTTCTGCGTCCTCCTTGCTAAGAGTAAGAGCTTGAAATCGATTCTGTAGCCGCAAGCTCCCAGTACGATCCCTGGTCTCCTTACTTCTGCGTGTGACCTTCCTCCAGCTTTCTACCTCCTGTGTGTGTGATGTGACCTTCTCTTCCCCAGCGACTTCCTCTGTGTGTTCCCCCATCCAAGACCGTTTGTTCTGTTCTGTCTAGGAAAGCCTCTTGTTCCCTAATATGTTGAAGTGTAGCTACCTGTGCCTCCAGCTGCTGTACTTTGTCCTCCAACAGGGCTACCAACTTGCACTTTGAGCATGTGTAGTTCCCCACATCTGTAGGTAAGAATACAAACATCCCACAGGTATTGCAGGTGACGGCAGCAGTTCCTTCAGTGTCCATACTAAATCTTAATTAGTACCTGAAAGTGGACTACGACTTTCCTCCTCAAAGAAAATCCCTTGCTAATAGTATTTAAGTCTGCTGGTTATAAAATTCTGGCTGTCTGGAAACTGCTTTCTCCTCTTTCCTAGCAGGAACTGGCCTTCTTCTCTGTCTCCTTTCCTGGCAGAACTGCCTAGAAAGTCTCTTTCTCTTTCTCCTTTCTGTTAGAAACTGGCCTGGAGAGCCTCCTCCTTCCCCTGTCCTGGCCGAAACTGACCTGAAACTGGCCTCTGGCAGCAGTTGTATAGAGCTAACTGCCTATCCCACCCCCTATTGACTTGCAAATGCCACTCAACAAAGCCCCACCCACTGAGTCACAGTCACACTCCCCCCAAGTATTTTTAAAAAGAATTTAAAAACTTACCCACTCAAGATGGCTGTCTGGAAACTGCTTTCTCCTCTTTCCTAGCAGGAACTGGCCTTCTTCTCTGTCTCCTTTCCTGGCAGAACTGCCTAGAAAGTCTCTTTCTCTTTCTCCTTTCTGTTAGAAACTGGCCTGGAGAGCCTCCTCCTCCTCCTTCCCCTGTCCTGGCCGAAACTGGGTTTCTTGTATGCATGTTATATCTTTTATTTTTTTTTGGACAGGAAGTGCAATATTTTTCTACATTTAAATTTTGAATTAAGACCATTTACATTCCATGACATTAACTTAAGTGTCATCATTTATTTATTAATAAACTTTTATTATACTTAGTGGGTTTTGTTGGATGTCTTCCCTTTCCTTGTCTTTGAAACTGTTTGAGTATGTCTCTTTTTCTCTTTTGCCTTGCCTTTATGTCTCCTCTCCTCACTTATGGTGTCTTTTTCTAGTCCTTAACTTTTTTGTTCTTCTTCCTGTTCCTCTTCTTCTAATCTCCTGTCCTGAAGAGGGGTTACTTCTTCCTCTTCATCTTCTTTTTCTTCCTCTGAGTCCTCGGCTCCTGTTAATTGATGCTCCTACTCATCCGATTTTTTCCTGTCATATATTTTCTTTTGCTCTTGTTCTCATTTTGGTCCTTCCTAATTTATCCACCTCAAGATCCAGTTGCTCTGTCAGCCACTCAGTGAATTGTGCCAGGGCCAGTATGATTTGTGCACTTAGGTCCTCCTTATATTTTTCTTGTAGTCCTCTCAATTTTAATGCCTTTCCTTTTAGTCTAAGTTCTATTGATGCCTTGTATGATTCTTCTTGTTGCTGTGACTTTTCTATTATATTTGTCTTTTCTTCTAAACTAACTATACTTTCTTCAATTTCTGTAACTTTCATTTGCAGTTCCTTTATCTCTGCTGTCATTTGTTTCAAACTATCCTTAAATTCCTGAAGCTCTTTATGTATTTCGGCTTTGATTTCTTCTTTCCTTTCTTTTATTTCTGCTCTCATTTCTGCCTTTATGTCTGCTCTTAAATTTCTGATTTCTTCTAAAACAGTTTTGTTTGGATCAACATCTGTCACTTTATCCATTAATGATGTTTCTTGCAAGTGCTTTTGCTCTTGTATGTTTGATTGGGTCTTTATTTCTGACTCCATCCTTAACAATGGATACCTCCCTTGAGACTGATGACTTTCCTATAATAATTTAAGGGCTTACATTGCTTGTTTTTAACTCCACAGAAGAAGTTAACCCTTCTTACTTAAAGTGCACCACCTTTATGACCATTTACTTAGTCACTTAAAGACTACTTCTACACAGCCTAATATTACGTATAATACAGATAATACTCCTTTACTTTGTTACTACTTCTCTTTCTATAGTTAAGTTATTAAATATTCGTATTCATACTGGGTCTAACCCCTTCTATAAGTATCACAAATATCACAAATGCACACCAAATCATCCAGGAATATTATTTTTTCCCTTTTTCCAATATAGAATCTTAAAACCAGACTTATTATCTTTATAACATAGGGCCTAAGCAGATGGTGCAAAGCACCGTTTTCGAGGCCAGGAAGGGGAGGGGAAGCCTCACGCTGGGTACCCCAAACCCTTACTGAAAACATCATTGGAGCGTCCAGCCCTCCGCACGGCTGGCGCTCCGATGATGCACTTCCGCTGCAGCGTCCGCATGCGCTGCAGTGGACGAGGCACCAAAGGTGCTCTGGAGGCCTTTTGTGGTGCACCTTCGGCGTCTTGTGGAAGGAGTGCTATTTTAGCACTCCTTCCTGGGACTGGGACGCGGCGCATTGGGGCCGAGGAGTGCAGATACCTCGGCCCCGATCCGAAGCTTCCCGGGGCAGCCCCATGCCACCCATCTGCTTCCCCCCTTAGTCTATCTTATAATCAATTCTTTTATTTTGTCCTTCAACTTTAGTCATCTTGTTTAACTCTGTTTAATTAGTTGACACTGGTTTTCCCTCATATCTTAATTCTTAGATATTATTATTATCTTCTTGTCATTTCAGCCAGTCTATAACAATAGAAAAAGAAGAAAAGAAATATTTTCCCTTACATATATTTCTTTGTTCTTTTGTCCATGAATTTTCCTCTGTTATATCCCTTCACCAGGCCTGTCTGTCCCTTGTCTTTCTTTCTTTCCTCTCGTGATTCAATCTGTTTCTTTCTCTGTTGATGTTTCTAGTGCTATTCCTTTCCTCTTTTCCTCTCCTCCACAGTATTCCAATGTTTTTCTACTGTTTAACAGCAGTCCTATTAGTTCAGCTGATCCTGTTCTCTCTTAGCTTCTCGACTCAGCAGCTGTTTTTCTTTTCTTTAAGTCAGCCTTTGTTTCCACTCCCACTGCCCTTCAGACTAAGCCAAATGGCAGGGATCTCCAATCTCTTCCATGTTTCCCTTTGCCTGTTTCTGTAATTGGTGTTATTTCTCCTGATTGACTGTCTCTCTGCTGACTCAGATCCTCTCCTCCACTCCTCCTTCTCTTCCCTGCTGATATTTCGCTGCTGCCTCTTTTTCCCTTCTCCTCTCAGCCTTTCCTCCTTTTTTATGTCTTTCATTATTTCTCCCCCACCTGGGTTTCACAGCTATTTCTCCTCCACTTCTCTTTCATGCCCTGTTGCTGCCCCAGCAAAGCTTCCTTAATCTCTTTCATATGGAGTGGGGTATATTGTTGTTTATTGCTTTATTTACTGTTTCCCTTTTCTTCTAAATTCTGCCCAAAAGATATTTTTAAATTGCTTAGACTGCTTACATTAAAAAGGTGACAAGTGCAGCTCTTGCCTTAGGCTCCAAGGCCAGTAGAAGGTTTAGAGCTCTGTTGCCTCCCTGTTCTGACCTCTCTTCCACCTTCTTTGAAGTGGAACACTTTGGTGCTCCTCTTTTTTTTTCTTGGTCTCCTCTGACCCCCATCTCAACCCCAGGTGGGGGGGCATATGTTTCCTTGGATGTTCTTATTATTTATTTATTTATTTTTCGGGCTGGGGGCCTTTCTACCAATGCTGGGTTTTGCGAAGCTCCCGCAAAGCCCAGCTAGTTGCAGCGCCATTCATCACCAGAAGTCCAACGCACTGATCATTGAATCACATTGATACAGTGATTCTACTTTAGCTGGAGCTAATAATTATCTTAGTTGTTACACTACAATTCTCAGGATCCCATAGTATAGCTCTGCTGAATGGGGAAGAGTTGCCAGAGTTTGTCCAAAAAGTAACTTTCTGAAGCTCTTCAGTCTTCATACAGCAACTGCAACACTTGACAAAGATAGATTTCTGAAAATCTGGTTTGTGTGACAATTAATAGAAACTGGTAATGTTTCTCAAAAAAACATATAGAGGATATATCCAACCTAGGGAAATTAGTAGGACTAATCTTGTGCAGGCCTAACTTGATGCCAACATTGTGGCTATGTTCTTGGCTGGAGAAAATTTGGATCAGATTTGACCTGGCTCTTCTATGACCCTACCTTTTTATATGGTGGCAGATCTTAGCCAGAAGAGTAGTTCGTATCATTTTCAGCAGTTTGCTGGGATCAGCTAGCAGAAGCGGGATCTACTGGCAGAAAGGAATTTCCAAGAGTAGAAGGGGTCTGTGCCTAATCCTAACCTTATAGTAGCATATAGGACTGCACTATAAATCCCTGTTTACTAGATTAATCTCAGTTTAGTCAGCCACAGAATCATGATGATGGAACATAAACACCAACCTAATTCTTTAACAGAGACACTGTATCTTTTTATTTATGATGTACAATGACAGGGTCCCCCCCTGTTTATTTTTACATAACTCCTGGGTAACAGATTCTCAGTAGTTTCTCAGCTGTATCTGTTAAGGAGGATTTTTAAAACTTTGCATAAAATCCTAAAAAATGAACTCTTAATGGAAAGCTGAGTAATGCATGACTGTCATGACTTTTTATTGAAATGCAAATACAACAAAATGAAATAGAAAGAAAAATGCTCTCTTTTGGCCAGATTTACCTAATATTTTAGTAGTTCTGCTGGGATGATAAATAAACACATACACTCAGCAAACGCACATAAAAAAGAACCACTTATTCTATATGTAAAGTCTATATCCACCTCCTTTAAGATGACTGGGGGCCAAATTGATAGTGACAGCTTCAGGATAAGCAGCAAATAAGCAATGACATAACATCAATAAATATTGCATACAAGAATGTTTTTTGTTATTGTTTAAACAGAATAATATATCACCATTTTCTACTCACTCCTGGTTACCCATGATAGTGCAGACAAAAACATTGCTTATTTTAATGACCCATGAGGACTAATGACACTACACACATAAAATATTTGCATTTTAGCCAGTTGCTAAAGGGATTTTCTTAGATATGACCACATCAGTCCCATAAATAATCACCTGGAAGTAAATCTCACTGAACTGAAGGGAACCTATTAGTGAGTAGACATGCATAAGACTGCACTATTGTCCAGCTTGTGGGCCATAATGTTTTTTGTAATCAATAAATGTACAAATTTTCATATCAGTTAAACAGTACCTGAAATGATAATTTATTTTCCTTATTTACCACACATTGATTGAGTTCTTTAAAGATACTAGTCATATGTAGTGGCCATGCTGGCTAGGGGATTCTGGGAGTTAAAGTCCAAAAAGAAACTTTTTCAGGTTCTGTTCTTGGTTTACTTTTGTTTCCTTTTCAAGTGGCAGGCATCTAACAATAATCTGCCATTACTATATAGATCACATTTCTCCAGTAACAGTAAAAGAATAAATGAAAATTATTAAAGACAATAAAAACACTGTTTTAATTAACTTTATCAGATGTGATGTCTTTTAACCAAATATGACAGCAAAGTTCTCCCCAAATTTCCACTGCTGTTAAAGGGCCATAAACTGTTGTTTTGAGTTTTAACAGAACTGGCTCACTCTTAAGATTCTGCGTCCAACTGGGCTTACTCCATATTTTCCATAATAAATCTCAACCACATTCTTTTCTTTTAAATACTCAACACAGACAGCTTTACACCAGCTGAGTTTAAGCAACCTTCATGCAGAGCTGCTAGAAAGGGTTTGGTTTCCATATCCAAACAATTGAAATAATAGGAAAAGCCATACTTGATCCTGGAACTCATCCTGCCATTGGACAGAGTGAGGTGGATGCTTCAGGCGGCAGATGATGGGATGGGGAGTGGCAATGGGATATTGGATGACAGAGCTATGCAAGCTCTATAGTCTGGCCTGCATCTCTTGCTCCAGTCTCCTGCTTCTATGTGCAGTGAAAGATGTTGTCCCATTTTCCAGTACCAAGGCAATGTTTGACTCTCAGTCTGGTTGTTATATGCACCTTATTCTGCATGTGAGTCATCAGATGTTTTGGTCAGCCGTGATTGATTCTATCATTTATATTCAATATATTAAAATATATTTAGTATGCCATCCACTATTTTTAGCTATTTTTACTTTTACTATTTGATTTTTACTATTTTTAATACCTAGGGATGCCATGTTCAAGGGGTTAAGAGGCTGACTCTGTTGATTGCAAGACTGGCAGGTTGGCAGTTCGAGGCCTGGGTGCTGCCTGATGGGGTGAGCTCCTGTCACTAGTCCCAGCTTCTGCCAACCTAGCAGCTTGAAAGAATGCAAATGCCAGTAGATAAATAGGTACAACTTCTCAGTGGGAGGGTAAACAGCGTTCTGTGCAGTCAAGCTGGCCACATGATCACAGAGTAGTCTCTGACAACACTGGCTCTTCAGCTTAGAAACGGAGATGAGCATCACCCCCCTACTGTCAGAAATGACTTGACAACCTTGTCAACAGGGAATACCTTTATCTTTTATTTTTAATGCAAGTTTGTGTCTGACCACTGGTCTTGATAGAATTTAAAACAACACTTAATTCTGAAGTAACAGTCTCTCAACTGTAATTTTGTACTCTATTGTTGTTGTTGTTGAGTGCCTTCAAGTCATTTCTGTCTTATGGAGACCCTAAGGGAAACCTATAATGGGGTTTTCTGGGACTGTGTGTGACTCACCCAGGTTTACCCAGTGGGTTTACATGGGCAAGCAGAGAATCAGACCTCGCTCACCAGAATTCATTTCTACCCTTAAACTACTACAGCACATTGGATCTCACTCTCTTTTTACTGAGCAATAACTAATGTCTTCTGCATATGCATGACACTTGTTTAAGTTTATGCTGGTCTACCAAAGTTCAGCAAGTGGTATCATTTTATAAAGCCACAAGGCTGTTGTCACATGTTAATATTGATGTGCATCTATGTTAATATTGCTTAATTCCCCCCTCACCTACAGTAAACATTTCCAATAGATCTATAATTTAAATGCATAGCAATATAGCTTCTGTTAAATATGAATACAACTGTTGATGGTTTCATCTGTACAAGCAGCAGATGGGATGCCAGAAGACATTAATGACCAATGTTTTCATGAGAAGATTAAAAGAAATCAATTGCTTGTTTTAGAAAAGTGTGAGCCTTTGCACATGCACTTAGCCTGATTTGAATTGCCATGGATTTACTGCTACTTTATTTTCTCTTTCTGGAAGTGTTGCAAAATAAATCAAGGCAGGCCTGCTATTTTCAAATGCTTTTGAACCAACCCAGGGCTATGATAAGTATTAAGTATAAATTGTTTTAAGTATATTCCCATATAGTCACTTCTGCAATGAAGGGGGCTATGCCATTTGGGATCCATGACAGGTAGTGAAATATCTTAGGACAGGAATGAATTGAGAGACAAGCTAGTTTCTTTTTGGCTGTTCTCTCTCTGTCTCTCTGTCTCTCCCTCCCCACTAACCCTTCCCTTGACTTCTTGGGAAATAGCAACTATAGGATACAACAGGATATCAGAACTGTTTTATTACAGATAACTGGAGCTTGGAAGTTTTTTGGATTTCAGCTCACAGAATTCCTCATGCTGACTTAGAGATTGTGCAAGCTATTGTCCAAAGAAGTAACTCTTCCAAAATCTTTAGATAAATGTATTCCTCAGTTACATATTCTGACCTTGATTTTCCCCATACCCCCCTGTATCTAAGATTTTCTGTCAATCTGCTCTTCATTAATCATATTAATTATATAAATATATGACTTACTACTTACTTGACCACTATGGATAAAACAAGAGCTGTAATATATATATAGCGCCCAGTTCACAAATACAACAAATATGGGAGTAGGAGATAAAGCATGTAGAGGAAGTGGGGTAGAAGCACTGGAAGAACAGCTATGAAAGAACTAGACAAATATCATTGATTACTAAAATTAGGATTGTCCATGCCGTTATATTTCCAATTTTCTATATTTGGTTGTGCAAACTGGACAATGAAGAGAGCTACTGGGAACAAAGTGAACTCATTTGAGGTGCTGGGGAAGAGTTCTATGGATACAGTGAACTGTCAAAAACACAAATAAAGCAAATTAAGTCTGATCTCTCTCAAGAAACCAAGATGACTAAACTGTTGTACTTTGGCCTTATCATGAGAAGGTATGGCTCACTAGAAAATACAAGAATGCTTGGTAAGGTAGAAGGCAGTAGGAAAAGAGGAAGACCACATTCCAGATGCATGGAAGGACTTTTGACACAGCAGTCATCTCTATTAGGAAAGGGACTTTCTACAATTACCCATTTTCATTGTAATTCCTGCACCTCCACTTCCACTAAAGTGAAGAGGACCTTTAGATCAGGACAAAAGTTGTCATTTAAAGCTGCAGCAAGAAAGAGGAACGAGAGAATATTGCCTCTTCTCTTACGTTAGTGGAAGTGTCCACTGGATCAAAAGTCATTTTGCAAGCTGACTGGCAAATTGACCCATTTATGTTCTGCATGCAAGCAAAAACAAAATAAAAAAAAACCTACTGAGTACAAAATTGCAGAGGCATAACTAATGTGACCAAGGAAAGAAAAACAGGGGAAATGTTAACCTGTCATTGCTTCCATAGTTTCTGTAGTGAGAAATTACTTGGTGTAAAAGGATTTTAAAGACCTCTGGTGCAATTTAAAATGGAAGGAATTCAGCAAACTAAAATATGAATAGGTGAACAATCCAACTTACATTGCCTCAGAGCTTTGCCACCACCACAAATCAAAAATGTTAAGATATGGTGACTACACATCTGGAAATGAGACACATGCTCAACTTATTTTCTTGACTAACCACAGCAAGTAAAGGCTTTTAAAAATACATAACTTATAAAAATGACAGGAAAACAACACTCCTTTGGATTCTGGTGGTGTAACTGGTTGAAAAGTTCAAATTCTGTATATTTTCAGATTTATCTTAATTTACAGACTGGTATTCTGCTGGCATTTATTTTTAAACAAGGCTGAAACTTTCTTTAAGGTAAGTTTTTCAAATCATGATCTGGAGAGAACTTGGAAGAATATCTTTTCGGATCACAATTTCCAGAAGCCCTCAGCTAGTACGGAAGGGAGATTCTAAGATTTGTACTACAGAAAAGGTACATTTCCAATTTCTACATTTTGAACTTAGGAAACTACCCAATACCATCAAACTGTTTGCATTGTCTACACAATGATCTGATGACCAGGATCACTTTCAAATATTGTGCCCACTGGCTGGCTACCATAATCTCTCTAGGGTTCTGGCCAGGATTTTTCCCCCTCATTTCTCTGTGTTTTCTAGGATCAGAATCAGGATATCTTTCAGTGCCAGTTGCTGGGGAAGAATATCAGAAGGCTGTTGTTTTCATGACTGTTTGTGCTTTTCCTAGAAGAATATAACATGCTGCTGTGGGAGACAGGATCCTGGATGGATTATGTCTCGCATAACAGGACTCTTATTATTCCCTTATGTTCTGTAGTTGCTCTTTCACAAGCAGAGCGTACTTCCATACATACAAGCTTGCTGTGCATTCTTTCACACCTGCTTCCTCCCAGTACCATTCTGGATAATTCTGTGACCATCAAAAGCATGAGAACTATATTGTCTAGAATAGTTTTATCTTTGTGAACATATGAACACTCTCTTTTACATGGTAGACTTGAGATCCATGTCTTGAGTTCTGCTTCCTAAACACTCAGCTGCACTGATATTACTTGTGGCCCTGTGTGAATCTGATGTGCTGTTACATATTGTATTTTTCCACCCAAACAAATTCACATAGAAAATTAATGTGGAAATATGATTAGACACCCACCTCACATAGGAGTAAATGGCAGACAGTCTAAGGCTGATTTTGCTCCATTGTTAGCTCCAAGCTAATTTTTCCTTCATTGTTTTGTAGACTGGGTTATAAAGTAGGTTCAAGTCAGTGACAATTCTGGCACAAGCAATATTAATACAAACAATTATCCAGCATATCCATCTCCGTCACTCTTCGTGGCCTCTCTTTCTCTCAGTTGCCCACTAGACAGTAATGTCCTTAGATCAAATATTCTCTATAAATTGAGGGAACATTTAACTGATTTATGAGGCTTTTAGCTATTACCTACTTACCTATCCAATAAAAGTGGTTACATTATATGACACACACATGGTACTCCCAAAGCTCTGAGCTTCACTCATAAAGTGACACATGCATCAAACAGTAATGAGATTTGCTGGAGCAAATCTATCATCATAGAACAAAAAACAACAAGCTTTCTACGGAAAATATTTTCTTGCTCTTTCATTAATTGTACAGATTTTGTCAGTATTATTCATATGCTTTTCTGCATTACAGGAAAACTCATTTTCTTGTTGTTTTTCCAAAGAGAGAATTATTGATAAACAGCTAAGAAGAAGACAAATGCAGGCTCCACTTAAGAGCAAAGTGTGCTAATGGGGATAAGCCTTTTTCCTGCTCTTACAACTTGTTTTTGACTTTCAGTAAACAGCTAACTGATAATCACTATACAGAAAGATAATAAATAGTAGATCCAAACCTACTCTTAAGTAGAGATGGAACGAATATTTAAATATATTCATAAAATGGTTGAAACACATATTTCCCAAGTGCTGAGAAAAAAAATCCTGGACTGACAAGAATCTTTGTACTTTTGGACTTATCGCATACAAAATTCACATCAGAAAACAACATTTTTACACATACAAAAAGAATAACCTGCTTCTACACAGAAAATGATGTTTTGCACAAGAGAGCACATGTTTTTCATGATATATTGGGATATCTCAATATGGGAGAATACTGGAGGAATATTCCTTTTCTTTTTCCAGTGGCATGAACAAAAAACAAACAAAAAACAAAAACAAAACACACACACAATTTTTGTCTTCACATGCAAAGACAAAATTTACATCTCTTAAGAGTTTGTGAAAATGAGCACAAAATGTTAGGTCTTTAACAAAACTAGGAAGTGTGTTTTAAAAGCTATCTATCCTCAAAAGTTCAGCATCCCTCAAGGACGCTTAATGACACTGTCAATTTTTGAAAGTATAAATGAAAACATAACACATAAAGATACTTTTGATATTCCTTTGTGCAGCAATAATTGTAATGGTAAAAGCGCAGAAGAATCTGCCATGTCTTTCATTTTGTAGGTAGTTAGGATTTTAAAGTGGGCCCAGATGAACAAATTGGTTTATAAAACCTGTAAGGCAAGAGGAGAGATTATAGGGAACTGTTTTGAAACTATATTGTATCCTTTTATTATGATGACTTCAAAAATGAACTTTGCCTATGAACCACCATTTAAACACCATTTTGGACTGACACATTGTAACTTGATTTTGGTTTTTGTTGTTCTTTAATTGCCCTGGCTTTCTAACTATACTTCTATTACTGGCATGAAAAAATATTTAAAAAATAAAATAAAATTACTTTTTAAAAAATAAAAAACCCCAAAGTTTAGCATTCAAATTCTTTCTTTTGTGTAGTAACTATAAGGTGTAGATGGATGAGAATTTCATTTCAGTTAATTTTGTTTGATGGTTATATAAGAAAATTTGGTATTTATATATTAAGTGGAGCAACAGTAGCATGCACTCCAATAATATATGTCTCAGCTTCTGGTAAATAAACAGGATACATAAATAAGGTAAAAATAAGACTTACTTTATTGTTACAAAGTATTCATCTACGTTCTAGAAAAATAAGTAATCAGTAGAGAAAACTATAAAAGGATCCCTAGAGCTGATCCCCATGCATGCAGGTAAAAAGGGGAAAAAAACATCCTCAAAGGAATAGCTTTGTGGGTACATTCATCTTGGAGGATGCTGACAAGAGGAAGGACTCAGAACGAAGAGTTGTAAAACTCTTAACCTTTAGCAAAATGGTAGGAGATAGGAAGTGACCTCTTCACAGACACACTGACCAAATGACCATAGAGATAAGCAATACAACTATGAGAAAGGGAACCCCTCCTTTCTCCCAGTTCCATAGGCACAAGCATTGATGCTATTCTCCAACAAATTTCACTGGGAATTTCTCCAAATTCACAAATGTACAAAGTACTTGACATTTTTAAAACTCAGATATTGAAGAAACAAAACCAGACACATTTCTCCATTTGGATACAGATCTTTCAGTGATTAACTCTTGGAAATTAGAATCAACTCTAGCGATAATTAAACTATGCCAACAAATATGGAAAACAAAATGATGGGCAACGGACTGGAAATGATCAATATACAGTGCACCCGCACCATACGCGGGTGTGCCATATGTGGCTTTTAACCTTATGCAGAAGGCAAGCCCCAGAAGCAATAATGGTGTGCACATGTGCGGTGCTCACACAGGAGCATGCAGGCCATTGTTTTAAACAGGGCTTGAACATACACATTTTTTCCTTTACATGGTGTGTGTGTGTGTCCAGAATGGATCCCACATATGGGAAGGGCCTACTGTACATCCCCATTGACCAAAAAAAAGGGAGACACAAAAGACTGCAGCAACTATAGAACCATAGCAAAATTATGCTCAAAATTCTGCAATATAGATTCCAATCATACATGGAGAGAGAAATTGAAGAGGTACAAGTGGGGTTCAGGAAAGGAAGAGTCACTAGGGGCCACATTGCAAATATATGATGGTGAATGGAGCATACCAAGGAATTGGGGGGGGGGGGTCAGCATGTGCTTTATAGACTACGGCAAAGCATTTGACAGCATAGACCATGAAAAGCTATGGATGGCTTTTAAAGACATGGGAGTGTCACCACTTTTGATAATCCGGATTAGAAATCTGCACTTAGTACCTAGGCTACTGTTAGAACAGAATATGGAGAAACAGAATGTTTCCCAATTGGCAAGAGGTCAGGTTCAACTTGTGTGCAAAAAATATCATGCAAAGAACAGGTCTAGTCTCAGAAGGAGGAGGACTGAAGATAGAAGGAAGTATTATCAACAATCTAAGAGATGTGGATGACACCATACTACTGTTGAAAAACATCACAGACTTCAAACAATGATTAAGGAAGGGCAAAGAAAAAAGTGGAAAGGCCAGCTTACTGCTGAACATAAAGAAAGCAAAAATAATGACATGGAGGATTAACATAAGTTCAGTTTATACAATGAGGAAATTGAAGTAGTTAAAGAATTCCCATACCTTGTATCAAAGATTGTTCAGAAATAAGGCTACAGTCAAGAAATCAGAAAAAAACTAGGAATGTAAAAGGCAGCTATGAAAGAACTAGAAAAGATCCTAAAGATCTGTAAAGACATATAACTAAGCACAAAAGTCAGAATCATACAAGCCATCATATTCATCAGAATCATACAAGCCATAAGAATCATACAAGCCACTATATTTCCCATCACCATGAATGTGAATACTGGACAGTGAAGAAAGCAGATGAAAAGAAAATCAATTCAATTGAAATGTGGTGCTGGAGAAGAGTGGTGAGGATACTGTGGACAAGCAAAAAGAAAAACAAATAGGTCCATGAATAGATCAACCCTGGAAGCCAAAATGATCAAACTGAGTCTGTCGTACTTTGGCCACATCATGATAAGGCAGGGATCACTAGAAAAGACAGTAATGCTAAAAAAAAAAAAGGTAGAGGGCAGTAGAAATAGAGAAATAGTGCACACTAGATGGAAAGACTTTTAATTAGGGAGGTCACGGGTCTGAATTTACAGGACCTTAGCAGAGCAGTAGATGTCTCATCCACAGAATTGCAATGAGGCTGGGTCAACTCAAGGACAGTTAACAACAAAAAATCAGTGACAGCCAGCATGGTGTATTGGTTTGAGATTTGGACTATGACTCTGAAGATCAGGGCTTGATTCCTCATTCAGTCATGGAAAGCCACTGGAAGTCTTTGGGCAAGGTTACTCAAAAATCGCAGTTCCTGCATATCACTGAATGTAATGGCAATAATTGTGACATAAACAACTAGCAAAATTAAAATTATGCCTTTAAATTTTATCATACACACAGTCTAAATGTATTTACATGTACATGTACACTCTCAGCCCCAGAAAATTCTGTGATAGGTTTGCCTTAGTGTCACCATAAGTCAGAAAAGACTTGGGGGGGTTGCAGACTGTCAAAAATAGTGTGAATTCAGTCCACTTTTAGGGTTAGGGTTAGTGCTAGGGAATCATGGGAATTGTTACTTTTCTGAGACATTGAACCTTCTTTGTCAGAGAACTCTAGTGCCACAATAAAATACAGTCCCCATGATTCCCTAACCTTAACCCTAACCCTAAAAGTGGACTGAATTCACACTATTTCTGACAGTCTGCAACCCCCCTTTGAGGCACATAACAACAACCTCTGGGTTTTACTCATTGGCGTGGATCCCTATGCATCCAACTACATTGGTGCTGAATTATGGTAGCCCTCTCATTTTTTTTTCTAACAAATTGTTCATCAATAACATCTATAGAATGAAGAAGTTCAACATAGGTATTTCCATGCTGGGAACAGGTGCTCCTACTGAATTTTACCAGTGCAAATAGAAGCCAAATTGCTTTAGCTCATTTTTAAGGGGCTTACCTACATTCACAAACACTTAATGTTTAAGATGGAAAGGCTCTCACTGTAAAACAAAACTGAATCCAAGAAAAAAGAGAAAAAGACAGATTTTCCCCTTCCTACACTGAGGGAAATCTGAGATCAGGGATGGAATATCAATGGTTCAACTGATGCAATTGCTCCAGGACAGTAGACTCACTAGGGTCTACTTCACCCAGTGTGGTAACTTATGGTATCACCACCCCCACTGAGCTCTTCCACACCACACCATACAGAATACTTAGTAATGGTTTTCATATTGCTGTTACTCAAAAATCGCAGTTCCTGCATATCACTGAATGTAATGGCAATAATTGTGACACAAACAACTAGCAAAATTAAAATTATGCCTTTAAATTTTATCATACACACAGTCTAAATGTATTTACATGTACATAGTTTCATGTGGTTAAACAGAACATTTGGTAAGACATGATGCTTTTAAAGAAAATTTTAGAAGAATTGAAAGAAAATTAAATTATTATTTTTATTTTTAAAAACATTTTTAATTTTTTAATTTTTTAATTTTTTTTAAAAAAACCTTGAAGCCTCTCCTTTCTCTTCCCACTGAGTCTTGCACTACTCACAAAACTTCTTCAGTATTTTAAATGGAAGCAGGTGAGTATCACAGCCCATTTCTGCCCAAAGGCAGATGTTTGGAGAGCAGTGGCATCCCCTCCCTTAGGGTGTCACCTGGTGCTCTCTGCATCCCCACATAGCCTGTGATGCCCCTGCTCCAGATCCCTCTTTCACCATGGGACCAAGGCTGCAGCCATGACATAGGATACTTCACCACATTGTTTGTATAGTGGTATACCATAGTTTCTCAAATGTTTGAACAATTATCAGAAAATGTACAGTTTACATGGTGATAGGAACAGAAAAGAAAGTTCCTGAAATTTTCAGGAACTTTAGACATGGCATTTGACTTCCCACTTAGAAGTCAGGAAGTCCAAATTCGATCCCAATTGCAAAACTGACAAATTTTCATTTGATCCTTATCCCCATTATAGGTTCACCTTAGGGTCAATATAAGTTAGAAATGACTTGAAAGCACATAGTAACATCTCCATTCAGTTTATTATTATTATTTTTTAGGGACTGACTGCTTCATGTCTCCCACTTCAAATCTCTCCATATAAGAAGCAAGGAAGGAGGTAGGACTTCCTTATTTTTCTAAGTAAGAAAAAGAACATGGCTCCCCTGAGAAAATGTTTCCTTTTGACATTGTCCCCAGCCTTGCTATAGGATGTTTGACACTCATTAAGCTAAAGCACCTTTAAGATATTTTGTGTGGAAAAAAATCAGTGTAGCCAAATGCAAAATAAAGCAACAGCTGGAGAGAAAGCTGAATTAGTCTCAAAATGAAGTCATTTTCTGTGATGCAAAATAAATTTACCCCTAAATTTCTCTTTTGCAGCCAACATGTTGCTGTATTATTCTTGACAGATTTGAGAACAATGCACTTACTTTTTAATTTAATATATCATTCCCCCCCCCCCCCCAATACTGGACCCAAGGCAGCTTACCATGTAAGTTAAAAGAGAAGATCATTAAAATGAGGAATAATACAACTAAGTTAATGCTTTTATTGTAAATAAGCTGTTACAATAAAAGCATTAACTTAGAACAATTTAAAAAGCAATTATAATGTCATAATTATGACAATATCTGATTTTAAAATATAGCACAGCTCATTTGGTCAGTTAACAATCAAAGGCCCAGATAAACAGAAAGGAGATTGCATCTACATGGCAGAATTAATGCAATTTGACACTGCTTTAACAGACACAGTTCAATGCTTCAGTATTCTGGGATTTGTAGTTTTGTGAGGTATTTAGCCTTCTCTGTTGCCAAAACAAACTACAAATTGCAGGAATCCATAGGATGGAGCCATGATAGTTACAGCAGTGTCAAACTGCATTAATTTTTAGTATGGCAGCAGCTGGGCTTTGCCTGCTGGCAGAAAGAACACGAGAAGGGGATCCACTTGGGCTCCACAACCTGTGAGCAGCTGCATAGAAATACTAGATAGAGAACTATCTGTATCAATAGAAACCCCAGATTTGTGGGAAATTTGGTGAGTACTTTTCATAATTTGGAAATGTTATTTGGAAATAACTTTCCTAATTTTTAATTCCATTTTCAACCAGTCTTCCTCTTTGTACTTCCAGACTTTCCTATCCTTTCCCACCACCCATTGTACTTCCTAGGTGAGCTCCAGAAAAACTAACAGCAGAGATTCCTGCACTCCCTCCCTACTGCCCACTTTTGCTGACACCCTGTGTATTCCTTTGGGGAAAAGGCTCTTCTAAGACAGATCAATAAACAGATAAATCAAGCAAAGACATGCATAGACACATCAACAGAGGGATTTTTAGCCTAACTTATAACTTCTCCTCTCCACACAAACTAGCTGTTAATAGTGTTCGATTCTTCTGCTGCTACAGAATTAACCATTAATTTTTAAATGATCACTCCAGACAAATCAGGGGGTGGAGGTATGATAGTAGGGCAGGAACTTGGCAGCACATTATTCTAGCCACTTACTCTTTTAAAAAAGAAATTGGTTCCCCAGTCACAGAGTGGGCTGTTTGGTGTTCTAAATAAAATGATAACTCAGATTAACAAGTATTGTGTTAAACTGAATTAGGCTTTGAAAAGGAGAATCCAAGCTGACAGATATTGGCCACAATTATTGCTTTCCTCCCCGCTCAACTCACCTTTACAAAGTGACCATATGTTCCATCTCTGCTTCTTGGCAACTAGGAGAGTTACAGGCAGAGTCACTCCCTTACAGAGCCTTGCTTTTCATTGTAGTGTTTCTGTCTTGAGGCATCATTTAGTGAACAGCTGTAATGGTGTTATTAAAAGCACTACAATTATTTTAAAACAAAATAGCAGGCATATGTGCCTACTGTCAAGGCGGGCAAGCCTCTCTATATGTCATGTCGAGTGCTGCAGCGGCTGGAAAACAAAGCTGCTTTCTCCTGCTAATAATACTCAGTCCAACTCACAATCTGTCCATATTGAGAATTTCAAACTGCTTGGGGTCACACATTTCATAGATACTGCCCATCCAAGGACAGTTTCAAAGAGAAGATAGCCAAGAAACTCTCATCTGCATGAGCTGTGCATACACATTTGGAACGGGAAACCTCTCACTGCATTGATTCCCCCTTTCTACTTTTCTTTCTCTGTTTTTCTACTGAGCTACACATCCAAGGACAGGACTGTCCATTGGTATGGGAGAGGAATGCTATAGATCTGGCTGTTGAGGAGAAAAAAGGATATATTTTGGTTATTATTTATGGAAGGATTTGAGAACACCTAAATGGAAAAAAACCAGGAAAACAATTCAAGTGCCTCCTGGGTAGGCAACACTGCAAAATGCACACATGCATTTATTGTTATCTTTAAGAGAGAAACTAACATTTGTAGGAGGGAATGCACATCCAGATAAAAAAGATGAGGGGCAGAACAGATGCTGCAACATCAAAATTAGAGCTGCTGATATTGAATTGCCCAGCAACTCAATGGAAACCACAGTTTAACAGAACAGGAAAAGTTGCCTTATACTACATTAGATCATTGGTCTGGCTAGCTCAGTAATGTCTACACCAGGAATTGGTGACTTATGACCCTCCTGATTTTGAGTAACTCCATTTACCCTGTAGTCAATTGTAAAGGAACTTGGGAAGTTCAGTTCCACAAATTTGGAAGGTCCACATGTTGCCTACAAGCAGTCTACACTGATTGGCAGCAGCTCTCCAAAGATTCATTCAGAGTTTCTAATCTCACCTGGGATTGAAACTGGAAACTTCAGCTTTCTTTGAGGGAAAGTTTATATTTTACCAGTCTTGCAGGATGCAATCAGTTCAGCTAGGATAAGATAGCTTCATCCTGGAGAAACATCCTGGCCAGACTCAAGCCACAAAGCAATATAAAAAATGCAGATAGAAAAGAGAGCAGGGTGGGGAAGAGAGAGATTGATAGAGGAATATGTAGCTTCCACAGCATCCAAGACTGCTTTTAGCAAACAAACAGTCCCATACCTCATCTCTGGCTATAATCTTCCAGACAAATAGGATGTACTGTGAATGTCTGTTGACATTGAGGTACATGTCCACCAAAAGATTCCCTTTATTTAGCACATTCCGTTCACGCATCCAATCATAGGATCAAGGTAAAAACAGCTATATTTATGATTGTTTTTCATGTTAGACCAGGGGTAGGCAACCTTTCCCCTTTAAGGGCTGAGGGACTTCAGCTCCCAGAAGCCTCAGCCATGTTGACCAATAGTCCCATGTTGGCCAATAGCTCATGGGATTCTGGGAGTTGAAGTCCCTCGGCCCTTAAAGGGGAAAGGTTGCCGACCCCTGTGTTAGACTGTTGCCCAAAAAACTCATGGCACCCGAAGAAGTTGGTTGCAGTCATAGAGTTGGAAGAGACCATCAACTAAGACAGGGGTAGGCAACCTTTCCCCTTTAAGGGCCGAGGGACTTCAGCTCCCAGAATCCCAGGAGCTATTGGCCAACATGAGACTATTGGCCAACATGGCTGAGGCTTCTGGAAGCTGAAGTCCCTCGGCCCTTAAAGGGGAAAGGTTGCCTACCCCTGAACTAAGAGCTAAGGCACCCCACTGGTCATTTCTCTCCAGGGTGAAGAGGAACTATTGGTGACCACCTTTTGGTTTGGTTGGTCAACCAATTACAAATTCACCTAACAGTAGCATTATCTAACATTTATCTTCAACATTCCCTTCATCTATAAAGCTGGTAATTTTATTTAAAAAGAGATCAGATTAGTCTGACATGACTTATTTTTGAGAAACCCATGTTGACTTTTAGAGATTATGGCTTTCCTTTCCAAAAGCTCACAAACCATCTGTTTAATTATCTTGTCTAGAATCTTTCCTGGTATTGATGTCACACCAACCAAGCAGTAATTGTCTTGGGTCTTCTTTTTTCCCTTTTTGAAAATGGGGATGGCATTTGTGCTCCTCCAGTCTGCTAGGACTTCTCCTGTCCTCCAGGAGTTCTCAAAGATTATTGCCAGTGGCTCTGAGATTACATCTGCCAGTTTTTAAAATGCCCTTGGATGTAGTTCATATGATCTGGAGACTTGAATTCATTTAGATTAACCAGATATTCCTGTACAACCTATTTACTTATTCTTTGCAGTGTTTTCCCTGTTGTGTCCTGTGGTCCATTTTCCTCAGGTTGAGCATCCTTTTCCTTTTCTGATGAGACTGAGGCAAAGTAGGTGTTGAGTATTTCTGCCTGTTCTCTGTCTTCTGTTAGCATTTCACCATCTGCTCCATACAATGGCTCTACTATTTCCTTCCTCTTCCTTATTTGCTATGGACATAACCAAAAAAACCCCTTTTTATTGTTCTTAACCTCTCTAGAAAGCCTTACCTCACTCTACACTTTAGCTTTTCTGACTTTCCCCCTAACATGCTAGTTATTTGTTTGAATTCTTCTTTGGTGATTTCCCCCTTTTCCCACTTTTTGTGCATGTCTCTTTTAAAAAGCTCAGTGAAACTCATGCATTCTGGTTTGTTGACTCCCATTTTCCCTCCATGTTGGAACTGTTTGAGATTGTTTCTTTTATAACTCCATTTCCAGAAATTCCCATCCATCTTGAACTACCTTCTCTCTTACTATTCTTGACCATGGGATCATACTCAGTATTTCCCTAAGTTTGCTGAAATCAGCTTTCCTGAAATCTAGAATGCATGTGTAACTATGGGCCTTTACAGACTGCCATAAATAATGTAGCTTGAGTCCACTTTAACTGTCCTGGCTCAGCGCTAAGGAATCATGGGAACTGTAGTTTATTGTGGCACCAGAGCTCTCTTACAGAGAAGGCTCAATGTCTCAGAAAAAACTACAGTTCCCATGATTCCCTAGCACTGAGCCAGGGCAGTTGAAATGGACTCAAGCTGCATTATTCCTGGCAGTCTGTAAAGGCCCTATGCTTGGCTTCCCCTTTCCACTGTATAATAATCTCCAGGACAGGGGTAAGCAACCTTTCCCCTTTAAGGTCTGAGGGACTTCAGCTCCCAGAAGCCTCAGCCATGTTGGCCAATAGTCCCATGTTGGCCAATAGCTCCTGGGATTCTGGGAGCTAAAGTCCCTTGGCCCTTAAAGTGGAAAGGTTGCCTACCCCTGCTCCAGGAGAACATAATCACTCCTACCTAAGGATCCTGCCACTTTCTCCACATTAACCAGTTCATCCACAAAGGCTTAAGCCAGATAAAATGTGTGACTTTGTAAGGTGCCACAAGATTAGATTAGATTATGCCTGCTAGTACAGTGGACCCTTGGTATCTGATGGGGTTTGATTCCAGGACTCTCCATGGATATCAAAATCTGTGGATGATCAATTAAATACAATGCCCATTAAATACAATGGCATGGTAAAATGGTGTTACTTATATAAATAACAAAAACAAGGGTTTCTTTTTGGAATATTTATATCTATATAAAACATAAAGATAGGATCACTATATGCATTTTAAAGCAAGTTATTAAAAAATCTAGCTTCTCTCTCAATGTCTTTTTCCTTTTAAAATATTTCATTCAAAAGTTGTAATAGATGATATACTGCATTAAATAAATGATAACTTTTTAATTTTAAAAAATCTGCAATGTTTTGAAGACTTTAATAACACTATGGGGTTTGTCTGCAGGCCTTTGTGCTTCAAAATAATCAGATTTCAGTTTAATGGTGTTTATTTTTCCCCTTCAGAATATATCAAGTTCATTAGATCTCCTCCCATGTATAAATCTGGTCCATCAAACCACAATTTGCACTGTCAGCTCCTATGAGTGAAATCTATTGTAGCTACAGAGCTGTCCCGCTTTTGCCTTTGTAGCAACTTTTAAACCACAGTAACCATCATCACTTTTAAAAAGGCAGATCCATTACATTTCCTCTGTTCCTGCAACCCCACATTAAGCTAATATTATCTATTTCCCAAGTGAAACAACCCCTTCCAGTCCTATCAATTATTAATTCCTTGCTTGCAGCTAATGTTTTGTTTGAATTATTTAAATGCATCTTCATTTATCAATAAACATAAAATGTTAAACAAAGAATACTGATGAAGGGCATTATTTAAACCATAACATTTTATGAGATTATTTCAAGTGCCTTTTTTGATTTATTAGCACAATATGTTTTATAATTATTTTTCCATTTCTTAAAAAAAAGAAAAAAAAAGAAAGAAAGACAAGGCCAAACAAAAAGTCAATGGTTCTGGGTATCACCAAGAGATCTGGAAGTTTACCAAGAGCTTTTCAGGAATGTTACATTCTTGCATGGTTTCTGAAAGAGAATATAAAATGTAATACAGAGCAAACTCCCAATCCATTTGCTAAGAAAATTTAAGACATGGTGAAAATACAAGATGCCTGTGATTTATGACAGCAAAACAGCTGCAGACCCAACTGTTGTTTTACAGGCTAAAATCTCTCTCTCTCTCTCCCTCTCTCTCTCTCTCTCTCTCTCTCTCTATATATATATATATATATAGTCAATAGCCTGCCTGTATACTTAAACAAATTGCTCATATTATAGTTATTGTTGTATATTATTTCACATGCTCTGGCCACAGAGGAAAAGAATGGAATTAATCTATAAAATGTGAAATGACTGAAGCTTTTGATTTAAACAGCACATAGGACATCAAATATTTACTTTTTGTATTGTTTCATTGTCTCATGTTTCTTGCGTTAGCATGGTTTAGAAAAGAATTTGGCCCCAGTTCATCTCTCTCTCTCTCTCTCTCTCCCTCTGAATTTAAATCTCAATCTCTCTCTCTCTCTCTCTGTTAGTAACAGGTGGAACAGCATGAAAGTAATCCTACAGTTCTTATATATTGAAATATGATCACATATTTTGGACTCCTTGTTCCTCAAGTGTTTTTACAATGAGACCAAAACCAATATTTAAAGTCCAGTGTGCATGTCTGACCACTCAGCTTTCCTTTCTTCACTGACTTGCAAGATGACATCTACTCAACTCTCCCATCACTTTCTTTTCTCCAACCAATTCTCCCATGCTGATAGAGATTAATTCCAGAACAGATGGTTCCCTTGTGTCTTCCTCCACTTTCTGGGACATAGAAATTGTCAACAAATCCTAAATTTATTAGAGGCAAAGGCAAATCAGGAATCTATTTCATTTTTGTCATAGTTTGACTTACAAAAAATATCTGGGTAACTACCATGGCTTAAATACAACATTATGCTAGTGGACATCTGCTAGAGTGTAGGGACTTCCCAAACTACACAATTATAGTTGATTTGACAGTATCAGCCACACTTATAGCACAAATGGATGGACTGAGTGCTGAAAGTTGGGTGTACACCTGGTACTTGACATAAGGATGACTCATGGCAGCCAGCTCAAACCAAAATTGCAAGATCAGGCAACCTCCCATCAAATCACTAGTGTCCAGTGTCCATAAACAGTCTAAAATCAGAAGCTGTCTTTGATATGCCAACACCAGGTTTGGAAAATGGAGAAAAGGGACCCAGCTCCATGTTTCAACAGATCTTCAATCATTTATAATATGTGTGGCCTTAACTTCTTATTCCTGTGGTAGAAAGAACACATTAATGGAATGGACAGAGGCTGTCCTCCAATGAACAGAAGCTCTTTAAAAATGCAAAGAAAACAGATGACCCAATAGATCATATCTCATACACAATCAGATCTGAGAACAGACAAAAGTACACTCTCCCTAAAACTTGGTGTTGATCTGAAAACTCTTTCATACTATTTAATATGGTTTTAATTAACAGGAAATTGTCTCCAGTTATCCAGTAGATTTTATATTTTTCCAGAGTCTTTAAAAAAATGTTTACATTTGTGTAAACTGAAAATAGTTTTTACACACACACACCACTATAGTTCTGTGTAAAACAGCCCATGCTGAAGGATCCTAAAGGTACAATGGGTTAAGAGGTGAAGGAAAAGATGAGTTGCACAAGCTACTTTCTGCTTATTCAACCATTTGACACAGCCCCTAGATGTTAGCTTGATAATCTTCAGTCAAAATCTGCATATAATTTGCTAAAATAAATCATAGACATCTTGCTCCTTAACCTTGCCAGACTACTTCAGCAAGGGTGTTATATTGTGTGCTTTCAAGTCTATATAGGAAGTATAGTTTGGGGTGGATCACACATGCAACCTAACTTTCTATGTGCATCAGAGTACATATGATATTCTGAAGCAGGGTTTTGGTGCTGTGTCTGCTGTTATATTAATGGATACCTGTGAAAAATTCTGGAGCTCATGAAACTGAACAAAGACAAGAAACTGAGCTGGGAATGATGAAGTCTAGGACTTGTATATGGCTTCTGTCATCATATTATGTGAACTTGGTCAACCTTATGTCCAAATAGGGTTGCTTTACAGTATGGTTGGGGAATGTGTGGCCCTCCAGTTGTTACAGGACTCATTATCTTTCACCATTGTCTATGCTGGCTGAGACAGATGGGAACTGTAATCCAAGAAAAACAATAGGGCCACACGTTCCCCATCCTTGCTCTAAAAATTACAAGATAATGCATGTGGAATACACTGAATGCTCTAACTTGCTATAAAACATAGAACACTGGATGCAAAAGACAGGTATTTATCTAGCAATTGACCAGACCTTCATATAAATATATGTCACACACCTCAAGAATAATATTTAGAGCATAGGGCATTTGTACCTAAATTTTATCAAAAACTATTAAAGGAATATTTGGTGGTAGTGCTACTGACATTGCAACTGGTATATCATATAAAAAGCTGTGGCACAATCGTTTTTAGGATCACTCTATTAAGATTTGCAGGGGTTTTTTTCCTGCTCATTAGTGTCATGTCTCCTACTTTACAGAGACAAGACTCTGAAGTGGAGCTTGGAAAGTTAATTTTTAAAAAGTAGTCAATGCCAATGTGGAAAAAAAGTTAGGTACCATCATAGTTAAAATTTAAAACTAACACTTTATTTTTTCATTATATATATATATATATATATATATATTTCAAAAATCCAAATGTTGCAAACACTACTCTCCATCAATTATGTTGTTGCTATGATATTCACAACAGAACATAAGGTAGAAACACAAGCTGCCACTTGAACTATGTGATATTCCTCTTCCAACATTTACTGAGGCCTCACATCCATAGCTATAAAGCTACAGCTAAATATCCAAAGGAGTGAAATTATCACTCACGTCACAATCATAATTGCAATGTATTTAGGCATTCCTTGGTGGAAAAAGGAATTGCAGCTAATTACTTGTAACTAGTTGCTTGCAACTTGGGATGTAAGTGGTGATCATAAAATAGTTGTTTGGCTAAGGAACTATGTGGTACAAGGCCAGTATGTGTGTGTGTATATAAACATCTAGATAACAGACTGAAAATCACATAGGTCACCAGTTTAATTGCCATGACATACCCTACAGAATCCTGGAATTTGTAGTCTGATGAGGCACCAGAATACTCTGATAAACCAGGCTGAATAACTCATCAAACTACAAATCCAAGGATTCCACAGGATGGAGCTATGACAGTTAAAGTAGTGTCAAACGACTTTATTTCTGCAGTGTGGAAGAGCGGAGAGTCTTCCCCTCTATTGTGAGATACTTCAAATTTCTATTTAAAGAATAGTAATTTATCCCAAATGTGCATTTAAATCTCCAAATGCTCATTTATGTATCTAGAGTAAAGATGCATCCAGACTTATTTAAAAATCCAGAAAGTCCCAGCTTTTCTTCCTGTTCTTTCCCATTTTATTTTGCAGATCTATACATATTTTATTTATCCCAGAATATTTTCTGCAAGTATGATCAGGGACATTTATACTCATGTTGTTTTATTTTAACCTGGTATAAAATTGGAAAGCGTAGGAACAAAAACTGGGACTTTTCAGTCAGTCTGGTGTACCCTAAATTATGCAAACTTGTGGCACCTTTTGTCTCTTTTACTGTTAAAGAATTTCCTCTTTGTGTTGACAAGTAAGTGGTTATCCTCTTGTTCATAGTGTATGATAACCTGAATGAATACATTTTGCAGTAAGACTTAAAGTGTAACATACAAAATATTTGGTTTTGGATAGCAATTTTGTCAAAAGAATAAAATGTTCTTTATAATTTGTTATATCTCTTAATAACATGCAAAATATTCCACACATGTATGCATCCCTGCTTCATCACAACTCCCTCACAATTTAAATTCCATAACCAGAAAAGACATATTATGGAAGGATCCCAATGCATGAAATGTGATTCCTTACAAACAAGCAAAGGCACCACCTCTTTTGAAGGTGCTTTTAGTTTCACTTCTACTTTTAGAAGTCATTTTTGGTCTATCCCTTTGGATAATAAGCCTGGGAATGCTGAGTGGTCTATGTGTACACTTGGATCTCTAGACTGCAGCAGACAATAGAACTCATCATCATGGCTTATTATGCCATTCCCAGAAGTGCTAATATACCATATCAATATTTCCTGGAACAGTACTGTGCTGTAGGATGACCTGATTGGCTGAGTCGGGGGGCAATAATTCATGAACATTGCAAAGCTGCAGTTTAGCATACCCACAAGTGTAGGGGAGGGAGGCAAATGGGCTCTCTTTGTCTTGCCATCCTGCTACAAGTAGGTAGATTCATGTCTAGCCCCATTTAAAAAGCTTTCAGTGTTATTTATCAATTTAGTCACTCTTTAAAACAATGGTACATTAGTTAATTCTGATATTACAGTGAAATTCCAATGGAAGAACATATTACAGCCACATTAATATCACATTAGCTCATCATGATTAATGTTATTGCAAAGAATGAATTAATAATGATTTGCTTCTTCACCAAGCTTCCCACCTCCCCCCCTCACCTTGACGTGAAGAGGATCCATGGCATTGATTATCACAAATATAATGGATTGATTCATCATTTATGGGAAATGAGAATACTCTTCCCATAATGCTCATTCTCTCCCCCCTCCCCATCTTCAGTAGATGTATTAGCTTTGGCAGGAACTCAAAACCATCTATAGATCATTCACAGAAGTCAATTATTAGCGTCCAACACCATGGCATGAGTACTAGGCTTCTGCTGGGGGAATGAATGTAAAAATGAATAAAACTTAGACAAATATGTGAGTTGTATATATAAAGCACCTTGTAACCAAAGTCATCCATGCCCAGCTTTGAACTACATTCTCTTTAGAAAAAGGACAGATGAAATTCTCAGTTTTGGTTTCATTAAATTTCATGTTGCTTTCTTTCCTCAAGTTAAATTCATTTAATTTTCCCATAGAAATTTATTATAAAGTCCACAGGAAAAATAATCTACATTTGTCAATAATATATGGATTTTCTCTAATGTATATATTTTTGCAAACACCTCTCCCTTAATAACCCATTTTTCTATATTATTCCCACAGACACATTTTTGTGCACATTTTAATGCATTTTTAACATTCTGCAATTATCAACAGCATATTAATTTATACGTTGAAAAGGGAAATTATAACCTCCAAATATTTCCAACAATTTTCAGGAATACATGCATTTCCACATGTCCTTAACTAATTATTTGCTAATTTTGTTCTCAAAGGAAGCATTGAGTATTTGTAGCAATTCTCCTCCTGCTGTGGGAAAGCCTTGGAAAACGGCACAGTTTTTGAAGACTGTTTTCAGTTCAGTAGTTATTCTGTGCAAAATTCGTACATTTTGTCCACAAAATAGCATTTTCTGCACAGAAATTAATGTAAGACTAGCTGGTCATCCATCAGGCAGATATATATGAGACCCAACTCAAATCTCATAGGAAGAAGGTCTTTTGTGAGAGTTTTGGGCTCTGGTTACATGGGTATAATATATATGCTTCACATAGCTTTGACTTCCATAAACCCACCCCAAATCATTTGCATGCATTTGAACCAAACCTCAAGGCTCCTTCCTAGTAAGTAGGCCCCTTATTCTTGAATAGACCTCTTACTCCTTATAAGTCTGTCACCCACCTCATGGCAGAGTAAATCAGTGGCATCTAGTTGATATTGTAAACTAAAGATTGTTTTAAAATTAAAATTATTCTAGTTATAAAAGCTCAGGGTTTCTTTAGTATACGTGGCAAGTTTCAAGGGTTTAGGTTTTACACTTTTGTTAGCTATGGCAGAGACAAGCACAGAGGCTTGACAATATTCGTAATCTTCAAGTAATACAGTATTCACTGATCTCATTTTACTAGCCTTATATAGCTTTTCACTGAGTTCTGGAAATCTCCCTAGAAATAAGAGTGTTTTTGTATAACTTTCTCAATTAAAACCTGCAGCGTGGCTGAACAAATGTCTTTCTGATGTTTGTCAACAACATGAAAAACCACACTTTCTTTGAACCTATTTTTATTTTAGAATTTAGGAATGTTGAAAATCCATATGAATATATGATGCCATTTCTTCTCTCCAGATAACAAAATATCTGAAATGACTTATTTCTTGAATTATCAAAATAAATATGTTTTTAATGTATGATTTATTTGTAATAAATAAAAAAGAATAAAAGGGGCATAAAATAAAACATTAAATGCAAGTAACAGCAGAAACCATCTATTTACATTAAGACATTGTTAATGGAGTTCCTTTGGACAGACTTAGATGTAACAATCTCAGAACATGGAAAAATTATTTTTGATTACAGTTCCTAGAATCTCCTAGGCAATATGGGTAGTACAGGATTCTGGGACTTGGTGTCCAGAAAGTAATATTTCAGTTAACTTTTGCTATGTTTTTCAAACTCCTAACAATGTTTTCAGCCCATTCCATCCAAGTTCCATACTGAACTGACAGACTTTCTTTTCTTCCTGCACAGAAATTTTGTGTGTATTGTAGTATACACTTTTTCTAACATGCACATTAAAACATTTCCACACTGTATGCCTTTTCCAAATATTTGTACTTTTAATAGTGCATGTTTACTTGTATATAATTTTGAAAAATAAAAAAGGAAATCTGATACTCCTAGTTTCCTGATGTGACGAAACAAAAAGATGCACATATGATTTCATTAATAATTTTCCAGACCATGAACATTGAACATAAGTCAACAGTATGATGTGGCAGCTGAAAAGGCTAATGCAATTCTAGGATGCATCAATAGTAGTATAGTGTCTAGATCTAGGGAAGTAGTAGATCTAAAACTCTATTTTATTTTAGTCAGGCTTCACCTGGAATACTGTGTCCAGTTCTGGGCTCCACAATTCAAAAAGGATGTTGAGAAGCTGGAGAATGTCCAAAAGAGGGTGACCAAAATGTGAAGGGTCTGGAAACCATGGCCTATGAGAAGAGACTTAGGGAGATGGATATGTTTAGCCTTGAGAAGAGAAGGTTAAGAGGTGATATGATAGCCCTATTCAAATACTTGAGGATGGAGCAAGCTTGTCTTCTGCTGCTCCAGACAATAGGACCTGGAGCAATGGATGGAAACTACAGGAAAAGAGATTCCAGCTCAACATTAGGAGGAACTTCTTGACAGTGAGAGCTGTTTGACAGTGGAACACACTCCCTCAGATTATGGTGGAGTCTCTTTCTTTGGAGGTCTTTAAACAGAGTCTGGATGGCCATCTGCCAGGGGTACATTGATTGTGAGTTCCTACATGGCAGGGTTTTTTTTAAATTAAATTTATTTCCAGGATTTATATCCTGCCTTTCTCCCACAATGGAATTCAAGGCAGGTCACAATATTTTGGGCTAGATGGCCCTTGTGATCTCTTCCAAAGCTATGATTCTATGAATTGAACACATCTGTTTTTTGTTTTGTTTTTCAAAAAATCAGCTAAAACAAATTTCTTGATAGTTTTTTGTGGGTTTTTCAGGCTGTGTGGCCATGTTCTAGAAGAGTTTCCTTCTGACGTTTCGCCAGCATCTGCGGTTGGCATCTTCAGAGAAATTTCTTGATATTTTCTGGAACCCAGAGCCAATTGTAAATATTACCCAGTTTTTAGAATGGTGTAGAAAAAAACCATAGTGATCTTTTCCCCACTAGGCAGAACTAAAGTCATCCCCAAAACAGACCTAATATTACTCAACTTCTTTTCAATGATTTCAGTCTTATGTGAAACAAAGCCATCTCGGTTTTTTCCTCCCATTAACCACTGAATAGAAGTGGTTGTGCAACCATAGCCAAATCACATATCAGAGATGCAGAACAGAGCCAGTGGTGTAGTGGAAAAACTGAAGAATTCATCATGACACTCTCTATAGTCACATTTCTCAAAGAGATTCCAAAATATAAGTATCTTTTTAATCCATAGGCACCTATTTAAATTCTGAGGAGACTTCTGTTCACATAGCTGAGCAACTATGAAGATCACCCGGGCCAGTCTGAGCCTACATATCCAACAAAAGGGTCCACTGCCCATACTGAGGAGGCAGCTGAGAAGAGGAGTTGGCTGGTGTGTGTGTGTCTGCCTGCCTTCATCCTACAGTGGAACACCTGGCCTCAGAAGGAGCCTTCAAAAGACGCTTCCCAGCGCTCCCCAGTCTGTCCACTGCCCATACTGAGGAGGCAGCTGAGAAGAGGCTCTGGAGGGAGTGGCAGCAGACTTGGAGCCCAGGCATTTGGTGTTTGGTCCCAGTTATAACTACGGGAACGCGGTGTTTGGCCCTGGTGCATGTCCGAGACCCCCTCCACCTAAGAACTCGGAGGTAGAAGTGGCAGCGTGATCTCTGGAAAGCGGAGGCTGGAACTATAAAAGCCCCTTAGAAACATCTGTTTGACGAACGGGGCGGTGGAAGAGGAGCCCCTGCGTTTGGCCCTGGGCACACCCGAGAACTCCTCCTCTACAGAGCTCGGAGCCAGAAGTGGTGGCATGGTCCCTATAGAGACAGGCAATGACTATTTAAAATGCTTTCTCACCTGGGCCTCCAGCAGTCACAGAAATAGTAGTGTGGGCAGCCTTTCCAGCTGGGAGCCCAGGAGAGGAGGAAGAAGTGGCGGTGAATATTCAAAACACTCATTTCCTTGTCGCCAGCCCTGCAGAATTCCCAACAACAATATTAACCTCTTCTCTCCTGCGCTCCTTCTCCTCTTCTCTCTCTTTTTATTTCACTCTCTTTTATTTTTACTCTCACCAAGCCCCTCCCTTACACTCTTTTGTATGAGTAGAGGAGGGGGAGTGGAGGGTTGTTGTTTTTTTTTTAACTTTGCTTGAAGCTTAGTATTTTTAATACTGTGGTTTTTTAACCTGGAGTAGGATATACTAGTTTGATAACAAAAATTTAAAATATGCGTACAAGAGGTTCTTATAGAGCTGCAGGTATGATACCTGTTTTTGAAAGTATTCCCCTGAATTATAAAGAAAAGGAGTTGAAAATAACGAGATTTTTTACTTCAAAGGTAGTGGGCAATCAAGTAAAATGCAACCCTGATTTTATAGTAAGTCCAGACAGGGCTCAGTTATTATTGAGTTGTGCAGAGCCAGAAATGATTCAAGAACCTGTTCAAGTTATAACTGACCTAAGCAGAGTGACTGAGAGCTCTATTTTTGATCCAACAAAAGAGTAATCAGGCCAGACTTCTCCTGCAACCTCACAAGTTTACACCACTGGTATATGTGTCTAGCAGATTATATCATCAATACTGCTAGGACTGTACCAGAGTAGCACTCCCACATACACCTACTCTACTACCCAATTGGCCAGAGTAGTGTTGGAAAGAATATTTGAAAATATTTTTAATTGGTCAAAATATTTTTAAAATTGTTCAAAAATGTTTTTGTTAAATGTAAAGAAACCCTGGTCAAGAAAATTCTAGACAAGTGATAACCTTCACAATGCAGGACTGATTCTCCACAAAATTTACACATGGTTTTTGTGTGCAGACAACAGCATTTGTGCAGAAGGCAACATATTTCTACACAGAAACATTCATTCCTTGCTAGTCTTATAATAGACTTAAAACATGTTGGCTCATAGTAAATTTATTGGATGGTTGGCCCAACAGGAATGTCAGATTAATACTTCATTCACAAGAATCAGTTAGGACTGGGGGCTAGACTATTTTTATGTATTTATTTTGAAATCAGTCAAGACACAGATTCTTCTAATAATGAATTTCATTAATCAGATGTGTAATTAAGCAGATTTATATGGATTTAGGGTTGGATGAGGGATTGTAAGTACAAGCAACTTTCAGTGTGTGTGTGTGTGTGGGGGGATAATATAGAAAACATATATATGATATTAACAATTGTTAATAGCCCTCTCCTAATTTTTTATCCTGCACCACTGCACCTCATGAATTTTGACTGTCCTTTATTGCTATGTGGAAAACCTTGCAACCCTAGTGTATGTCTGTGTGTAGCAGTCAATCTTTTTATGACCACTAAACATGCACCGTATGATCTGCAGAATCTGGCTGCAAGGATGTGGAAAACTAGACTGGCAACACAGAGAGATATGAGAGAGAGAGAGAGAACATTTTGGGTACATGGAAGTTGGGGAGGGAGTTAAGCAATAGGAAGGCTGAATGAAGACTGGATGAAAGGAAGAGCTCAGGAAAGAAAAAGTATGAGTGTGAGACAGGAAAGAAGAGAAAGGACAATAGGGTGAGGGAAACAAAGAGAGTTGTAAACCAGGAAAGAAGACCTCATTACAGATGAATAGACTCAATCATGGAAGTAGGCCTGAGTTTGCAAGACCTGAACAGGGCTGTTGATAACAGAATGACTTGGAGGCCTCTCATTCATCGGGTCACCCTAAGTCAAATTCAACTTAAGGGCAGTTAACAACAAGAACAACTGAGGCTAAGCTAATACCTAACCCAGGGGTAGGCAACCTTTCCCCTTTAAGGGCCGAGGGACTTCAGCTCCCAGAATCCCAGGAGCTATTGGCCAACATGGGACTATTGGGCAACATGGCTGAGGCTTCTGGGAGCTGAAGTCCCTCGGCCCTTAAAGGGGAAAGGTTGCCTACCCCTGACCTAACCGGTGATTATCAGATGTATGTGGGGGGGGGGGGAAGAGAAACTAACCCCAGAAAGAGAGAAAGAAGTAGTTTAGGTGGGAGTAAGATAAGAGACATCATTGGGCTGATGGAAGAACTAATGCATTTTTAACCTGGATGGATCTGGACACTTTCACTAGTAGAAAGTAATATTCATTTTGAACAGGGAGTCTTTGAAATACACAGTTGACATTAACATTGGCAAAGAGTGTGTGTCTTACATTTGCCAAATGTAAGCTCCTCAATGTAACACCAGGACTCCAACTGGTTGAAGAGTAGAAACATTTTACTTTCAAAAGGGTTACATTTTTTATAAAAAAAATCTGAGTTTAGGATTGCAGCACTAGTGAAAGATTGTGACAACATTAGTGAAGTAATGGTACAGAAAGCCTTCTAATCCATTCTCCTTTGCTGGAAAGAAATCAAATTGCAAAATCAATTAGAATAATTAAAACTTCCCAGGCTAAGCTCTTAATTACCCAACACTTTAGTTACGACTCTCTTCTGAAAACAAATTTACAGTCTGGTTACTCAGTGCCTGAGAGTTAAAGCCGACTGTTCTATAAAATCTGGGACTATTAAGATTATTTTTCTGCTTGTCAATGACTATTTTTAAAATGTACCAATATTAAATTGATAGTGAGCAACTATAGTTTTCTCCTGCCTATTAGATTGGAAAAGACTCTGTAGCCAGCATGAAGGAATTGGAGTTGATGTCCAAAAACTACCATTTCCAATCTGATCTAATTTGAATTTCTTCCCCCAAAATTCTTTTCATAAATTTCCAAATGCTATATTCCTTAAACACTCAATGTTTTATTTTTCACATTCATACCCACTGCTTCAACACTGTTATTCAGATATTTGCAAGGAAATTAGCACAAATGTCATTGAAAAAGAAGGTAGTGGTGGTGGTGGGGACAAGCAGAGACAGTGGCACAATGTCATCATCATCATCATCACCATCATCATCATATCAGTAAAAATAAGCTAAACAATCTTAACTTTAACTTCTAGTAGAATTTAAAGGCAGAATCTGGTAGAATTCAAATATGTAGTCTTGTTAGTCTGAGTCAGTATACAAAGGGATCTCATAGCACATTTGAGATTAACTAACAGGAGAAGTTGGTAGTATAATCTTTTATAGACAAAGTATATATCCCCAGGTACATTTGAGTAAGTAGACCAAGCCCATGAAAGCTTATGCTACAATTTATTGCTGCCAAATCCCTTTGCATACTATAAGTATCAGAAGACATGGTAGAGTGATCATGAAACCCAACACATAAAAAGTCAAACTATTTAATCTTTCTCTTTAACCTTTCTTTCTCACCTTTCAACTTTAGGGATCTCCAGAATTAACTTATAGGCATTGGTTGGCAGATTTCTTAATATTTTATGAATATCATTCTAACATAGCAAAAGCATTGATTAGCATCCATCTTGTCTGATTTTAATCCAGATAAACTGACAAACAAAAACAAATGTCTTATTCAAACATTTTGAAGCCTGATTCCTCTTGGCAGCCCTTTAAAGGGAAGTACCAAATTGCTGCTGCCACCACAATTTTTCCACCCATGTATTCAAAATGTTCAGAAGTGACACCATGGTGGAAAACACTATAGTTATTTTAGTTTCTCTTGGGATGGACTAAAGTCTTGCCTTTTGCCATTCTACTCAGAAAAGGGGATGGTTCCTTTTCTGATAAGAGTTACATTGACCCATGGATAAGTTGAACCATGTTTTTTGGCTCAATGTTTTTGTCTTAAATTTCTAGTCTTCTATATGAGTATATATAGAAGTAAATGTTCAGTTTTCTAGATTATGATGATCATGAAGATCATGATGATTCAGTAATTATTCAGATTTTATCTCTGACACTAGAATGTTTTCTTATTGCTTTCTTATTTTTAATAATAATAATAATTATTATTATTATTATTATTTCTATACCGCCCTATGGCGAACCAATCTGGGTGGTTTAAAACAATTAAAAGAACAATAAAGATAAAACAGTATATTCCCTCCCCCCTTTAAAACATTATTAAATCAGATACCAATTAAAACAATGACAGATTAATTAAAATATAAAAATTCAAATACATACCGTTAAAAAAACAACAACCCACCACTTCCATTTTTTGGGGGGGGGGCTGAAGAGGCACTGTAGAGGGAGAGGGCAGGAGAGATCCTGAGGCCGGGATATTTAGTCTGGGAAGGCCTGCCGGAAGAGATCCGTTTTGACAGCTTTTTAAAAACTGTCCAGAGATGTTAACTGACGGATCTCGTCCGGCAGGTCGTTCCAGAGCCTGAGGGCAACAACAGAGAAAGACCTCTGGGAGGTCGCTGCAAGCCTCGATTTTTGAGGCTGCAGCAGATTCCTCCCAGAGGACCGGAGAGCGGGGGGAGGATTGTATGGGAGGAGGCAGTCTCTGAGATAGTTTGGACCCAAGCCATGTAGGGCTTTAAAGGTGATAACCAACACCTTGTACTGGGCCCGGAAACCAACAGGCAGCTAGTGGAGGGACCTCAAAACTGGAGTAATGTGGTCCCTCCTAGATGTTCCTGACACAAGCCTGGCTGCCATATTTTGGAACAGCTGTAGTTTCAGAACCAAGCACAAGGGTAGCCCCATGTAGAGCGCATTGCAGAAGTCCAGACGTGAGGTTACCAGCGCGTGCACAACAGTCTCTAGATCCCTTACTTTCAGAAAAGGGTGCAGCTGGCATATCAGCCAAAGCTGATAACAGGTGCTCCTCACCGTCGCATTTACCTGATTTGTCATCAGGAGAGATGAGTCAAGGAGCACCCCCAGACTGCAAACACAGTCACTGGAGGAGAGTGCGACCCCATCTAGGACTGGAGGTTGCAACCCAATTCTTGGATTTGGGGCTGTTACCGTGAGTACCTCTGTCTTGTCCGGATTCAGTTTCAATCTGTTTTTCCTCATCCAGCCCATTACTTCCCGAAGACAGACATTGAGAGAGGAGATGCCATTAGAATTCAAGGCCGACAAACGAGACACGGAGAAATAGATTTGGGTGTCATCAACATATTGATAACACCCAGCACCATAACTCCATATCATCTCACCCAGCGGCTTCATATAGATGTTAAATAACATCAGGGACAAAATAGCTCCTTCAGGGACCCCAAAAGTGGGCTCCCTCTTGCTGGAACTACTGTCCCCGAGCAGCACCCTCTGGGACCTACCCGAGAGGAAGGACCGGAACCACTGCAAGGCAGTGCCGCCGATACCTAACCCCCTCAGGTGGCCCAAGAGGATGCCGTGATATTGTGTCAAAAGCTGCTGAGAGGTCTAGGAGCACCAACAGGGTCACACTACCCCTGTTGATGCTCAGACACAGATCGTCGGTCAAGGCAACCATGGCAGTCTCAACCCCAAAGCCTGTCCTGAAGCCAATTTGAAATGGGTCTAGATAATTGGTTTCATCCAAGACAGCTTGGAGCTGATGAGTAACCGCCCTCTCGATTACCTTGTTCAGAAATGGCAGCAATGACACAGGCCTATAGTTTCTCATATCCAGGGGGTCCAGGGAAGGTTTTTTCAGTAGTGGCCTAACAGCCGCTTCCTTCAAGCAAGATGGAACATGTCCTTCCCTGAAGGATGCATTGATGATATCCATTAGGAATCTCCTCACTGCATCCCCCCCCCCCCCCGGATGGCCAGCCATGATGGGCAAGGGTCGAGAGGGCAGGTTGTTTTTCTCATCTTACCAAGCAGCTTGTCCACGTCCTCAGTACTCACAGATTGCAGCTGATCCAGAATAACTTCATCGATGGAGTCGCTGGACGCCTCACCTATAGACTCTGTTACAACTGTGGCATCTAAGTCGGCTCTTATCTGAGAGATTTTATCTGCAAAGAAATTATTAAACGCATCACAGCAGGCTATTGTCGGGTTAAGCAGGGGATTTGGCGCATGGGGCACCTGCGTCATCTCGCTTACCACCCTAAACAGCTCTGCTGGACGGGACTCTGCAGACGCAACGCATGCAGAAGAGAAAGCTCTCTTCGCTGCACGTATTGCCTCCCAATAGGAATGAAGAAAGTTCCTATGGCGAGTTCTATCGGATAAGAGTCGAGTCTTCCACCACCTGCACTCTAGTCGTTGGCCAAACCGCTTCACCCTCCTAAACTCCGGCGTATACCATGGCTTTCGGTTTGAAGCGGGATGGCAAGGACATTTGGGAGTGATCATGTCAATAGCCCTGGTAAGATCGGTGTTCCATGTATTAACCAGAGCCTCGACAGGGTCACCGGCATTTCCAACCGTTAAACCCTCTAAGGCTTTCTGGAATCCAATTAGCTCCATTAGCCTTCGAGGACGGACCATTCAAATGGGTCCACCACCCCTGGTGGGGCAGATATTGGTTCTTAGTTCCGTCTTGACCAGGAAATGATCTGTCCACAACAATGCGGAGGTGCTTACCACCTCCGCCCACAGATATTCCTGTTCCATACTGAAGACCGCATCGAGTGTATGACCTGCACAATGTGTGGGTCCATTGACCAATTGGGATAGGCCCGTGTTTGTCATGGTCTCCATGAACTCCCGAGCTGTGCCTGTTAAGCTGGTCTCGAGCGGGATGTTGAAGTCACCCAAAACTAAAAGTCTGGGAGTCTCCAACAACAGCTCAGAGACCAGCTATGTCAGCTCGGTCAGGGAGTCTGCTAGACAATGGGGTGGCCGGTAGACTAGCAAAATCCCTAAGGTACATACACTCGAAGCGTACCGTGTTCCGGTTAGGTATCCTGGTCAAGGTCAGGGTGTTTTTATGAACTAGAGCCACTCTACCCCCCCCCCGCCCACTTCCCCTCACCTGCTCACTGACAGAGTACCCAGCTGGGAGGGCCTGTGCCCAGGTAACTGTGCTATCCTCTCCCAGCCAGCTCTCTGTAAGGCAAGCCAGGTTGGCATCCTCATCCACGAGAAGATCGTGAATGATGTGGGTCTTATTTTTCACTGACCTGGCATTGCAAAGGAGCAAAGTGAGGTTCTGTGGAATGGTTGGTCTGCTCTCCAAGCCATTCTGAGAAGCAGAGGGAACTGAAGGTGGGATAGCTTTCAAACAGTGATCCCACCTTCTTTTGTAACATTTGTTCCCTCTATTCCTACCATACCTCCCATTCCCCAACACTACCCCGATAGCCGCCCCCGCCTCATTCCCAGCCTCAGATGAGGTGGTGGACCTTAGGGCCATTAACAACATGACATGGTAAGGGCATATAACAACCTAATGATAAAACCCTCTGACAGATGGAATAACCTAATTCGCCAATCCCCAATTCCTCAGTTCTAAATAAGCATAGTTAGGCCTCTAATTCCCCTAAAATTGCGGGCAGGGGAAAAACGTGGGGGAGGGAACTGAGGCCGCACCCTGGCGCAGTACAATAACTACTACTGAGCCAGGGGAGACGGTCTTGAGTGCACAGACTCCACCCACTTCCCGGCCTCTAGTTCCTCGGTGACAGTGCCGGTTCTCGCTGCAGGGCCACCCAGGTGGAGAGGTTGGTGCTTTAGGGCCACCCAGGTGGAGAGGATTAGGGCAGAGAGTCCTCAAACAAGTCCTGGACACTGCCTCATCCATCCCACGTTGCCGAGGGGAGATGTTTCCCAGCAGGCTTTTATACCTGCGGTGTCTCTCTCGGTTCTCGCTGCGGTGGAGGTTGGTGCTGCAGGGCCGCCCAGGTGGAGAGGATTAGGGCAGAGAGTCCTCAAACAAGCCCTGGACACTGCCTCCTCCATCCCACGTTGCCGAGGGGAGATGTTTCCCAGCAGAGTTTTATACCTGCGGCGTCTCTCTCGGTTCTCGTTGCGGTGGAGGTTGGTGCTGCAGGGCCGCCCAGGTGGAGAGGATTAGGGCAGAGAGTCCTCAAACAAGCCCTGGACACTGCCTCCTCCAGCCCGCATTGCTAATAATATTCTGCATGTATTGTGTCTGAGAAGTCTTGGCCGTCAGAGCTGTTCAGGGTGGTAAGGGGTCTAACGCAAATGCCCCCGACCCAGATCCCTTTACTAGAACCAACTAAAGCGTATTGTGATGCTTTAAATAACCACTTTGCAGATAAAATCTCTAAGATAAGAGCTGACTTGGATGCTGGTATTACTGCAGAAGTGGCAGGAGAGGTATCTAGCAACTCTGTGAATACTGTCATACTGGATCAATTTGAATCTGTGAGTACTGAGGATGTGAACAAGCTCCTTGGTAGTGTGAAAAAGATGACCTGCTCTCTTGATCCATGCCCATCTTGGCTGGCCGTGCAGGGGGGAGATGAAACTAAGGCACTGTTAAGGCACATAATCAATGCAACTTTTAGGGAAGGCTGATTTCCATCTAATTTAAAAGAGGCAGTGATTAAACCACTTTTTAAAAAGCCGCCCCTAGACCCCCTGGACAAAAACAACTACAGGCCGGTCTTACTTTTACCATTCATGAACAAGGTGATTGAGAGAGTGGTAACCATTCAACTCCAAGCAATCTTGGAGGAAACTGATTATCTAGATCCATTTCAATCTGGATTTAGGACAGGATATGAAGTTGAGACTGCCATGGTTGCCTTAGTTGATGATCTCTGTGTGGGCATTGACAGGGGAAGTGTGACCCTGTAGGTGCTCTTGGACCTCTCAGCAGCCTTCAATACCATTGACCATGGTATCCTTCTGGAACGCTTGGGAGAGTTGGGAATTGGGGGCACTGCACTGCAGTTGTTCTATTCCTATCTCTCATGCAGACTCCAGATGGTGAAGCTGGGAGACAGCTGCTTTTCTAAAAGAGAACTAAAATCTGGTGTCCCTCGGGGCTATTTAACATTTACATGAAGCAGCTGGGTGAGATCATCCAGAGATATGGGGCGGGGTATTATCAATATGCTGATGACACCCAGATATGTTTCTCTATATCTCAAACTGCTGCAGTGACTAAGGACTCTCCTCTGAATGAATGTCTTAGGGCAGTAATGGACTGGATGAGGGAAAACAGACTCAAACTGAATCCAGATAAGATGGAGGTACTTGCTATAGGAACCCTGACCCAGGAATGAAGATATGTCATCCAGTTCTGGATAGGGTCACACTTCCCCTGAAGGACTGTGTTCACAGCTTTGGGGGTGCTCCTGGACTTGTCTCGCCAGTTGATACCTCAGATAGATGTGATGGTCAGGAGTGCCTGTTATCAGCTTCAGCTGATACGCCAGCTGTGACCCTTTCTGGAGCCAGGTGACCTAGAAACAGTGGTAAATGTGCTGGTAACCTCTCAACTTGACTTCTGCAACACACTCTACATGGGGCTACCCTTGTGCCAAGTTCAGAAACTTCAACTAGTACAGAATATGGCAGCCAGGCTGGTCTCAGGAACATCGAGCAGAGACCATATAACACCAATCTTAAGATCACTTCACTGGCTGTCCGTTAGTTTCTGGGCCCAGTACAAGGTGTTGGTTATTATCTTTAAAGCCCTAAATGGCTTGGGTCCAACCTATTTTCAGAACCACCTCCTCCTGTACAATCCACTCAATGCATTCAGGTCCTCTGGGAGGAATCTGCTGCAGCCTATAAAAACTAGGCTGTTTGCAACTGCCCAGAGGACCTTTTCGGCAACTGCTCCCATATTATGGAATGGCCTGCCAGATGAGATCCATCATATTACTACCTTGGACAGTTTTAAAAAGGCTGTTAAGACAGATCTCTTCCAGCAGGCTTTTCCTGAATAGATATCCCAGCCATCAAGAGACAGCCCAACCTGCCCTTAATTCTGCTGCAGTTTTTGTTCATTTCTATTATTATTTTAAGTGTGTTTTTAAATTGTCATTGTTTAATAGTATTTTAAGGGGTGAGTGGGATTGTGGGATATATAATGTATTTTTTAATGTTGTAAGCTGCTCCAGTTGCGTTACACAGAGGAGCGGGATAAAAATAAATTTTATTTATTTTATTTTTATTTACAAGGTGTTGGTTATAACCTTTAAAGCCCTACATGGCCTAGGTCCAGACTACTTGCAGGAGCACCTTTCTCCATATAATCCACCCCGCAGACTTAGGTCCTCTGAGAAGAATTTACTGCAGCCTAAGAAGACTAGATTGGTTGAGGTAACCCAGAGGGCCTTTTCATCTGCCGCTCCTGGGTTATGGAATGGTCTGCCAGAGGAGATCTGTCACATTACCACTCTAGAAGCCTTTAAAAAGGCTGCTAAGATGGATCTCTTCAGGTAGACCTTTCCAGATTAGCCTCCATTCCACTGACATTGATATCCCCCATCTAGCCCAAAAAAGATAAATGTCTCACCTCTAACTACCTCTAATTTTAGCTAGTTTGTTATTTTTTATTTGCTTTTAATTAGTATTTTATATTGCTATTCGTTTTATATTGTTATTGTTTTTAGTTTACTTTTTTTCTTTTTTATGATTGGGAGGGGGTTGGGGTAAGGGTTATTTAGAAATCTGGTTTTAATTGTATGTTGTATTTTATTGTTATTCCTATTTGTTGTAACCCGCCTCGATCCACAGGGAGAGGTGGGCTATAAATAAAATGTTTTATTATGTATTATTATTATTAAAGATATTTGCAAGTGAGAGGCAATACTCTTGTTATGGGTTTGTTGTAGTTTTGCATTGGTTCTAATGAAGGTGGAAAGTAAATACTGTATTCTGTCTCTAAGCAGGGTTGCAATAAATCATTTCATAATCCCTTTCAGAAATAGCCAAGTTCTGCATAAGTGTACATGCATCACTTCCTAAGAGAAGAGCTGAGTCTGCTACACTCTAGTCTCATTTGTCAATCTTATGTGAAATGAAAAGTTCCCTAGTGAGGATTTCCACTTTTCTTTTTCGCTACTTAATTTTTTCCCCAAGGGGCTGCTATTAATTGTTCTCCAAAGTTACCTTTCTTTTTAGGATCTCCATATGTACTCCATTATACCATGATGGCACTTTAAAACTGTATGGTACATCAGGGTCCTATTGGTAGAGTTGAAAAGGTATACATAAATTGGCCACATGCCTTGTTTTATAGCACTAGGCAGAAAAAGCAAACCAACAATATTGTCATCAGATGAAGCAAAAAAGGAAAAAAAGAAAAATAGTTTCAAGAGAAATCCTGAATGAACCAAAATTAATCTATGATGAAATTCAGCCAAATTGGCTTTGTATAAGATAACCGTATTAATTAGCTGGCTTAGTCGTGTTAATGTGGTAATTCTAGCAATATTTCACCCTAGTCATCATTAGATTAAGCCTCCTTCATCTTCTAGTTAACTTGCAATTATAGTCTTTAATATCTGACATTCACTTGGATTTTGGTCAATCCATACAATGCCAATATTTAACGATAAGGTCCCTGGGTTAATCAGCTGTAAAATATTCCCAGAAGTTCTAACTAATCAAATTTGCTCATGCAATTCACTGAGTATATTGCCATGTTAAGTTTCAGAACAGATGTCTGAGGCAGGAGAAGCATCCTTATAGCAGAATTCAAACCTCACCTCCTTGCTTGGTAATGACATAGGTTATTAAAACACACTTTTGGGGGGATGACCTAATTAAGGCACTCAATCAAACAGAATCAAAGCAGCCACACCATGCCCCTGCCATCTATGAGTGTTTTCAAATCAAAATGTAACACTGATGAAAGCACAGCATGAAGAATGGATAAAAGTATGATCTCAGCTGAGAAATTAGCCCTAAGCGTTTGTTAATGAAGGCAAATAGGATTTTACACACTAACATATAAACTTAGCAAGTGTAGATTCTACTTGATTGCCATTTGCAGTAAGGTAAAGCAAGATGATATAATTATCTGCCTAATATTATTGTTTAATGCTTTGTTAATCATTTTCTGGGGATGGGGGAATGATAAGAACAAATCTGGGCTTTTCCTAACATCACAATTTGTAGCTGTCTGGTTTTGTCATTATATAGTTTCTCCAAGTGTTCAATGCTTTGTACTTAAGGAAAAAATGTGTTTCAGAAGAAGAAACATTGATGTGGTCCATTTTGGTTTCTTTTTTCTTTCTTTCTACATATGACCTATTGTCTTCAGCTATGTCAAAAATGTAATGTTGCAGATATACAGGATAACTGCAACATTGCTTCTTGTTCATACTGACATTAAGGATTTCACCTCTTTGCTTAATCCTGTTGAAGAATAAACAACAGAAGTCTTCCTCACTTGAATCCCACTGCTGGTGAAAAGGGTCAGTCACTCCCTTTCATGCAGGATCAATCCACTTCATTGCCTGACAAGGAGCTGCAAATGACACCCTCCACAACCCAACCATCAAATTCTACAGAACCCAAAGTTAGCCAATGTATTATGCCTCATGAAGTATAAAGTTGTCTTCATCCCTGGCCCTTAAAAGTAGCAAAGCAAATAAGTGCCAATCAGATGTCCTTCAGTGATATCTGAAATCTGCTATCTGAAGTGGATACCTCACTTTGCCTAATGAGCTAGCCATGCTACTTATATTGACTTGGACTCAGTAGTACCTGACTGGCTGTAGAAATGGAAGACAGCTTTCTTTTTCTTCCTCCTGCTGTAGCCTATGGCCCCTCCTTGAAAACCATATCCAGAAGGTCAGGGGTGAAGCCTACTGAACAACAGGACCTGTGTTCTATGGGGGTGTGGTGAGAAGAGGCTGAAAGTTGCCAGAAGGGTCTTATTCCAATGATAAACCCACTGGAATCCTCCAAACAGATGAAAAAGGGGCACTTATATCATTGACACCCCATCAGGTAGCAATTTGCTTGGATTGGGCTTTGAAATCTGTTGGCAACCTTATTGCTTACCTCAAATCTTATCTCGCACACTTAGGTTCTAAGTATAAAACATATTCCCAAAAAAGATGACCACTGTGGTGTACTGTGAGATGTGAAGGCAGGGTTGACTTTGCTCCAGACTTTTTAGCCTTATGATGGACAAGAGAAAAAAAAATGGAAGTCTATATTAATGTGAAATGTTCCTAATATGAAAACTTGGAGCATTCCTTAAAAAGAAGAAGAAGCAGCAGCAATGATTCTCAATAGCTATTATAGTGTTGACAATGCAATTTGTTGTTGTGACTTGTTCCACTGTTAAATAGGTAAGTTATTACATAACTCTTTGGGTATGTTTGCAAAGCTTTTCCGCTATTTCTCCTTACTTTGGACTAGTAGGGAAACATTGATAAGAAAATGGTATAAAATGTGAAAAGTCTGTATGAAAAATACCTTTAAAATGCATTAGCAGGCTTTTAAAACGTCTTTAAAGGTACTTAGAAAGTGTTACTGATCACTACAATATGCTGTTGTACTCACTCATTACATTCCTTTTGCATTGTAACTTCTTTGTGCCCTCATTACCAAGAAGAGTAACTCACTACAGTTCCATTACTTGCAACATGCCTGTCCCAGGCTGTGAAACCTTTAAACACAACCAAGATATCACACTCACACTCACAAATTGCCTATTTCAGATTTAAAAAAATGGAGCCCTAAGAATAGATTATTGAAAAATAACCTCAGGATGTTCAATAGTACATCTGTGAGTGGTTACAATGCTGCTGCAATTAGACTAGTGGATACAGGTCACAAGTGAAGTCCAATGTCTAGTTCAATATAATCTTTTTAAAACTGGAGAATGCCTAAACTTTGTGAGATTCCTTCTCTTATTTTCACTACAAAACCCGCAATACAAAATTAATTCTGTTTGGAAAAGGAACAATATCATTAGCAAAATAATCCTCTGAAGAGATAATTTTGTAAATGTGCTGTAGCTTAAAAACCATATTGCTGCTGGTTCTTGAAAAGGGCCCTTATCAGATGAGAGGCCTATTAAAAAACAGAAATTTCGACATCTGTTGCTGTCTTGCATGAATGCAAGACAGAAATATATTAATACCATATGTGAAGGAATATGATTCAAAATTATAGCTTTGCTGGTATTTCCCAAAATAGGTTGCCAAGCTTCTTGCATAAATAAAATCAAAGATAAATATCTATTTTAAAAATACAGTTATTAAAATATTAAGGGTTTCTTTTTCCTTTTAAAATGTGTTATAAAAATGATTGTAGCATGCACAGAAAGGAAGAGATGAAGGCAAAACATAAAAGAGAGCCAAAACTGAACATGTGTTGAAGGATCTATTAGAGCAAAAATAACTCTAAATTACAGAAATAAAGGTAAACAAATTTTAAAATAAATCACGTTTACATCTGCAAATTCTAATTTCAGCCTCTCTTTTCAATGGAACTCTAAATGCAAGGAACACACACACATTATAGACATTCCTTTAGTAGGTCAAAGGTCACAAAGATAAAGCTTTTGGGTTTTGCAGAACTCTTCATAAGACCAACCAGTAAACTAAGGTAGGGAATCTTCTTGGCATTGAAGGCATGGAGTCTACATTTTTTTTGCAGTCTAAGGACAGAAAACCGGATGAGGTTAGAAACACCTAAATTTGATTCTTTATGTAACTGAATGGTTTCAGGTTACACCTGTTTCTACATGCATGAGTAATAATATATAGTGGCTGATCTCACATTAAAAAAAAATATTACTTGGATCTGTCTCCATTCTTATGTAATGCACAGAGGTTCTTCGGTATTCAGGAAACAGAAGGTGAAAGGTGAATAATTTGCTTATAATAGAAGTGCATGCTATCTTATGCTCCTTTAATTGACTTTTGGACTGTTTAACCCCAATTCTCTATACTTCCTTCTTCTAGAAAAACCTCATGCACTCTAAAATACTGAATAGTACCAATATCTTCATATGAGTATATACATGGAATCAAATCCAAATATGACCAAGGTGGCATGTTCCAAAAAGTGTGTAGATCATTGCAGTTGAAGGTTCAACCCCTACTTGGTGAAAAGACTCATTAAAACAGTGGGATTTATTTGATGTAGCTACTTTTTAAAAGTCCTGCCATTATCACCATGAGCTGGTGAATGCAAAACAGAGGTAAAAGTGTTCACAGTCTACACTCCAAATAATTTAACAGGGAGAAGAGACATGGATAAATACATATGGTAAACATATGTTGGGCAGTATTAGTCAAACACGTGGTAATCTGTTTAACATGGCAAGCTCTGGCCAGTAATTAAAAAGCATGCTGAAATATTACTTTCTTTCTTTGAACAACAAATCCCAATGTTATATATACAAACTCCTTTTTATACTGTCTTGAATTTCAAAAGTAGTTTGATATGTTATAGTGTGTGTGTGTGCGCGCGCGCGCAAGAGAGAGAGAAGTTTGATTGCAAAAAGCTGTGCTTAGTAATAGAGCACATGCAAATCTCAGCATCTCTGGGAAAAGTCAAGAAGCATTACTGTAAGAAAACATAGAAAAGCAATGCCAGACATTCAGGACAATATGCTGCATACTTGAGAACAGTCCTGATTTGGCAGGGACAGCCCTGGTTAATCCTCTATTGTCTGACTTTTTTAGATGGTTTTAAAATGTCTCCGTTTCTCCCTCCTCTCACTTAGTTCTCAGCTTACTTCAATTGCTGAAGTCTGAGTTTAAAGTGCAAGAGTAGTTTGTACTCAATTAACTCAGCAGGGGGAAGGGGAGAGGTGGGGGGCACCATCTTGTCCTTCCTGTAGACTCAAGCAAAACTAAACTACTGCAGCCTCTTCTAGTTTGTGTGCTTTTCCTCATTAATACATTTTGCCATCTGGACCACAGCCTGATTTTGTGTCCTGGTTTACATCTATGAGATACTGGAAGGTATGTATATCGAAGTAGCTTAACTCAAGGTTTAATTGCTACAATAAATGAACACTCAAAGCTGGTTTGACTGTTTTGAAATGGGCTGTGTTTCTTTAAAGTTTGTTTCTAGGAAATCATACATTTAGAAGTCAATGTGAAGACATGCAGGATATGACTTTAAATGTAAAGTATTCCTTTATGGAAGGGCAAACTGTAGTGCTCTCTCTCTCTGTGTTTGACAGGTTGTAGGGAAATGACATATTTTATAGAGTATGCATGCAGTCTATACGTACAATTGCCCCCAACAAGTTGGGTACTAATTTTACTGACCTACAAAAGGATGGAAGGCTGAGTTAACCTTGGAACCCTGGGATTGAACTCACAACCTGATGGCTACAGTACTGGCATTTAACCATTGTGCCACCAGGGCTCCTTTCTGATGTTGGCTCTTGATCTATATACATAGGAAACTGGAAGCTGTGTGGGATCAAGAAGATGCTCCACCTTCATCTGATCCTGTACTGCCTCATAAAGCATCTGAGCTGCCACAATAGTTCTAGGAAACATAACCACAAGCACCACACTGCTAGTTATTACCACAAATGCCATTTTCATGTCTACCAGATTAGAGGACAGCATTCATCTTCCACTGTGGAATCCATGCTTCCAGTTCCAATGTAAATAATAAACAGGCATGAGTCAGCTCACAGGGAGATTTGTCTAACCATATGGACTTAGATGCTTCAGAAGGAGATATAGAACACGAATAGGGTGGACCATCTCAACATTAGGATGAACTTCCTGACAGTGAGAGCTGTTCGACAGTGGAACACACTCCCTCAGAGTGTGGTGGAGTCTCCTTTTTTGGAGGTCTTTAAAATGAGACTGGATGGCCATCTGTCAGGAATGGTTTGATTTTGAATTCCTGCATGGCAGGGGGTTGGATTGGATGGCCCTTGTGATCTCTTCCAACTCTATGATTCTATGATTCTGGGGGGTTGCAGACTGCCAGAAATAGTGTGAATTCAGTCCACTTTTAGGGTTAGGGTTAGTGCTAGGGAATCATGGGAACTGTTATTTTTCTGAGACATTGAGCCTTCTCTGTCAGACAACTCTGATGCCACAATAAAATACAGTTCCCATGGTTCCCTAACTCTAACCCTAACCCTAAAAGTGGACTGAATTCACACTATTTCTGGCAGTCTGCAACCCCCCTCTATGATCTTTCTTGGGCCCTCTGGTGGATTTGGGTGTGAAAGATCATGGTATGGTGCATGCAGGATAAATTAGCATTGCATAGAAACATTATTAGTTATGGGGCATATCTGTAAAGTCACCTTAGCTTCTAGTTTCCTGGTTTTGTACTGCATGAGCCAACATAAGATTGCCTTAACTCTCATTTGAAATGAATGGTTTAAAAAAATATCACTGAATCTATATAAACACTGGACATGATCCAGAAGAAACCTGAGCTTGTACACTTCCAGAAAATGCCTGCACACACTTGGTGCTTTCTTGGGATTTCACAATATTGGCCCAAAGCCACTACACACGGAAGACAGTGAGCCCAGGTGACTTCTGGACACCCAAGATACCTTTAAATTCTATATATATACATATATTTTAATTGCAACTCCCATGCATAACAATTTCTCTGTTTCATGCTGAAAGGCTGGCCTGTTGTAATGTGGCCTCTTAATCCCCAAGCATCACTTGTTACCAATAAACCATTTTCCTATACTAAGTTCTTTATGAAAGTTTTAATCCCATGCTGACAAAGCACCTGCATCATTCCACACTCTTCTACAGCATAAGGTCACATTGATTTCAGCTACAATCTCATTCATTACATCAAAAAATCAAAATCCATCACTGTTTATTTTCATCTTTCATGCACTGAGTTTTCCAAAGTGTGAAAAGTTTGAGAAATGATTTAGCTTTCAATTATATCTTTCCACAAAAGGGCTGTGCTGAAGACAAGGTTTGGGCCTCTCGTTTGCCTGTTTTGCTTGGAATGGAGACCACCCACTTTGAATCAAGTCAAATCAAAATCTAGTTGCCAGACATCCCAAACTTTGTATGTTTATCAATTGATTAAAATGGAGCAATTAAAAAGTGACTATAACTGGAGGATGTTTGCAGGTATAATAGCCCTTTTCAAGCTGAGAATGGGTGCTTATTGAGAATGTAGTTAAAGGATGTAGATATAGACCTCTTGAATATAATTACTGTATATACTCATAAAATTTTAATCAAAAATTTCTGCCAAAAACCCAAGTCGACTTATCCACAGGTCAATGTAAGTATTGTACCTTAACTTTTATTTTAAAAGGAAGCATCCTCTGGTGAACGGTAAGAGCATAATCTATTCTGGAAGCTCTGATCTCCCTCTATATTCTCATCCATCCAGCCTTTGGGTAAGTGTAAACAGTTATGTCTTCTGGAATTTTGTATGTCCTTTGGCATTGTTTCCCTTTGCTTCAACCTTTACATCTTTTGTTACAGGCCCCTAATTTTACCCTCATCTTATCAAAATCCATAATTTTGGCCCAAAAACCTGCCCTTGGCTTATACATGAGGTCAACTTATAGTTGAGTATATACAGTATACTGATATCAAACTTCTGAAATATCACAGTAAAAACATGCAACTTTTATACCCTTTGCCCAACATTATCAAGAATTGTGATATCACTGAGCCTGATTTGCTGTCTTGAATGTTGGTTTAGGGGAAAGGTAGAGTATAAATAGATAATGAAGAGGAGAAGATTTAATTCCTCTCACTTCACCTGAGAGTAAACTCTATTGAACTCAATGAATCTGATTGCACTCATCAAGATGGTATATGTAGGACTGAATTGTTAGATGGCAATCCAATAAAGGTATACTTAGGCAAACATAAATGCTGTTGAGACATATGTACAGAATTTTATGTTTGTGAAATTCTTATTGTAGATTTCAATTAGAGTGATATAAATTGTGACTAGCAAATCCCATTCACTTCAGTGGACTTACTCTATTAGGAACTAACCATGGATTAATCCATAATTAATCCATCTCAGAGACAGGAAATATGTACAGTATCCAAAATGTGATCATTTTCAGAAAAATGTGATCATTTTAATTTATATATTACATGTATTCAGATGATTCTGAGTTTGATATTTAACTCTATATATTTGCACTTTAACATGTTACACTAATTTGTAAACAGACATTTCATGTGTGAGAGAAAATCTTCCATGAATGAAAGAAGGTCACTTTTGGATCCACCCTTTGATACGGACCTGTTCTTAGCATAGATGGGTCCAAGTCTAGATGAACATAGTGTGCCAACTACTGAGATAATATTACCTCTTGCTTCCTTTCTTTGGTCTATAGTATCATTTATAATTTTAAAGAAGCTGCTTGTTTGAGAAAGTAGGATGAATTCAAAGGATTAAGGGAGAAAACTATTTTAACTGTTGCTGCTTTCCACGTTGGGGAAAAATGTGATTTCAAGTTCATTGTTAATTTTTATTTTGTTATCCTTATGCCATTTGTTTTTTTAAAAAAAGAAACTAAATAATTGACTCTGTGTTTATTTACAGTAAGTGACTGTATCAGTGAATTGCACCAGACAATGCTAATTAACAGCATAAGATCACAAAAAAGGACACTGACAGCAGAATGGCTATTACTAATTTATTTGTCTTTTTTCAATTCACTTAGAAATATCTTTGGGAGTACAGCACGTCAGCCTTGTCAGACATTACACTGTAGCTGTCAGCATTTTGACTGATGTAGAAGCACTACCTGCTCTTGTTTGCCCTTCCTTTCACTTGAGTGCACACAGGTAAGACAGCTTGTTGGTAATTTTTATTTAATGCTTTCAGTATCTGTGGCTGCTCTTTTTTATTGAGAGTTCTGACAATAAGAAATTCCACTCCCCAAGATTTCCAAGATTTCAACTACAAGCACTTCACCACTTAAAGAAGGTTTTCCTCTGGGATTAGAACACTCTTTACATTCCTCTCCAGTGCCTTGTGATCTCAGAGATAGCAGTTTAGGCTGTTTGATTTAGAGGGGAAAGAAAACCTCTCTTTTGAAAAATCAGTGATGAAGAGTGAAAATTGGGATGAATGAAAGGTGGAAATGATTTGATAGCTCTTAAGGAATCGTTCACAGTTGTTTTGGAGGAATTCCACTCCTACAATCCTGCAGACAGCATGCAAATCTCTGAAGCTTTGGCATGGTCTGATCTATTTAATAATATCTTGCCAGAACCACCTTAGAAGAGCAGGTCCTGTAGTCCATGAAATTCAACTTCCTACTCTCTGCAGGAACCCCAGAGCTAGAACATGTTCAGTAGATGGCTACCAAGCCAATGTTTAAGACATCCAGCAAAGTCCTGCCTTCCCTTCACTGAGGCAATTGGCTTCATGGTCAAATTATTATGAAGTTTAAGAAATATCTCCAAAACATGGGAGTGCCAACACATCCGATAGTCCTAATGAAGAATCTGTACTCAGGACAAGAGGCTACTGTCAGGACAGAACATGGAGAAACAGAATTGTTCCCAATTGACAAAGGAGTCAGACAAGGCTGCATCCTCTTACCCTACCTATTCAACTTATATGCAGAACATATTGGAAGGAAAGCAGGCTTGGACATGGAAGAGGGAGGAGTGAAAATAGGAGGAAGAAATATCAACAATCTGAGATATGCTGATGACACCATAGTACTAGCAGAGAACCTCACAGACCTAGAACAACTACTGAGGAAGATCAAAGAGGAAAGTGCAAAGGCAGGCTTACTGATGAACACAAAGAAAACAAAAATAATGACTACAGATAAGTTATACACATTCAACTAGACAATGAGGAAATAGAAATAGTAAAAGAGTTCTCCTATCTGGGATCAAACAATGATCAGAATGGGGACTACAGCCAGGAAATCAGAAAAAGTTTAAGAATGGGGAGGGCCGCTATGAAAGAACTAGAAAAGATCCTAAAATGCAAAGACATACAACTCAGCACAAAAGTCAGAATTATACAAGACATTGTATTTCCTATTACCATGTATGGATGTGAAAGCTGGATAGTTAAGAAAGATGATAGGAAGAAAATCAGTGTATTTGAGATGTGGTGCTGGAGAAGATGCTGAGGATTCTATGGACAGCCAAAAGGGTAAACAAATGGCTCCTAGAGCAGATCAAGCCAGAGATATCCCTAGAAGCCAAGATGACAATAATAATAATAATAATAATAATAATAATAATAATAATAATAATTTTTAACCTGCCCGTCTGCTCAGCAACCAGGGTGGCATACAGCAAATTAAAGCAAACAACAGACAACAGTTAAAACAAAACAACAAGTTAAAACAAGACTTAGGGCCTCGGCAGACGGCTTATTAAGCCGTCCTGGAGGCAGGGAAGAGGAGGGGCAGCCTCCACACGGCCGGCGCTCTGGGGGCAACCTCCCGCCGCAGCGTCCGCACACGCTGTGGTGGATAAGTCAGTGAAAGTGCACCTCACACTTTTGGGGCGCACTTTCACTGACTTGATTTGCGCTCCTTTCAGGGACGGGGAAGGAGCGCCACAGGATCGAGGTGTGGGGCTGCCTCGGTCCTGCAGTGCACCTTCCCGGGGTGGCACAGAGCCACCAGTCTGCTTCCCCCCTTCGACTGTCATACTTTGGACACATAATGAGAAGGCATGAGTCGCTGGAAAAGACAGTAATGTTAGGAAAGGTGTGGGGAAGTAGAAAGACAGGAAGGACACATGTATGCTAGTGTATGGACTTTATTAAAGAGACCATGAACATGAGTTTGCAGGAGCTGAGCAGAGCAGTAGAGGACATGGGGGCCTGGAGATGTCTCATCCATAGGGTCACCATGAGTCAAGATCAACGCGAAGGCATTTAACAACAAATGTTGGTAGCCACTATGAACATTATTTTCCTTATAGTAGAAAGGTGGGCCAGAAATATGGTTGCCAGATGGAGGACTAGAGAGGGCTCCTCTACTTTTAATGGTTAAGTAGAAGAGGAAAGTTTAGCAGGTATCACTGATAATGCAGCTAGATAACAAGCAACATCTGCTGAAATTTCTTCTTTTACACAACCATTAAAAGTATAAGAACATCTCCAGTTTTCACTCTAACAAATGCAGGCAGAACTATAATAAAGAAAAATCTTCATCATACCTGGGTAAAGAGCTGAAAAATATTATGAATAATTAACATTTAGGGGAGGAATTTACTCAAAAGAGCAAGCCCCATTTTGAATTATTCTGTTGAAATGTGTTAGGAGTTATTTTGTTGATACCATGAACACTCCACTAAGAAAAGCATATATGTCACTAGGACTTTCACAGTGTGCCATGTTGACACTCAGTAAAATAGATGTGGTTGTCTCAGCTGATTATCAACACATGTTTTTAATGCTTTACCACATATGCAAGTGCTTTCCATGTAGGGAATTTATACCATTTAAAGTGGCCCCCAGTACTGAAAGTATATACCTTTAACTTTGGTCTGACTCTTGGGCAGAACTCTTATTTTGACTACATGGGTGCAAATAACACTCAGATACCTGGAAAGTATAATGAATGGTGAATTTAGTAATGACAGGTGTAATGAAGTAAGCATAGGTCCTCTTTTTCTCCCAGAACTGTCATACCTTTTCATATCATGTTCTAGGAGCCAAAAATATTATTTTTAAATATTGAGTCTTCTAAAAAAGCAACATTGAAGTAATAAAATAGTCATTCATAAGATTAATACAATTATTTTAGTATTGGTCAAGACAGTATTCTAGAAAATAGTATATGTCCTGCATTTTTTAGCACAAACTTATGTCACTCATTATTTAGATGATGAGAAATCTGAGTAAATAGGAAAGTTGCCAATGAAGTTCACTTTTGCTCCAAATGAAGATGCTGGTCCTTCCAGAATTTAGTAAGAAATTAATCCTTGCCATGAGCAAGTCACCATTTCATTTGTGTTAGCTTTTCTATAAAGGTATTAGTAATAATAATGCCACAGCCCAATGCACACTGCATTTTATCTCATATTTTAACCCTACAAATATGCTGCAATAATTGTCATAATGAGAGCATATAAGATAGAGAAAATCTGAACAACTATTTTCCTACTGCCAAAATTCCGTATGAGGATTTAATATTCATTCTCAAATTAGAAAATGGGGCTCCTGACAGTGGGGATACCCCATTGATTGAGTCTATCCATCTGGAATGCAGTCTTCCTATTTTCCTACTGCCTTCCACCTTATCAAGTCTTTTCTAGTGAATCATGTCTTCACACTATATGTCCAAAGTACAACAGCCTCAGTTTAGTCATCTTGGCTCCAAGGGAGAAATTAAGCTTAATTTGCTCCAGGACCCATTTATTTGGCTTTTTAGTAATCTTCATTATCCATAGAATTTTTCTAGCATCACATTTTAAGCAGGTTGATTTTCTTCCTAAGAGCTTTCTTCACTGTCCAGCTTTCACAACAATGCATAGAAATGATAAATGTAATGGACTATTGTAATTTTCGTATTCAATCTTTACACTTAAGGATATTGTCTAGTTCCTTTGTAGGTGCCCTTCCAAGTGTTAGCTTTCTTCTGGTTTCCTGATGTGATTAACATCCAAGCCAAGGTATGGAAAATCTTTAACTATTTCAATGTACAGGTGCTAACTTTTGTTGAGTGAAGAAAAGGGACCACTTCTGCTCTTCTTTCATACAGTTCCTGATCTTAAAACTATGCTTGGGCTAAACAGCTCTTCAAACAGCAAAGGTGCAAGTAAAGGATGTTCCTCAATAAAAGGGGATACATGACCATCCTAATTTTTCCTGCCAGTACCTTGGAGATAAAATAGATTTGTTTTCAGCCCATTTCACTTTCATTCCCTTGCTCCTCTCTGTTAGAATTTGATGGGACATATAGTCAATGTTAAAATGTTGAAATGTAAAGATGTGTGTCTGTATTTTTCCTTGCTGAGAAAAGTTGTTTTCTGAGGCCAGATTTACAATTATCAGCCCAGGTGTGCTTTAGCCCAAACAAGCTACAGTTCTGTGAGAAAGTGCTTTGTTTACAATAAGAGGTTTCATAAACATGGGAATGTTATGGGAACTGCAGTCACATGATTTAATATGGTAATTAAAGGTTGGGCTAACACACGTCATGTAACTTCAACCAATCAGTCTGAAAGGGCTACACCCAAAGGGGTGGAGAATTGGGGGCTGAGAGTTGTGATCCAGAAAAGTCTCACACTTGTCTTTTAACTTTAAGCTGTAATGGACTAATTAAGACATATTTTTGCTGATGCTGAAGCTTAACTAACTTTAACCATGTAGCAGATAAGTTTTGTTCCTGTTTAGCCATTCTGGCTAAAGTGAAGATGTTATTATTATTATTTGTTTTTTGCTCATGCTGATTTTGCAATAAAAGAAAGCTTGCTTGAAGATCTGGATGTCTTGGTGACTTGACTTCATGGACTGTAAGCTGTATATTCATTCATCAACACATTTTATCTTCTTAGAGGTATTGTCATGTATCTGTCAGGGGACACTGACATTAATCTCTCTCTGCTATTGGAGTTGCCGCTCCTTCTTCTGTTTGTTCTCTGATTACAGTTTCAAAGTAACAGAGCAAGCACATGTGTATATACCAAAAATAAATAAATGAATACATTCCAGACTTTATTATGAACCATGGTCTCAGAAGAAGAAAAATGGAGGGGGCTTGAGGCTCATCCTCCAAAAAATTATGTGGCAAAATAGGATCACCAAGATGTCTATGTAGTTGAGACTCCTCGGGAATTATCAATCAGGAGTGTACAAAATGATCAGGCACTAAGAAATATTGAGACAACTGAGTCCTCTAAAGAATAATAATGAGTGCCTCCAATTTATCCCATGCACACTTACTTGTGAGTAAACTACACTGAACATATGAAGGACACTTTATGCTTGAAATAGTCTTGGCATTTAAGAATGTTTCAGTAAAAATAGATCAGGAAAATAATTTGTCTTCTCCCTTGTAAGGACCTGCAAGTAGGCATAATTTATAACAACCTCACTAAGCCCTCCCCAGCTTAAAAATAGCTCTGGGCTCCCTATACTGAACATTTGGATACTTGCAAATGGTGACCTAATTGTGATTTAAGCTGGTGGGTGGAAGTGTGTATGCCAGGAAGTCAATATTCACTTAACAAAGACATTGAAGCAAAGACAAAAGTGAATCTGGAATTCAAACCAGAAACCTCTTCAGTGATATGGCAGTGCCCCTTGTTTAAAAAGGAAATTCTCCCCAGTCCAGAATGTCTGCATTGACCAGTTAACCTTTAGTCTCTTCCAAATTGGTATAGTAATAAGTATTTTCTTGTCAGGCTGGCCAACAACCAGACTTTGTCCTTACCATGGCTTTTGTTTCCATTTTTAGCTCTTATAATAGGGAGCCCAAAATGCAGAATATATTGGTTATTTGTATTAGTCTTGTCCCAGGGGAGTTATAATTCCATGTATTTTTATTAGGATAACTTTTTGGATTATACGTTTCAACACTGAGTTAGCCCATCCAGCTGAAATTACAGTAGGCATGCTTCTCAAGACCAACTTCCATTATGTTAAGAACTAGAATGACAGGCTCCTGCTGAGGGAAGCTTAAGCATGCCTCTAATTTATATATTGAACAATGGACTGAGACCAATTTTATTGTCCACATCTTATCCCAATTTTATTACCTGAGTACAAACTTTCACACTGGAATAAGAGGACAGCAGTAACATTTTTTTAAATGGAGGGTCTGGTTTCCTTCCTTTATCCATTTGATATTTTTTTGATTTATGGAAGATATAAAATTTCAGTTATAATGTTTTTGCAATTGGGCCAATCCAAAAAGGGATATATATATAATTTATTTTTCACTGGAATAATATTGCTGTGCTGCCAGGACTAAACAAAGAATTATTTATCCACCTTTCCCCCCCTCATACAGAGGAAGTAAATTCCTTTTAGAAAGCATGTTTCTTTTTGTGACTTATGGGATTTTAGCACAACAATACTATTCCCAAAGTTTAAAAAATACTAATGCAAAAATGACTCTGCTATGTTATGATAACAATTTACTTTTTAAAAAATCACAAATTTGGAAGTCAGTTTGGGAGGCTATATTCTATTTCTTCTCTGAGATATGGGTTTGGTTCATATTTTAGAAAGGCTTTGGGACATTAGAGAAGGAGGCATGTGTAGATGTGCTCTTCATCCAATCCCACACTAGAAAAAAGCTAAAAGAAATTCAAGCTGGGAGGTATTATTCTGGGCTTACAATGGATACCACACAAACAGAAGCCCACTTCACAGGGGAAACTAACTTTATTTATTTTATTCTTTTCATTTCCCTCATATCTGCTGTAAAGTTTCCCTGAACCTTACAAAACAGTTTTGGGGAGCATGGTGAGGCTGTGTGTTCTGGGGGTGAGGGATTGGTTACATAGGGATTGGCTATAATACTTGTGGTAGACTCATTCCTTGTACCATACCAGTTATAAGAATTTTTGTAAGTATCTAAGGATAGGTAGTCCGCACTGCATTTTGCATAAGTTGTTTGAGAAGATAAGGACAGTTGATCTGTGGACTTGGATAGAGAAGGAACTTAATAGAATAATAAAAGCTGGCATCTTCTAAGTTTGTGGTGAAATTAAATTCTTACTTCAATAATGTCCAAAAAATACAACACTGCCCATTCTAGTGGCAAACACCATTGAATATTACACTTTGAAGTGAATTACAGTGACTTTGCCAGGGTGGCTAGTTGATCTACTGCTATAGGACTGGTAAAACCCATTCTTGATTTTATTGCTGCCTTTTTGGTAGCTTCTCTAAACTGATCAGGAGTCTTCTGGTCTTGGAGCAAATGATTGACATCAACACAACTACCATTAAACTCAAAGCAGCTATGGGAGAAAAAGTGCTAAAATCAAGAGTGGCACTGGATCCACCAGACATTCACTAGACTTTGTCTCCCACTAATACTCCCTGAAGTGAAAGTTAGGGCCTCTGTAGACTGGCTCAAAGGGCTGGCCTGGAGACAGAGTTGGGGCAGGGCAGCCGCATGCTGGCACCCTAACCCCATGCTGATGCTGTCCTGATGCCACACGCCATTATGCATGGCGCACAGCATCAGGATGCCCTTCCGGTGCAGCATTCTGACATGCTGTGCCAAAAAGGGTACTGAAGATCCATGCACCAGCTCTCAGGGCGGCCTTTTGCCACCCCTGAAAAGAGCGGCCTTTTGCCACTCTATTCGGGATGGCAAAAGGGAGGATCGGGTCCACGGCATGGGGTTGCCGTGGCCCTAATCCACCACTTCCTTTGGTGGCCGAGAGCTGCCCGTTTGCAGTTCCCCTTAGTTGTCTGTAGGATTAATCAATTATAAACCATCTCTGAGTATTTCTTTGCCTAAGAAAACTCTATGAAATTCATGGGGTTGCCATAAGTCAACAGGAAACTTGAGGACAAATACACACATATTCACAAGCTTTGTATTATATAACTACAGCAGCTCTCAGCTAAATAGTTTGAGGGAGGGCATTGTAAGCTTTTTTCCCCAGACAGAACTGTTCATATATAAAAGAAGCTCAACCAGCTATTGATTAACTTTTTTAAAAAATTATTTGCTACAAAAACAAAGGTTTTAGAAGTTGAATGTCATTATACTTCTTTTGCCCATCAGCCATTTGTTTTTTCCCCTTCAGAACATCTGACAGTATTCTGTACAGAAAGGATTTTTTATTGTTGATTGAAGGCCTCTAAATGTTAAAACATTTTAAGGAGGGGGAAAAACTCTTTAGAGTCATGACAAAAGAGATAAAAAGATGAGAAACTTCAGCTCAAATCATTCAGTGACATGACGAAGAATTTTAAAGTGATACTTTAATTCATTGTGATTACTTTTATTAAAGTGCATTTGTTGTCATGCTAGTGCTCCTGAACTGTGCTGAAATGATAAGTGTAAATGGAAAATACCTATGCAAGTGATACCTATGCAAGTAGAAAAGGGAAAAATAAAATAAAGTGCCTGAACTTTTTCTGAAAAGGATAAACAATACTATCAGGTTATAAAATGACATAGACAGTGGCCTAAAGCAGATGGGCCAAAAATGCCAGCTTCAGGCCACATTGGGGACATGGCGTGTAGATGATGCACACCCCAAACATGGCTGAAAGTCATGAGGAGAGCATGCCTGGCTAGGAAAAGCCAGCCACAAAAGGAGTGGGGAAAGTCAACTCTTTGCTAGCGTCCCATTCAGGACCACAGTGGCAGCCCAGATTGGGACCAGGACCATGTGGTTGTTGCAGGCCCCCATCTGCATGACCCCCAAAGTGATGATAAGTAAGCACAACTACATTGATAGTCATAACATCTGTTGTAACAAACTGAATGAAATATGTGGTTGAACAATGCACTGTCGTGAGCATACCAGAACTGAGTTCTTTTCAGTGTGATCACATTCAAAGGACCATTTTGCAGAACCTGGACAAGAGGCTGCCATCAGAACAGAATACAGAGAAATATAATGGTTCCCAATCAGCAAAGGGGTGAAGCAAGGCTGCATACTACCACTCTATTTATTCAACCTAAATGCAGACAATATTGTACACAGACCAGGGGTAGATTCAGAGGTAGCAGGAGTGAAGACAGGAGGAAGGAACATTTACTACCTAATGTACACAGATGAAACAATACTACTAGCAGAAACAAAGACCTGAAGCAATTACTAAAGAAGGTCAAGGAAGAAAGTGCCAAAGCTGGATTAATGCTGAACATTAAAAAGCAAAACAAATTTAATGATTATGGAAGATCTACAAGAATCCATTCTAGACAATAAGAAATTTGAAATAGTCAAAGAGTTCCCATACCTTGGTTCAAATATTGATCAGAATGGAGACCGCAGTCAATAAATCAGAAGAAGACTAGGATTGGGAAAGGAAGCTATGAAAGAAGTGGACAAGATCAGAAAGTGTAAAAACATTACTCTGAAAAGTGAAGATCACCCAAGCCAGTGTATTCCCCATCACCATTTACAGATGCGAGACATGAACAGTGAGAAAAGCCAACAGGAAGAAAATTCATTTGAGATGTGGTGCTGGAGAAAAGTACAGAGAATACCATGGACAGCAAAGACAAACAAATGGATTTGAGAACTACTCAAGCCTGAACTCTCTCTGGAAGTCAAGATGACTAAACTGAAGCTGTTGTACTTTGGCCTGAGGAAAAATGAATCATTAGAAAAGACAATAATGCTAGGAAAGGTGGGATGCAGTAGAAAGAGAGGAAGACCACAGGCCAGATGGCTAGAGGTGATCAGTGAGGAAGTGGATCTGAGCCTACAGGACCTAAGCAGAGTGGTTGAAAACAGGGTGTCTTGAAGGTGTCTCATCCACAGGGTTGCCATAAGTCAAACCCAAGAACAGTTAACAACAATGAATTTCTTGTTACAATAAGAAATTAAGAAAGTAAAAGTATGTTGCATATGAGAATTTGCTGCTTCTCAGAGTATATAGTAGGAAATGCATCCAAAAGGCCTTGAGCAAGGCGGCAGATGTTCTGGGTGCAGAATTGGGAACTTGACAGAAGATTGAGTGGTGGCAATTCTTTACTACTGGCACCATACAGACAGAATTCAGAAAGGAGCCTCTCAAATAATCAAAGGCTGTTAAATGAGATCTGTAGGCAGTGGTTAAGAGAGATAAACATGCAGAATCTTCAAAAGAGCTGGCTGGAAACATTAAAGCATTGTATAAGCAAGGAATTATGTAAAATAGAGCTGAAGAAATGGCCCTTGTTTTAATGTATAGAAAGAAATAAGCCCACAGCCCTTAGAAATACCTCTACAAAGCCTGCAAACATGACACTTGAACATGATTGCACCTACTGTCCCTGCCTATGAACTCAAAGTGTTAATGGGGTCTATCTGTATACATAACTGGGAAGACTGCAAAATGTTTGTGGATGTGGAAGTAATGTGCATGTAGGTTCTTTGTTCAGACATTACATGGGAAACACTCCATGCAGAGAAAAAACATACAAAGGAGACCACAAGACCACACAGAACTGGAAAACTTCATATAGCCTCAAATCTCTTTCAGCTTCCACTTGTAGTGAATGCTGGAAAATGTTCCCCATAGGTACAGCAAAACACATGTAGAACTCCAAAGTTCAACCCAAGTTAGTATAAAGTCTGTTAGTATATAGGTTAGTATAAAGCTAGTATAAAAGGATTAATGTGTTTAGTTTATCATTAATAAACTTGAAAAATCTAAATTAACAGATTAATAAAATTTAATACATTTTATTTTAAAAGTAATTAAAAACTAATTCTAATTTACATTACAAAGGGAAATAATTTTTAAGTTTATCTTAAATTTCCATTTAAATTTATAATAAATGTCTGAATTAAAAGCTTTACCAGGATGAAGCTGAAAGGTACCATTCATTATTTACACACGCACACACCTGTTTTGAGCATGGGAGAAGGAAACAGCTGACTGAAGTTTTTGAAAACTCCATTTCATACACACTCCACAAAAACACCTTCTTTTGATTTTCCTTTCCTCTTCTCTTTTAAACCTTTCCTTACCTTACCCTTTCTGTAATTTACTTGATTCCCATGGAGATCCCAGCAAAACCTGCCAGGATTAAGAGCTTCAAAGTTGCTTCCTGGGTCAAATGAGTTGCTTCTATGTGGTGCCCAATGTAGGAGGACTTCTAAACAATCTTTACTAGTTCTTGATTAACAAAAGGTTAACAAACACCAGAAAGTAATTTTGCAAAAATCCAAGAGAAATAGGTTTTGAATAAAGAACCATCTGGGAAATGTAAAATTTATTGACCTTTCTCTTTCTCTCTCTCTCTCTCTCTCTCTCACACACACACACACACACACTGAAATTCCAATTTAAGCCAATCAATTGAGTTAAAATAAATTTAATTACCGTATTTTCCGGCGTATAAGCCAACTGGGCATATAAGATGACCCCCAACTTTTCCAGTTAAAATATAGAGTTTGGGATATACTCCCATATAAGACGACCCCCCTTTCCAACACACACCAAATAAAAATTTTAAAAAATTACTGGTAGATTTGATTTCAATATAGTAATTTTAATTCAAATGCTTATGACATGCAGGTACTAGCAGGAAAACTGTCACTTATAAACACAACAAACTACAGCTCCCATGTTCCCTAGCATTTATTTCTGCAGTGTGTTTTGGACCTTGCTTTTTTAAAAATAGTCCAGATTTAAATGCTGCTTTAAAAATTATTTCCATCTCCCAGCTATGAGATGGTTGGGGGGAAATAAGAAAGTGTTGGGGGGAAGGACTGCCAGTATACCATTAGGTGATGCCTTCTGGGGTATGTACAATATGCAGCCAAGTAAGGGGGGTTGCAGACTGCCAGAAATAGTGCAAATTGAGTCCACTTTTAGGGTTAGGGTTAAGGTTAGGGAATCATGGGAACTGCATTTTATTGTGGCACAAGAGCTCTCTGACAGAGAAGGCTATATGTCTCTGAAAAAAACCAATTCCCATGATTCCTTAGCACTAACCCTAACCCTAAAAGTGGACTCAATTTGCACTATTTCTGGCAGTCTGCAACCCCCCTATGTGACCCTGGGCATATCATACACTCTCAGCCTCAGAGAATGGTAATGGCAACCCCCATTTGAAGAAACATGCCAAGAAAACCAAATGATAAGGTTGCTTTAGGGTCACCATAACTCGGAAAAGACTTGAAGGCACACAAGAACAGAAAAAAGTCTGCAATTGTTTCATAGGTAGTACATGGGAATAGGAGTCAGTGTGGTGTAGTGGTTTGAGTGTTGGACTACCACTCTGGAGACCTGGGTTTGATTCCCCACTCTGCCATGAAACCCACTGGGTGAACTTGGACAAGTCACACACTCTCAGCCTCATGGGAAGGCAATGACAAACTGCCTCTGAGCGGATCTTGCCAAGAAAATCCTATGATCACCATGAGTCAGGAACAATTTGAAGGCACACAACATACACATATAACCTCCAAGTTAAGGAACTTGGGTCTTCTTTAGATAAATGTTCAAAGGTACTCTCTCTCATTGTGCAGAATTATTTGTTAAAGAACCTATGCCCAAGCAACACATTAACTTTGGCTACATCTGCATTGCAGAATTTATTAAAGCAGTTTTACACCGCTTTAAATGCCCTGGCTCAAGGCTATGGAATTCTGGGATGTACAGTTTTGTGAGATACTTAGCCTTTTCTGTCAGAGAGCTCTGGTACCACAAAGAAAACTGCAGATCCTAGAAGTCCATAGGACGGAGCCATGGCAGTTAGAGCGGTGTCAAACTGCATTATTTCTTCAATGCAGACTCAGGCTGCATCCATACAACAGAACCAGCTTCCTTCTCTTTCTCCCTTCATCCTCATCCCCCTCTTTCTGTCCTTGGCCCCTTTTTCCTTCTCTCTTCATTTGCAGACCCCTCTTTTTTCCTTGGACCCTTTCTCCCTCCATTTTCAGACCCCTCCTTCTTCCTTGGACCCTTTCTCCCTTCTCCCTTCATTTTCAGACCCCTCTTTCTTCCTTGGACCCTTCCTCTCTTCTCCCTTCGTTTTCAGACCCCTCTTTTTTCCTTGGACCATTCCTCTCTTCTCCCTTCATTTTCAGACCCCTCTTTTTTCCTTGGACCATTCCTCTCTTCTCCCTTCATTTTCAGACCCCTCTTTTTTCCTTGGACCCTTTCTCTCTTCTCCGTTTTCAGACCCCTCCTTCTTCCTTGTACCCTTCCTCTCTTCTCCCTTCGTTTTCAGACCCCTCTTTCTTCCTTGGACCCTTTCTCTCTTCTCCCTTCATTTTCAGACCCCTCTTTCTGTCCCTGGCTTCCTTCTCCTTCTCTCCCCACTCCCCGTTCTCATCCTCCTCCTTCTCTACCCAGAGTATAAGATGACCCCCGACTTCTGAGACCCTTTTCCAGGGTCAAAAAGTCATCTTATACACCAGAAAATACGGTGAGTTGCACTTTTTATTTTAAAATCCAACTTAATTGATGTTAGTTCATTTTAACAAGCCAGTTCTTACTTTTGTACCAAACCTATAGACATTGAGGAATGCAGAGTTGACATCAGGTATTTAATGTTGTTACCAATCTTTTAAATCATAGTTCAGTCCTTTTCAACTAAGCGGGTGGTTGAATAAGTTATTATAGATTTAATATACCCGACTGATAATCATATTTTTGAAAAGCCCCCTTCAGATGTCTCACAACTCATGGGGATTAGTGACCCATTTCCGTTGGGACTCTGAACATTGATTACTTCGCTAGCCCTACTCCCTTGACAACTATGTTTAGATGCATCTGCACAGAGGATGCCTACACTGGGACTAGCCTGGTATTTGGGGTGGGGCAGTTTCCCATTACTACAAAGCTTTCATATGTTGGATTTTCTGCTTTGGTAACCAAGACACAGTCATATGCCAAATAAATTGATTTTTCTACAGTATATTTTCAACATAATCTCAGGAGCAGTTGATGCATAGATTAACTGCATTCTTTTTTTAAAAAAAAAGTAAAATCCAATGGTATAAAAATGTTGTGTATGAACTGCAGAAGTATGTGCAGATTTTGCAAAAATATTTACTCAGATCTATTTTGCATACTTCCACAAAAGCTTTTTTAAAAGCACAGGGGGATTTGAATTAATTTAGAATAATCTCTGAGTTGTGGTTCTTCTCTGTGTAAATTCTCATACTGGAACTGGGTATAAAGTAATGGCAGCATTGTTTGTCAATGTCCTCCAGTGATTGTTAGCAGTGGATTCTTGCACATATTGTTCCAAACAAAAAAATTAGTATTTTGCATTAGCAGAGGATAATTAGGCAATAAGATACAAAAGCGAGTGGGGTTATCATGAGATAAACACACACATGGGGCGTTATGAGGCACAGCCAAGTATCTCTAATCCCCCTAGGGTATGATTATCTCATGATAACCACACACACTGGAGTTGTCTTATTGCTATTATAAAATATATTTATTATAGGAAGAAATGCGCATTTTTGTGCTGAAAGAAGATGGAGCTGGCAATTTAAAATGCAGAGCAACCTCTTCAGCAGAGCTGTGTATGTGGTTTACATAGATTAATCTATCCCCTCAGAAGGTTTCTTCAGCCAAAAAAAGTTCCCTAAATCTAAACCATCAAAATCTGTGGTGGTTAGATGAAGCTAGCCAGAGTATTTGGAAAATTCCCACCTAGGTTACTTTGCTATTCGGTTGATTGCCAGCATGCGTGCACAGATGTTTCACACATACATGCACACACATGCACACACACGCATACACACACACATACACACACACAAGAACACACATAAAAAAACACATAAACACACACACATATAATTTAAAAGAGTTTAAAATGGACAATTTACCCAATATCTTCCATCCTCAAATCCATCTGAGAATGTTTGATAATTTTATAACATTCTTTCTACATTCTGTACATGTTGGTTCCCATTAGGGAATCAAAGTGGTGGCCAATATAGTGGTGTGTGGCACAGTAAACAGTCATCACAACAGAGAAGGACTAGGAAGAGGTGGCCATTCTTACACTGGCTTACACTGTTCAACAAGGTCAATGGTGCGGAGTGAAATGGTAATTGCCAAGCAGAAAGAACATAACTAAATGACCAGTAGTACCCAGAACATCCAGTGACTTAAGGTCCAGACTATCTGGCTTAGGTCCAGACTATCTGAAAGAGAGTATCTCCCCATACAGACCTGCAAGAACACTGAGATCTTCAGAGGAAGGCTTTCTCTTGATCTCGCCATCACCACAGACTCAGTTGGTGAGGACATGAAAGATAGACTTCTCAGTGGCTGCTTCCACCCTCTAGAACTCTCTTCCTCAGGAAGCTAGGCTGATCCCCTCCTTGCTTTCCTCTGCCAGCAGGCAAAGACAGTGCTGTTTAAGCAGTGTTTTCATGGTTAAGCAGGAAAGGGCTTTATTTATTTGTCTATTTCATTTGTTTTTAACTTTTGCATGGCTTTTAAATGATTTTATAGTGTTCAATGTGGGGAATTTTGTTTTTAAATATTCATTGTAAACATTTTTTTTAAAAAAAATTGGAAATCACCTTGGTTCCATCTTGGGAGAAAGGTGGCATATAAATGAAGTAAATAAAAAAAATGTCTATACCTGGTGCCTTTTGGACGGTTGTGTACCTACAAGAGCTCCATGAGCTGTCTTTCCACCAAATAATGGTCACCATTAAGGCTAGAAACCTCGTTCAACCTACTATCTCATATCTTACTTGATAGGCTGTAACCCATTGTTGCACATCCCTTTCAGCTTAGTGATATTCTTTCTCCATATGCTGAGCTACATTCACAGAAGAGACAAGTGCTACATATAGAGACAGGAAAACAGAGTAAACAAAGGATATGCATGAGAAAATTGTAAAAGTCATGAGTGTGGGTGAGAAAGAGAGGGCTTTTGCAGACTGCCAGAAATAGTGCACATTAAATTGAGGCACTGCCCTGGCTCAGTGCTAGGGAGTCATGGGAATTGTATTTTTTTCTGGGACATTGAGCCTTCTCTGTCAGAGAGTTCTGGTGCCACAATAAATTACAGTTCCCATGATTCCCTAGCACTGAGCCAGGGCAGTGCCTCAATTTAATGTGCACTATTTCTGGCAGTCTGCAAAGGCCCAGAGATTTTAATGAGGTAATGAGAACCAGCAAAATGTGAAAAGAATGGGAAAGTTTCTGCAATATTCAACATTTCCTGAATCTGATCACCCATTGAAAACTACTGCTTCCTGTAATAAAATGGAACCGAGTTCAATGAACACCTATCCTATATGAATATTTCCAGAGAAGCAACCATTTTAGCAAGTTGTAGCAAATTCAATAATGGACTAGATCCAGTTAGAGTCCTAACAAGAGTACACTTGTCCCTCCACATTCTCTGGGGTTAGGGGCACAGGACCACCATGAAAGTGGAAAAACCGCAAATAACAGAAAAACTATGTTTTAACCTGACAGAACACCTCTATAGGAATCTCTAGGTTCTCCAGTGCAACTCTGAGGTCAACATCTGCCAGACATTGACCATAGAACTGTGCTGGAGGAGCTACAAATGCCTAGTGGAGGGTTGTCTCTAGGTCCTTCAGTGTGACTTTTAGTTATGGTTGACCATAGAGTTGCATTGGAAGACCTGGATATTCTTAAAGAGAACATATTAATAAAATCTATGAATAATCAAATCCGCAAAAGTCAAAACTGCAAATGTGGAGGGACTTTATTTATTGTTGTTGTTTGCCTTCAAGTCATTTACGGTGACTCTAAGGTGAGCCCATCACAGAGTTTTCTTGACAGGTTTCTTCAAAGGAACTTTGCCTTTATGAGGCTGAGAGAGTGTGACAAAAATCACCCAGTGGGTTTTGATGGTCAAGTGGGAATTCAAACCCTGGTATCCAGAGTTATAGTCCAATGTTCAAACTACTACAGAGAACATGATAAATAAATTTATAGAGCTAAACGCATTTCACTAAAAATTAGTAGCAATTGGAGTTGTTATTTTATTGTAAATCTTCTTTGAAGATGATAAAGATGATAAAGTGAAGGTAGTTTATGTCCAAAAAAGACTGTGTTTTTTTTTTAAAGATATGACTTCTTACAAATAAAATTCTTAGAAAGTCCTGTAGGATAATAAATGTAGCAGTATTATATACACATGAGGCCTATAAACCGAACTTGTAGCATTGGCTCCCACTGGATCTGGGATCAATGTTCCTTTTTATTGTGATATTTTGTCCCTTCAACCAGGTTTCCCTCTTTCCTTCTTATGCTCAATGAACTTTGGAACTAGTGGTTCTTCAGGGACCATGTTCATATTCTCCAAACATCCCAGTTTGGCAGAGACAGTCCCAATTAGTTCTTTGCTGTCCCACCTTTTCAGCTCCTTTTAAAATGTATTTGTTTCTCTCTCTTCCTCCCATTTTTCCCCTTTGTCCTCAGATTTCTTCAGTTCCTGCAGACCAAGTTCAATGTATAAAAGCAATTTACACTCAATTGAATCAGCAGGGAGGAAAGGACAGCAGGCGCCAGCATCTTGCCCTTACCTATAGACTCAAAAGATGCTGCAGCATCTCCTAGCTTGTCTGTTCTTCCTCATTAATATTTTCCATCTTGATCACACTCTGTTCCTTGGCCACATGTGCCCCAGTTGTCATTTGTAAAATGTTGGACAGCATGCCATGTGACAAAGGAGAGGACAAATCTATCTTTTTGTTTAACCACACTACAGCAGGGTCTGGTCAGGAACTCAGTACTAATTTTTCTAAAACTTTTACTGATTAGATCTAGGAAACATCACAACTTATTTTTTACATTTAAACCAGTTGTTGGGCTTGACATCAAACCATATATCCTTACATGGATCTGGGGAATATTTACATTGACCTAGGAAATTATGGGGGGTTGCAGACTGCCAGAAATAGTGCAAATTGAGTCCACTTTTAGGGTTAGGGTTAGTGCTAGGGAATCATGGGAATTGTATTTTTTTCTGAGACATTAGGCCTTCTCTGTCAGAGAGCTCTGGTGCCACAATAAAATACAGTTCCCATGATTCCCTAACCCTAACCCTAAAAGTGGACTCAATTTGCACTATTTCTGGCAGTCTGCAACCCCCCCTATGTTTCCATAAATATGCTCAAGCATGATACACACTTTAGATTCAATATTCTCCTCTCATGATAAGGATATTGCAGTCTGGATTCATCCTTGGAGTGTCCTCTTCTCATGTTTTGGCCCTACCAGGAAAAAAGTGGGAAGGATTAGTGCCCTTGTTTTCCAGACACTGACTTTTTAATTGGAGACAGATTCACCAAAGACTTTAACACTGATGATTGTTCTGTCACCAGTAACAAAACAGCATGTCACACAGATAAGCAAAATCAGGCTGAATTTTGTTTCTGTACATTCCCATTGTTATTGAACAAATCTTAGTCTGGAATTAGCATTGAAATAGCCTGTAAATTGTGTGTTAAAATGTAATCAATATTTGTATTTGTGTTTGGGCAGCAAAACCTGTGGAGAAAGCTTCATGGGATTTATTTCTGCTTAGATACTTGAATGGTGGCCTTCAAAATGTGTCAGTTGTAATTTAAGATTGGTGTTTAATATGGAATATGGAGATCAATCCAATTGATTTCATTGAATAAAAAAGTCCTTGTAAGGATATATGGGTACACATTTTTAAATGCAACAAGCCCAATAATTGGTTTAAATGTAAAAATAAATTGTGTCTAGAGATATCCAGCCCAGCCATCGCTGATGCTTTATTGGTTTTTACATTTCACTAACTGATGGGCTTTCATGTAAAATCAATACTTTGCAGTCAAATATATTTTGCTTTGTTATGTTGTGGGTTCAGTTAACTGAAGTACAATTTTCATGTCAGAGACCAAACCTTTATTTTGCAATAAACATGCTTTAAAACAAAGGGGAAATTGAAAGGATCAGTTTTGCCTAATAAATATTCCAAAGCTTTCCTAGCAATAAGGTATGGATTTTATCATGCAATTCATTGCAGGTTGTATGTGTGTGTTGGATGTGCGTGTGTTATGTGCATTTTCTTGGCTAACTCCCAGGCTTTTAATTAATTCCCAGCTATTCCATACTTTGGATACCACAAAATGGCAACATTTTCACCCTTGCTTAGCAGATCATGCTGCACCTACACTAAAGCTGACAGCAATGGCACATTTTTCGTAATGGTGTGGAGGGGCATATGTTTTGCTCCCTTTGGGCATTTTTGATAGTTTTAATAGAAATGAAAGGCAGTTTTTCCAAGGAGAAGAAACTATTGCTTTGCTTTGCTTTGCTTGAGATTGTAATTGGTGGCTCACAACAGGAGGGAGAGAGATAGGAGGAGAAGAACCAAAGATCATACAGTAAAGTGAACTGGACATATCATACTTGGTCTTGCTTGGAATGTTACCTAACTGCATTCCACAAAACTCACTGTCAAAAGAGAAAGAACTTGGCAGGGTAATGTATTTGGAGCACAGAAACTGCAAGAAATAGTAAATATAACTCATTTAAAATGGCTTGAAATGTCAGTCCTTCCTTCAGATGGCCATAGCTTCTCATATTGAAAAATAGCAAATTTTACTTCAGGGCAGAAGGATCATGTTCCTATGACCAAAAACTTGAAAGTCCTTTTTGGTGCTTTACATCTCAGGAGGACAATGGATGTTTTGTGAGAATTCCAATGACGATAAAATAGTGTCTGCAAAGAGTGGAATTCTCTCTTATGTTTTCTCACTTTTCTTGCTGATTGAACTCCACGGCACACACAAATATATATCCTCCCCCATGTTATCATCCTTCCACAAAAGCCTGGGGGGGAAAAGCAGGTGCAATTTTACAGTCATCTGAATTACAAAGCTATAATTACTGGGGGAATTTCACATTTTCATGAAAGGAAGTTTCTTCTGTAACAGATTTCTCAAACTGAAAATTGGCATTTCAGACCAGCTCCTTCTTCCAACCCTGCAATTCTAAAACACTCAAAAGGTTAAAAAAATAATAGACCTAAAAAATAAATATACATGCCGCTTATTGAATTCAGTGAAGCAGACAATTCTTCTGGACTTATGAACTCAGTCAGAGACCAGTTTTACACTTTTTTAGTCATGATTTAAAACAATTGAGCACACGTCATAAACATTGAGTCATTGGGAAATGAAGTCTGGTGAACCATTCACAACCCAAGTGAACTAATATGTTAGAATATTATAACTTCAGAATATGTGAAGTGAATGGTAAGTCTGCTCACAAGCCACTCTGGCAGAGCAATGGCTGAAAGCATTTATATAAAAATACATGTTTTTGTCCAACTAAAAATATATTTACAGCACATGAAATGGCCTAGATTGTCAAATGACCTAGACCTAAAGCTGGGTGGGGTTGGGGTGAGAAGCATGTTGTTTTGGACACAGATCAATATCCCCCCCCCAAAAAAAGTATGAAGTTGAAGGATATGAGTAGAGCTTTTAAGAAAAGGTTGCAGTGCAGGCTTTTTCCTTTGTTCCAGGGGCATGATCCAAACCAATGGATTCAAATTTGCAGTCAAATATATTTTGTTATGTTGTGGGTTCAGTTGCAGTGGCAGACCTTCACTGGCCTTTGGTAACATAAACAATTATCTCCCCCTAAAATCAAAGATGAGATCTTATTATCTTATTGTGCACTGAACAGACAAAGGAGATTTTGGCTAATCATAAGGAAGAATTTCCTCATAGCAAAAGCTTTACAACAATGGAATTGGCTGCCTCAGAGAGTGGTGAGTGTTCCTTCATTCAAGTTTTTTAAACAGAAAATGGAAGGCCATCTGCTGGGGATGCTTTAGCAATAGAATTCCTACACTTGAAGAAGGGTGAGCTAGACAAAATGAGGATGACTTGGGGTTCCATCTAGTGCTGTGATTCTGTAATTCCAGCAGCTCTCATTTTCTTTCTGTGCCCTGTTAGGAAGGATCTAATTAGGGGAATTTATAATTAGCTCAAATATGCAAGAGTGGGGTCCTAACAAAGCCCCATGGGACCGGGGACCATTATATATACCAGAGGACTAAGAAATCCCACAATGGATGACGCTGAGGCAGGCTCCTCCAATTAAAGTCTAAATATTTATTAGCAAGGAAAAACCACACACACAAATATGGCACACACACACACACTGGACTCTTAGAAATAAAGGGGGTGAAAGTGAGAATAGCGGGAATAGCTTGAGAGGGACCAGACTGATGGAGTTACAGACTTCCAAAGGCTTCTCCGGGATCCGCTGTGGATGTTGATAATAATGATGATGCATGGCCGCTGAAATGGGGGGGGGGGGGGTAAGATGGTTGAGGGAGCTATGATCAGAGTACAGACTGACATGGAATCAGCATGCACTCTCAAGATAGCACATGGAGCCTAGAAATCCAAGGGTTCTTATAGGGAATTTCTGCCTTTTGGCTATTGACTAAACAGCTTGGCTGAAGCCAGGACAAAGGCATTGATAGACTTAGCTTTGTCAAACCTAGGTGTGAGCATAGTCTAAACAATGCATTTGGTTTCAAGACTATCAAGGAAGGGAGGCTAGAGAAAAGGGTGCAGTCAAATCTGATCACTGCCCCATCAAGTGTGAGACTCAAGACAAACAAGCACTATTATGTGTCTTTTCCAATATAATGGTTTTTCCCTTTTGGCAACTCCTAAACCTGTCTGGTTTGGGATTTTCCATCTGTCCTGGGCAGATCTCTCGGTGTCTACATGACCTCTGGGGGATTATGCCTGACTTCCCTCAGAGGTCAGTCTGGTGTCATAGAGGGAACTCCACATGTGTCCAAAATTTTATGAAAAATCACATAGGCACCCTCATTTGTCATGATTCCATTCCAAAGAATGATGGTCAGTCATAACTGGATTGTTTTGTATTCTTCCTGGTGTAGTGGTTTGAACGTTGGACTATGACTCTGGACACCAGGGTTCAAATTCCTGCTTGGACCTGGAAACCCACTGGCTGACCTTGGATGAGTCACAATCACACAGCCTCAGAGGATGGCAGTGGCAAACCTCATCTGCAGAAACGTGCCAAGAAAACACCATATTAGGTTCACTTAGGGTCACTGTAAGTTAGAAATATGACTAGAAATATGACAAGGGTCACCATAAGTTAGAATATAGAACTATGTTGCAAAGAAAAATTGAAGACAAACAACAACAACTGCTCCTTTTAGGTTTTTTCCCTTCATCCCTCCTTCCATCTCTGAACATTTAAAAACCTTGTGGTTCCCACATGTCTTTCAATATCTCTCTCTTGTCTATGATTAATGCCATTTAGGTTTTCCAAGTAAAAATCAGGAAAAGGGTACCTATAACTTAATGGCTCTGTGGGAAAAGGAATTTCAGGAGGTTGAGCTTCTGTAATAAACATCTACTAAAATAACTTCTAAATAATTATTAAAGGTGCAGAAGACCTGTCCTGTTGCACCGGCACAAAGGACTCCGAAAGCAATTCTTTGGGTAAAACACTGGCCAGAACTTTTATTTTTGTACAGGGTCTCCAATCAATTTAAGTAATCTTTACAAATTACCAGAATTTATTCTTGACACATGTGTTAGTGTAGATAACCGTAACTGTTATTAAAGCAAACCACAACTATCACGGCATGTGTCAAGACCATCAGTTTAATCAACATATATAACACTAATTAACTATACCCCTCCCCCAACCGGAAATGACATCATAAGAAATCTTATGATGTTATCACATTATGACATCAACAAATGTTTAATGACATCATGTACTATTTGGTTAATATGATGATGTATACCCATCTTTGAATTTAATTAACCCCATTTGTAATTTCCAATTAACCTAAATATCCCCCTGGGGGGGGGGGGGGTCCCTGCCCACCACAGGAGGGGGCCAGCCTAGCTTGGCATCCCCTCCCCCCCCCCAAGATCGCTCTTTTAATGTATGAAGTGACCGAAGTCAAGTACATGTCATTTCCCTCAGGAGAGAGATGAACTCCATTCCCCCTATACAGGTGTGGCATAGAAACTTGAATTTCTTCGTGTTCAACAATAACAACTCCCATTCCTCCCAAGGTCCTGGCAACAGTTCTGTTCAGCCAATGTCGAGCTCTGTTGATGGCTGCATCACTCCGAGCACCGGACCAAGATCGCCGTGGCAAAAACTTTGTCCACATGATAACAGCATTTGGCAGTCTTCGTCTAACATCCCTCATATCCTTAACAATTCTTTTTGCTAACTGTAAAGAAGTAAGCTTTGCTAAATCATTTTCACCCAAATGTACTAGCAGGATATCGGGATGTGGAAAAGCTGCCAGTAGTTCAATAGTTCGTGGGAGGAGTGCTCCCCAAAGCATTCCTCTAAGTCTAAACCAGCGCAAAGTTCCGACGTCCTTCAATCCCATACTTGAATCTCGTCGATGTTCAATGATGTGGCGCTCCGCCCAAAAGACCAGGCTGTGGCCAAGTATCCATATGTTGCCACGATCCAAACCTGCTTAATGAATTAGCAAATAAGTGTAATGATTAAAATTAATATATCACTGAACTAAGTGCAAACATAAGACTTTAAAGCCTTAGAGCGCCAGCGGCCAGTTCGTCGAAGCGCGGCATTGCTTAAACCATGCACTGCCGCAGCAGTCGCTGTGCCAATCCTAAAGGAATGTGAAGAAAATTGAGGCGCTGGCAAACTGGCATGCCTCAAAGCCTCCCGCAGTACAACCCGAAATTGAAACTGCGTCAAAGGAAAGCCAGAGAGATGCAAAAACAAATAGCCAGGTATGCTTGGCCTTATTCTCAGGTAATCAGACATTGCCAAAACAGGGCAAATGTGACCCTCAGGTGCCCTAGACAAAACTACTGGTTCACCTTTGCCCAATTGATCAGTTTTTCACCACCTGATGGACAACTGAATTCCATGTTCAGAAATAAGTATATCTGAAAAGGAAAGTGCCCTACCAGATTCATCAGAACGGGAACTAGGGACAATTTCACTTATTCTCATGGCAGCAAAAAAGGCCAATGCAAATGCCGCTCTAAACAATGACACCTCTTCGGGCATGAAACATGTTGAAGGGAGAGATTGCCAAATCTTAACTAGGATTGGACCTGTTATTGGCAAACGGTTGTCATGTAATTTTGTGGACTCCCTAGCCCATCCCTCCAATGCCCTAGGAACTCTAAAATCAAGAGTAGGGATGGTGAAACCTCCCGCTCTAGAATAAAATGCTAGGGCTGCCAACCTTTCCCTAATGGTAACTGGAGATAAACCAGATTGCCTTAAGTGGACTGCAAAACGGAGGATAACCTCCACCTTCAGGGGCCAAACCTCCACCTCCCCGACATTTAACAAGAAACATCTAAATGATGTGACATTAAATCTGCCTTTAGGGTACTCCCGGTACACTCAGGTGATTTTGATCTCCTGGGTTTTCAATTTGAAGGGATGTATTATTTCGATAAAGCTATGCCAATGGGGTGTTCCATTTCGTGCTCTGCTTTCAAGACATTCAGCACCTTTTTACACTGGTGTGCCACCAAGAGGTCAGGTAATCATGCAATTACTCATTATCTCAATGATTTCTTGTTTGCTGGGGCTCCATACCGAGGTGGGCCATGAATCCAGCAAATTAGAAGCCTGAGACAAACCTGAGCTCGTTGCTTGGAATGAAGCATCACCCGATGCTTGCAGAGCTCCCACCGAGAATGTCGCAGTAGCAGCTCGGGTGTTGTGTTGTCATGCAGGAGCACTTGCCATATCTCTGCTGGAAGCCTGTGATGTTTCAGTAGTCAGCTCACTGCCTGAACCTGAAACAACCACCTTTTGTACAAAGTTAAAGAGATCTGCCAAAGTGGGTTGCTCTAACACAGGGGCAGCTGCACCCTGTTGTCCCACTCCAGGAACTTTCTTTAAAAGCTCCATCACATCAGCTACGGTTAGATGGCCAACATCCATAGCTGAAGTAGTAGGGGAACCATGTGCCGTGTCAACCATAGGTGTACTGTGAAGCGGAGCCAATTGGCCCTGAGTAGGCTGTACTCCTGTACCTTGTTCCCGAAGTGAAGAAGTAGTAGCCTGTGATACCAAGTTAGCACCCTGCACTTCCCTTTGAGCTAACTGCTTGCAGACCGCTGCACAGGCCTGCATCGTCCTACCTAGTTGCGCTAAATGTGCAGCAATCTCATCATCCCTATTCTGATGCTTTGAAGCCCACTTACGAGTTGACTGGCCAGTCTTAGGGCCAGAAGAGGCTGCACGCCGTTTGGCCTGGGCCTTACTGCGAGGCATGGTTGACCAAAAGGATAGTATTGACAATTTATATAGTGCTCCGATTAAGGCTATACCTATAAGTAAGTAGATCAATAAGTAATATGGTGACTTAAATTCGCCACACACCTCTGTGTTAAATTGAAGTTGGCAAAACTAAAGGATAATGTTGAATTCCATCAGCCCTCTCCCAGCTAACTCCCACTCCTGAAGAGCAGGGGGGAAATGCAGATAAAGCCAAAGCAGGTGAAGTCAGTTAACGGCAAGTGTCCCCAACAATAGCACAGCCTGAACCACAGGCAAGACACTAATCCAAAAGGGGGCCCACCCTGTACCCCAACCAGGAACATCTATAGCCCTAGTCCAAGAATCAATGAATTAATGAGTCTGTGACAAAAGGAGTTGGCCTGCATCGCCCAGCAGACGCCAAAGACCAGGCCAAACTCCTATCAAGTAGGCGGGAGGGGCACCGCCCTGGGCATTCAAGGCCTGAATCTCGGGTCCCCAGTCCATCGGGGGGGGGCACTCACCAGTACCCAAAGGCCCGGCAGGTCCGGTAATATTAACCCCTCGGACCGCCTAGGCCTCACTCCCAATCTTACCCACTTGTGAACCGTGCCTTGATGGCGCTACAACAGGGCCTCAATGTCCCTTTAGGCCTTGGGCAGCCAGCTGGCAAGGCTGCGCCTGGGCCAAGACTCTCAAACAAAAAAGGGAGCTGCGGCTTGAATCGCCAAGGCCTCGCTCCGCTCCTTCCTCGTAGCCTGGCTCCACTAAAAGGGGGTTGGCTGTGTCCAGGCCCCAAAAAAACCCGGAGTCTGCTCAGCAGTCGAGCGCCTTGCTCAACTGCCTAACCAAAAAATGGCTGCTGCCATGTGGCAGCTTTGGGCTAAATAGCCCCGAAATCCTGCAGCTAATCTCGCGAAATGTCTGGGATTTTAATCCGATTGGCTGTGTGGACCAGTAAGGGTGGGACTTCCGGTCCGCCCAGCCAATCATGTGTTGGTGCCCTTATATGGGCCGGTGCAACAGCGAATCCCTCCCGACGTGTTGGGGGTGTGTGTCTTTCTTCAACTATAGCTCTACTGCCATTTGGGCTATATGAAGATCAGCACTTTGTTTCGAAGCAAGGATCCAATGCCAAAGTCTTAAAATTTAAGGTATACTGGACACAAACAACAATTTAGCTGGTGAAGTTGTCCTGTTGTGGAATTAAACTGATCACCTGACAAAAGGCTTGAGTTCAGAAAAGCTTGTGCCAAATGAAACATGGTACTCTTTAAGGCACCACAGAAGTCCTTTCCACTTCTGTGGTCTAGAAAGGTTTTCTTAGCTGTACAGTATATCTGCATGACAGTGTTACTAACTGGGAAGATATTTTGCAAAATGAAGCTTGAATAGTAAAAGAGTAAGTGTGCCTGAGGCAAGAATATTTGTGTGTTAGACAGCATAATATTAATACTTATGTGTACAGGTTAGTTTCAAGCATGCTGACAATATAACTAAAAACAAAGTAATAAGGAAAAGTAAACAAATGACCAGCATATAATGAAACTGAGAACATGAACTGCATGGTATGAAAGAGAAAGAATGTCTGATGAGTGATGTAGTCTGATGGCAGGCAACCAGGAAACAGTGGTCTCGTAATTGATTGGTCATTTTGATTTGGCCAATAAGATCTCATCTTTGATTTCAGGGGAAGATAATTGCTTACATTACCAAAGGCCTATGAAGATCTGCCCCTGATCCAGAAGATAGAGACTGAAAATATTATAGGAGCCAGATCTTGAAAGATGAAAGCCGGGCTATGTTACACAGCCTCCAATGCTCTTATGCTGTTAATGCTCATGTATGCTTAAGGAAAGACATTAAGTGAACTCAGATTTCATTTCCCACAATCATTGTGGGGTTGAACATGCTGGAATGGTGATAGTGGAGAAGAACAGACCAGGAAGAGAAGGTGAGTGTTGTGCATTACAAAGTAACAAGGATAATTGGAGAATTGGTCATATCTCTTGGGGGAAAATGCATTTGTCATCACAATATTTCCTTAAGTTTAGATGCATTGAACCATCAGGAAGGCATGCATCTGTAAGAGTGAGGCTAGGAGCCTAGCTGTATGCACTATCTTGTGAGCTGTGGTGATGGTTTCAGCTACATAGGTTTGGCAGAAGATGGGAGGGAGTGTCCCAGCCTACCTTTTATAATGGTTCATTATCAGATCCAGATCTAGGAGGAAGGTTCTCTGACTTTGCCATAGTGGTAAGGGATCCATGTAGAGTTGTATATCAATGTGGAATCCCTTATCTGTCATCCTGGCATCACCAGGCAAGTGAGTTCTGCTTTGGCCTCATCAATCAGCAAGCAAGTTGGTTGATGTCTGTATTTGGAACCATGTGGATGCCTAACCTATAAATAAAAATTATGACCTACTTGTTTTAAATAAGATGCTTGGGTGTATTATTTTTATTAACCAAAACATGACTTGCCTGAACCTACAAGTGGGATTAAATTCCTGGAAGCCTCACAGAAGTGTGATTGTTCTTGTAAATAGGTTACATAGGGAGTCTGTATCATGTTTTCAAACAAAAAACACATTGTTGTTAAACCATGGTGTCAGCGACAGAGTGATACGCTTCTTGATGTGTATTCTCTCTCTCATACATTCAGAAGTCGCCCATTCCTGATAGACACTTTCTTTGGACTAAGTTCCATTGAACTCAACCTAGATTTGTATAGGATCACACTCCCAGGAGACACACTCAGTCCCTGCAAACCACAGAAAACCACAAAATTTGCAGATTTTTGGTGTCTTGTAAAGTTTGGACGACTAGAAAATGGAAACCGCAGCTTATGCAGAGACAGCAGAGTTACCCTGGCAAAAGGGCATTATTTCTCCTGATGCTATTTCATTTTATTGACTCCCCATTTCCCCATACCCAGTTTTGTAAGTGGCAAAACAAGAGTACTAAAAACCTCAATGAAATTCTAAAACATAGAAGAGACAAGAGAATATTTTAGAGAAAGTACAAGCTAATAGACTTCTTAATAATGCTACATGTTGAAATTGGATTTGTATGTGGCTAATGGTACACAGCATGATATCTTTATTTGGTAATGGAAAAAAGGGAAAGTTAATAATTTCATAGAAGCGGGAGGTTAAAGCAAGTGATTTTCAGGAAAGTAACTGTGTGCTTTTCTGAAGGAAATCCAGTTGCAGCCATTTCAAATAAGAATGAGCAAAGTTGATCTGCTACAACCCCATCTTAATTACTAAGAAATAAAAACAACCCATTTCAATAGAACTTACTCCCAAGTAAACATTCATAATATTGGAATTTCAGGAAGGAATAGAAACTTTTCAAGTGTGTGTAAGCAGTAATGATAAAAGGTTAAAAGTTTCCAGTAGGGATACATATAGCTAGAGAGAAGAGATTAAAGCGAGAAGTTGTGAAGGCTCTTAGAAGCTATAAGCAGGCATATTTAAAAAATGGCAAAGCGAAATATCTAAATATATATGGTCAGGGGAAAAACCCAGGGTTAAAATGAAAATAGTTCAGGATGACAAAGATAGAGGGGGATTTGGCCTACCAAATTTAAAATTATATTATAGGGCATCCTGTATAATGTGGATAAAAGAATGAGTAATACTAGAGGACATTGGTTTATTAAATCTAGAGGAGGAAGATTTAAGATTTGGCTGGCATGCTTATCTTTGGTTTAAAAAAGAAAAAAAAATAAATATTTTAACAATCATATAAGAAGGGCCTTATTGAAACCATGGAAGGTGATTAAAGCAAGGTGTTCTCCCCATGCACCAAGGTGGATCTCTCCCCATGAAACATTTTACAAAAGGGAAAATATCATGAATGATAATTGGATAAAAATGGGGGATCTAATTGATTTAAAAAACAACAACACTTAATATAGAATAATAACACAAGAAGAATTAAAGGAGAAGGGAATTAAATGCTATTGATTATTATATAGACAAATTAAAGAAAAAATTAAACTAGAGATTAGAAATTTTGGTATAGAAGAAAAGATTTTTTAAAAAGAGAATCAGAAAGTATTATCCAAAATATACAAAATCTTGTTAAAATGGGAGACAGAAGAGGAGTTTGTAAAAAAATTCAATGATCAAATGGGCACAAAATATTGGGCATAAAATTGAAATAAATAAATGGGGGGGAAACAATAAAAATATCAATAGCACAAAATACACAGGAGAACATATATAAGATGCACCATAGATGGTATATCACTCCGGAAAAATTATCTAAAATGTATGATGAGGTAAATGATAAATGTTATAAATGTAAAAAAGAAAAAGAACACTATTTCATATATGGTGGATCTGTAAAAGAGTAAAAAAAAAAATTGAGTTTCTATACATCAGAAAATTGAGGAGATATTGAAATCTTCAAATGAGACCAGAATTATACTTATTGAGTATGATTGAAGAGGGGTTGGACCAAGGTAAGGAAAGAATATTATGTTACATGATTGCAGCAGCAAGACTATTAGTTGCTCAAAAATGGAAAGAAAACCTAATGCCAGAAATACAAGATTGGATGGGAAAATTAGTAGAAATGGCAGAATTAGATAAAATGACATGCCTTATGAAGTACGAAAGGTTAGGGGAATTCACTCAAAATTGGGAGCAAGTAATAGAATATATAAGTAAACATTGAGGTGTAATGGCAATGTGGGGATTTAAAGATTAATTAAATAATAATGGTAATTTTAATATATAATTGCTAGAAGAAAATGGCATTAATTGTTTGGATCTATGTTGGGTAATGTATAAATTGGTATATGACAGGAAAATGAGGTTTGTAGAAATATCGTTAAACACATGCATTCACAGCACAGGAAGTGAAGAATGAAAAATGGAATAATGTGGTTATATGATCTAGTAGAAGAAATTGTAAATAATAACAATTGTTTGAATGTTGGTTTTTGTGATTTTAATTAATAAAATTATTTTTAAGAATAAAGAAGCTATAATCAGGCACTGAACTGAAGTGGTTAAAGATGGGTGGTTTCCAAACAACAAACAACCTAGATGTTTTCCTTTCTTGAAGACAGGTGCCATACAAAATTCTGCCCATACTATACATCAGTGGCATCCCTGCCCAGGGTGTCACCTGGTGTGGTGTGGTGGGGCTTCTGGGGGGCAGGACTTCTGGGGGTGGGACCAAAAGAGCCCTCCCCCCCCCACCTCACTGCCATGACACTTAGAATGGTGTCACAGCAGTGAAGTGGGGGCCATGTTCAGCACTCTCAGCAGCAACCCCCCCCCCCAGCCTTCCAAGTCCCGCATGGCCATGGTTGCATGGGACCTGGAAGGCAGCCATCTGCCTCCTCCCCAGGGTGTACTACTCTACTGGATGACATCCCCCCCTTGGGGTGTCACCTGGTGCAGTCCACACCATTGCACTCCCCTGGTGACACCAGTGCTATACATCCACACTGCACTAACCTGTCTTAGTTCATTCAAACAAAATACAATGAAAAGAATGCAGTCTTTAGATAGAGTATTTTCCTTACAAGACTATCTTCTTCTTCTTCTTCTTCTTTTTAAAGGTTTCCCAGCCCTCTGGAACTGATTTTGAGGCTAAACAGGAGGCAGTAGAGGAGGAGCAATTGGCAACTGACACCCCCATTTAATAATGAAATTGGTTCCACTGGCAGGATGACACTGTTTAATCCAGGCCATAGTATTAAGCAGAAGGAAGAGCTTGGAATGGCAAAACCTTAAAATCAGTAGGAAGCCTTTCATAGAATTGCTGTAAGGTGATCTCCAACAAGTGGCCATTTACTGTAATTGACTCCCTCAGCTGGGTTATGGATTGTTTGTAAGGACAAATTGGTTGCATTTGGGTGTTCATATCTCTGCTTAAATAAACCAAGATGTGAAATAGCCTTTTGCCTGCATGTCTCATTCATGATCCCTCCTTTAAAGGATGCCTGAATGAAACATAAGAAATCTTAAAAAACAAAGACATAGCCTTGTTAGTCTGGAAAATCAGTATGCAAAGGGATCTTATAGCACCTTTGAGAGTTTGGGCTTTTACAGACTGCCATAAATAATGCAACTTGAGTCCACTTTAACTGCCCTGGCTCAGTGCTAGGGAATCATGGGAACTGTAGTTTTTTCTGAGACACTGAGTCTTCTCTGTCAGAGAGCTCTGGTGCCACAATAAACTACAGTTCCCATGATTCCCTAGCACTGAGCCAGGGCAGTTAAAGTGGACTCAAGTTGCATTATTTATGGCAGTCTGTTGGGATATAGCAACTTCGCATGCTGAGTCTTTCTAGGGCTATAGGTATGCATGTCTATGGTAGTTTTATTACTCACTAATAGCCCCTCCTCATTTCCTGTTTTTTAACTAAGCACACCTCACCTTTTGGCCCATGCTTGAGAATCTTTATTACTCTTTGTCTTTTCCCTGAAGATGCTTGACCAGCAAGCATGCTAGAGCAAAACTTCCTTAGAAGCATGTAGAACTACTTTTCTTACTTTCTTCTTTTCTTTGCAACATGAAGCTAGACCTGTATATCTCCATATACATGATTTTGTAAGTAAATATCATTTTTATTTTACTCTAACTGAAATCTCTGTGTTGTTTTGTAGACACGTGGGTGTGGGAGATAAAAGTGGATCTAGTCTGTTCCTGCTCATCATTATTCTGCTGTGCTTTATTCTGCTAGTGAGATTAAGCAATCTCTCCTGTTTCTTGAGCATCCTAGCGGATATCAAGAAAATATTTTCCAACAGGTTATGGGCCCAGTTACTCTGAGCAGAAGGGAACAATTTAAAACTAGATTGTTCGGGTATTTTTGGCTCTTTTTGGAATCTGCTGTTTTGCTTTGTTTTTAGTTGAATTGATATCATTCTTCTTATTGTTATTGTTTGTTGCGGTTTTATCCACTCTCCCTTAATAACCCGTGTCTACCAGAGAGAGTTTTAATTTTTGCTTTTGAGCTGCTGATGCATTTATTGATACTGTGTTTTGAGTTTTGATTTTGGCTGACTATTTTTGCAAAGATGTCCTTGCAATCTTCAAGTTTAAAGCTCACCCCAGATAATTATTCTGAGTGGAAAATGAGATTAGAAGTATTTCTTCAAGCCCATGGGGTATTACACTGTGTGGACTCTCAAATCCCAACTACAGAAAAAGAAAGATTAGTTTGGTTGAAAGAAGATGCAATTGCAAGACACATAGTACAAGAATCTCTGTCCAGAGACTTAATTTACCTAGTACATGATTGTAAGACTGTCAGAGAGATGCTTTTAAAACTTGAGGAAAATTTTGGAAAGAAGACCACTAAATCACTCTCTTTTATCATGAAAAATCTTATGAATCTTAGGCTGAATTCTAAACAACACTGTGAAAGACATATCTCCCAAGTAACAGAACTGTTTGAAAAAATGACTCTTTGTGATTTTAAACCTTGTGATAGCCTTAAAATTGCCTATTTACTGGGAACATTGGGAAAAGAATTTGATGCCTTTTGTACAGTCATTAATGCTTTGCCAGAAATGGGATATGACCAAGTTTTAAATAAGTTAAGAGAGGAATGTATCACACATATAGGAAGTTACCACTATGAAAGCCAAGAAGCTTCTGCTTCAGTTCATTATGTTGCAAACCGCGGGAGAAGAAGAACCACTCCCACTGGCCAATCAGAAGTTACTTGCTACAGATGTAATAAAAAGGGGCATATCTCAAGGAATTGCTCCCTCCCTAAGAATACTTCACCCTCTCCTCAAGCTGATTCTAGGACACAGAGACAGGATGATTATCCTCAAGCTGATTTTAGGAGACAAAGACAGGATGATTCCTCAAGGAAGGAAGAGAGAGGAAAGACCTTTTTCACAAAGGCACAAGCTTTGTCCACTAGCATTAACAGAGATAATTCGAATATTTGGATTATTGATTCAGGGTGCACACAACATTCTACACGTTGTGAATCTTATTTTGATAAAATTGATAAAAATGTTATCAACATTTGATTGTTGAAGGAGATCAACATTTGATTGTTGAAGGAAAAGGAGATTTTAAACTACCTTTCAAGGTGCCTGGTAACAGAATCATGGACAATACTATCACAAATGCATTGTATGTTCCAAATTTGAGAGGAAATATGCTCAGTGTGTCAGTTTTAGACAAGAAGGGATTTGAAATCAACTTCAAAGATGGACAATGTACAGTTTCTAAAGACAATGTCATATATGCACAGGCATTTGAATGTGATGGTTTATATGAAGTGAACCTTTCAGCTCCACAAGTGAATGCAATTCAAGGACACATGGATGAAGACAGCCTTGAGCTATGGCACAGACGCTTTGCCCATCATGATACCAAAGCAGTTCTTCAATTACAAAAACAGAATTTGGCTACTGGGATCAAGATAAAGTCCCAAGGCTATGAAAACTCTGACAGGTGCAGAGTTTGTGTTGAACAAAAGGCAGTGAGTCCTTCTTTTAAACCAAGTACTGAACAAAGAAGCTATCAAGTACTGGATTTGATCCATTCAGATATCTGTGGTCCATTTTCACTTCCCTCATTGGGTGGAAACAGATATATACTAATATTCATGGATGATTTTTCAAAATATTGTGTGACCTACCTTCTAAAGCAAAAGAGTGAAGCTCAAGAGATGCTACAGAAATACGTTGAAATGGTGACAACGAAATTTGAAAAAAGGCCCAAAGCCATCCAATCGGACTGCGGAAGTGAGTATCTATCAAAATACACCCAATCCTTCTTAGAAGAACGTGGAATTCAACACAGAAGAAGTGTCCCATACACACCGGCTCAGAATGGTTCAGCTGAAAGGAAGCTGAGATCGCTCCTGGAGATGACAAGGTGCGTGTTGGCAGATGCAGGTCTTCCTAAGCAGTTCTGGGGAGATGCCATTATGACAGCCACGTATCTTCAGAATAGATTGCCAACCAAGGGCACTACACAGACACCTTTCCAGCTGTGGCACGGCAAAGTGCCAAACATGAAGCACATCAAGACTTTTGGCAGTCTTGCCTACTCCTACATACCTTCACAAAAGAGAGGCAAGATGGATGCCAGATCAGAACAAACTATTTTCATTGGATACGCACCTGCATCAAAAGGATACAAAGTGATAAACTTAAAGACTGGTGAAGTGTTCATCAGGCACGTGGTTTACTTTGATGAACGAAGCAGAATAGACAAGAAAGGAACTATTCTTGAATCCTTAGATGACCAAGATGGTGCATTGGACTTCTCAAACGAGAAAGATGCAACATCAAGGTTCAACCCTCAGCCAATTGTTGTTCCTATCAGAAAAGATGCACAAGCAGACTCTACACCTTCAGAAGGGGATGCAGATGAAGCAGATGAGATGCCTGGACCGGAGAATGCTGCAGAGACAAGCGAGGTTCCAGAGCAAGATTCCAGATACTTACTGCGACCCAACAGAGGTGTACCACCTACCCGATTTTCTTACCTTGCAAAGTCGGAATTACCTAGAGAACCATCAAACATAGAAGAAATTGAAAGAATGCCTACTGATGAAGCAGATAAATGGAGAAAAGCTTCTGAAGAAGAAATAGAGGCACTACACAAAAATGGAACATGGATACTTACAGAGCTCCCACCAGGAAAGAAAGCCATAGGATCCAGATGGGTGTTCAAACTAAAACAAGATGCAGAAGGAAAAATTGAACGCTACAAGGCAAGACTTGTTGCACAAGGCTTCTCACAAAAATATGGAGAAGACTTCGATGAGACCTTTTCACCAGTGGTAAAACATACTACTATAAGGCTACTTCTCAGCCTAGCAGCTTCAAAACAGATGAATGTCAGACATGTTGATGTAAAGACAACATTTTTACATGGAGTGATTACAGAAGACATTTTTATGAAACAACCTCCAGGTTTTGTGGACAAAGAAAGACCACACCACGTTTGTAAGCTTAAGAAGGGGCTATATGGACTTAAACAGGCTGCCAGAGCTTGGAATGAAAAATTAGATGAGATGCTAAAACAATTGGACTTTCAACAAGGAAAAGCAGACAAATGTCTATACACAAGGACCAAGGATGGACATTTAGCATATATTCTGACATATGTTGATGACCTAATCATAGCCACTCAAAGAGATACAGACTACACTGAAATTGTGAATCACCTGAATAAAGAAGTTGAACTGAAGGAACTTGGAAATGCCACATACTACTTGGGGATTCAAATTCAAAGAGAACAAGATGGATCTTTCCTACTGAGTCAAAAACAAAAGATTGTTGATCTATTAGAAACACTAGGACTTCAGGATGCACATCCTGTAGCAACGCCCATGGTGACAGATTTTCTTAAGAACAATGAACAAGGAGAACCTCTAAAGGATAATGATTTGTACAGAACAGCAATAGGAAAACTACTGTACTTGACCACAAATACCAGGCCAGATATAGCTGCTGCTGTGACAATACTTTGTAGAAAGGTCAGTGCACCTACCCAAACAGACTGGACTGCAGTAAAGAGAGTAGCAAGATACTTAAAAGGAACCATGGATCTTCAATTGAGGTTGCCAGCCAACAATAACCCAAGCCTTGTATGCTACACTGATGCAGACTGGGGCAATGATGTTAAAGACCGGCATTCTACCAGTGGATATCTGTTTTTGTATGGCAATGGACCTATTTCTTGGGCCAGTCGAAAGAAAGAGATATTGGCCTTATCCTCCACAGAGTCAGAATACATAGCTGCATCAGAAGCTTGTAGAGAGCTACAGTGGATTGATCAACTATTCCTCGATTTTGGAATTAATGAAAAGAAGCCAATTGAAGTCTTTGAAGACAACCAAAGCTGCATTAGACTTTCTCAAGCAGAAAATATATCAGGACGAAGTAAACACATTGATATGAAGATTCATCATGTGCGCGAGTTGATGAAGAAAGGCCTGATCAAGATGACCTATTGTCCAACCGCTGAGATGACAGCTGATATCTTGACTAAACCGTTGCCGAGAGATGGTTTCGAGAGACTACGAGTCAAGTTGGGCCTGGGGTGCATGCTCAGTTGAGAAGGGGTGTTGGGATATAGCAACTTCGCATGCTGAGTCTTTCTAGGGCTATAGGTATGCATGTCTATGGTAGTTTTATTACTCACTAATAGCCCCTCCTCATTTCCTGTTTTTTAACTAAGCACACCTCACCTTTTGGCCCATGCTTGAGAATCTTTATTACTCTTTGTCTTTTCCCTGAAGATGCTTGACCAGCAAGCATGCTAGAGCAAAACTTCCTTAGAAGCATGTAGAACTACTTTTCTTACTTTCTTCTTTTCTTTGCAACATGAAGCTAGACCTGTATATCTCCATATACATGATTTTGTAAGTAAATATCATTTTTATTTTACTCTAACTGAAATCTCTGTGTTGTTTTGTAGACACGTGGGTGTGGGAGATAAAAGTGGATCTAGTCTGTTCCTGCTCATCATTATTCTGCTGTGCTTTATTCTGCTAGTGAGATTAAGCAATCTCTCCTGTTTCTTGAGCATCCTAGCGGATATCAAGAAAATATTTTCCAACAATTCCCTAGCACTGACCTAGGGCAGTTAAAGTGGACTCAAGCTGCATTATTGCTGGCAGTCTGTAAAGGCCCTAACTGAAAGAGGGAAGTTGGTAGCATGAACTTTTGTGGACTTGAGCCAACTTCTCTCTTTCAGTCTCAAAGGTGTTACAAGATCCCTTTGAATAAAAAATCTACTTACATTTTCAGGTTGCATCACACTGGTATGGGGATGTTAGGAATGCTGAAAAAGTAACATTCTTAGGTCATTTATTTATTTATTTATTTTTAAATACTGCTTTTCCCCCAGCAAAGCTTCCCCAAGGTATACACAAACCAAATTTTGTAAACAAAGCCAATTTTTTTTAAAAAAATTAAAAATACATTATCAACCAGAATTCTCTATCACAGTCTATAAGATGTAACTTTACATATACTTAGCTATATAATAAATGCACTACGAAACCCTGCTACTGAAATGCAAAAATGTGTAATGTTACATCAGCAAATGTGTCTCAACATCTGTTGGCATTTCCTAGTCGGTGTCCTAATGCACAATGAGATCAATGAGCATCAGTCCCAATGCGCACTAGCCCTGTTGTTCACCACTCACTTTGCTGGCCCCCCTATGTAGTAATGTAACAGCAGTCCTTTACTGGGTATAAATGTTATGGAACTGCAGAATTTTTATGTCCACAGACATGTCCACCTACAAAAAATAAGTTCTTACCATGAGTCAAGTCCTTATAAATTTATCAATTAAAAGCAACCTGGAACAATCAAACAAGCTCTTCCAAGCCCATTTAAAAACAGAGAGGGAGCCATATTATGGGGGGATGCAGACGGGCAGCTGTAGGCCACCCTGGGAAGTGGAGGATTGGGGCTGAAGCTGCCGGCAGAATCAACAAATAGGGCCTCTGTCCAGTTCTTTTGCGCCTCTTCTGGTGCAACGTGTAAAAATGCTGCACCGGGAGGATGTCCTGATGGCACGTGCGATGCGTAGGATGATGATGTCCTCGGGAAGGGGTTGGGGTGCCCAGCATGTGGGTGCCCCTCCCCTTTCCTGCCTCCAAGATGGCACAAAGTGCCATCTATAGAGGCCCTATCTTCCATATGTTTTAAATGAGGCCACCATAAAGAAGGCCCAGTTTCTCATTCCTAGCACATATTCTTATTTCTACTACAGATTGTGGGGGGTTGCAGACTGCCAGAAATAGTGTGAATTCAGTCCACTTTTAGGGTTAGGGTTAGTGCTAGGGAATCATGGGAACTGTTATTTTTCTGAGACATTGAGCCTTCTCTGTCAGACAACTCTGATGCCACAATAAAATACAGTTCCCATGGTTCCCTAACTCTAACCCTAACCCTAAAAGTGGACTGAATTCACACTATTTCTGGCAGTCTGCAACCCCCCTGTATCACTTCACCTGGACCAAGCCCTTCTTGCCAGTCTTGGCTCCACTGAATGAATGAGTTTCGCTAAGTTTTGTTCAACCAGTGAGTTAAGAATATTTTTTTTAATCTTTACCATCTAAGGCACTACCCTTCAACACAGAGACTCAGACACAGGCTGACACACAGAGGTGCTTTTTTAGTATAATAATTCTTGTACAAAGCTCAGCATCAACAACTATCTTCAGGGAAATGTAAAATGATTGCTGCTTGTCAAATCAAATTTGAATTTAATGGATTCTCCCCCCTCCCCAATTTACTCTGAAAAATTGGATATGGTTGATAGCTGCTGACAACTGGAAGGCCCACTTCAACAACTGGAGAATAATGACACCCAAAGCTCACTAAGCACTTTCTATTGCCCTGACTTTGAAATGTTCAAGTACTTTTTGAATAGTCAAAGATATGAGGGACAGAGTAACAGTCATCCAAACAAATGTGTTAATGTCCAGTCCAACATGACCATTCTCACTTCGACTGGCACATTAATTTCAATGTGACTTATGTTGAAAACTGCAGGCTGGGACCCAGTTTATATAGATATGAATCAATTTATTACTGCAATATCAGGCCTGCATCCCCTGTACTGGAGAACTACCACAAGTCAAATTCCACAAATGAAACTTTCACATCAACCCAGCTACAATGCTTTACAGTGGCCTTAACAATTTACACTTTCAGCTAGGATTCATCAACTGTTACATAAATTATGATATAAAGACTACAATCTCCATCTATGTGCAAAACTGGCCAGGGATCCCCCTTCTAACCTTTGTTTCAGTAGCTTTCTTTTTGAGCACCCTGGAAAAATATCAATGGATTACCTAATGAAAAAACTAATTGCAGTCTCAAAAATGAAATAAAACATTTCCATTGAAGCATTAATACTAATACTAGTAATTTTATTCCTTTCCCATCTCACCTCAAGGGTTGAGGTGAGTACAACACATTAAAATACAAAACACAATTAAAAAAGAAAACACGTAAAACCAACAGTTAAAATACAGTACTATAAAACCATTCAAAAGCACTCATATATTACATTCTTTAAAATATACCAATTAAAAAGTCATGATTTAAAGTTGACTGGATAGGCCTGCTGGAAGAGATGTGTCTTTAATGAAACATATGAAAATGAAACATTGTGCAAATTTGGCTACGCTTATTTATGATGCCCAAAGCAAAACAAAGTGTACAACTGAAGAATCAGGATCATTCTGCAATATATTTTACATTCCATGTAATTAAGAGCAATGATCAGAACTGTGTGTTCTGTTATGCTTTGTGCATATACAGAGGACATGATATGCAAGGGAAGGGGGATCCCTGGCCAGTTTTGCACATAGTGGGCTCACTCTTTACATGAATGGCCACATTTGTGAGTAGCTTGGGTGAACTTTGCCTTTGAGATCATCTGAGAGTTGTTTAATCAGGGGCTCTTCATACTTCCTAAAGAAGCAGGAGCTCTGGCAGGATAGCTTCTTTATTTCTGTCAGGTATTGCTTATTATTGTCTCATTGCTGTCAAAGGGCTCTTTCCCATTCTTATTGGTAGCTGTCAGTAGCTGGGCATAGCTATTTCTTGGATGTGCACTAAAAGGCTTTTTAAATTGAAGACATGGGTTACAGATGCTGGATTATGTACTACATTTTGGTCTCCTCTCTGAATGTTTGTTTTTGCTGTTTTTCTTAGAGTCACAATGTTTTATTTTACAAAGCTTTTAAATATATATTTAAAAATAAATACATAAGTAAAATTCTAAGGATTCAGACACCTGTTTCTATATGGCATTGGGAGATCATCCCTCTCTGCTTTTTTGTTTTGGTTTGGTTTTGAGACTTGAAGATTTCTCCTCTTTGTTTTCCTAGGACAGGAAACCAGCAAAGTTGGCACAGGAAACAAGCACTGGAAATCTGGCATCCTGAGAGTAGTCATGACCTAATTCAGATCTGTTCCATCCATCTCTAGTTTTATAGTATGTTTTATAATAAAGTTTTTTATATATATTTAAAAAGAAACCCTCTTGATTATGGCCCAAATAAGTCAAAACCATAAGCCTAACTCTAACATCTTTCCCAATTCCTTTCCTTTATATTATAGGGTATATTTCTGTTTCCTTCACTTCTATAGGCTTAACAGAAGAAACCCTTTAAAGTTCATCCAAAGACCACTTACTCTGACATGTGGTATTAATGTTTTATGACTGAGCTTCACTGCATTTCTCATATTTTCAGAGGGAATCTGAGCCAGAAGTTTTCTTTTTAAAAAAAATGAAAGTAATGTGGGCATTTGGCAGCATACCACTTTCAAAGGAAACTGTTATTCTATGCCAAAGCTATTTGAAATGTAGGTAGTTTTTATTACCCATGAATTACCCTTTGGTTGGTGCTTGACTATATGCACATCTCTACTCCCAGTGTTTATATCATACAAATCATCCAAAATTATGGTTTACATTTACATTCAGGTTGTCAGTTGAGCATGATGCTGCCGACAACAGTAATTAGTAGTGTTATTCAATTAGAGAAAAGAGCAAAATATCCTGTTGGCATCCACTGAAAGTGATCATTAACAGACAGCTTGAATATCACCTCTTGTGTATTGACAAATTTCTCTGTTGTTATTGTTGCTGTTGTTGTTGTTGTTTCTACATGTGCATGATAATCAGATTATCAGAAAATACTCTTCCAATCAGTGTTTTTGGAAAAACAGATTTAGTACAGTCATCAGGTTGGGCAGTAAAGTGATTAAGTAGAATTGCTCTGATAAAGACCTGGACCCCCAGGTTGTGGCTTAAACTGGCACTACATTTATTTGCATAACAACAGCATAATAACATAACCACAAACAAAGGTTCTGAGATGAAACTGAAGGCTGCCAGTCCCGTTGCCTTATCTATAACTTGCTGGACCAGCTTGTTTTCCCTGGCTCATGCCTGAGCCATAGGGTACTCAACTATAAGCATCATGGAAGAGTCTGGTGAATAAAGCACCAACTCATGCAGTTACCAAATCTGCAAGGAGGCCCATCTAGAGCTGCCTTTTCCACATCAAATGCCCTTTCCCCTGCCCATTCTTTGTATATGGGGCCTACTATAGAATCATAGAATCATAGAATCATAGAGTTGGAAGAGACCACAAGGGCCATCCAGTCCAACCCCCTGCCATGCAGGAACTCCCAATCAAAGCATCCCTGACAGATGGCCATCCAGCCTCTGCTTAAAGACCTCCAAGGAAGGAGACTCCACTACTCTCTCCACTACTCTCTCTCTATAATTACTGCCAGTTGCGAAAAAAGCAGCAATCTTGATCTGATGCATACATATAAATAATGTTAGCAGAACTGAATAAGCCACACAGGATTACATGCAGGTTTGATAGCTAACCAACAACTAACCAATGGAACATTCCCAGGGAAGGAGAACATGCCACACAGACATGGAAAAAATCCCTTCATGGCCCCAAAGGCAATCTGTAGTTGCCTGATGAGTCTGAAAAACACTGGCAGGTGTTTTAGTGTCTGGTGTTCAGCTGACGAAAGAGGCCAAAACCTCTACAAGAGCCTGTATAAGCCTCATGAGAGTCACAAAAATTCTAAAATCTTGAGAGACTAGGAAGCCTCATGACGAGAACAGATCTCATGATGGTTCTTTCCTGGAACCATTGAGAGATCTTCATTTGGCAAGCAGCTGCTCTACTGAACTCAGAACACTAGCTGCCTCAGCACAACTGAGCCCTCAGAGGCTACATTTGCACTACTGAAATAAAAAGGGTCAGGTCTGGTTAGTATTGTACTTAGATGGGAGGCCACCGACAAATACTAGGTGCTGTAGGCTATATTTCAGAGGTGGGAACAGGCAAAACCACCTCTGAATATTCCTTGCTTGAGAAAACCCTATGAAATTCATGGGGTTGCAATAAGTCAGCAGATGACTTGAAGGCACATACACACAAACATGAGATTCAAGGATTTTCTTTGCCAGAATGATTTGTCTGCATCCATTCTCTTCTGCTTCACACAGGCCTTTGGTAAACACTGTAATGGTGCTGTTGTTTTGATCAGGTTTTCTTTTGCTATTTTTATGGTTTCATAATTAATAATTTGGGTTTTATATAAACTTTGAAGTTTCTTTGTTGGTTTGTTTGCTTGATTGTTTCAAATTAATTTCATGATTGCTATTTATTTATTTATTTATTTATTTGAAATTATACCCTGCCTTTCTTCCAAAATGGAACTCAATGGGCTTGTGTAACTGGAAACTGACAACCAAAAACTCTTTCTTAAGGTATTCTTAAAGATTCTTGCTGTCTGAACAGTTTGCTTTAAAATTGTCACTTATAACCTCACATAGATTATTACTTTATAGCCAATGGAGAATATTAATAAAAATAAATATTAACTGGCCACGCTGCCTGGGAGATTCTGGTTGTGATGTTTCAAACAGACAAACAAATAAACACTTTTTTCAGGCTCTGGTTTCATTTCAAGGGGAATTAATTATTAAAACCTAACTGACTTCTATAGCTATTTTTACATCAAAAATGCAAATTGGTAACAAGCAGATCACTCATTTGCATAACTGCATTCATGAAAATTACACTGGATTATATAAGACAGAAGATGATGGAAACTAGGGAGGCCTTGGTCACATACCAGCCAATGAAATCTATCTTTACTAGGAGCTGACAATTGATGGGAGTGGGGTAGGCAGTTGCATTAGTCCCTCAGGAGACCTTTGCTAGATGTTGGATGGATACATTCTTCCTACTGCACCCATTCCTGAAAAATCATCATCATCATCAAAGGTTTTTGCTCCAAATGTACTCCAACACCACCTGCAGGACACAGTGGTATTTTTACCATGTTTTGGGCCATTCCTGGGCCATCATAAGCCCAGGAGATTTGTTTAATAAAACAAAGTGAGCAAAAGGCACATCCTGTTCACCTCCTGTTTCCAAAAAAGGCCCTTCCTGTCCCAATGTTGCTTCAGTAGGTCCCAAAATGTAGTAGAAATGTCCATAGGGGCTAGAGGGCATTTGGGTGCAAAACTGAAGGCCCTCCTCTATGAAGAAGGACATTATGGTACCATTTCAGAACATCAAAATGCCAAAATATTCATCCATTCATATCTTGCAACCCTGGATGACAACGCTGAGGGTATTTTGTGCCATTTCATACATTTGAGTATGTTCTGTTTCAGGGGCAAAAACTACTTAGAAACCATACCATTTTCTTTTTAAAAAATTGGTTAGTGGGAAGTCTTTCGGGGTTTGGTGGGGGGAATCAGAGGCCAAGAAGGTCCAGAGGCCACATGAGATTCAGATTTTTACCCATCCCTGAGCTAAATAAATGTCCAGAAACAAGGGGTTACCAGAGAGAGACTCTTTTCCAAACTGGCTCCCAGATTTTCTTTAAGAGAGGGACATAGACAAATATTGCGCTCATGTTCTGAATTGGTTCATATAGGAAAGGGTGGTGCTTGAGGTATTGGGCATTCTGAGCTAAGTAGGGCTGTTTAGGTTAAAATGATACTTTTGGTCTGGAGGGAAACTGGGAAGCAGAACAATCAAAATGCAGGAACATTTCTCAGATGTTGAGTCAACATGTAAGCCTACTCTGATATTGAGGCTGTGACTCCACTGGGAGGTACCATCATCCATATTGTCTTTGCAGAATTCTTGGCAATACAAATTCACAATGCGGTACTCATGTCAATTCATATAACTGTAATCCTGTTTATCCCATACTCAGAGGCTTATTATCCAAATATTTTCTGCCATGAATATGTTAGACACCTACCAGTCAATCTGTGTAAATATCCCACACTCTTCTTACATCAAAGTCACTCATATTTTCAAAATGACTTGTTCCAGGAGGACCTGGATTTTATGTTTGCAAGCAACCTTAAGCAATTAACTAATTATACACAATGAACATGAACAAGAAAATGTTACACACTTTTAAGACATGGTATGTCTGTGAGAGATAATTAAACACATTATCATTAAAAATTATTTTTGTCAATGGCAATACTAATACTAGCAACAACAATTAAATCCAAGTGTGGTTCCTACTTAGAGTATAATAACTAGATGAATGGAATTTAATGTACTTATTGACTTACCAATTTCCTCTTGATTTAATTCGTTCTATCTGGACTAACTAGAAAGAAAGTAAATACATTTAACCATTATTATTATTGTTCTATCTATCTATCTATCTATCTATCTATCCATCTATCTATCCATCAATCCATCCTAGTTAGCTAGCTAGCATATTTTAAAACATATAATAAATATAACATATAGAATACAGTGGGCCCTTGGTATCCACTAGAGTTCCAAGACACACACACACACACCCCGCACGGATACCAAAATCCATGAATGCTCAAGTCCCATTAAATATAGTGGTGTAGTAAAGTGGTATCCTTTATATAAAATAAAATTAAGGATTGCTTTTTGGAATTTATATATTTTTGGAATATTGTCAGGTTGTGGATTGTTGAATTTGTGGATAACGAATCCATGGATATGGAGGGCTGACTGTACTACAGGTTCAGTCTCCCTTATCCAGAAATCTGAAATCTGAAATATCCCAACAAAACCCAACACTTTTTTCATGGGTGACTGAGATAGTGATACCTTTGCTTTCTGATGGTTTAATGTACACAACCTTTGTTTCATGCACAAAATTATTTTAACAAATATTGTATAAAATGACCTTTGGGCTATGTGTGTAATATGTATATGAAACATAAATGATTTTTGTGTTAGACTTGGGTCCCGTCTCCAAGATACCTCATTATGTATGCATATGTAAGTACAGGTATTTCAAATTCCATTTTTTTTAAAAAAAAAATCCAAAATCTAAAGCACTTCTGGTCTCAAGCATTCCAAATAAGGGAGACTCAGCCTGTGTGCATATGTATGTGTGTGCAACATATTATTTATTATTATTATAATTGCATTTTATTGTTGCTGCTGCCGCTACTACTGTTATTTCCTACCTTCCACACAGTTACTGGATGAAAGCCAAGAGTTCTTCTGTCAAAACAGTGGGTAATACTGTCAAAACAGACTACTTTTCACCTTCAACCCCCTCATGGAACCATAATCCATTCCAGAGGACTGGGGATTTCAAGCGGAAGAGGGGGACAAGGAAGAAGTGCCATTATTGTTGTTTCTGCATGCCTTCAAGTCTTTTCCAACTTATGGCAATCCTGAGGCAAACCTATCATGGGGTTTTCCTGGCAAGTTTCTTCAGAGGTTTTTTTTTTATTGCTATCCTCTAAGACTGAGAGAGTGTGACTTTCCCAAGATCACCAGTGGGTTTCCATGGATGAGCTAGGATTCAAACCCTGGTCTCCCAGTGTCCTGGTCCAATGCCCAAACCAATATACCACACTGGACTTCAGAAGTCCTTTTGCATGGGTGCAAATCCATTTGCATGATGTTAAGTTTTGTCCATTGTATCCTCAAATAGCTTCAATAAATGGAGAAACAGTGACACTGCCACATGCCTTACAATCTAAAAGGACAAAGCACGCAAAGGACAGTTAGTGGAGAAAAAAGATAGAGGAGGGATATCAGTTCTTCAGCCTTTCAATCAATATTTTTTGGGGGTCTGTACATATTCTTGAGAACATAGAATGGAATAAAAACATGGAATGCTGTTATTGTACATGAATTGGAGGGCTATTAATTAGGAAGGCTGGTGGTAGAGAATTTCAGAATTTCATAAATCCATGAAAATGGGAAACACAATGTGAATCCAAAGATCATTGTAATTGTAAAGAAAATAGACATCCAATTCATGAAAACAGTATTGATTAATATAACTTTAAGGATAATCATTCTATTAAAAATATTTCATCATTGTTCAAGAAAAGCAATGTCCTTGTTCTTATCTTTCCCTTCTACTTCCCTGTGTCATAGAATCATAGAGTTGGAAGACACCACAAGCCCATCCAGTCCAATCCCTGCCATGCAGGAACACAGATAGCCATCCAGCCTCTGTTTAAAAGCCTCCAAATAAGGAGACCCCCACCACATCCCAAGGGATTGTGTTCCACTGTTGAACAGCTCTTACTGTCAGGAAGTTCTTCCAAATGTTGAGATGGAATCTCTTTTCCTCTCGTTTGAATCCATTGCTAAGGGTCCTATTCTCTGGAGCAGCAGAAAACAAGCTTGCTTCAGGTTCCATATGACATTCCTTTAAATATTTAAACAGGGCTATCATATCACCTCTTAACCATCTCTTCTCCAAGCTAAACATACCCAACTCTGTAAGTCTCTCCTCATAGAGTATGGTTTCCAGACCTTTCACCATTTTAGTTGTCCTCCTCCGGACATGCTCCAAGCTAAACACCTCAACACCTCAAATTATTCCCCTTAGTGAACGCAGCACCAGCAGCAGGAGAGCGGAGGCTAGGAAGGTGGGCGTTGCCTTCTCTGCATGCCCAAGACTGTCATCTCCTCCCAGCTTAGCAGCACCTGCAGCAGCTTCGTTCTGGGCCAAGGCTCCTTAACGAGGCCCAGGAACACCAAGGCTACTTAAGGAGGCCCAGGAACATCAGCTCCAGAACGCAGCACCAGTAGCAGGCGAGCGAAGGCTGGGAAGGTGGGCGTTGGCTTCTCTGCATTCCCAGGACTGTCATCTCCTCCCAGCTTAGCAGCACCTGCAGTGGCTTCGCTCTGGTCCCAAGGCTACATAAGGCTACTGCAGTGGCAGGGGAGAAACAGAGGCCAACGCTAGCCAGGACTGTTCCCCCTACTGCCTCCTGTGACCATCTGCCCCGGCTCCACAGTATCTGTGGCAGCCCTTGCTCCTGTCCCATGGGAGGAGTACTTAAGTAGCCCCCAGGAACACCAGCCAGAAGCGCGGCACAAGCGACTGGGAACCAGAGGCGGACTGGACGGGGCCAACATTTTGCTATTAGCCCTCGGCAGAGGAGAGGCGGAGGATTACTCAGCCAAGACTGTGTGCCCTGCCTGTTAGTTTAAGACCTGATGAGGGGCTGGGTTGTATAACATCTAGCCACAGGGCTTTACCATTTGTTATCTGCCATCATAACTATTAGGTTATGGGGCTAGAATATTCTATGCCCCAGTCACCTCAGTTTTCCAGTGGCCTTGAGTTTTATTGCTCTCCCTGAGGCTGGGAATGTGGTAGGGGCGGCTATCGGAGTTGTGCAGGGGAACGGGAGGTATGGTCGCAACAGAAGGAACATATGTTACAAAAGAAGACGGGATCGCAGTTTGAAAGCTATCCCTCCTTCAGTTCCCTCTGTTTCCCAGAATGGTTTGGAGAGCAGACCAACCATTCCACAAAACCTCACTCTGCTCCTCTGCAATGCCAGGTCGGTCAAGAACAAAACACATATCATCCATGATCTCCTCATGGATGAGGATGCCGACCTGGCTTGCTTCACAGAGACCTGGCTGGGAGAGGACAGCACTGTCACATGGGCGCAGGCCCTCCCAGCCGGGTACTCTGTTAGTGAGCAGGTGAGGGGAAGTGGGCGGGGTGGTGGTGGTGGTGGAGTGGCACTAGTTCATAAGAACAGCCTGACCTTGACCAGGATACCTGTCCGGAACACAGTCCACTTCGAATGTATGTACCTAAACCTGAGGACCGGGGATAGTTTGGGGATTTTGCTAGTCTACCGGCCACCCCGTTGTCTAGCAGACTCCCTGACCGAGCTGACAGGGAGACTCCCAGACTTTTAGTCTTGGGGGACTTCAACATCCCGCTCAAGACCAGCTTAACAGGCGCGGCTTGGGAGTTCATGGAGACCATGACAAACATGGGCCTATCCCAGTTGGTCCATGGGCCCACACATTGTGCAGGTCATACACTTGATGCAGTCTTCAGTACAGAACAGGAATATCCGTGGATGGAGGTTGTAAGTACCTCCGCATTGTCATGGGCTGATCATTTCCTGGTCAAGATTGAACTTAGAGCCAACATCTGCCCCACCGGGGGTGGTGGACCCATTAGAATGGTCCGCCCTCGAAGGCTAATGGATCCAATAGGATTCCAGAAAGCCTTAGAGGGTTCAATGGTTGGGAATGCCGGTGACCCTGTCGATGCTCTGGTCAACCCATGGAACACTGATCTTACCAGGGCTATCGACAAGATCGCTCCCAAGGGTCCTTGCCAATCCGCTTCAAATCGTAGGCCATGGTATACACCAGAGCTTAGGAGGATGAAGCGGTTTGGTCAACGACTAAAGTGCAAGTGGCGGAAGACTCAACTCTTATCTGACAGAACTCGCCATAGGAACTTTCTTCGTTCCTATTGGGAGGCAATACTTGCAGCGAAGAGAGCCTTCTCTTCTGCAAGTATTGTGTCTGCAGAGTCCCGTCCAGCAGAGCTGTTTAGGGTGGTGAGGGAAATGACACAGGTGCCCCCTGTGCCAAATCCCCTACTTAACCCGACAACAGCCTGCTGTGACACGTTTAACAACTTCTTTGCAGATAAAATGTCTCAGATAAGAGCTGACTTAGATGCCACTATTGTAGCAGAATCTATAGGTGAGGTGTTCAGCAACTCCGTCGATGAAGTTATCCTGGATCAGCTGCAATCTGCAAGTACCGAGGACGTGGACAAGCTGCTTGGTAAGGTGAGGAAAACGACCTGACCTCTCGACGCTTGCCCATCATGGCTGGCCATCCAGTGGGGGATGCATTGAGAAGATTCCTCATGGATATCATCAATGCATCCTTCAGGGGAGGACATGTTCCATCTTGTTTAAAGGAGGCAGCTGTTAGGCCGCTTCTGAAAAAACCTTCCTTGGACCCCCTGGATATGAGTAACTACAGGCCTGTTTCTTTGTTGCCATTTTTGAGCAAGGTAATCGAGAGGGCGGTTGCTGTTCAGCTCCAAGCTGTCTTGGAGGAAACCGATTATCTAGACCCATTTCAAACCGGCTTCAGGACAGCCTTTGGGGTTGAGACTGCCATGGTTGCCTTGACCGACGATCTGCGTCTGAGCATCGACAGGGGTAGTGTGACCCTGTTGGTGCTCTTAGACCTCTCAGAGGCTTTCGACACGATAGATCACAGCATCCTCTTGGACCACCTGAGGGGGTTAGGTATCGGGGGGCACTGCTCTGCAGTGGTTCCGGTCCTTCCTCTCGGGTAGGTCCCAGAGGGTGCTGCTCAGGGACAGTAGCTCTAACAAGAGGGAGCTCACTTGTGGGGTCCCTCAGGGGGCTATTTTGTCCCCGATGTTGTTTAACATCTATATGAAGCCGCTGGGTGAGATTATATGGAGTTATGGTGCTGGGTGTTATCAGTACACTGATGAAACCCAAATCTATTTCTCCGTGTCTCTAGTTTTTTGTGGGTTTTTCGGGCTGTGTGGCCATGTTCTCTGTGTCTCGTTCGTCAGCCTTGAATTCCAATGGCATCTCCTCTCTCAATGAATGTCTTCGGGTGGTAATGGGCTGGATGAGGAAAAACAGATTGAAACTGAATCCGGACAAGACGGAGGTGCTCATGGTAGTGGCCCCAAAACCAAGAATTGGGTTGCAACCTCCAGTCCTGGATGAGGCCACACTCTCCTCCAGTGACTGTGTTCGCAGTCTGGGGGTGTTCCTTGACTCATCGTTCCTGATGACAAATCAGGTAAATGCGACAGTCAGGAGTGCCTGTTATCAACTTCAGCTGATATGCCAGCTGCGCCCTTTTCTGGAAGTAAGGGATCTCGAGACTGTTGTGCACGCGCTGGTAACCTCACGCCTTGATTTCTGTAATGCACTCTACATGGGGCTACCCTTGTGCTTGGTTTGGAAATTACAGCTGGTTCAAAATAATGCAGACAGGCTTGTCTCGGGAACATCTAGGAGGGACCACATTACTCCGGTTTTGAGGTCCCTCCACTGGCTGCCTATTTGCTTCCGGGCCCAGTACAAGGTGTTGGTTATCACCTTTAAAGCCCTAAATGGCTTGGGTCCAAGCTATCTCAGGGATCGCCTCCTCCCATACAATCCTCCCTGCGCTCTCCGCTCCTCTGGGAGGAATTTGCTGCAGCCTCAGACGGCTTTTTGCTGAAGCCTCAGAGGGCAGCCCCAGAGGGCTTTTTCAGTTGTTGCCCCCAAACTCTGGAACAGCCTGCCGGATAAGATCTGTCAGTTAACATCGTTAGACAGCTTTAAAAAGGCTATCAAGACAGATCTCTTCCAGCAGGCCTTTCCAGATTAATTATCCCTGCCTCAGGTACTCCCACCCCCAATGATCTTCGCGTGGCCCCATCTACTGATGGATGAAGAACATTGCCTTGGGCCAATCTTATGCTTGTAAAGTTTTTTATTTTTTTAATTGTTCGAATTTGTAGTTTTAATTTTCATTTGATTTAATACTGTTTTAACGGGGGAGGGATTATGTTTTGGGATATATTGTATGGTTTTATTGTTGTAAGCTGCCCTGATTGGGTCCCCAAAGGGCGGGATATAAGTAAATTTTATTATTATTATTATTATTAGTGGTTAGGAGTAAATGATCCCCAGAAAAGAGTGACTGATGTCAAAATGGTAGGGCCTGAGGTGGAACTGAATTATTTTACTTGGTGTTGCTGTGCCAAGCCTAGCTGCTCCTTTACTACGTGAATGCCAACATTTGGGCTGACAGGCCAATTCTATGCTCACAACCTCCCCGACCAAATCAGGCCAAATCGGGGAAAGAGGCCAAATCAAGGCCAGCTGAGGCTTACATAGCCTCAAATTCTGCTGGCATTGGTACAGAGCAATGGAAGCATTACCCACAGAGCTCAACCCTTCTGGGGAGGGTGTGCAAATCTGCCCCACCTCCCTAGACCCTAGAGTAATGATGGCAGAGTGGTAATTTTAAATAAAGTTATGACTAACTGCCTAACCAATAATTTTCTTCCTCCTCCTGCTCCAGGAAATGACAGATATTTTTCTTTTCTTGCTGCCCAGTGCCGACTTAAGGGCAGAACAGAAGCACAGGAAAAGTGGCTGGTATCTACATTTTCCAAAAGTGTGTTGAAATCCTGCTGTCTGCTGTTCTCAAGATAGCCTGAATGCACACAACCCAACCACATGGTGCATCATCAAGCCACGCTGCTGGGTAATTTTTTTTCTTGCCTCTTCACCATGCATGTGCACAGTCACACAAACACACTGCTGGTGACTGCCTGCTGCCTAGATACCATCCCATTGGATGGCTATGCCATTGATTGGACACACATTTGCACTGTGACCCTCTACCAGCACAGGGCATCAAAGCATCAGTGTGCCCAGTAAGCACTGGTAAAGCACAATTATGCCCTCCCTTCATGCTCCCTTCACCCCCACTTCACACCATGCCCCCTCTTGGCATGTCTGGTTTGTGTATGTTGTATTTATATTGATAGGAAGTATCACACTTTGACTTTTTTGCATTACCTCCCTGACCATCCTTTTTTAATGTGCACTTGCACAAGTGCGTTTATTTGCAGATTTAGGGTTAAGGTCAGGATGGATTGCTCCTTCAGAACAGCTTTTGCATCAGGGCATCTATATGTAGGGTTGAAGGTGTGCATTTTGCTGGCTAAGTCAGAATATTCCAAGTTCTTTTTGCTCTTGCATGGCTTCAATCCAGTTTCTGCTCACTTTGGAGGCGTGCACCATCTAAACTCTCCACCTTCAAAGTGGTTTGAAACCACTTTATTTGGCCTGTCTGTTTCACCCCTAAATGACTTGTACAGTCAGCCCTCTAAATCCATGGCATTTTTTTTTAATCCATGAATTCAGGCATGCACAGTTTGAAAATATTTAAGAAATATATAAATTCAAAAAAAAAAAAAAGAATTTGCCATTTGATATAAGTGAGACCATTTTACTATGCCATTCCATTTAATGGGACTTGAGCATCCACTGATTTTGGTACCCATGGTCAGTCCTGAAACAAACACTGTATCAACCAACAACTAAGAATTCAAAATATGAAATATCAATAAAGGCCTCTTCCATATTTTTTTTTAAAAAAGAACTCAAATGTGTAACTTGGATGGACAGGATTCTAATTGATAACATTCTTATTTCTTGTAACCTTTGAAACACAAAACTGTAGGCCAGTATTAGTAGTCAGTAAATTACAGTGAATCAGTGGCATAACACAGAGACAGGAATTGGCCACTGGTTCTCTCTTTCTTTCTCTCTCTCTCTCACACACACCAGTAGTTCTTTCTCAGTTCTACCTTAAGGGCCTCTGTTGATAGTACAGTATGATCGACTTTGCCAGATGACCTATACACAGCTTCACATCATGATGAATGCAGGTTCATAACAACATGCTAATAAAAGAGAGGAGAATTTTTCTTCACCAGTATTACAATTTTTCTATCAGAAGCTCAGACCCAACAGCATAAATCAACAATAAAATTAACCTTGGGAATTAATTCTTCATATTAGAAACAAGATTATGTCCTGCTTCTGAGAAAACATGGGTGTATTATATGTGTTACTTGTTGCCTGGACAACACACTGTTAATTCCTTTAGATTCCTTTTATCATAAAAATGGATTTGTACTGAAGAGCAAAGACCACCTCCATATGCATCCAGACTGCATTACAATCTAATCCATCACCTTATGCATTTATAGGTGTCTGCTTCTCTTGGCTTGCTGAAACAGACACCATAAAAATGTCCATGTGAAAAGCTGTTTTAAATGGCATGTGTTTTCACTTGGAAAGTATCTAGTTAGATGAGGATCAGTTCCAGCAACAGATCCCAGAGACAAAACAACAACATTCCTTCTTCAAAAATATGGATGGTCAATAGGGCCTTGGAACAGTATTTAGGACACTGGATATCTCTTGTTGTTTCCTGCTCCTTTCTGACGGTGAATGAATTTTGCATTAAATAAAAATAACACTAAAGTAATCTCCCTCCCTAAAAATAATGTCAAGCTGGTTAAAAATACAACATAAGAAAATCATTGACATCCATTGGGAAAACTGTCAGTGTGTGGATGATGGGTGTTGCAGTGATGCTCTTTGACATCCAACAGACCCTGCAGGACAAGCTGGCTGCTGTGATCCACAGCCACTTTGTAACTCTTGTCATCAACTGGCTCAGCTTCCCTTCTTCAGGATCCTGTCTTCCTCAGTCAAGAAGACACATTGCAAAGTCCAAAAACATAGTTTATTAATGCATATAAAAGAAAAATAAGATAACTAAGTAAAATCCATTGTGATGAACTTGTCCATTTCAGCCATGAAAGATTACATCTTTAACAATCCCAAAATCTTAGGATCTCAACTTGTTGCAGTTGAAACCACTGCTAGGCAGTCAGGCACACACACTCACATCTTGAACAATAAACATTCTAGACAAAGGCTTCTCTAGGCCCTTCTCATACTCCACCTTCTAGGTGTTAACCTTATGTTGATTGGATAATGCCTGTATGCCTGTATGATGTATATTAACCCAGCCTCTTGCTGTCCATCATCCCCCACGTGACTATTTTCCCAAGCCTAACGATGTTTACCTTTTTTGATATCTCTTGTTTTCCATAACAAAGTCTGTGTCTATGAGCTGTACCTTTGGGAAAGTACATGTTTATGTCTTCTTGGCCATCTGGTGTTAGATTCACTTTGTTTCTCTAGATGTTGTTCTCATGAGGAAAATTCCACACACACATCTCTACATTTCACCTTTGACTGTATAACCCAGGGGTAGGCAACCTTTTTGAGCTGGGGGCCGGGTTGCTGTCCCTCAGACAATTGGGGGGCCGAAGCACCAAAAATAAATTTTAAAAAAATTAATTTTTTTAAAAAAATATGCATGCACACTCCCTCAGCCCCAGAAAAGCCATGGCAAAACCCCTGCGGAGATTTTGCCAAGAAAACCCCAAGAACAAGTAATAACAACAATAATCAATATCATCATGGCGGGCAGCGGGGGGCAGCGGCAGGATCGGCCTAGGGCCGTTACAAAGGCCTCGGGGGCCACATCCGGCCCCCGGGCCTTAGGTTGCCTACCCCTGGTATAACCCATCCATATTCTAACAATCCCCTCCTGAAATGTATAGATGTGTGACCACTATTTTCTGTTGTGAATCTATCTTAGCATAATGGCTAGTCCTGTATATTTAAAGTGACATCTCAATCTGTTGTAACAATTGTTTATGTTGTTCTATCTTCAGAACCTTTGTTCATATATCTGTAGTGTTGTGTTTTGATTTTTATATTTTAAGTGTGCATGTAGCAAGAGGTGTCCATTGGGCCAATTATTTGTTACTTAGATTTGTATGAGTGCCTACTGTTTACCCTTTGGAAAAATCAACCTCTCATGCTTTATTATAAAACTATTTTTATATGGCTTTGGATTTACTAAACATGAATAGTAACAGTTGTGTCTGGAAGACAGTGAGAAATAAGCCTAAATTTATCCTGCAGTTGGTTATGTAGCACTCTGTTTCTTCTGGGATAATCAGCAATGTCATGTCATGTGCTCTGTGAAGAAAACAGAAAGGAAATATGTTTATAGTAAGACAGGGGTTGTTTTTTTAACAAGAAAAACTATTAAGTAGTGTCGACAATTTAAGACCAAAAAAATTAAAACTATTTTAATTTTATTTTATTCTAACCCAACAAACAATAACAAGAAGCAACACTGTAACATTTCATTCAAAACAACAAGAAAAATATTGTAATCTATACAATATGTAGTTCATTAGAGTTTAGCATACCTCTTATTTTCCAAATCTTATTTCTACTCTAGATTGTGTTCTCATTACAGCTGTACAGTGCACCCACACTAGCTGCAGACTTCCTGTCTGCAGATCTGAGCTTCCACAGATGGTAAGCCCCAGGTTTTTCAATAGGCATGTGTGCAAGCAACCACATGTGCAGACACAGGGGGGCACATGTGCCCATTGAAAAGAATGGGACTTATGGTCCCTTTTTTTTGCTATCCACGAGGCATCCAAAATGGATTCCATAGATAGCAAGGGATGACTGTATCTATCTATTCCCCACCCTCTTAAAAAAAATCTTGCCAACGCTAAGTAACTTGACCTGGTAGCCCAGTTATTTCTGTGTTCACATTTTACACAAATTGCAAGTTTTAGTCAAAGAAAATACATATTCTTTTAGTATACTATGTGGTATTATATGTTATAATATAATACAAGCTACAGATTTACTTAAAGTTTATTACTAAAGTAGGTTGGAATCCTACATTGACTTTCTTTTCTTCCTTTTTTCATTTCTTCCTTCTGGGTAGGCATGAAACTAATGCCAAATTAAAACATGGCATTTTATGAGAGTTTTGGGGGTCTGATAATTTTGTTTAAATCTGTACAGACAGATAATTTTAAACATCTTTAACAAATGTTAATTTCACAGACTCATGGAGCTGGAAGGGACCACGAGGGCCATAGTTTCTGCCAGTGAAAGAATCAACAGTTAAAAGGTTTCTGAGAGATCATCTTCCAACCTCTCTTTCAAAAGTTCCCTATAAGGAGAGTCCACCACTATTCAGAGCAGTTTGTCCCACTATCAAACAGCCCTTAATATCAGGAGGTTCTTCCTAATGTTTAGCTGAAATCTACTTTCCTACACAGCTACCTTAGATATGTTTTCTGGATGCAAGATACCACATTTTAGCCATATCAGAGAGAAGGCCAATGGACTAGGACTTGACCATTTGAGGTTTCTATCTCCAATAAAGATAAAACATTTAAAAAAATGGAGTTACATTTGTCATGTTTCACCAAGATAGCACCTAAAAATTGTTTCCTAATGCAAAAAGAGCATCTCTTTTTGCCTTGCTATTGGAACTTAATTTGTTTTTATTTCCTGCAGTACCCACACAGCCAGAAAGAGGAAGGACCTGCCTGCATGAATGTCCCTCCAATACCACCTGAACTGAGAAGAGCAACATTTCGACAAAATGGAAGCTTGTGACTAATATCATCATAATTTTTTCTCCTGTATGATTTTTAACATCTTTGCCTGAAGAAGCAAGTGAAGCTTCAAAAGTTTGTAACATGTATTTTGTGCATTTTGATTGGCTTAATAAAGGTATTGCTGTTTTGTGGGTTTTAGATGTTATTGTACTGTGCTATATGGCTATCCCTGGATGTTTTCTTTCCTAAGATTACCCAGTAAATACCCTTCTTAAACTGTGGTTCCCAGAACTGAAGAGACTCCTCCAGGTAAATTTTAATCAATGTTCTCTATTCCTTTATCCAAGTAATTTACATTATAAAGTTGTTGGACAGCACTGAGTTAAGGATAGAAACCATCAGCATTTCAGTGTTCACTTCTCGAGGATGCCAGGAGAACATTAGTGAGCACTTTGGGTTTGTTCTGTCAACCAGATACAAATCATCTAACAGTTTCATAATTTAGTCCACATTTAACTAGTTTGTCTATAAGGAGGATTTTGTCAAAAGACATTCTAAAATAAAAAATGTACAACAATCTCCTGATCTATCACTATGAAGGAACAGGGTTGGGGGAGAGATAGAAACAGACAGAGAGAGGCAGAGAGACAGAGATAAGTGAATCAGAGAAATCTAGCATGACTTATTTTGAAAAACCCATGCTAGCTGTTACTAAATGTTGACAGACTCTTTAATGATCTATTCTAAATTCTTTTCTGAAACTGACATGAAGTCTGTAGTTACCCAAGACCTCCACCACAACATGTGAAGACAGAGATGTTTGAAGATGTTTGAAGATGGTCTTCTTCCACTTTTTCAGGACCTCACTTGTTCTCTAAAGATTCTCAAAGATTATAGACAGAGGCAGTTCATCTAATCTTGAATACTTGGATTCATTTAAAGTTGACAGCTATTCCTATACTCTCTGCTATTTTGGACTGGAATACCTGTTAGGTTTAAATGGGATATAGAGTCAATGTTAAAAATGTTGAAATGTAAAAGATGTGTGTCTGTATTTTTCCATGCTGTGAAAAGTTGTTTTTCTGAGAGCTAGATTCACAGTTTATCAGTCCCAGGTGTGATTTAGCCAAAACAGGAGGCTAACAGGACTCCATTCTATGGGAAAGAAGGTTTGTTTATATTATGGTTTATGTAAACACATTTTTGTTATGGGAAATGTAGTCACATGATTTGTTATTGTAATTAAGGGTTGGACTAGTACACGTCACGTAATATCACCCAATCAGCTTGTAAAGGTTACACCCAGAAAGGTGGAGTCTTGTGGGACTGAGGGCTGAGAATCAGAAAGCTACTCACTTGCTTTTTGGCTTTTGAACTATAATGAACTAATAAAACCATTCTTTTGGTAATGCTACTAACACATCTTGAATCATGTAGCAGATAGATTTTATTCCTGCTTAGCCAACTTTGGCTAAAGTAGAAATGTTATTATTATTTGTTTTTTGCTTTTGTTCTTTTACAATAAAGAAGCTTTGCTGAAAGTTCCAGGTTTGGATGTTTGGTTTTAAAGGACTGTTTTCAACACTCCTACAACATTATTTTAACAATACCTTCAATATATCATTCATTCTATTTTCACCAGAGTGAACAGTTTTCTACTTAGGAGAAGATGAAGGCAAAGTAAGTGTTGAGAAGTTCTGCTTTCTCTCTGTCATACATTATCATTTCACCATCTTTTGATGGTGGTTGGGAGGGGCTAGGTAACAATAACTTTCTTGTTCCTCTGACTCTGAGCTTAGCTGAGACCCCCTACACTTTTTATTTTAACATCTCTTGCATGACTAAATTCATTCAGAGCTTATGCTTGCCTTACCTTCTCCCAACAACAACAACAACAATAATAATTTCTATTTATTTATATCCTGCCTTCCTCCTGGTACAGGGAAACAGTATCAAACATTAAAAATACAAAGTTTAAAAAACAGTTAAACAATTCAAATAACTAAAACATTAAATTATTAAAATTTAAAAAGTATTGGCTGCTCATCTGTAGTCCTCTGGTATTTTCCCCTTCCCCAGTACTTTCACATTCCCCCTTTGCATCTCAGCTAATCTGAAATCTTCTTATGCACCTACCCTGGTTTTTTTTTTAAAGAGATCTCCCCCTTTTCTTTCTCATTAGATTTATTAGTGATTGTTCCTTCAATATCTCACTTGTAAGAGTCCATCCTGAACTCCTTTCTCTTTGACTACTTCTGAGCATGGAGTTGCACTCAGTATTTCCCTAAGCTTATCAAAATCACCTTTCTTATTTCTAATCCAAAGTCCAGAGTGCATTATGAGAACACTCAACTTTTTCTTTCTGCTGTATAATGAATACCAGCAGGATATGGATAATTTCATCTAAGCTTCCCATTCCTTTAATATCTCCCTCCCCTATGCTTGCCTTACCTTTTCCCAACAACAACAACAACAACAACAATTTCTATTTATTTATATCCTGCCTTCCTCCCGGTACAGGGAAACAGTATGAAACATTAAAAATACAAAGTTTAAAAAACAAAGTTTGGTTCTCAAACTTTTTACACTTGTGACCCCCTTTACATTTACATGTGGATATTGCAAACCCAACCCCCACTTGACATAATATATAAATAAAAATATTTTGTTTAGTGTGCGAATTTCATCCACACATTCATGCATATTCATATTTTAACATTTTATAAGAAAATAGCTCTTTCCCCCATCCTCCTCCTCCTCCCCCAGACAGAGGCTCCAAGCACTCTCCTGGCCTCTGTCTTACCCTCTAGGAGAAAAAAAAAGTTTTAGAAGAGTAGCGGGGGATTAGCGCCTCCAAGTCTTGCCTCCCCCCCCCCCAGGGTCCCAATCCCCAGTTTGAGAACCACTGCCTCACAGGATTCAGTGTAGAGCCCTCCTGGTCACATTTATGAGACAATTAACACACATGTTCTTACCATTAGGTAATAATAATAATAATAATAATAATAATAATAATAATAATAATAATATAATAAAGTTTATTTGTATCCCGCTTATTGCCAGACAATCCAAGCGGCTTACAATAATAATATCTCCAAAGAAAAACCAACCCACCCCCTAATCAACCTCTACTGCGTTCCTCATCCATCAACAACTGATGGGGCCATGAGAGGAACGCAGGAGTCAAGGAACCCAAGGCCGGGGTGATCAGTCTGGGAAGGCCTGCCGAAAGAGATCCGTCTTGACAGCTTTTTTAAAGCTGTCCAGTGATGTCAACTGACGGATCTCATCCGGCAGGCCGTTCCAGAGTTTGGGGGTGACAACAGAAAAAGCCCTCTGGGAGGTCACTGCAAGCCTAGATTTTTGAGGCTGCAGCAAATTCCTCCCAGAGGACCGGAGAGCGCAGGGAGGATTGTATGGAAGGAGGCGATCCCTGAGATATCCCTAGTGATAAAAGTACATCTTCAGTGTATCACAGACCATGTTCCAATAAACCAAACCAGTTGCCCACTTGAATTATTATTCTCTCTGTGCATGACCTTCAACAATGAGAAAACAACATGTGCTGCAAGGTCTTTCACATTCCCCCCTAGAGTGACTTCCATTTCCCATTGTATTTTCTGTGTGTCTATAAGTGCTACAAGCTAACAATGAATCTATGAGTGCATAAATTATCAGTTTAACATTGATGAATCTAATTAATCTATTACATGTTGAAATGGTGTCTGACAGCATTCTTACCTGACCTTTTGTGACAATCAGAGTTTGGAAAATTTCCTTTTTACACTACATCCCCCAGAAATACTATTCTGGCTGGAGGATTCTTGGAGCTATAGTCCAAAAGTTTACTCTTCTCCACTCTGGTGGCCAGATTACACATGTCTGTATTTCACTTCATCTCATATCATCTATCCATATTTACTCAGAGGTGAATCCTGTAAGGATCATTTAAAATTTCACCTTAGTTAAGACAGCATAGGATTGCACCCTGAATAACTACAAAATTTCCTGGGTTACTGAATGACTAACAAATTATAACATGATCTTCCATGGTCCATAGCCCACTTTAACACATCTGTGAGGTGTTATTTAGGATTTCATGTATATATACAGTGTATTTATTTATAGACCATGAACAGTTATTTTAAAATAAGTGTGATAGTTTTTAAACTACTACTACTACTAATAATAATAAAATTTATTTGTATCCCACTTATTGGCAACAATCCAAGTGGCTTACAGTAAAAACCCCACATCATTTCGTCCAACCAACCCATCCCCTTAAAACAGCATTAAATAACGCATAATTAAAATAACAATAAACATAGAATAAAAACATAAACAATATAACATTTTACAATAACATACTTAAACAGGTTACAGTACCCTGGTCAGGCTCTATTGCATTCCCCATCCATCAACAATGATGGGGCCACGAGAGGAACGCAGGAGTCAAAAAGCCCTAGGCCAGGATAATTAGTCTGGAAAGGCCTGCAGGAAGAGATCCGTCTTGACAGCTTTCTTGAAGCTGTCTAGTGTTGTCAACTGTCGGATCTCATCCAGCAAATCGTTCCAGAGTTTGGGGGCGACAACAGAGAAAGCCCTCTGGGAGGTCGCCGCAAGCCTAGATTTTTGAGGCTGCAGCAAGTTCCTCCCAGAGGACCGGAGAGCACGGGAGGATTATATGGAAGGAGGTGGTCCCTGAGATAGCTTGGACCCAAGTCATTTAGGGCTTTAAAGGTAATAACCAACACCTTATATTGGGCCCGGAAGCTGATAGGCAGCCAGTGGAGGGACCTCAGAACCGGAGTAATGTGGTCCCTCCTAGATGTTCCAGAAATAAGCCTGGCTGCCATGTTTTGAACCAACTGGAGCTTCCGAACCAAGCATAAGGGTAGCCCCATGTAGAGCGCATTACAGAAGTCGAGGCATGAGGTTACTAGTGCGTGCACAGTGGTCTTGAGATCCCTTACTTCCAGAAAAGGGCACAGCAGGCGCTCCTGACTGTCGCATTTACCTGATTTGTCATCAGGAGCGACGAGTCAAGGAGCATCCCCAGACTGCGAACACAGTCACTGGAGGAGAGTGTTACCCCATCCAGGACTGGAGGTTGCAACCCAATTCTTGGTTTCAGGGCCGCTACCGTGAGCACCTCCGTCTTGTCCGGATTCAGTTTCAATCTGTTTTTCCTCATCCAGCCCATTACCGCTCGAAGACATTCATTGAGAGAGGAGATGCCATTGGAATTCGAGGCTGACGAACGAGACACGGAGAAATAGATTTGAGTGTCATCAGCATACTGATACCACCCAGCACTATAACTCCATATGATCTCACCCAGTGGCTTCATATAGATATTAAATAACATCGGGGACAAAATAGCCCCCTGAGGGACCCCACAAGTGAGCTCCCTCTTGCTAGAGCTACTGTCCCTGAGCAGCACCCTCTGGGACCTACCCGAGAGGAAGGACCGGAACCACTGCAAAGCAGTGCCCCCGATACCTAACCCCTTCAGGAGGTCCAAGAGGATGCCGTGATCTATTGTATCGAAAGCTGCTGAGAGGTCTAGGAGCACCAACAGGGTCACACTACCCCTGTCGATGCTCAGATGCAGATTGTCGGTCAAGGCAACCATGGCAGTCTCAATCCCAAAGGCTGTCCTGAAGCCGGTTTGAAATGGGTCTAAATAATCGGCTTCATCCAAGACACCTTGGAGCTGAAGAGCAACCACCCTCTTGATCACCTTGCTCAAAAATGGCAGGAATGAAACAGGCCTATAGTTTCTCATATCCTGGGGGGTCAAGGGAAGGTTTTTTCAGGAGCGGACTAACAGCCGCTTCCTTCAAACAGGATGGAACTTATCCTTCCCTAAAGGATGCATTGATGATATCCGTAAGGAATCTCATCAATGCATCCCCCCCCCCGGACGGCCAGCCATGATGGGCAAGGATCGAGAGGGCAGGTTGTCTTCCACACCTTACCAAGCAGCTTGGCCACGTCCTCGGTACTCACAGATTGGAGCTGATCCAGTATAACTACATCGGCGGAGTCGCTGGACACCTCGCCTATGGACTCTGTTTCAACAGTGGCATCTAAGTTGGCTCTTATCTGAGAGATTTTATCTGCAAAGTAGTTGTTAAATCTGTCACAGCAGGCTGTCACAGGGCTAAGTAAGGGGTTTGGCGCAGGGGACACCTGCGTCATCTCCCTCACCACCCTAAACAGCTCCGCTGGACGGGATTCTGCAGACGCAATACGTGCAGAGAAGAAAACTCTTCACTGCATGTATTGCCTCCCAATAGGAATGAAGAAAATTCCTATGGCGAGTTCTGTCAGATAAGAGTTGAGTCTTCCGCCACCTGCGCTCTAGCCATTGTCCAACCTGCTTCACTCTCCTAACCTCTGGCGTATACCAAGGCCTATGGTTTGAAGCATATTGGCAAGGGCGCTTGGGAGCGATCATGTTGACAGCCCTGGTAAGAGCGGTGTTCCAAGTATTAACCAGAGCTTCGACAGGATCACCAGCATTCCCAACCATTAAACCCTCTACAGGACTCACTCACACACAACCACACACACACCAACTGATATGCACACCTTTTGGAAATCAGGTATCTGGCACTTGATGAATCATATCTGAATATGGAAAGTGTCTTTGCTAATAGAGTATAATATTTGAGGTGGTGTGAGATGAAGAAAAAGTTGCTTTTCTACAAATAACATACTACACAAGTGTAAGAAAATTCTGTGCAGAAGTTAGTATTGGCCAAGGAAGAGAGCCATGATGGAAACACAGAGGCTGAAAAGCAAGTCCACAACTGTAGTGTGATGCTATAACATCAATTACAAAACAAGACAGCTTGGAAATTGTATTATTCTATGGAAATGGGGAATGTGATCATAACATGTAAATTGTGATGTCACCACAACAGGCAATGAAAAATATTTATTTTGGCTTGAGTTTATACTGCATAGTATCAGGTTATTACTGTAGCAAAATGCTATAAAGATTACATCGAGTTACTACAAACTACTGAAAGAGCCATTGTAGAAAGGCCTCTTCATTGCTCTCTAGTGTATATTGGATTTCACTGCATTATGTAACTAAACTCAAACTGATGGTAATTTTTGGAAAGTCTGATTAAAGTAGTTACAGTAGCTGATGAGAATGGCTGTTTGTGACTTCTGACATACTTGGAGAGACGAAGAAAGAGTAATTGCCAGCAATACTCCATGTGGTGCTTTATAATCTTTGCATATAGCTCATGAGCTCAAGTTATAACCTTAAAAGGTATTTGCTTATACAAAGCAGAAAGATCTCTGTTTGCTGGAGCCAGCCAAATGACAACTCACTGTACAGGAAAGCATTAGGATTTTTAGCTAGGTAATGTTCCTACAAACAGCCCATGCTGTGCTAATAAAACTATTGTGACTGGCATCGTTTACTATGGAAACTGACAGATGAAGCAGTTAAGTAGTTATTCAAAAAAGTTCCAACAGTAAATCATTAAAGCATGCAAACAGTCCTCCTTCATCAGCTTGCAAATTGTTTAATAAAAGCAATCACAAATAGAAAACAATGTAAACAAACAAATCATCACCTAATGAACATCCCTCAATGTTCACTGTAAATAGATCTACAACTTGGAGAACATTTATCCAACACATTGTCAACTCATAGTAAACACATCTACAACTCATTACCCAGTATGTTGTCACATCATTGCAATTAAAGATGGCTGCAGGCTAATAGTAGTGTTTCTTTCCACACAACCAGTTTAATATCTTGAGGGGGAAAATGGCTCCAAAGCACAGATAGGCAGAGTTAAACATTTTATATCTTTTGATTATGGACCAATACAGGCAGCCTCAACTCAGAATTGATTTTCTCTTCATTGGTCAAATGATTCAAAGAACACATTCAACAAGTAGTATTTAACCACAAAGAACAGTTCCATAGTACAGTACTTGCTCCTTCACTTCTGCCACAGATACAGCATTTTCTTGAAGAAACAAACTAAGCAACTGACTTTGGCCTCACAGCTGCCAGTCTTCTATTTATTCAGATTTCCACAAGGACACTCATATAAAGCCACAGGGGAAAATTCTGAGGAGCAACTATGTGAAACATTAAATCCCTTTTCTAGTTCAGATTAATAACTGGCAAAGGGACCAGAAAGGGGCAATGACTGACCACATTCTTCAAGCTTAACCACTATTTCTCCTATAAACTTCTCTTCAAATGGAAACATAGAACAACTTGATCCAGAATAGAGGAAACTGCAGTGGCTTAATGAACTTGGCTGATAATACATTCAAGCCTCCATAGCCAAAGATTTTTTTTATCCATGAATTCATCCACCCATGGTTTAAAAATATTTTTAAAATGTATACATTCCAAAAAACAAACCTTCATTTTGCCATTTTATATAAGGGACACTATTTTACTATGCCATTGTATTTAATGGGACTTGAGCATTTTATTATCCACTTGGGGTCCTGGAACCAAATGCCAGTGGATACCAAGGGCCCCCTGTAGTAATGTATGCTATGTGGAATCACAATGGAAAAATAACAGAAGGAATTTCCCCATAATACTGTGTTACTTGTAGCACAGTGTAAACAGGACATTTGATAAGTGGGAAGTTACAATGGGATAGGAGAGTTGTTATAGATGTCTGAGTGGCATCAAGCTGCTTTGTCAATGCCTGTAGAGTAAAAGATGATTATCACCTAATCCTACCTAGTTCAGAGCCTAGACATCTGAAAAGGCTCTAGTCTACCTTCAGAACATACGAAACCATACCATAAGACTTGTGTAAGTGAGAAAGTATAAGGTCAAACAGAGCAGAGTTTGGTTTTGGTTTTGCTTTTGCTTTTTGACATTTTTAGTTTTGAATGCAACAGGTTACTGGTGTCTAAAAGAAAGCTTTGATTTCTGGAAAGATAGAAGAATATTTTTGTCAGTATGTTACACCTGATGCATCACTCACTTTGTGTAACTCTGAAAGGTTACCTTGCCACCGATGACTGGAAATATACAAATTGTTTGAAGACGATGGAACCCTATTGGCTTTCACTCTCTGCAGGCTGATTACTCATAGCAAAGTGATTATTTTGCAATCCTGTGAAAGGAAAGAGTGAGCAATGTTGATCAACTGCAAAGAAAAGTCAAGAAGGAATCCAATCTTACATAGAAATTTGTAACTTTGTAAATATAGGATATATCCATTGACAAATGAAGAGACTCCTTCCTTCAGCCCACCACCACCTTCTACTTCACTGAGTTGAAATTTATGAAGATAGGGGAGAAGCAAAAAACCTCCAGTCTGTTGCAACATCCAGTAGGGATGAGACAGATTATTGATGGGGATTGTCAATGTCCCTATGGCAAAACAAGCTGCTATTGTCTCAGTTATTTGGCAGCAGTCATTACATTTATTATTTAGCCAGATGTACTCTACTCTCTCTCTCTCTCTCCCCATACACACACGCACACACACACACATATATCACATACACACACCATGCCTCACACACCAATCCTAATCCATGGAGACCACTAGAAAAATTCCTGTAGATGTAAATAGGTTTTATTTTTAAGAGCCACAAGCTTTCCCAAACTTAACTTTTAAAAAAAACTCATCTGCCCATTACTTGAACTTATTTTTAAATTCTGACTTCATTGCTATAGTCTGTTTTCTTTAGGAACATGTTTCCATTCTTCATTTTGGCATGGGCATTATCCCAATCATTCTAGAAAATACTCCCTCATGATTAAAACCTGGCTTCTTTACAAGCTTCATTTTATCTGTTAAATATATCCATATCTTCTTTCTCTAACGGCACAGGAGGTCTAGAACAACATCCAAGAATCTCCAGGACCAGCAACCTTTATTTTCCTTAACTTCTTTCCAAACTGTCTCTCATGTCAGACAAAATATTTATGTCTGTTTCCTCTGTAGACTGGGTATAATCAGAGACACTAATTTACTGTGAGTGGAAAGTCTAAATTCCCTGTTCAAGGGTAGTTTTCCCATGCTATGCCACTATCTGACTATATCCTTTTTTGCCTTCTAAAACATAAAGATTTATATGTATGCAAACAAAATTTTAATCCTTACTTTACACACTGAGAAACAGAGAAAAGTTCCAAATTCCAAATGGCATACCCCTTCCTCAAATATGTCCAACAGATAAATAAAAAGATGTAGGATTTAGTGAAGATACTAGCCAGATGAATTTTGGAAGGATTTCCTATTTATATCCCTTTCCCAATAGGTTTTTACAGCTATCAGAGGGCCTCTTCATGCAGATCATTTTTTGAAACAGAAATTCATCTCTTTATAGAGAACAGTAAAAAAGAGTCAACATCACAAGTGAATTGACATGTGTGCATATTTTGCTGTAAGCATTTTGTACATGATGAATTAAAAAATCATATCTTGGCCAGGATTTTGGAATAGGCACATAAGTCATTCTGTTTTTAAAGTACCTCTTTCAGTCTCAGTTGAATTTTGGGATATGGCTGGCACTGAAAGAAATACTTTTTAAAATATCTGCTTATGGATCCCCCTCCCCCTTTTCTTTTTCTTTGGACAGCAGATTCTCATGTATATTTCTAACTACTTGGGGAAGTTCAGTTTCAAAAATGGTTTGCCAGATATTGTAGTTGGCCATGCGATATGGGGGAGGTTTTCTTAAAGATCAAAGCTCTGTAGGGTATACTGAGTTAGTGCAGTTATTTCAATGTCAGCTTGAGTTTTCTAATGGAAAGTCTTTGGATTAAATAGTAATAGCAATAGTGCCACTCTATTCTGCATTGGTCAGACATCACCTGGAATACTGTGTACAGTTCTGGCCACCACAATAAAAGAGTGATATTGACAAGCTGGAGCATGTCCAGAGGGGAGCAACCAAAATGGTCAAAGATCTGGAAACCAGATGAGGAACAGCTTAGGGAGTTGGGGATGTTTACCCTGTGGAAGGGAAGGTTGAGAGGTGACATTATAGCCATGTTTAAATAATTTAAGGGATGTCATATTCAAGAGGGAGCAAGCTTGTTTTCTGCTCCTCCAGAGACTAGGACACAGAGCAATGGATTTAAATTACAGGAAAAGAGATTCCATCTAAACCAGGGGGTGCAAGATGGAATTTCAGGGGGTGTGACAAGGAGTAGCCTTTGTCCTTGAGTGATGAATCATCACTCAATTTTCTTCTGCATAAATTAGAATCTAATTGCTTAATTTAGATTTGCATTTTATGCACTGAGTTAAAAGCTTATTTTTTAAGTTCAGTTTGTTCACCTGGAGTATTATATGTGGTTCAAAAATGAGAAATTAGACTTTTTCATCTTCAAATGTAATATTACTTTTGTAGCGCATCCAGGGTGTTAATCAAGCATTTCTTAGGTGTATGGAGGTGTATTGATAACCACTGTCTTAAACATTAGGAAGAACATCCTGATTGTAAGAGCTGTTCAACAGTGGAATATGTTGCCTCAGAGGGTTGTGGGCTCTCTTTCATTGAAGGTTTTCAACAGAGGCTGAATGGCCATCCATCAAGAGTGCTTTGATTGTATATTCTTGCATGAATGGTGGTTGGACTGGATGGACCTTATAGTCTCTTCCAACTCTATGATTCTATAAAATGCCTGAACAATTCCTAGCCCCACACCAAAGACTCCTGGGCAAACTTGGCATACAGAAGTCTTCTTATGGATTGAAAACTGGTTAAAGAACAGGAACAAATAGAAGGAATAAATGATTAATTCTCATAGTAGAGGGAAGTGAGCAGTGTGTTCCCCCAGAATGAGTATTGGGATGGATTTTTTTAAGTTCATAAATCATGTGAAGTTAGCGGGTGAGTAGGGAGATGTCCAAGTTTGTTGATGACATAAACTTACTTAAGACACAGTCTTGTGTAGTATGAAGACCTATGCTAGACTGAGCTATATACCACCTCTCCCAACTTATTGAACAGTTTCTCACATCACCATAGCTAGATGTCAAGCAATTGCAGCACGAGACCGCTACAAGTTGATGTCATCATTTTGGGACTAGCTACAGGGGCATAGCCCAGCATTTATGTGATCCTGCCTGCTCTCCACAAAGCATAGGATCATTGTGCAGGGGGATTAAGATGCTGTTCAGTAAGTCAGAGGGGTTTTGGTCTGTGTGAAGATGTGAATACCAACTCCCACACCACCCTTTCAAGAGCACATACACACACATAAGGGAAACGTACAAGTATGTGTGTCCCTAACAGGATGCCAGTTCTTATAAGATCAGTCCATGTCACGAGGGCTTTCCGTCAATGCTTTGAGGCCACCTTTTACCTCAGAAACATCCAAAGACTCTTCATGAATGACACGAGCCCAGCATCCGCCCTTAATATATCTTCCCTAAGTGTTTAAGGGTTAGGGCCCCCAGTGTCCTTCTCTTACAACCTTTAAATCTATCTGGTAGTGTGTTTCCTGTGTTTTTATTGTTATTAATTCATTCAGTCAGAAGCTTGTCTTGAAACAAACAAACTCAACTTTATTTACAGGCATGTAGTAAGAATATAGCTTATTCAGTATAGTTTTATGGATGGTATGTTACAACAGTGACAATAAATCATTAGTTACAAGTACTTCTCTATTCAGTTGCTTTTCAGTCTTAACTCTAAAATTAAATGTTTCCCTTGTTCCTCTCCTGCTTATTAACTCTTTACTCCTTTAATGGAACTCTGAATTCCACTAAAGGACTGTGCACAGAAACCTCAACTAACCCTCACCTGTCTTCATCTCACTAAACTCTAACTTATGACTGTCATTTCCCTCAACTACCTTCTTAGCTTGAACCAGGATTGGCTATTGGGAAATCAAGTCTGCCTAGTGACTCATCACAGTCCATTATAAGGCTAAGGTTCTATATTGTGAAAGGAATGTCTTAATGTCCTAAACCTAAGCCCCATAGTTTCATTGTTGAAGCTGCACAAATATGGACCACAACAAGACTTGTAAATGAGACTGTCAAATAAGGAGGAGACTTAACATTTGTAAGTTTTGTATAGTGCTTTCAAGTGAGCATATTGCTTTAAATCCAAAATCCAATTGTCTTTCATAAACTAGACCTATAAAGGAGTACAGTTGCCCCTTCCAATTCATGAGGGATCCATTCCGGACCCCCCTCCCCTATAAAAATGGCAGCTTACAAATATTTGAACCCCATTTAAACTAATGGCACACAGGCACACATGGACATTTTACATATAGCCACTTGTCCCTCCCCATGAAGAGCGAGACTGCAGACGCGAAGTCCACGAACAGGGAAGGACAACTGTATTAGATTTCATGTCTCACACATAAGAGACATGAAACTAAGAAAAAAAAAAGAGTTCTTAAAGCCATGTCGTAAATTCATAACAATCTCACAATTTTAATTAGAGATTTCCTGACATCTGTCTTAGAGCCAGTGTGATATAATGGTTTGAGTACTGAACTATGACTCTGGGAATCAGGGTTAGAATCCCTGCTCAGCCATGGAAACCCACTGGGTGACCTTGATCAAGTCACACTCCCTCAGCCTCAAAGGAAGGCAAAGGCAACCCCCCCCCCCCCCTGAATAAATCTTGCCAAGAAAACTCTGTGATAGCTTTGCCTTAGGCTTGCCATAACTTAAAGGTGCACAATGACAACAACAATTACATCTGTCTCAGCTTCTTAATCACTATGGCCCAGAGAGTGGTGGACACTCCTTCTTTGGAGATCCTTAAACAGAGGTTGGATGGCTATCTTTGGGGAGTTTGTGTACTCCTGCATGGCAAGGAGGTGGACTAGATGGCCTTTGAAGTCATTTCCTACTGTCTGATTCTATACCACACAAACTCTCTTGTAGGAAGCAGTGCCTAAACTATTTTCCCTGTGTCTTGGAGATCCTTGGAGAACGAGCATTCATCAATTTATTAACATAATTCTAACCCACTTCATGTCTAGTGATCTCAGAGTTGGTTAAAGATCATAAATTCCACTAAAGGACTGTGTGGAATATATAAAACAATTTAAATAATGTAAATCAATATAAAACAATTTAAATAATGTAAATCAATTGAACATAATTAAAATAGAATGAAACAAAACAGAGGACACAACTGTCCAAAGGAAAGCCATGGTTACTGAGGGGCTGAACAGACTGGTACTTTAGGCCGGCCTGGCAGTGGAGTGGGGGGGGGGGGCGTGGCAACCACATGCCTGCCGCTCCGATTCTGCCTCAATGCTGCCATCAAGCTGCCCATCAGCCCAGACAGCAGGCTGTGAAAGGGCGTATCTTTGGGACAGCGTTTAGATGTGCTGTGCAAAAGAAACAACAAAAAGCCACCACAGCAAGGGTGTTTTTTGCCACTCTAAAAAGGAGCAGCACAGAGATGGGGAAGATCCATTCAAACCCCTGTTCATCCCTGAATCAGGGTGTCCTTAGCCTGTCAATCTCTCACAGCCTGACCTACTTCACTAGGCTGTTCTGTGGATAAAGAGTGGAGGAAGAGAACTGTGTATGCCACGATGAAGACGGTTAAGTCATACACACAATATATATAAACTATAAGAGTGTCAGTAGAGACAATAATAGAGTGACTGAAACCTGTTAGCTCTAATAATAATAATAAATTTTATTTTTATCCCGCCCCTCTGCATAGCAATCGGGGCGGCTCACAACAATTAAAATACAATAATTAAAATACATTTAAGTATCCCGATCCCTCCACCCATCCCTCCCACCCCTTAAGACCGAATTAAACTAGAAAAAAATAAAACAAGGTCAATAAAAACAGAGTGATAAAATAATAGTGACAACACAACAGAGAGTCTGGGGAGAGGATTCAATATTCTTTCCTCAAGAGGGTCAATCTGGGAATGCCTCTAAAAGATGGTCAGAAGATGCAAGAGCAGAACACCACCAAGAGCCAAGTCTAAACACTGAGTGGGGATTCATATCATATCTTAGCAAACATTCAGAAAGATAGACCAGTATGATAACTAGTTCTTCTCAAGGGACATCTGAACATGAGTCAGCAGTGTGATGCAGCAGCCAAGAAAGGTGACGCAATTCTTGGTTGCATTGTCATGAACCGAGGTTCTCTGTTGTTCTTTTGATCCAGAGAAAAGTTTAGCCATCCTAGACTATAGGATTTTCAACAAAGACACGTGGGAAACCAGATCTGGGTTTAGACACTATTCATGTAACATTTATTAAGACATAACAAATAAGACAATAAGACAATAAGAAATAGGAAATAACAAATAAGACAACCATTTTAAGTATCAAGAGCTCTCAATCACACACCCATTCATCCATTTACTTACACACACCAAGTGGCACTTGGTGGGAGTCCTGTTACCATGGATCCAGGAACACACTGTTGGTTCAGAAAATCTCATCTTTTAAGGTCTTTGCATAGTATTGGGCAACCTCCACCCTTTTGGCTTCTGTCAAATTTTCAAACGAGCCCTTTCTGGTCCTTTTCTGTTGATACAGAAAACACTCCAAGTTTTATCAGTCTTAGTCCAAACATCTTGCTATCTTCTTGCTTGCTACCCAAACCTTCTGAATGACCTGTTCTTCCATTGATAACACAGGCAGCTGCATCCTTGCTAGGATGAGTCAACATCAGCAGTTTTAAAATTCTCGTCTTGCTTGCCACTAACTCTCCTATATCATGCATTGCAATTCTCCATCTTCTTTTGCTATTCAGTCCATTAGTGCCACTAAAACAAGATCCATTCACTTCTCACAGCATCAACAGGACTATAGTGTCTAGATCAAATGAAATGATAGTACCACCATACTCTGCTTTAGTCATGCCTCACCTGGAATATTGTGTTCAGTTCTGGGTACCACAATTCAAGAAAGATGTTAACAATCTGGAATGTATCCAAAGGAGGGCAACCAAAATAGTGAAAGATCTGGAAGCCATGCCTTATGAGGAGCAGCTTAGGGAGCTGGAAATGTTTAGCCTGATGAAAAGAAGGTTAAGAGGAGACACGAAAGTCATGTTTAAATATTTGATGGGGTGTCATATTGAAGAGGGAACAGGCTTGTTTTACCATGGCTCCAGAGACTAGGTCAAGGAGCAGTGGATTCAAATTACAGGAAAAGAGATTCCACCTAAATCTCAGGAGGAACTTCTTGATAGTTAGAGCTGTTCAACAGTGAAATATGTCACCTTGAAGTGTGGTGGCGTCTCCTTCTTTGGAGGTTTTAAAACAGAAGATGGATGACCACCTGTTGAGAATGTTTTGACTGTATGATTCTGTCTTATCACTGATAGCAGTATAACAAGCCACAATTCTACATTTCATGGAAAAAAGGTCTCAAAGCGTTTGGTGGAAAGAAATCACAGGAATACCAATAGACCTGTTTTGAGCTGGAGATGCATAATCCATTCTAACAAAAATCTTTCAACAAACAAAATAATGGCCTATAGACTGGAAATACTCAATATACATTTCAGTGCCCAAGACAGGGGACACCACAGACTGTAATAACTACCAGACTATTGCACTGATCTCCCATGCAAGAAAAATAATTTTGCAATATTAAAAGGTGAGGTCCAAAGGGTACATGTTGCCTACCCCTAATCTATATGAAGCTGTTGGGAGCTGACATCAAAAAGTGTAAGACTTGTTTATTATCAGTATGGAGATGACCCCCACTTCTATTTACAGCTAAGTCAGATGGGGCCATACACAACCTGAACTGGTGCTTGGAGGCAATGGTGGGCTTCAGGAGGTCTAATGCAACTTGAGTCCACTTTAACTGTCCTGGCTCAGTGCTAGGGAGTCATGGGAATTGGATTTTTTTCTGGGACATTGAGCCTTCTCTGCCAGAGAGCTCTAGTGCTACAATAAACTACAGTTCCCATGGTTCCTTAGCACTGAGCCAGGACAGTTAAAGTGGCCTCAATTTGCACTGTTTCTGGCAGTCTATAATGGCCCTAAGTGTGAAGTCTGGGGAACACTTGTATTGATGTGTCACTTGAGGTCCAGGTCATTGTGGCAAAGAGCACTTCCTATCAGCTTCATCTGGTATGGCAGTTACATGCATTCCTGGACAGTGAAGTATCATTTTTTGAACTACACTTTGAAGACTATCGCATCAGCAAGTTAAACCAGTTTACCTGAGCTGGCTTAAAATTTAAAAGAGGCAGCATCCTGATTTTATCACAAGGATCTAGCCTCTGAAATTACCATCCCATGCAGCCCAGGTCCATCCTCACTCCCAGGGGCATGCAGCATGGCTTTTTTCTAAGCCGGGAGTTTTCTGGCTTAATAAAATGGCTGCTGGAGCACCCCTGAGAGCAACAACGGACTAGGTTGCACTCGGGCTGCAATTTCAGCAGCTAAATCCTTGTGATAAAATCAGGATTCTGCCCATTTTAAATTTTAAGCCGACTCAAGTAAGCCAGTTTAATTACTTATGCGATAAGCTCCTTATATTGTACCTGATTTCATTGTGAACCACTATTTGTTTTTGTTTTTGAAAAATGAAAAGTGGTAAATAAATGTTCTGAAGTATCTAAATAAATAAACTTTCTTGTATTCAGGTAAGTGTGTGTAGTTCTAGTCTGAATAATCTAAACCAGAGGTGGAGAATACAGTGAAACCATAACCTCTTGGCTTCTCATATGTTAACAGCTTTGTGTGCCTATACTCATAATTGCTAGTTTGCAGACTTCCTTTTTGCTTGTTTTATCACACCCCCTTTCTTACTGCATCACTCTGACCTGTATCCATTTTCTTTTTTCTTTCTTTCTTCCATTAGACCCTGTATTTGATCATATACCTCTTTTTATATAAGTAAATGTACATTTATATGTATTGCAAAGAGGACTTAAACGCTGTGTGAGGAGGTGAGCACGGGATTGGTGCTTGCTCAGCTTTTGCATGGCCAGTTTGGGTACTTGCTTGATGGATCCACTGGTATCTCTTACGTTTCCCAGAAAATTGGAGATGTTAGAGTAATAGTGCAATGCTCCAGCATATTATGTGATATATGGACTATGGACTTTCAGAAATGGATAAAGGCTTTTTTTTAGAGAGAGAGATGGAGGGAAAACAACTCCTTTGATGCCACTGGAGTCACCTCTCTTGAATAGGATGTGAAATGCAGGGGGAAGCTTGAGAAGGAGGAGTTGGGAGAATTATGAGAAATTACATTGCAGAAGCAGGGTGTTGTACATGATAGTTTGGTCATTGTTATTTGTTTGCTTCTTCCTGTGCTGGGCAGGGGAGATATAAAAAGGAGCAAGGGACTGTAAAGAGATCTTTTGGAAGCACATGAGCAAAGATAGTTAAAAAAAAGTTGGCATCCCTAATTGGAAATAAAGGAACCCAGTTGGTTATTTACTACAAAGAAAGTGAGCAAGGCTGTTGAACTGCATTTGCCCTCCAACCACTCATTCTGTAATTGCATAAATATCTGCCCTTTGTTCTTGTCTCCGAAGCTCACAATAAGCATTCACACACTTTCCTTGAAAAGTCTTGCCTGAAAAGCAGAAAGTGGCAACTGTGCAATAAGCAATAAGTATCTCTTGTTTATGTGTTCCCTCTATTAAATATAAAACATTTTCATTTCCGTTGTAGAGGAAATTCAATAGGACCAGCAAAAAGGGGTCAACCAAGTACTATGACTACCACTATAAAAAGTGAGTGGTGCTAATATTAGTTTTTCAGCTCTCATGCGACTGCAAATAAGGAAACAGATAATATATAGCTTTCATAAAACTTCAGGTATAGCAGAGAATTAGCATGAGAGTTGGCACAAGCAACTTGCTAATGGAAGGTTGGCCAAGATCACAGATTTATGCTACAAAATTTAAATTGTTTTCTCTTGAGGTTAGTGCAGAACTATTGGTTGGTGGCGAGCAAATTCCTAGGAAGTAGCAGGCAGTGAGAGAGCTTTATGCCCTGAAGAATCTATTGGCTCTATTACGGCTTTGGATTTATGCAAAAGGATGTTTGTTTGTTTGTTGTTGTGTGTGTGTTTTTAAAAAGCAGATGTGGAAGCTTTAAGAATTTGAACATGTCCTTACACAGAATAATACATTGTTAAGAAAATGCAAGGGGGTGGCATTAAAGAAGGGAATGAAATGATATTTCTATGCTTATATAAATCTGTATGTATACCCACTTAGCACTGACATATGGTTTTACCTCACTATGAGAAGATTAACATTAGGGGATTTTTTAAAGGTCAAGCGTTACGTTCAAATGTAAACATTTGAGAGGTTTTCACCTTTACATTTAAGTCTCAAATTGAATTCAGGCACAGGTAATTGAGTGGTCAAAACAAGGTTATCCACGGTATGTCCAGGACAATTTTAGTATCTCAGGAACACGAGGTCACAGAGCGGAGTTAAGAAGGGAGATTAAGCCAATAAGAAATTCAAGCAGCCTTTAATTATATAACTGAGTGTGGGATGTGGAGACACACTGCTCAAGAAAGCAGTAGATGCAAGACTTGTAAGTAAATTCAAGAAAGAATGGGGGGAGCCGTAAAATAAAACAAACCAATTTCTTTAAGGATTGCATAAGGTTAACAGGAAACACTACTATGGACTGTTAATGCATAATCCTTTATCTTCTCTACTATTTCAAAAACATAAGACAAAAATGCTCCTTTTGTTTCTTGCAAATACCTGTTTTTTGCTTTAAAATTTTGGGATTTGGCAGCAAAGATGTGTTTTAAGAAAGATCTGCACAACCCTAACTCCATGATAGGTTTTCCTTAGGGTCGCTGTAAATCAGAAATGACCTGAAGGCACACAGCAATAAACTCTCACGTCTTTGGGAGCTTTGGGTATCTGGAATACTGCTTTTTTGTAATGACTTCTGGACCAGCTGAGATCTTGTTCCTGTACTTTCCTTCATGTACCTAGATTAACTCTGCATGGCATAGACTGGACTGACTTCCCTGTAGCTGCTTCCATCATGATAATATTTTAGCCTAGAGGCATAGAACAATGGGGTTTTAATTCAAATGCTAAGGAGATATTCAAAGGGCTGAATCCTTGCCACCTTGAAAATATCCTTTAAACTTCAGTAAAAAAACCACCATGGCATGAGAACCACCAGTGGCCACTAATCCCAATATTGCAGACAGCAGAGCAGTTGTGTTCCCTAGGCTTCAGTTCCACTCTGAAAGAGCCAAAGGGGTCCAATTAGCCATTCTTAAGACTACAGCAGGAGACAAATCTCTCATAATGTACCACTAAGGCCATTATCCTCATTAATCAGTATTCGTATCAGAACAAGGCATTCTTTCCACAGGCAGGACTAGTGCATGATGTCCACATCCCAACTCAGTACATGGAAAACCAGCCCTTGCACTCATTATTGGAATGGCTTTTAGGTTTTTTATTATTAGTACTGCTTTCTTTTGGGACTTCAACTTCCAGAATCGCCAGCCATCATATCCACAGAAATATATCAGTATTTGTATGATGCAGCAAAAACGGCAGATACTATTATGGACTTTGAAAGAGTAGCAAATTAATTATGACAAAGACATCTGATGTCATCAGATGTTGATCTATGAGACATGATCCTGAGTTACACAGGATAATGGGGACTATGAACAATAAGGTGAAAGGAAAATGGTTGAAATCCACATTTCCCTCTTTTCTTTGCTATGCTACAGTTTAAACCAGTACCAGCCTACAAACATATTATCTTCTACTCCCTCTAGGGACAGAAGCAAGCCATGGATCCTTAGTCTTTGGAGATTTCTCTTTTGTTGCATACTAAGCATCTTTGAATAAAGTCTGAATCCAGCACTAAATCCAAATGGCTTTGCACTGTACTTCACATTTGCTGTTTCTCTTCAGCTATTCTTCACATACACCATGATCTAGCAGAAATAATGCTGGTGGTTGTTTTAAAATATTCTATATTCACCCACAAAGGTGGGTTTTAATGGGTGCCCAAAGATAAAATTATTCACCAGGCTGTGGAACTCTCTGCCAAGAGAGCCATAATGGCCCTCTCTCTGTTGTCCTTCCACTGGCAGGCAAAGATCTTTTTCTCATTCAGACAGACTTAAGTGTCTAGCTGAGTTTTAATTGAAAGGGGTTTCTTTTAATCAATCTGTTTTAATTGCATTTTAACTGGAATGTCCTAATTGTACAGAAGCAAGCTCCTGCTTAAATAAGTTAATGGCACCAGATTCTGTATGATCATGGAAGCTATCAGGGTCAGCTCTGGTTAGTACTTGGGTAGGAGACTGCCAATGAATACCAGGTGCTGTAGACCAAGAGTTCCCAACCTTTTTGACCTACAGAGCCCTTTTTAGAATCTTAAGTTTATCGCACTGTGTTTTCAGAACATAATGAGTATGTAATGAGAACGGAACGGAACATATTTTATCGCACAGCATGATCCTCATCGAGTTCCCATTCTGTGCTCTGACAGTCCCCAGTCCATTCCAGGAGGAGAACTGTAAAAATGCATCCTCAGCCAGCAAGAATGCTTTCAGACCATTCCATATGATGTGTGTGCGATAATCCTACCTGGTCTCAATCTGTCCTCATGTTCTGATTGGCTAAGACAACCTCATCCCCTCCCATCCTAGAACATCCACAAACTCAGCTCAACTCTTCCAGTGTTGATGCAAGGAAGGTGCCACAGGCAATTTAAATTTTTTATTTTATTTTTGTAGATTGAATTGCATTGTGTTTACAAGAAAAAACAATGAATGCTCACTACCTAAACCTCTCGGTAGCATTCTTTCCAATACAGACATAGGGTGTTTTGCAACTGTGAGCATGCACCAATGAGGGATGGCTGAGGAACTACTTTTAGTGCCAGTACTGGTACAACAGTAAATGCAGTGCAATAATATGTGTTCTCATAACATTACTATCCCATTATCAATAGCCCAATGTGGTAACACCTGTTCCCATATTGTTACGTTCCAGGGACTCAATGGGAACATTACAGATATTAGTGCAATAAGCTTAACAGTTTGTATGGCAGAGCCCCTAAGAGGCCTTACCTATTACAAGTTACAGTAATAGTTTTCTTATTTTGATTCTACTTTTTGTTTCTTATTCTTTAATTTCATTTAATTTTTTATTTCTTTTATTTGATTTTCCTGGAGTGGCCATGGAGCCCTAAGTGCACCTGGGAAGTGCACATGGAGCCCTAAGGGCTCCACATTGCACAGGTTGGGAACCACTGCTTTAGACTATACTTCAGAGGTAGGAACTAGCAAAACCACCTCTGAGTATTCCTAAGAAAACCCTATGAAACTCATGAGGACACCATAAGTTGACAGGTGACTTGAAGACACATACACACACACACAATCTTTCCATCTTCAATAGTGTTGCCAAATGGTTATATGCTGTCATTGATACTAGGCCTAAATGCTGGGAGCTCTTTAGTTTTTCAAGCAATTAGCCCTATAGTTACTGTTTGGTATCTTTGTTCTGGTTAATAGATCAATAATTGTATTTTGGGTTTTAGCAGAACTTTTTATTTTTTTTATTTCTTTTTAGTTGATCTTTTTGTTAACAGCCTTGAGTGCCATTTTTGTCAGAAATGTGGGATATTAATAAATATGTAGGTAAACCTAAAAAATAAAGTGCACTGTTATTCTTGCTGCTATTGCAGTTGCTTCTCTTCAGTTAACACAAGGATTATTATTTTTCTCAGAACATAAAGAAAAAGAGAAGCTCCTAGTCTAAGGATCTTGCAACTGAACTATAGTTAGCTTTTATGGGATACAAAGGAGGGAAGGATGAAGCAAAGGTAACAAAAGATAAATGTCAAAAATATATGCACACTTTCTTTTCTCTTTCACAGTACAGAATTATAGTACTATAATGCCACTTTAAATATGTTTTATATTATGCCACTGTAATTAAAATTCCACTTTGTATTATTCCATTGTAATGCCTATGGAATCCTGGTCTTTGTAGTTTAAGGAAGAACATTCAGAGTTCTCAACCAATTTTCCTCCTTCTGAGCCTGACCAGACTACAAATTCCAGTATTCCACAGGATGCAGCTGAAGTGAAAAAAAAGTGCTACAATTTCATAGTGACCCAGGAATTAGGATTCACAGGGAGAAAAAACTGAGATGGGGTTTGGATCTGTGGTATCAAAAACATCTTGACATTGACAACCTGATGTCCTCCAAATATGTTTGGACTATGACTCACATCATCCATGATCATGGCAGCACTGGCTGAGGCAGATAGGATATGTAGCCCACCACATCAGGAAACTTGTCCTGGGCTAGGACATGTGACCATTACATGCTATAATAATTGTTGCACTGGAAAAACTTATTAGCATTTCCTGAAGACTTGCTTTTGCATCATCCACTCCCCTCAAAAAAAATTGTCTACTGGGTAAAAGACAAAAGGGGAAGAGCCAGCCTAGCTTCTCTTAGGGCCTGTTCACACTATGTTTTAAACTGGTTTGCAAACCAGTTTAAATTGGGGTTGTTCACACTTGTGCCAGGTTTTCCTGACCCAAATTCAGGTGGTGGTAGTGGAAATCCCCCTTACCCAAGTTTTTTGGAAATTGTGACTTTAGCAGTTCTTTTCAAAATAACTTTTTTTTTTTTTTTTTTTTGCAGGAGCCACCAATGGGAATTCCAAGTAGATCCCATTTGGAGCATCCCACTACCTCTACTCTTCCTTCTCTTCTTCCTCTCTTCCCCACTGCTGCTGCTCTTTCTCTTCCTCCTACTTCCTCTTCCTCTTGCCCCCACTGCTGCATCTATCCTCCTTCTCTTCCTTTCTTCTTTCCTTCCTTTGCCGCAGCTGCCGCATGCTCCTTCCTCCTCTTCCTCTCTTCCTCAGCCCCGCTGCTGTGTCTGCCTTCTTCCTCTTCCTTTTTTCTTCCTCTTCCTCTACCCCCACAGCTGCCATTGGTCTGTTGTCCCTCCTCTCTTTTTCCTCTTCTTCCTCTCTTCTCTTCCTCCCTCCTCCACACTTGCCAGGATTGAATTTCTCCGTGGCATTTTATCCTGTTCCTGAGTGTGAATGAGAATCGGGATAAAATGCCACAGAGAGATTCAATCGTGTCAAATTTATGGAAATAACCCAGTTTCCACACTGGATTATTTCCTAATGTGAATGGGGCCTTGGTGGAGACCCACAGTCTGGAGGCAGTCATGAAGAGAAATCTCAGATATTTTCATTCTCTTTGTTTCATGAACATTCAGTGTTCAAGAGACATCTATTTTAAATCTGCATAAGGACAAATAAGGACGTTATCACATGGGGGCAAATCTGCTGGTTAATCCACATAAAACCCAAACAGAAACTGGATTAGTGCCCCGTATTTTCACACGACGTCACACAGAAACTGGACAGAAAGTGGACAGAAACTGGTGTTAACGGAAATCTTTTGAAATTCGGTTGTTTGGAGGAAATGCAAATGTGCAATTAAGGTAAATTTGCAATTAAGGTAAATTCGCTGTCATGTGAAAAGCAAATGCGCATTTGGAAGCATTTCCCTGCATTTTCCCATGGTTCCACGGGGTCCTCGAGGCAGCGTAAGTGTCCCTTCCCCCTCAGCAGATGGCTAATTGAGCCGTCTTGGGGGCAGGGAAGGGGAGGGGCAGCCGCACGATCGGCACCCCAACCTCTTCCCCAGATCGTCCTCGGAGCAGCCGGCCTTCCGCACGGCTGGCGCTCCGAGGAGGGCCTCCCGCCGAAGAGTTGGCGAAGGTGCGCCGCAGCCTTTTGAGGCGCATCTTTGGCGGCTTGAAGGATGAGCGGCCGTGGGCGCCCCGGGAAGCTGTGCTGCGGGGCCGAGGTGTCCCCACACCTCGGCCCAGTGGCGCAGCTTCGATGCCCCTGAAAAGAGCGCTAAATTGGCGCTCCTTTCACAAGTTGCCGAAGGTGCATCACAAAAGGCTGAGGCACACCTTCGCCGACTCCTCCACCGCAGCGTGTGCAAATGCTGCGGCGGGAGGTCCTCCTCGGAGCGCTGGCCGTGCGAAGGGCCGGCTGCTCCGAGGACGACCTGGGGAAGGCATGACAGCCGTGGCGAGTGACAGCCACGGCGAGCATAGTGCGTATGTGCTAGAAGATCATTTCTAGTACATGTACGGGATTTTCTCACTTGTGTGTGAACGTTAAATGCGGTTTCAGCGGGAGCTTACTTTAATTGCGCATTTATGTTAATCACGTGTGAAAACCATTTGCAGAATCAAGGTTTATTTTCGGTTTATTTTCGGGATTTGTCATTTCCACTTTATTGTCGGTTTGTGGGCCACGTGTGATAACATCCTAAGAAACACTGCATACAGACTGAACATTCCTAATCTGGAAATCTGAAATTCAAAAACCTCCAAAACCCAGACTTTTTGAGCACTGACGTGATGCTTCGAGCTGTCAATATTTTTTTAATTTGTATTCTGGAACACAAGTAGCATAATATGCACCTGGGCTGTATTTACAAGGCTGGAGAGAGACACGAGGCTGAAGAGAGGCACAACAGACACAAGGCTGAAGAGAGATATGGCTGGAGATAGACATAAGGATCTGTGAAATGGCAGAGGGTGCAGATTCAAGCCAAACACTATGTTTGGATTCCCACGATTACACAGATCCTCATGTCTCTTTCCATCTCTCTCACATTTCTCTCCAGCCTTGCAAATACAGTACAGATACACACTCCACTACTTATACTCCAGAATCTGGGGGAGGGATCCCAACTCCAAAACACTTCTGGTCCTATGTTTTTAGATAAGGGGTACTCAATCTGTAAAATTGAAAAGGTTATGCTTTGATGTTGGAAAACAGCTTCAGATTTACTATCATTCAAATAGAGGTAATAGCTCAGTGGCATAGAGGAATTAATCCAAAATGACATCTCTACTTTAAATGACCTCAGGATGAGGGCATGAGAAATACCTCTGCCTCAGGCCTTGAAGAGTTTCTTACAGAGTAGCGAGCCCTAAGTAGGTGGTCAGTTTCCATATAAGGCTGCTTTGTGTGAAGATCAGCACTTTTGTAAAAGTGCCTTTATTGGTCATGTTCTGACACAGGATTGACCCCTTCCACACAAGTGAAGCAATGAAGTAAAATTTGACCTCTGAAGCACCTACACTGAAAAAGGTTGAATGTTCTGGAAGATATCAAATTGGTGATGTTGGGTTTAATTACCTTTGTTTATTGCTCCTTGCTACCTACTATTATTGTCTGATTTATTAATAGTGGTTTCATTTTGTGTGTGTGTGGGGGGGGGGGGAGAACCTAGTTCCCTTTGTCTGCATATCCTTTGGCTCCAAGAAGTTCTGGAGAGGACATTTATTAGATTTAAACCAATACCGGAATGGCATTACTGCAAGAGCAGCAGTGCAAATTTTAACAGAACGTACATGGCAAATCTTGTTTTATGCCTCTCAACTCTTTCTCTCATAGCAGAAGGAGATAAAGAATTGATTAAGGAAAAAACCCAGAAGAATAAATAAAAGTGAAAAATCTGCTGATGCAACACTATGTGAAGAATTGTATTGCTTATTTTTAGATTTATGCGTGGAAGACAAAGAAATCCATATGAGCCCCTGCCTCTATCTCTCCTTCCAGCTCTTTTAAAAAATAACAGGGAGGGGAGAGTAAGTGTAATCGCTTTGACATTATTCTATAGCAACATCTTTTTTTTTTCATTCTCCACTATTGATTTAAAGCTTCTCACTTTCCTTACCCCTGTCAAAACTCCCTGCACATGTCCGAAGCCTGGGAACAGAAATCAGTATTGTCTTGTTTTGGGTGCCATTGCTTTGCGATCTTAAATGGTCCCTAAACCCTTTTGTCAATACACATTGATGGGATCCACAGGCACTCTGAGTGATCCCACTCTTGAGGGGCATAAACCAATCGCAAGATGGGTTAGAAACAAAAAAAGTGGTGAAGGGTTGGAGAGAGAGTCTGCTCCAGGCTAGAGTTGGTAAAGCAAGAAAACAAAGCTGAATTGTCCATTGACAAAGTGTCAGACATTTCAAATCTTTGATTAGCTCTCTGGCTAATGCCATGCTAAGCAGAAACATTACTCTACCCCCTGAAGCAGAAGCAGGCACACTTGTGCATACACACACACACACACACATGGACACACACAAGTCTTCAGGGAAATTAAGCAATGCCGATGAAACAGTGTATGGAGAAAGTTCTTGGATAAATTAACAATGCAATTACATTACATGACACACTAGAAGATGGATGAGGAAAACTTGGTCTGTATCATGTTCTGTTTTTAAATTGCAATTTATTTGAGGGTTTTAATGGATGCCTTATTAAAACATCTTGGCATTGGTCGGGCTTCAGCGTATGTCACTGTGGCCCATGATTGATGATACCCTTCGCTGCTTCTCTTGCACTTTTTTTTTAAAGCAAAGAGGGAATGAACAAAAGCCCCATATTTGTATTGATCCTGTGAAGGTGTACTGCCTGAGAGCACAGTCTAATAACATTCTCTCTTAACTGAACTGCTCCACATGAAGGCATTTATTGTAAGAAGTAAAACTGTACAGAATAAAAGAGAACTGGCTAAACAGAGGGGTAAACAAAAGAGGAGGGCAAAAGAGAAGCCAAGGGAGAAGGAAAGAAGGGAACAGAAAGACCACAGACCTTGAGCAATGCCTTACAATACTTTGACAAGAGCTTTAGTTCACAATACTATTTGAATCTCTCTCTCTCTCTCTCTCTCTCTCTCTCTCTCTCTCTGTGTGTGTGTGTGTGTGTGTTTGTGATAATTGAAAAATAGAGAGGCTAGAGGAGGAATGAGCAATAAAATAAAATAATAAAATAAAGTTCATGTGTTTTCCATATAATTTAAAGAACAAAGACCTAAACATAATACAAAACTCTAGCCCAGGACTGGATCACTTTAGCATTAATGATTTGGTCCTTTTTCCTTCTACATCCTATTGTCTTTCTTCCACATGCTACTGTTAATCAATTTGTCAGATGTGTGTTAACCAAAGAAAAGAAGAGAAAAGAAAGGTGACAGAAGACTAAAAAACCAAAGACTATAAATCTCTTACAAACAATCCACTAGGCTGTTCTGTCATTCAAAACCTCTTGGAATAAACAGAAGCTGGCAGGATAGGGAGGGAGGATGCAGCAAAAACACAGAGGTTTTTCCAGTTCCCATTCATTTTAGTGAGATTTAAGCAAAATGTGTTCCTACAAGGTTTATATGCAACCTTCTTTTTATTTTTACAAGATCATCACAGCAACTTGTTTTGCGACGGTGCCTGTCTTTATTATTGAGGATGGGCCTTAGCAAGAGTTCTGCCTAACTTGGGCTGTGGTGGGTGACCAGGAGGTTAACAAAAGGACATGATCTTTCTTAATGTTTAGAAATTGCCCCCATGTCTATACAATGTCCTGTCCTTTAGCAAGTGAGAATGGGAAACAGTTGGCAGCAGCTTAAATTTGGGCAGAGAGAGAACAAACAAGAGATTTGATGCTAGATGAAATTGAGATGTAGTCTTGGAAGAGGCTGAATTTCTTTCTTTTGAGCTACCTGAGGCCCTTTCATACTACACAATTGCAGCATCATGGTTCCACTTTAACTGCCACGGTTCCGTCTTAGAGAATTGTGGGATTGGTAGTTTAGAAAATAAGAAGACAACTAGGAATGGGGAGGACAGCTATGAAAGAATTAGAAAATATCCTAAAATGTAAAGATATACAACTGAGCACAAAAGTTAGAATCCTACAAGCCATTGTTTCCCCTATTATCATGTACTGTTGTGATTGCTGACAGTGAGGGAAGCAGATAGGAGGAAAATCAATTCATTTGAGATGTGGTGCTGGAGAAGAGTGCTGAGGACACCATAGATAGCCAAAAGACAAACAAATGGGTCCTAGAACAGATCAAGGCAGAACCCTCCTTGGAAACCAAGATGATAAAATTGAGGCTAGGATGACTCATTGGAAAAGACAATAATGCTAGGAAAGGTTGATAGATATGAAGAAAGAGGAAGACTGCATATGCGATAGATGGACTCTATTAAGGAGCTCACAGGCATGAATTTACAGGACCTAAGTGGAGCAGTGGATAATAGGGAGTCTTGTAGATATCTCATCCACAGGGTCACCATGTGTTGGGATTGGCTTGAGGGCAGTTAACAACAACAAAATTTAGAATTCTGTGCCAAAGAGCTCCAGTGCTTCACCAAATCGCAAACACCAGGAATCCACCGAATATTGCCATGTCAGTTGTACTGTATGGAATTGTAATGGTATAACTATATAGTGTGAAAGGGCTCCTGCTGCAAAATTAGTGATCACTCTGGGAATGAACAGATCCTGTATAGCACCAGCAGATCATAAAGTTCCCACCTGCTATGTCTCATCCCCCTCACTGTACATTTGACCTATGTGTTTTTTTGGCTGGATGCCCCTTCCCATGACATTTCAGTGGCCAGGGAATGATGGGGGACCACCAGGCAGCTAGCTGGCTCTGTTCTTACAGCCATCTGCAGAAATATAAATGTCATCCTCTTGGACCTCTGGAGGGCCCCCCAGGAAATCTAGGAAGATGTCTTCTTCCTGTGGATGGCTACAGAAACAGATTTCGGTTGGGAGGTGCACTCAGCCATAAAACAAATGTCTCTGGAGAGAGTCATAGAATATGGAAGTGCTGCGTTCACTATAAACCAAAAAGTTACATATGTAGGTATAACTTTCTGTTACAACTGCAAAGTCACTAACAGAATGATAGCCATCTATTACAAAGATGCCATAAAACAGTTTCTTTCACAACAAGGAAAGAGACACCAATAAAGACACCACCCCAATACTTCTGACCACTTGGTTAAGGGCAATAAGCAAACCCAAGACATTTTGCTGCCTGAAGCAGAGCAGCGAATGGTGCCTCCCAGTCCCAAAGGTCAACATGCATAGTGCCCAAAACCAGTCAAGTCTTTTCAGCACCCAAGACAGCAGATGCTATAAGTATCTCTTCTCCTTGCCGGCTGTAAAATACACTCATGATAAAATAAAATTACAACTTTTTTGCCCTTTCATGACACTCTTCCCAAATTTGCTGCCTGAGCCACCACTCTATTCTGCCTGGTAGGGTCTATACCTGTATCTAATGTATGTTTATCTGTATTGGTTTCTAATTTTGTAAACCACTTTGAGTTTTAGTGCTGGGGAAATTGAAGGAAATAGATAGAATTAGATAAATGGATTAAATAGATTACATATGCAGACATGAAACCTACTGGGTGACTTTGGGCAAGTCGCATGCTCTCGGCCTCAGGGGAAGACAAACTTCCTTATAACTCTTGCCAAGAAAATCCCATGATATGTTCACATTAGGGCTGCCATAAATCAGAAACAACTTGAGGATACACAACAATAATACAGCCAAACAACAGATCAGTTTCAGAAATATTGACCTCTGTTTTACCAGTATGGAATGGAATTTTTCAGATGTTTTACTTATTGTATGTCAGGAAACATTCATGATCATAGAGAACAGATGCTGTCATGTATCTCCCAAAATATGTCTTGTGAGATGGAAAAAACAATGGTTTCACATCAACACTATTACCAGTGAACAGATATATGCATGTGTCCATATTACTAAAGCAAAGATAGTAATAAAATAAGATAATCAACCACAGATGAGCTGAAGTAGAATTTATCCCTCTTCATCTCTAAATATTAAATAGTGGAGGAGTGCCAATATTGCCTCACCATTAAGGTAAGGGGAAAATGAAGACAAGACAAAACAACTTAAGGTGACAACAACAAAAAATGTGATTCAGAATGCTGTCTTGATTCAGCCAGTTGTCAGAGAATGGAGATATTCCCGGCTTCCATTACTGCAGTTTAGAAAATGAGATCTAGCTTTGTGATATTTGTTCCACAGAAAATGGCAGTGAACTCACTGTGTGACATCCTTACTGTCCCTTCAGCATTCCATTTGCCCTTGGAGCATAAGCCCAGTACATAGTTCAGGTATTACAAAGCAGTCATGGGAGCTTCTGCTTATATTTCTAGTTTGCTATCCCTGTGGTAGTAAGGAGTTTTTCTCATAGTCATTGTCTTCCCTTCCTCACTATCTAGTCATTTGTTGGCTTGTATTATGGTGAGACTTTAATTACATGTGTGTGTGTGACTACTGCACTGAAATGCTCCATCTGTGTGTATGTGCCTTTAAGTCACCTGTCGACTTATGGTGACCCCATGAATTTAGTAAGATTTTGTTAACCAAGGAATATTCAGAGGTGGATTTGCCAGTTCCATCATCTGAAATACAGCCTACAGCACCTGGTTGTTGGCAGTGTTCTATCCAAGTACTAACCAAGGCTGACCTCTCTTAGGGGGGTTGCAGACTGCCAAAAATAGTGTGAATTCAGTCCACTTTTAGGGTTAGGGTTAAGGTTAGGGAATCATGAGAACTGAATTTTCTTGTGGCACTAGAGTTCTCTGACAAAGAAGGCTTAATGTCTCAGAAAAATAACAATTCCCATGATTCCCTAGCACTAACCCTAACCCTAAAAGTGGGCTGAATTCACACTATTTTTGGCAGTCTGCAACCCCCCTTAGCTTCCAAGATCAGGCAGGATCTTGTGCCTTTAGTATATTATTGTTGTGTGCCTTCAAGTCATTTCCGAGAGCGTGACTTGCCCAAGGTCACCCAGTGGTTTTCCACTGAGGATTTGAACACTGGTCTCCAGAGTCATACTCCAACACTCAAACCACTACACTGGCTCTCCTTTAGGTTATTAATTCCCACAAAATCAACAAATGTAACAATAATCCTTACTAGCAAAAGTGGTGTAAAGGACTTTATTAAACAGTAATTCTATAAGAAATCTTACAAGTTTAGCATAGGTATACAGAACTGTAAAAATATATCTTGAACAGTGTTCTATGATTCTGGTTAAAAATATACTTGATAAAATGTTGAAAATTAATTATGTTGCAAACTAGTCCTGACCTTATGAGTTCTATTACTCTTGAATTAGGCTGTCTGCTCCCTGGTTGTTCATGCCTCTGATCCTATCACCTATTTCAAAGTATTATTCTTCTCCAATATTGTTGGCAATACTCATGTTGCTACTGATATCCACTTCCAGTGCCCTGTTTCCTCCATTCTACTAACTAGTCTCTCTGATCTGATTTTCCATTTCCATCTCCCTCCTCTTAGATTCTTTACATACTTTTGACACCTTCCTCATAATTTCACATTGTCCACTATTTTGTCATATCTCTCATATCTTTCTCTCTTTGTATCTCTCTCTTCCTCCACCTATTCTGTTTCTCTCATGTCCTCCATAACATTCATCTCCCCTCACCTTCTGCAGGCCATCCTTTCCCTGGATCTTAAACCAGAAGCCAGTGCATTTGTGCTGTAAATTCTTTATTCTCCCTCTCTCTCCATTTTTGTTGCTATTAATCACACTTTATGTTACTTTCTGTTGGTATTTCCACCCACTACAGAGTGCAAAATACCTGTGAAGGTGGGAGGGGATTTGAAAAAGGAAGGGAAACAGTGCAGAAAACAAAATGTTATTTGCCACAAATGCTTCAAAAATACATGGAATGATGTGGGGAGTGGGGTTACTTTAAACTGTAACCTATTTTTATTTTTTTAATTTAAAAAACCCACTAATTGTCATTGATATCAAATATGGTAATTCTGATTTCTGTATTTTATATAACCTGTCCGTCTTGCAACATTTGCCATTGCTTCCTCCTTCAAGATTTTAACTTGAATGGAGTTAAGGAGAAGCTAGGAGACAGACTAGTTCTTATTTTTAAAAAACAGAAAAACAAGACAGAGATTTGTCACCTGAAACCCGCAATAAATATTTATTCTAGCAATAAATACATAAATAAATTACTCCTGGTAAGTTTTTAAATAATGCAAATAAAAGTTGCTATTCTGACAAAATATACTGTATGTTGCTCAGTTAGTCCACTGATGTGTTGCAGCACAGCTGCATCTAAGGTCACTGTCTAGGTAGCAGATATGCATGTTGTAATAATGACAGAATATAAGACTAGTCTCAGAAAACAATAACTCCTGAAAAGTACTCAAGGGTCATGGTAGTGAACTCCCTTGTGCCTGAGTGCTGTGTTAAGTGCCTGTAGCAGCTGGCTAAGTGTAACCACAGGTGGTCCTACTTGGCTGATAGGTTCCTCCAGAGAGAAGCCTATATAAAACTAGCAAATGAAGAGGGCTGGAAGGAGAGCTGTTTTATAAATGTTGATTCTTCTGCAAATATCTATTTTTCTGTGATGAATGTCAGGTATGTTGTGTTTGTATGCCATCACATTTGGGGAACAGCTGCACACATCTATTTTTGCCATATGTCTACAATCAAAGGGATGCAGTGGCTCAAGTGGTTAAGACTCTGACTCTGTTGATTGCAAGATAAGCAGGTTGGCAGTTGGAGACCGGACTGCTGCATGATGGGTTGAGCTCCTGTCACTAGTCCCAGCTTCTGCCAACCTAGCAGTTCAAAAGCATATAAATGCAAGTAGATAAATAGGTGCCACTTTAGTGGGAAGGTAAATAGTGTTCTGTGTGATCATGCTGGCCACATGATCACAGAGTAATCTCTGACAACACTGACTCTTTGGCTTAGTAACGGAGATGAGCACCGCCCCATGGTGGGACAAGACTTGACAACCTTGTCAATGGGGAATACTTTTACCTTTACTACAATCAAAGCAATCATTGATATTTATCAAAGGTGCCAATGCAGGGGTTCCTTTGGTTTTTTTAATTCCATTAACCAGCACACTTGTTAAATTTGGTAAATACTGTTTGCCAAAATTCACAGGGAGGGGTTATATTTTATTTACACTGTTTGGTTAAAAAGACTGTGGGCACTCAGGGGCTACTGTTGAAATATGGCCAGTGTAATCATCCATGAAAAGATATGTTGAGATTATGGTAAACTGAATAAAGGGGCTGTACAGTTGGCCCCTAAGGGGTGGCTCTGTGCCACCCCTGGAAGTGCCAGATTGGGGCTGTGGCAACCACACACCATGACTCCGATCTGGCTTTTTGCTGCTCCAAAAAGAGCTGGCAAATGCCGCCCCTTTTTGGAGTGGCAAAAAGCCATCTTTCCCACCACCACCACGGCTCTTCTGCACTCCTTTGGCTCAGCATATCTACATGCTGCGCCAAGGCAGTGTCCTGACGTTGTGTGCCATGCAGTGGGGTGGGCAGTGTGATGGTGGAGTCAGGGCGGCCAGCGTGTGGTCAGCCCACCCCAACTCAACCCCCAGGCTTGCCCTTGTGGCTGGTCTGTACAGGCCCAAAGTCTGCAAAAATTTCTGATGGCAGATTGATCCATGTGAACCCTACCAATATGAGTCCAAGATCCTCTCAATTTCTTCCACTAAAGAGACATTGAAATAGGAACTCTATTGGTTATGGAGTGATTTTTAGAACTTTGGTAGAAGCATTCATGAAGTCAGAGAAGAAAACTAAGAAACAATGAGAGAAACTTCTCCAGAAAAAACAAATTCTGATGGGAGTCGGGTGCAAAATCTTTCCTGTGTACAAGGTTGGTGAAAGGATCAAGGCGGGAAAAGGATAAGCAGCAGATCAGCTGCAGCAACAACTAGAACCTCAGTGTCATTAAAGGCAGTTAATTTTTGCCCCATTGGGACCTGGTTTCTAATGGTTTCTCCATATGGAGGGAGTTCATATAGAGAACTTATGGGTTAGACTAACCACCACTGGAGTTACATTCATGGACCATTTGCATTCATAATTTTTCACTAATTCCACCCTCCTGCTGTGCCCCAAATGGGGAAGTTCTGGCCCTTCTGTATGTTTCTGAATGAATGATTCTGAATGACATTTTTCATCATCTTTGACAATTAGCTGTTCTGGATAGAACTAACAGGAACTAGTTTACAACAACAGGAGGAGGACCAGAAGATTCATAGCCCTGCTCCAATAAATTGGAGTCCTTCCTGTAAACCAAAGGAGATCCTCTGTTTATGGAATGGAAAGTGTAAATACAACCTACGGTATTTTAAAGCCCTTCCCAGTTTTTACTCCACTCTTCCAGCAGTTCCTGCAGCTATGTAACGTGGAAGTGTTTCTTTTAATTTTCTTTGTATTTTAGTAGCAAGCCTGGTGCAAAAGTTCTATATAAAAAGCCATACTAAAATGCCATTTATTTTTTTTAAAAAGGCAAAAGAAAAAGCTTCTGAAGGAAGAGCTCTCCACTTAAATGAAAAGGCCTTGTTCTGTTCAGATTTGGAACCAATTACAAAGGCTTTTGAGCTCGCATAGCAATTATTTTATTGTACTTTAATGTTTTAAAATAATAATAAATATCAGGCTTCATATATACACACTCAAATAAAACATGTCAAAATTCAATAATTTGTTCTTTTGTCAGAGAGGCTGGTCTTGACTAAAAATAAGCTGCTGTATCTATGACATATAAGATAAATAAAAAGCTCGTTTTCTAACACAAATACTACCTCACTCTCTTCAGCATCCAAAGGTCAAAAGCTGCAAAACCTAGTCCATTAACCTCTCTAAATGGTTGTGATATTAAAAACTGACTCTCAATATCCAAAGGTCATGATCAAGAGCAATAACCATCCGCAATAAAGAATTATGGCTCTAGTACATTATCCATCTATAAAATGGTCATTTACGACAACAGCACACTGGCCATCTGTGCCAGCCATGGGCCACTCATCTCCAAGAATCATTACACACAGTCAATTATAGGGTTATGATAGAAGTTATAAAGTCTTATTAAGTTTTAAAAGAGAGTACAGAGCTACTTATGTACTGCACATTTAGTAAAGCAACAAGGAAAGTAAATGGCAAAGCTTCTACCTGAAAGATTTAACCAGATATGAATGACAGGTAGGAAATAACCACTTAGTTGATTTTTCTGGATGCAAGATGGAAGCCATGTTTCATGTTACAACATAGATGTTTCACATGTAATTAGAAATCACTAGTTGATTGGATCTTCTATTTGCTTCTACAGCTATCCTGAACTCATTGAGAGGCAGAAGAGCATTATCTCAGTGTATGGCTGTAGTTACATTGTACCTTAAGCAACCTCTCCTGCCTATTTTATGATGCTATAGAAATTTCCAGAAGGGATATTGAATCTGAAATGCCAAGTTAGGCACCAACTGAGAAATGCAGCTTTTGAAGATTGTAGGATAAAGCTGTCCCAACCATGCATGGATTGATTTCATCCTTTGAATAAAAATAAAATGTTTAATTTACAATCACTGGAAGATATAAAGAAAAACGGAAAGAAATGCATTAAGCCTGCAGTCTTGTGCTTTTGTACTTGGAATAAAGGCACGTTAAATTCAATGATACACATTTATGAGTAGATAAGCACAGGACTGTGCATTATGTAACTCTTCTTTTTCACTCTGAAATAAAGGAAATTAAGGTTTATCTTTATGATTTTATGTTAGAACTTTTAAAATAAATTGTTCTGTTTGAGGTTATATGATTGAGGTGTCATGTATCACCATTTGCAGAATGCAGACTTCCTGAATTGCAACAATAGCCATCAAACACTTTTTCTCTGTAAGTGTGTTTTGTCTGGTCAGTCATCTACCTGAAGGTAGATCTACCAGACAAAACACACCACAGAGAAAAAGTAGAGCTTGCTTACCAGCAGTAATAACTTTTAATATTTCAGGTCCTTGTCACACAGTTGTACAACTAGTCAATATGTACAGTATTTTCTGGCGTATAAGACTACTTTTTAACCCAGGAAAATTTTCTCCAAAGTCAGGGGTCATCTTATACACTGGGTGGAGGAGCAGGATGAGGAAGAAGGGGTGGTGCGGCATGAGGCGGGAGGAGGAAGAAGAGAGGAAGTCAGGTTAGAGGAAGAGGAGTGGGAAGGAAGGGGTGGCGTGGTGTGGCGTGAGGCAGGAGGAGGAAGCAGCAGCGGATAAGAGGTGAACCCCTATCCTGGGGTTTTCTTGGCAAGACTGGTTCAGAGGAGGTTTGCCATTGCCTTCCCCTGAGGCTGAGAGTGTGTGACTTGTCCAAGTTCACCCAGTGGGTTTCATGGCGGAGTGGGGAATCAAACCCAGGTCTCCAGAGTGGTAGTTCAACACTCAAACCACTACACCATTCTGGCTTCTTTTCCCATGTACTACCTATGAAACAATTGCAGACTTTTTTGTTGTTCTTGTGTGTCTTCAAGTCCTTTCCGATTTATGGCAACCCTAAGGCAATCTTATCATGGGTTTTTCGTGGCATGTTTCTTCAAATGGGGGTTGCCATTACCATCCCCTGAGGGTGAGAGTGTGTGACATGCCCAGGGTCACTTACTTGGCCGCAAATTCTACATACCCCAGAATGCATCACCTAGTATATTGGCAGTCCTTCCCCCCCAACACTTTCTCATTTTCCCCCATTGGAAGAGGGGTCGTCTTTTTTTAAAAAAAAAAATTAATAATTATAACATATACAACATAAAACATAAGACAAAAACAAGAACAACAAAACACATTACATTTCACAGATACAAATACAAATACATAGCACTACCTATTCTCACATGCACACCTCTTTCTACACTTAATCTAGCCATTCACACATTTACATCCTACATACATTTTAAATATAATTCCAAATGTTACAAAATATTGTTATCTTCTTCCAAATAAATGTATAATTGCCTAAAGTCATAACAAATTTCCTTTAGCCCTCTACTATATAAAACTCTTTTTTTCCTTTCCTATATTTATCCCTTGACATTCCTGGTATCTTTAACAAATTAATATCTTTATTCAATCAAATCATATTTAAGTTTCCCATATCAATCCTCAAAATTTGTTTTCATTCATATCCTTCTTTATCACAGTATTCCTTAAAAGCTGTCCAACCTCTAGCCACTTCCTCTTCCTCTTTATCATTTAATAAACAAGTCAGAATATCCGATTCCATCGCTTCCCAAATCTTCCTTTTCCATTCATTTATAGTGGGAATAGTTGTTTGTTTCCATTTTCCAGCAAATAATATACTAGCAGTTGTTATCATATAAAGTAAGATCCGCCTTTTATCTTTTTCCAAGGTTTTCTCTACTGTGTCTAACATATTTAACAAAAAAAGAGTTGGCTCTAATGGTATCTCACTTTGTAAATTTTTGATATCACTTCCCTCATCTTTTTCCAAAATTTTTGAGCTTCTGCAGAGGTCCACCACATGTGATAAAAGTTTGCTCTTGACTTGTTGCATTTCCAGCATTGATCTTTTCCATTTTTATATAGTTTATTTAGTTTTTCCAGAGACAAGTACCACCTAAAAGACATCTTGATATAGTTCTCTTTATAATCCTGGCATCTCGTAAATTTATTGGTATCAAGCCATGCCTTTTCCCACTTGTTTAGATCTATAGGCTTACCTATATCCTGCACCCATTTTATCATAGAATGAAGAGGGGTCATCTTATATGGCAAGTATATCCCAAACTCTATATTTTAACTGGAAACATTGGGGGTCGTCTTATACGCCCAGTTGTCTTATATGCCAGAAAATACAGGTAGGTATATTTTGTCTGGTCAGTCATTTTGGATGCCCCTGGGAAATGTTTGTTTTTTTACAAAAAAAAAAAACCAACAACCAAAAACTTTAAATTAGAACTTTCATCTAATTGCTCAAGCTGGCAATGTCCTTGTAACAACTCCAAAGACATCAGTGCCCCTGTAACTCTCAGTATATTATTATCATCACTTCTAGAATAGTTCCTCAAAATATTGACATTTGAGATGCTGGAACATGTCCAGAGGAGGGCGACCAAAATGGTGAAGGGTCTGGAAACCATGCCTTATGTGGAGAAACTTAGGAGCTGCTGAATATGTTTAGCCTGGAGAAGAGATGATTAAAAGGTGATATGATAGCCCTGTTTAAGTATTTGAAGGGATGTCACATTGAGGATGGCACAAGTTTGTTTTCTGCTGCTCCAGAAAATAGGACTCATAGCAATGGATGCAAATTACAGGAAAAGAGATTCCATCTAACATTAGGAGAAACTTCCTGACAGTAAGAGCTGTTTGACAGTGGAACACATTCCCTCAGAGTGTGGTTGCTTTGATTGTGAGTTCCTGAATGGCAAGGGGTTGGACTGGGTGGCCCTTGTGATCTCTTCCAACTCTGTTATTCTATGATTCTATGATTCCCTCTCTTTAAAGAGAGATACAGCTCCTTTGGCTCAAATCAGAACTGCATCAGCATTAGAAAAAAACATTTTGAGATAGGGAAATGTTGAAGAATCCAAAATGGACATGGACTGAATTCTCATACTCAACTGTTTTTTCTCAAATATATTTTCATAAATTGAATGAAATGTCACTCAGATAAGTGACTCAACCTCTTGTACAAGCCTGAAAACACAAAGATCTTCCCAGCTCTGTTCCTGTTACAGCAGATTGGATGGAAATATGGGGTAGGCCCTTTTTGCTGGCTGCTCTAGGCTATGGAACTCCCTACATAGGGAGGCTAGATTGTCTCCCTCCTACTTCTTCTTCCATTTGCAGACAAAGGTCCTTCTGTTCCAACAGACTTTTGGAGACTGACCCTTTTACAAGAACAGAGAGTTTGTATTACTATTTTATTTTATTTTTTGTTTTTTAGTGGATATGTGTTAATTGGGTTTTGCATCTATAAACAGTTTAATTGCATTTTAAATATAACTGTGTTTTTATCTACTTGTGTTTTTACTTGCATTCCTTTTGATTTTGTAGATTGTCTTGAGTCTCAGATTTTGGGAACCAGTGGGGAATAAATCAACTAATACAAAACAAGACAAAGTAAGGAAGTGTGTGTGTGTGTTTCCAAATATTGGACTCGTGGTTTCTCTTTCTAATTCTTACTCAAACTGGTCATTAGATTTATATTGCTAAATAGGGTATGTAATTTACAACAGGCATCTTTTGTAATATAGATATACATTGTGACTGAAATACATATCTGAAAGAAAAGACACCATGAAAAATGTTGTCACATGCAAAATTCAAAGCAAAATATAAGATTCTTTTGAACTATCTGATGAAATTTCAGGGAATTTTTTAAAAAAGGCCACTAACATTTCTCAGGGACCACAGATCAAACAGCTTTACATGGAAGTAAAAGGCTGAACAGACAGCCCCTTTCCTTGCTGGATTGGGGCCGCAGCAACCACATGCTGGGGCCCTGATCTGGTGCTTTAACACAAAAGTACTGGCAAATGCTGCTCCTTTTTAGAGCAGTAAAAAACTGCCCTTGCTATGGCAACAGTGGCTTTTCTGTGCTCCTTTGGCACAGCGTGTGTGAACGCTGTACCAAGGGAGCGCCCTGACACTGCCTGCCATCTGGTTGGGTGGGCGGCATGATGGTGGCATCGGGGTGGAGTTGGGGTGGTGAGCATATGGTTGCCATGCCCCCACTCCACCCCCAGGCTGGCCCTTTTGCCTGGTCTGTACAGCCCCTAAGTCTCATTGATATAAATAGAATTAGCTCACATTGAACCAGGCTATAAATTTTATTCTAGTCTCTAGATACTGAAGTCCTCTGATCTAAGACCACAATACATCCTTCACTCAGATATGCCATAACGCTAACAAACTATGTGATGAATCCCAGAGAGTTTGTGGTTTTACAAAAAAATATGAATTTTGAATAGCAACTTGTTTTTTTAAAAAAATGTCAACATGGAGACGCAGCCAACCCATTCCAATTTGGAATTTTTAAAAAATCACCCTGACAGTTGTTGTTTCTGCTGCTACTACTACTATTCATTTATCCCTTGCTTTTCCTTGAATAATGGGACTCAAGGCATCTTACAAAAGTTAAAGCAAGCACACATAAAGCACTTACAAAGTCATAAGTAAAAACATACAAAAAGTTATTCTTCAAGCACATTTATATTGCCTGTAGCATTATTACTAATTACCCATAGTATAGTAATATAAGTCGAAAACAACTTGAAGGCATACAACAACAAATAATAATGAGACAGACTCTTAATTTTTCTAAATTAAGATATATGACTTATGTATTGTATTGGTTTGTTTTAACATTTAAGCCACTCTGATTACTATTATAGTAAAAAAGTCAGATGCAAATAAAAGTTTTATTTATTATTTTATTAAATTACAGAAGGTCAAATATGTGACTTTTAATTGTGGCAAATGATAATGGCAAGCATCAGCCTACTCATGTTTTCTCTGAAAAGCTCTAAACAGCTGCCAAAAAGGGGTGAGGTGGGAAGGATTACATAGCAATATATTGCATTTATTTACTGTTGGTATTACTATCACAATCTTCTCTCAGTGATTATTTAGCAATTTATATATATCAAAAATTACAATTCTATGGGATTACTACATATTCTCCCTCATGTCTTTTACTCAATGTGAAAATGTGAATTCTCTCTCTCTCTCAACAAAATCTCTGTTGGCTGCTATGATGAATAAAATATCTGCATCAACCCATATTCTCAGCAAGCTAATTTGATTGTAGGAACGATCTTTACTTTTTTGTTCTACTGAATAATATGTAACTATTTGGACAAACATAGCATATTTCAGAGATATAAAATGTAGCTGCTGTCAACAGAAGAGAAGACATTCAGCTCAAGCCAAAATGTGGCACTCCAAGAAAACTGAGGAACCAATCTGAGATACAGATTTTAGCCTGTGAAGACCTAAGCTGCACCCAACTAGTATATCAAGAGTTGCCATTTTGAGATTGAGCACTACCTTTCTATGGTGGTGGGACTGGTTGCTCCTGAGATACAAGCAGCTATGCAGAAGTGCTGGTGGTGGGGTCTCCTGTGTCAAACATGCTTTTGCTGAGGAGCCATACTTAAATATGCCAAGCAGCTACTGGGCAGCAGCACTAGTGGAGGGTGACACAGGCAGAGGATCTCTCAGAGACAACAGCAGTGGCACCGTAGCTAACACTTGTTAGTACTGACCAGAAGGAGGCACAGCAAACCCCATTTGAATGTCTTGTAACACAAAAACACTATGATGTGACAATTGAAAGTGGAACAAGAGATAGTATCAGGAGATAAAACCTCCAGGCCAGATGGCACTCAGTGAGCTACTTTGGTACAGCAGAGAACAAAGACGAGTAATGCTGTGGCTAATGAAGCAACTAAACTTAAGCCAAAAGCATGTTCAGATGCTGACATGCCTAGAAATGAAAGGAAAGTCTGAAGCTGCACAACATATAGGAAGACAGAATGTGAGAAGCAAGAATCAGGGGAAGCTTAGACATAGTAAAACAAGAAATGAAATGTATAACATTTACAATACATGAGGCGAGTGAACTAAAGTGGGGAAGAATGTGACATTTTGAGTCAGATAATTACATTGTTTTATTCAGGAAATGAAAATCTAAGAAGAAATAGGATGACATTTAGGACATTATCCTATTGCCTTTTTCCTTATCTGGGCACAGGCTGAGAGCAGGCTGGGAACATGGGCTATCACACAGCTCCATGCCCAGATCATTGCCATCCCATCCTCAATCAGAATGGCTCCCATTGTCAGAAAATAAGTGTTTTACCTTAGGATGTGAGAAGGATGGGATGGTAATGATCTGGGCATGGAGCTGTGCAATAAGATCAGGAAAATGCCTGTAGTGGTATAGTGTCATTACTGTGAAGAGAAATGTAGCAAAAGCAGCCAAAAGACATAATGCAATGTCTGATGGACTCATGTCAATAAGTCTTCAGGGAAACCCATCAATATAACCTCAATCCAACTTTATGTTCCAACTACAATGTGACCAAGCAATATTAGAGTGTGGCAAAAATTATCAGTGAGGAAGAACTACAAGCTAGGAGAGGCTGCAACAGTTTGCTTTTCCTTGAATTGATTTGGAAGAGAAAAATTTAACTCTTCCTTTCCTCTCTCCCCTACACTTTGAATTCAGTAGGCATTAACTGAAGTTAGCTGGGGACAAAGAGGAAAAGTAGGAAGAAGAGAGAAACTGGGACATTATAAAAGTAGCTGAAAAAAAATCAAGACTGTCTCTACCAAATTAGGACAGTTGGAGGGTATGCACTTGAGTTCTTCCATAATATGCCAGAAAGCTGGTCAAGAAATGCTTGAAGGGGAACTGGCATACCATTGCCAGTTCAGCAGCTGTCCATTTCCCAAGGCCAGGAAGTGGACCCTTGTGAAGTTCCAGACAGTGGGCCAAGCACTGGTGAAAGTCTCACTGCCAGCTCAAAGTCTCACTGCCAGCTCAAAGATAGTTCCCCCCCTCCAAATCCTAACAGCTGCCTCTAAGGTCCATGAAGCAAAATGGCTCATCAGTTTGGAAACTGCCTTTGTTCCAAAGGCATACACCCATCCCAAGCAGTTGCCAGATCTCAGGTCCTGGCACCTCTTCCTCAGTCCTCAGGGTAAGGGTAAGGAATCTCAGGGCAAGAGCACTGCATTGAAAATTATTTGGAGACATAGCCATGCTAGTTTTGTACAGTTGCCCATCCATATCCATGGATTCTTTATCCACAGCTTGAAAATATTAAATATATATATAAAATCTAAGCAAATTCTAGAACAATAAAATCACGAGTTCAAAATCATTGAAGTCATGAGATAGTAATTCGAGATAATTATACTGTCCTATTTTTGTCTTTGTACAAATTACAAATTAGGATTTGTCTGTAGTTATCGGTATGTTCTCACAAGAAGCTATTGTATATTGTATCAGCATTAAAAACAGGTCGACAGGAGTCCCTACATCTGCATGTCACATTGTGTTCCACTACAGCAGGGGTAGGCAACCTAAGGCCCAGGGGCCGGATGCGGCCCTCCAAGGCCTTTGGACTGGCCCCAGGCCGGTCCTGCCGCCTCCACCACCGCCCCCCATGACGATATTGATTATTGTTGTTATTACTTGTTCTTGAGGTTTTCTTGGCAAAATCTCCACAGGGGTTTTGCCATGGCTTTTCTGGGGTTGAGAGAGTGTGCATGCACATTTTAAATTTTTATTTTTATTATTTTAATTTTATTTATTTATTTATGGTGCTTTGGCCCCCCCAATTGTCTGAGGGACAGCAACCTGGCCCCCAGCTCAAAAAGGTTGCCTACCCCTGCACTACAGAGAGAGGGCTAGATGCATCACTGCTAACTGCCTCACTCTCCAGCACCTTGGAAACTCTCTATTGGTCGGGGTGTGTGTGAATAGTTTCAAAGACCGGTTTTGTAAGAATAGTACGGGGAGACATGGTGATGTCTCCTAATGCAAGATCTCAGCCTACTTTTTTAATGGCATTCTCTGTGAACTGTGACTGATGTGTGAGTATTAATGTGGCTGATTGTGTGAGATGTCATCAAGGCCTGCACCTTGTAGCAATGCCCTTGCAACATTACCAAGGCTCACTTTCTGTGACATCATAAGGAACCTTCCTTGTGTCTTTATGAATTTGATAATGAAATCGCAGAGCCTGGCACAGTTTTGAGTGCCCCAGGAGCTCAACTCCCCTTGACTCTAGCTTTTTGATTTGCTGACATTCAGCAAGATACACATATCACCACCATAGTGCTGAGCCAGTCAGCCCTAGCACCAGTGTGGAGTTGAGGAGGAGTTGGATTCTCAGATTTTAAAGACATCTCATACAATAAAATCAAATTTTCTCCTGGGTTGGTGATTTGTTTTCTCCCCTGTAAATACCCATTCCCTCTCAGCTAGCACCCTCAAACCTGGCAACCTTATCAGCACCCTGTCTTCAACTTTGACTTTTGTATACATTTATTATACCATTGTGAACAAATCCTATGCTCTTACACGTAATACACAGATGGTGATCTATGTATCATTTCAGATCTAGAAAAATATTTATAATAATCAAACAAACCATGAATGCGGCAAAGTCAGATTGTGATCCCAAAACCTCCTCACCTCTTCAATCTATGTGTATTCCAACTTTTTTACAGGAAAGTCATGCTTGTAGATTTGCCAACATGTTTTCTGAATTGAGCCCCACTGAAAATCACTTTTGCAGTTTACTGGAATCCTAAGGCAGAGGGAAATGATAGCTTAAAGCAGGGGTAGGCAACCTTTCCCCTTTAAGGGCCGAGGGACTTCAGCTCCCAGGATCCCAGGAGCTATTGGCCAACATGGGACTATTGGCCAACATGGCTGAGGCTTCTGGGAGCTGAAGTCCCTTATAGGAATTTGATAGCTATCTAACATGGCCATATATTAAATTATAAAGGTATTCATAGATCCTTGTGCTGAAACTGTTTTGAGATTATTTTTTCTTGTCCTCTCACAACACTCAGATGTAAAACAAATTGAAGAAGCAATGCAGGTGGGGTTGCTCAAGGGAAAATGACTAAAATATAGAACAAGAGATGCACTCTGGGGGCCTGGTATTTTCTTTAGGAGCCTATGTGTTCATCATCTCTCATACACCACTTTATATGATGAACTTTATGCTTTCTATTTTATTTTATTTTATTTGGATGTGCTGAGTGTATCTAGAGCTTTTATGTGTCCTTTTATTTTATTGATTCTTTCTATACTCTAAAAAATAATGGGCTTTTAAAATCCCACTGCTACAAAAATTTATCTTTCTCACTTTCTTGTTCATTTCTTTTTAAAACACATACATTTAGCAAGTAACTTTTATACATGATCAAATGTGATCAGCCAATTACAAAGCCTAAAATACACACACACTCACCTGTCTAACAGAGTTTATGGTACTGAGGGAAAAGACACATATATAGTTATGTACATTCTGCTGTTTCATTGCCCAGCAGTGACCCACCTATTGGTGATTTCTGTCTTGAAATCTTTGTTGACATAATGTTGTGTGATAGCCAAGTATGCTTTCTTCATACTGCTGAAATTAAAATTCATATCCAAGTGAATAAGACTAATTGCTTCTTCAACCAAAGCTGGATTGTTGGTCTTGTGAAGGGAACAGAAGAAATGTGAAGGAGGAAGGGGGTAGAAGCAAAGGTCGGGGTGCCAGCAAGACTGCAGTGTTCAGTTACACATGAAATGATTTGTAATTCTGAGTAATCACTTAGGACAAGCCCTTGCACCATTTTATCTATACATGACTCTAGGCCAAAGTCAATACTCATAGTAAAATAATGAGATGAAGCTAACTGAGCCCTTTTATTAATGCTCCAAGGAGCAAATCCGATGCTTGAGCTTCTCCCATAGAAAGTATCCACTTCTTCCTAAAAATGAACAAGTGGGTCATGATGCCCAGTGGCAACCAGGCTACCTGCTTTTACAGCAGCCATAAGAAAACTATAAGAAACCTCCATACACCTTTTGTGGGTTTTTTCCATTGTTGTTGTTTGCTATCATGCCCTATGAAGCTGCAGGTGAAACTACATGAATTTTGCATTACCTCTAGGCTCATTAGAGAAATCTGTCTTTCTCCTAATAGTTTCTTCTGACTGGAGGTGGGAGGAGGGAAGGGGGAACTCACATAAAGCAAACACAATGAACCTAAACAGATAACACATGGTGTGAGGCAGCTACAGTTTCTCTGAGCACTGACAATACTCTGCATGCTAACCAAACCAACTGTGCAAGGTTTCACTGGAGCATACGTATGTAAGTATTGTAGTAATCAATATTATTGTTTTGAGTTCAGTGACAGCATTTCAGAGGCCGGGGGTTCCTGTTGCAAAAGGATTCTTCATTTATGCATGTGGAATAATATTTATTACTATTCATTATAATAAATATTTAGCTAACTGATAAGAAAGTAACTGACTTCATTACCCTTTTGATATAGCTTCTATTGGATTTTTACACCAAAGTTGTCTTTCTTCACACAAGA